>JAUIMM010000422.1:275000-1475000 GCA_031769625.1 Taudactylus pleione
AACTACCTATCTATTTATCTATCTGTCTCATATATATCTGTATATCCCTCTCTCTTTTCTATCTATCTATCTATCTATATATCTATCTATCTATCTATCTATCTATCTATCTATCTATCTATCTATCTATTTATTTCTCAAATCTAATTATCTATCTATCTCATATCTATCTATATTCTATGTCTTATCTATATATCTATATATATATATATATATATATATATCTTTCTATTTTCTATCTATCAATCTCTCATATCTATCCAACTATCTATCTATTTATTGACCTACCTATCTATCTCTCATATCTATTTATCTGTCATATCTATCTATCTATCTATCTATCTATCTATCTATCAGTCTGTCTGTCTGTCTATCTACCTATCTGTCTGTCTATCCCTCTCTCTTTTCTATCTATTTATCTATATCTATTTATCTATCTATCTTTCTTTTTCTCATGTCTAATTATCTATCTATCATTCTCATATCTATTTATCTATGTCATATCTATATATCTATCAATATATCTATTTATCTGTCTATTTATCTATCTATAACAAATTTAACTGTCTATCATTTTCTCTTTTCTATCTATCTTTATATCTATATCTATCTATCTAATTTTCTATTTTCTAACTATCTATCTTTCTATTTTATATCTATATATCTCATATCTATCTATTAAAGTATCTCATATATGTCTGTCTATCTCTATCTCTTTTCTGTCTCTCTCTCTTTTCTATGTATCCAACTATCTATCGATTTATCTACCTACCTATCTATCTCTCATATCTATCTATTTATCTTTGAAATATCTATTTATTTGTCTATCTATCTATCTATCTATCTATCTATCTATCTTTCTATCTATCTATCTATCTATCTATCTATCTATCTATCTATCTATCTATCTGTCTGTCTGTCTGTCTGTCTGTCTGTCTGTCTATCTATCTACCTTCCTATCTGTCTGTCTATCCCTCTCTCTTTTCTATCTATCTATCTATCTATATCTATTTATCTATCTATCTTTCTATTTGTCTTGTCTAATTATCTATCTATCTATCTATTAATCGATCATTCTCATATCTATCTGTTTATCTATGTCATATCTATATATCAAACTATCAATATATCTATTTATCTTTCTATTTATCTATCTATCTCATATTTAACAGACTATCATTTTCTCTTTTCTACCTATCTGTATATCTATTTATCTATATCTATCTAATTTTCTATTTTCTAACTATATCTCTCTCTATCTTTCTATTTTATATCTATATATCTATCTATCTATCAAACTGTCTCATATATATGTCTGTCTATCTCTCTCTTTTCTATCTCTCTCTTTTCTATCTATCCATCTCATGTTTATCTCATAGATAGACAGATAGATAAACAGACAGATATATATATATATATATATATATATATATCTGTCTATTTATCTATCTATCAATCATATATATATATATATATATATATATATATATACATAGGATGTGTAGAATGGCGCTCTGGTTCACAAGTGATATTGCACCGTAGTGCAAAAATAATGTCTGGTTAGTGCTAACAGGTGTGACACTTAAATCCCTCTGGTGATGGTGGCAGCAGTCTTCCCATATTCCTGAACTTCAAATTAAAATCATTAGTATTGATAAAATCCTTAAAATTACTAAAATAATATCATCAGTATACCGTTTATATAGGTGTATCATTGGTTTGTATGGGCTGTTTATGGGTAACTGGGAAGCAGGGCATATATATAATAACAACCCATACAAACCAATGATACACCTATATAAACGGTATATTGATGATATTATTATTATTTGGAAAGGCAATGAACAGGATTTTAGTAATTTTTTGGATTTTATCAATACTAATGATTTTAATTTGAAGTTCACATCTAACCTACAAAAGACAGAAATTTAAATTTTAGATGTTATCTTTGAAAGAAAAACTACCAACATCTCCACAAGAACGTATATCAAACCTGTCGATACTAACAGCTATTTGCACTATAGAAGTGGACACACTATGAGTTGGAAAAACAACATCCCGTATTCACAATTTCATCGTATCAAATGCAATTGTAATGATAGAGAGATCTGTTCTCAACAAATCAATCTATATGCAGAGAGATTCAAAGAACGTGGCTATCCAGAAACACCATTAACAGAGGTAATCTTAAGAACAGATAATCTGGATAGAAAAGAACTTCTTAAGTACAAAACCAGACCCAAAAAAGAAGACGTAGTACCTTTTATCACCCAGTTCAATAGGTAAGAGGGCAGAATCTGACAGATCTTAAATAAACACTGTGGAATCTTGAAGATGGACCCCATTTTATCTGGAATTTTACCCAATAAACCTACTGTTGTTTTTAAGAAAGCAAGGAACCTCAAAGATATTTTAGCCCCTAGTATGCTTCAACCAACAAAATCCAATAGGCAAGACCTTAACAAATGTCTGGGTGCATATAAATGTGGACACTGTAATTTGTGCAGGTTTCTACATCCCAACAGGAGGCAGTTCTCTAATTTTGACAATTCCAAAATGTATAATATGAAGCACTTTATTAATTGTAACACCTGCTCTGTTATTTATTTGTTTGAGTGCCCGTGTGGCCTTAAATATGTGGGCAAAACCAAAAGAAATCTTACATTCAGAATACAGGAACATGTCAGAAATATAAAGAATAAAATTGAGAGCCACTCGGTGTCCAGACATTTTAAGTCACATCATAATGCCAATCCTGAAAATTACTTTTTAGAGGTATAGAACACATGAAACTGGGTCCGAGAGGTGGTGATCTAGCTAATAGACTATCTCAAAGAGAGATGTTCTGGATCTTTGAGCTGAATACTCTTCTACCTCAGGGTCTTAATGACAGCTATGAAATTGCACCTTTTTTACGATTTTATATTTATCATTCTGTGATTTTTTTTATGGTATTGCTGCATTATATGGTTTTAATATTCATACTGTGGATTTTATGGTTATATCATTTTAAAGCACCATTCAACCCCATACTTTTATTAATCCTCTTTTAAGTGATGCGTATCTTAGTTCCATTTTTAATTTTCAATTAATATTTAGTCCTTGTTGTTTTTATTCAATTAACTGTATTAAGTCTGTGTTACAATTTATATTATTATTGTATTTCATAATATTATCTATTTGATATATGCTGCTGCATGGTGACTATCATATACAATGAGAAATTAACAAAATGGCCACTCTATGTCTCATGATAGGGCCATTTGCCACCAACAAAATGGCCACCTGTCACTTACTGTATTTGCAGGAACCTATAAAATGGCCACCGCCGCGTGTGTACACATTCACAGCAGTGGTCACATTTAATATAAAGCCCCGCTAATGCCTGATCCCTACACCACTATACTTGTGAGCACGAGCGCGGCAGACATCTTCCATCAGCTGCCGTGATCTGCACATGCACGAGTTTGGCCGCGCGGCATCTTGGGACTTGGAGTTTCCCATACAAGATGGCCACGGGTAGCCGCACATGCGCAGAACGGTGCTAGATGCCATTTTTGGCGCAAATCAGCACCATGTCATTTGTGGTATAAATAGCCCACCCCAAACAGTTCACCCATACCCCTGAAGAAGTCTATTTGGATGAAACACATTGGGACCCCTGTTCCAGCTCCTCTCCACACTACTGATTATTCAGATAAGCATCCCTTTATCTTACTTCTATGTTTTTAAACCCTTTGTGTACCCTGTATTCCCCATGTACTAAGTATTATTAAAAAAACACTTGTTGATGAAGCTCCTTTGAGTAAGGGTCATTTTCTGCTTATTTTAAGATGACCTACTCCACCTGCACATGCTAATGCTGGGGCCATTATAGGAGTTTGAAGAGGCGACTTAGTACTTTATGCAGAGATTCAAGTATCGTTCTGGTACGCATTCTTAACTGTTTATCACACTATTCTATTTGGACATAAAATTACTACACTATATGTGCTTGTTTTGGTTCGATGCGAGCCAATCTTATTTAAGGTTCCTGGTCACCCTGAAGCTGTGAATACACCCTACCATATGAGGTCCCAGCAAAAGACTTACAGATAAGCGTTAAAGATTTATTTTCTGGTACGCACATTTATATTCGAGCACATGCTACAAACATTTTGAAATACTACACTATTAAGCGCATGTTCTTTCCATACCCTATTTCCATATATATATATATATATATATATATATATATATATATATATGTCTGTCTCTTTTCTATCTATTTATCTATCTAGCTATCTATCTATCTATCTCTCATATCTATCCAACTATCTATTTATCTACCTTCCTATTTATGTCTCGTAACTATCTATTTATCTATGTCTTATCTATCTGTCTCATATATACCTGTCTCATATATATCTGTCTATCCCTCTCTCTTTTCTATCTATCTTTCTATCTGTTTCTCATATCTAATTATCTATCTATCTCATATCTATCTATTTATCTATGTCATATCTATATATCTATCTTTCTTTCTATTTTATATCTATCTTTCTAATTTATATCTATATATCTCATATCTATCCATCTATATCTATCTATCTATCTGTCTCATATTTATCTGTATATATCTTTTTTTCTATCTATCTATCTATCTTTCTATCTATCTATCTATCTATCTATCTATCTATCTATCTATCTATCTATCTATCTATCTATTTCTCATATCTTATTATCTATCTATCTCATATCTATCTATTTATCTATCTATCTCATATTTATCTCTCTATAATTTTCTCTTTTCTATCTACTTAGATTTATCTATATATCTCATATCTAACTATGTTTCTAATATCTGTCTATTTCTCATATCTAATTATCTATCTATCTTATATCTATCTATTTATCTATGTCATATCCATATATCTATCTATCAATATATCTATTTATCTATCTATCATTTTATATTTTCTAACTATCTTTATATCTATATATCTCTATCTATCACATGGACATCTCTCCAAAATCAATGGATTGCATACCTGCACTGAGATTCACATTGGATTGAATCCTCTAACTTCTCCACGAGAACTCAGACTGGCATTACCTGTGCAGTGGACACCCCAGAGTAAGGTATTGTGGAATACAAATTATCTTTGGCTCCAGCTACCCCCTCAGACATCATTCACTTCTGTTCTCTTCTTAGCAAATAACTCTGATTTCTTGCATTAATAATATAAAATACAGTATCCCCAGTCTCTGAAATTTGGATATCTGGTCATTTTAAAACACAGGATCCCATTTTTAATTTTTTTCCTGGAGACATGTTATCTTTACCTTTGCACAGACAGTCTCACATTGGGATTTTAACTTCTAAAACCTGGGGTTTTGAGGCTGTGTTCCCGGGCTGCATCTTGGACCTGTATTTATTCAGCTCAGATGCTCTCTTGAGTTGACTTGGTCTGATGAAGTTTCTCCGCATGAGAGGGTGCAGAAGACTGGTAGAGAGTTGGTATAATACAGAGACTACTTGATGCAGCTGGGAAGCCATATGGAGAATGGTGGTAGCTTGGGAGCTACTTGGTGTGGCTGAATAGCCGTAAGGTGATTGATGGTAGCACGGAAGCTACTTGATGTGGTTGGGCAGCCATAGGGTGATTGGTGGTAGCTCAGGAGCTACTTGATGCAGCTCAAAAGCCATAAGGAGAATTTGTGGTAGCACAGAAGCTACTTGATGTGGCTAGGCAGCTGTAGGGTGATTGGTGGTAGCTTGGGAAACTACTTGATGTGGCTGGGCAGCTGTAGGGTGATTGGTGGTAGCTTGAGAGCTACTAGATGCGGCTGTAAAGCCATAAGTAGAATGGTGTTAGCAGGGAAGCTACTTAATGCGGCTGGGCAGCCGTAGGGTGATTGGTGGTAGCTCAGGAGCTGCTTGATACAGCTGGAAAGCCATAAGAAATATGGTGGTAGCAGGGAAGCTACTTGATGTGGCTGGGCAACCATAGGGTGATTGGTGGTAGCACGGAAGCTACTTGGTGTGGCTAGGAAGCTGGATGAGAATGTTGGCAGCATGGGGCTGCTTGGTGCAGCTAAGGAGCTGAATGAGAATGGTGGCAATACCTACGGAGCTTAGTGGGGAGGTTTGCTTAGGTAGACTAAGGGACTTGTAGCACTGGTAATCCATTACTGCCACAGGGATCATTTTAAAGCTGCCGCAGGATGCTGACTGGCAGAGATCCATGTAGGAGTCATACTATTGGAAGAGATGGCATCACATTCATGAAATCAAGATGGCCGCACCCATGGCACAAAGCCCTGCAGCTGGATTCATGAGAGACACTGGACCTAGTACAGCAGACAGGATACAGGAGCCAGTGGAGTGCATGCAAGGTGAGACCCTGCAGCAAAGCAGACAGGAGGGAAGCTGCAGCAGCCAATCACCTGGAGTCCATTGAAGGGTGATATAGCATTCTGACATGTAAGTGCTGGGGCCTGGTCCTGTGGTCTCTAGTGCGACTCGTGACAGTACCCCCTTCTTCATGAGTGGCCACTGGACACTTTCTTGGTTTATGAGGGAATTTCATATGAAACACCTTGACTAGGCAAGGGGCATAGACTTCAGAAGAGTTTATCCAAACTCTCTCCTCAGGACCATATCCCTTCAAATCGATAAGGTATTGGAGATGGTTATAATGACAATGGGAGTCTAGTATTCTATCAACCTCGAACTCCTCTCCTCTCTGGGTTTGAACACTTGAAGCTTTGGGAAGTGTCTCCTGGAATCTGTTTAGAATGAAAGGTTTCAGAAGAGAAATATGGAAGGAATTGGATATACAAAGAAAAGGTGGCAATTTCAACTAGTAGGTAGCCGGATTGAGAACTCTGGTTATTGGAAAGGGACCAATGAAGTGTGGTGCCAGCTTCATTGAGGGGACCCAGAGTCTGAGATTGTGAGTGGAGAGCCAGACCATATCTCCAGGTTGGAAGTTATGAACTGCTTGTCTCTTCCGCTCGGCAAATCTTTTGTGCCGAGCTGAGGCTTTAGTCATAGCAGAACAAATTTTTCTCCAGATTACAGAGAATCACTGGAAAGATAAGTTAGTGGTGGCACATCCAAAACTGGGAGCGGAGTTAATTCTGGAACTCACGGATGATGTCCAAACACCATGAGAAAAGGAGATGAGTTAGTGGTAGTATGGTAATGATTGTTGTGAGCAAACTCTGTCAGGGTACCATGTGTTGGGCACACTTGACACATGATAAGACATAGGACCTTACATCTTCTTTCATTGAGGGCCACCAATAAGAATGTTGGATGAACTCAAGAGTCCATTCCAAACATGTCCAGAGAAATAAGAAGCATAGTCCACTGCAGTAGCTTCTTGCGTAGACCAGGAGTAACAAAAGTTTTCCCAACAGGAGGTATTGTGGACAAATTAGTAGTAGCAAAAGAAGTTGGATCCAGGATTGGATGAATCTGATCCCTGGGTTGATCAGAACAGCCTTCCATAGAGTGAGTAATAGCATTGGCCTTGCAATTTGGGATCCAGGATGATAGGAGAGCTTGAAGTTGAACCTGGAAAAGAACGTTGCTCATCAGGCCTGCCAAGGATTCAGACAATTAGCAGACTTTAGATATAAAAACTTATTGTGGTCTGTGTAAATGGTGATGGGTTATTGCGCACCCTCCAAAGGATAATGCCACTCCTCAAGCGCCAAATTTATGGCAAGTAACTCTTTGTCACCAATGGAGTAGTTCCTCTCAGCTGGCAGAAATTTCTGGGAATAGAATCCACAGGGATGAAGCTTCTCATCATCAAATTTCTGGGAGAGAATGGCCCCAACTCCAACTGAAGAGGCGTCTACCTCCAGGATGAAGGGCCACATCGAATCGGGTTGTTTCAAGACAGGAGCGGAGATGAATGCCTGTTTAATTGTTTAATAAGTTGGAAGGCAGAAGTGGCTTCTGCGGTCCATTTGGTTGGATCCACCCCTTTGCAGGTAAGGGCAGTAATAGGTGCCACCAAGGTGGAGTAGCCTTTCACAAACTTGCGGTAATAGTTAGCAAAACCTAGGAACCATTGGATAGACTTCAGAGGTGATGGAGGGCACCAGCCCAGAATGGCCTGTAACTTGGAAGGATCCATTTGGAGGCCTGTTCCTGAGATTATGTAATCTAGGAATGGTACATTAGAAACTTCAAACTGACATTTCTCCAGTTTACAGAAGAGTTGATTGGAGCGCAACCTCAGAAGGACTTCCTTTACCTGAACTCAATCACTCTCCAGAATTTGAGAGAAAATCAAGATATCGTCCAGATAGATGACCATACAGTTGTAGAGGAGATCCCGGAAAATTGAATTCACAAAGAACTGGAACATAGCCGGAGCATTGCAAAGACAGAAGGGTAGGACCAGATATTTGTAATGCCCATCCCTGGTGTTGAAGGCAGTCTTCCATTCATCTCCAGCACGTATCCGAATCAAGTTATAAGCCCCTCTTAAATCAAGCTTGGTAAACATTATGGCTCCTTTGACTCTGTTAAAAAGTTTGGTTATAAGAGGAAGTGGGTAACAATTCTTAATAGTTATGTCGTTGAGCCCTCGGTAATCGATACATGGCCAGAGACCACCATCCTTCTTCTTTACGAAGAAAAATCTAGCTCCAGCTGGAGACGTGGAAGGTCGAATGAACACTGTATTCAACTTTTCCTGGATAAAATCTGACATGACTTGAGTCTCGGGTAAAGATAATGTATATGTATGACCCCTAGGGGGAATTTTCCCTGAAATCAAGTCTATGGGACAATCCCACACCCGATGGGGAGGCAAAGCATGTGCATTCTGTTTGCTGAAAACACATTGGAAATCTAGGTAGGCCGTGGGTAAACCCTCAGGAGCTAGTGGAGCCAAAGATCAAATGGGTATTACCCAATGGAGGCAATTTTTGAAACAATTGGAACCCCAGGATGTTATCTGCATAGTTGACCAGTCAATTTGTGGAGAATGTCTCTGTAGCAGGGTAATCCAAGAACTAGAGAGTGAGAGGCTTTGGGAATCACTAGGAAGGACAACTGCTTGGAGTGGGGCACCCCTATGGTGAGTTTAAGTGGCTTGGTGCGATGAGTGATGTGCCACTAGTGATGCGACTACCATCAATAGTAGTTAAAGTGATGACTCGAGGTAAAGCTTCAATGGGAATCCGATGATTATGGACAATGTCTGTAGTCACAAAATTTTCTGAAGCTCCGGAGTCCAATAGAGCTTGGACAATTTTAGAACCCCATGGAAATTTCAACTGAGCTTGGATGGTGGAATCTGACTTCCTAGGTGATTCAACAGCAACTCCTAACTTAACCTCTCTATCATAAGTTAGGAGGAGGCATTTCCCAGACGAATGGGAAAGGTTTTGACTAGATGTTGAGATTGCCCGCAATACATACAGAGATTCTGTCTCTGTCTTCTCTGATGTTCTTTGGCAGACAGTCGGGAGCTGTTGACCTGCATGGGTTCTTCGCCCATGGGAGGTGAATGCAGTCAAGGAACTGGACATGAGCTACCACGGTCAAATCTGCCCCTCACCAAGGCACGCTTTCTGTGTCGTAAATCCACTTTATTGCAGAGGGAGATTAAATTATCCAATTTAGGAGGAAGACCACAGGAAGCTAGGTTGTCTTTGAGCCTTTCTGAAAGCCCGCTCCAAAAGGCTGCAATGAGAGCATCCTCATTCCAATTGAACTCCGAGTTGGATGATGTACTGTTCGACCGTCTTACTGCCTTGCCGAAGATGGAGAATATCTGTCAACGTGGATGAGATTCTTCTGGGCTCATCAAAGATCCTACAAAATGTGGAAGTAAATTCAAGATAGTTGGAGAGTAGCGGATCAGACTTTTCCCAGAGAGGAGAGACACAATCGAGTGCTTGTCCAGAGAGCAGCGAGATTATATAAACTACTCAGGTTCTGGCAGTCAGGAAGTTGGCTGGTTGAAGTTCAAAATTAATATCGCACTGGTTTAGAAAGCCCCTGCATAGTTTGGGGTTGCCATCAAACTTGCAGGGAAGTGCAAGTTGGAGCTGAGGAGTAGGTGGTATTGAAGGTGGAGACATCACAGAGGAGGGAGTTGCAGCTTGGGCATGAGTTGGAGCCGGATTTGATAAGAGAGCCTGAATGCTATCCAAGCAAGAGGACATATCCTGAATGAATTGAATGAGTTGGGCTTGGGAAGTCTCTGGTCTTTCCAGTCATGAAAGAACATCCTGAGTGAAATCCACACCAGATCCATGGCCACATGCCGAGTCCATCGTGCCAGTGCTAACTGTCACAGACGTGTGTTTTTGAGGCTGTGTTCCTGGGCTGCATCTTGGATCTGTATTATTCAGCTCAGATGCTCTCTGGAGGAGACTTGGTCTGATGTAGTTTCTCCGCATGAGAGGTTGCAGAAGACTGGTAGAAAGTTGGTATAACACGGAGACTACTTGATACAGCTTGGAAGCCGTATGGAGAACAGTGGTAGCATGGGAGCTACTTGGTGTGGCTGGGCAGCCGTAAGGTGATCGATGGTAGCATGGAAGCTACCTTATGTGGCTGGATAGCCATAGGGTGATAAGTGGTAGCTCGGGAGCTACTTGATGCGGCTGGGCAACTGTAGGATGATTGTTGGTAGCTCGGGAGCTACTTGATGCAGCTGGGCAACCGTAGGGTGATTGTTGGTAGCTCGGGAGCTACTTGATGTTGCTGGGCAACCGTAGGGTGATTGGTGGCAGCTCGGGAGCTACTTGATGCAGCTGGAAAGCTGTAAGGAGAATGGTAGTAGCTCAGGAGCTACTTGATGCAGCTGGGCAGCTGTAGGGTGATTGGTGGTAGCTCAGGAGCTACTTGATGTGGTTGGAAAGCCATAAGAAGAAAGGAGGTAGCATGGAAGCAACTTAATATGGCTGGGCAGCCGTAGGGTGATTGGTGGTAGAACAGAAGCTACTTGGTGTGGCTAGGAAGCTGTATGCAGAATGTTTGCAGCATGGGCTGCTTGGTGTGGCTAGAGAGCCATATAAGAATGGTGGCAGAATGTGGCTGCTTGGTGCGGCTAGGGAGCCGTATGCGGAATGGTGGCAGCACGGGCTGCTTGGTGCGGCTAATGAGCAATATGAGAATGGTAGCGATACCTATGGAGCTTAGTGGGGAGGTTCACTTAGGTAGACTAAGTGTCTTGTAGCACTGGCAATCCATTACTGCCACAGGGATCCTTTTAAAGCAGCCGCAGGATGCTGATTGGCAGAGATCCATGTAGGAGTCACACTATTGGAGGAGACGGCATCACATGGGTGAAATCAATATAGCTGCACCCATGGCATGGAGCCCCGCAGCTGGATTCATGAGAGATGCCGGACCTGGGACAGCAGACAGGATGCAGGAGCTGGCAGAGAGTAGCTGAGGTGAGACCCTGCAATGAAGCAGACAGGAGGGAAGCTGCAGCATCCAATCACCTGGAGTCCATCGAAGCATGATATAGCATCCTGACAGGTAAGTGATGGAGTTTGGTTCTGGGGTCTCGAGTGCGGCTTGTGACAACAGCTTTCAACAAGCCTGCTTTGCCCTGGAATAATTTGTGCGACTAAATCATTAACTGAAAAGACAAGTTAGCTTATTTAGATACTCCTTATTCAAAATATACATTTTCTACAAGAGAGAAGCAACTGGACATAGCAATAGCCAAATTAAATTAGACTGCTCATGAATCCCATTATAACTTCTGGATCACACACAGAGTTGAGAAAACAGAAAATTAAAAACTGCTTGATCTTCTCTCATCATCAAATGCAATTCATGCTCTCTCATCGATGACCCAATGTAATTTTACACCTCCAGCTTTATGCTTTCACTCCGCCCACCATGAGCAGCAGTTCCTATTGATCCAGCACAGGCTTCCATTATTAAATCCCTTGGCATTTTCAAAAAACTCAATGGCGCAGTCATGGGAAGTGAGGATGAAAGTCTCTTATCCGCTGTAACCATGTAAGTTCCTTGCCTTCAGGTTCAAGAGTTTCATATAGGAGACAAATACAAGTGGTACCTATCAAACGGCCTTGTGCTTGGAAGAACAGACCTGTAAACTTTCGCTCTGTGACTGACATCCCCAGAGCCCCCACACTCAATATAAAGAAAACTACAGGCCCTCTAGTATGCACAATCAGGTCCATCCTTTGTAATGCCAGATCTATAAGAAACAAGACTGCTAAAATTGCTGAACTTATTGAATCTTCTGATCTTGCCTGTATTACAGAGACTTGGCTAGATGAAAATGCAGTTCCTATTTTGGAAGCTGTAGTTCCAGCAAATTACTATGTCATTCACAACCCAAGACTTAACTGCAGGGGAAGGGGAGTGGCAATCTATTTAAAAAATAACTTTAACTTAGGGTCCACCCAATGGAAATTACTCACTCATTTGAGTGCATTGCTGCTCAGAGTTCTACAGACTTAGGATTCAGAGTACTTCTCATTTACCGCCCCCTTGGAGATGGAAAGATATTTTTACAAGAATATGTAGATATTGTTGCTGGACTAGTTCTGGAGCATCAAATATGGCTGATCCTTGAGGATTTACATGCATGGGTTGATGATGAGCTCTCTCACCTTGGCCAAGATCTCCTGTGTACAATGAATGCACTGGGCCTCACACAAGTCATTCCTTCACCTACTCATATAAGTGGTCACACTCTTGATCTTGTCTTCCAGATTGGATTAGAAGTCTCTTACCTAAATATAAACTCAGTCACATGGTCAGACAATAACTCAATTTGCTTCTCAGTTTCAACCCCTCAAAATAGAACTTTACCCATGGAGTTTGTAAGGTATGGTCCAAGGAGTGGCATGACCCCACAGGCTCTTGCAGCAAACCTGGATCTTTCTGCTGTAATAGGGGCCTGTGAAGATCCTAGTTCTCTAGTCCATTACTATAACAGAGATGTGACAGGTGCAATGGATATTATCGCCCTTCCCATACCACACCATCAAGCCCTTTGGTTTGACAATAGTGTTACTAAACTCAGGAAAAGCGGGCATAGACTAGAAAGACGATGGAGGAAGACTAACCTGGTAAAGGATAAGTTAACACTAATCAAACATATTGGAGAATATCAATCAACAATCACCCGTAAGAAAACAGAGGGCCTGATTCAGAGCCGAACGCTCTGACCAGAGCGCTCACTCTGAATCAGGGCCCTCCTCCCTAAAAATGGAGCGGCCACTTGGACACTCACATAGCTGTGGGTTACCACCCACAGCTTATGCGAGCATCCATGATGATGGTCGCGATGGTCAAGACCATCGCGACCATCGGGCTTGCAACGAGACCCTGCAGTAGGGTCTCGCTGCCGCAAGCCCTGGAGTGATTTTGGCTCTATCAGAGCCAAAATCACTCCCACTGACATCACTAGTGATGTCAGTGGGGCCGGACCCAGACGGTAGGCATTCCCATGGGAACGCCTCCATCTGGCAGCCACGCCCCCAGCACACCCACCAAAGGGGGCGTGCTGTCACTCACCATCGACAGCATGCCCCCTTTGGTGCGAGACCCCGAGCGACAGCTTGGCTGTCGCTGTCCGGGTCTCGTGCATGCGCACGACGGAGCTCCCTCCGTCGTGTGCATGCGCATTGGGGTAACATCGACCCGCTTGCAAGCATGCTGCGCTCATGAGTGGGTCTGAATGACCCCCAGAGTTCCTTTCAAATGAGATCAAGGCAGCAAACAATAGGCCAGCTCAGCTTTTCCACACAGTGGAGACGCTTTGCAAACCAGCATGCCTGCAGCTTGATGAAACCCTCTCCCAGTCAAGATTCAATGAGTTTGCTAAATTCTTTGCAGATAAAGTGTCCTCCATCCAGGCTGGAATCCCAACAGTGCCATCAAAAGATTGCCAAACTACCAAGCCTGCCAAGGTATGCCACCTGTATCTCGGGAACAACTTTGACATAATGGATGTAAAAGACGTTGCCAAAATTATCAGAATGTTGCGACCCACCACCTGTGATCTGGACCCTGCCTCAACCAAGTTTCTCATAGGAAGTATCAACATGATTGGCCCTGTAATTGCAAAAATAGTTCAATGCTCTTTGCAAACAGGCATTTTTCCATAACCACTAAAGGAAGCAATTGTTAGACCACTTCTTAAAAAACCTAATTTTGACCCCAACTGCATGAACAACTATAAACCAGTTTCAAACCTTCATTTTCGAGGAAAGGTCATTGAGAAAGTGGTGGCAATGCAACTGGAAACCCACCTGTCTACCCATGATATTTATGATCCATTCCAGTCAGGATTCAGGAGAAGACATAGCACTGAAACAGCTCTAGTATGTGTGATTAATGATCTTCTGATGGCAAGAGACAGGTGATTGTTCAATCTTAAGCCTTCTGGATTTCTCAGCAACATTTGATACTGTGGACCACGGGACTCTAATTGAGTGCCTGAAAAATTTCTCTGGACTGGATGGCACAGTCCTTAGCTGGTACAAATAATTTCTGACTGGCAGGTCACAGAGAGTTTCTTCTGGAGTAAACTCTTCATCACCAGTGCCACTACCATTCAGTGTCCCACAGGGTTCTACACTATCTCCCATGTTTTTGCAATATACATGCTACCACTGGGGGAAATAATAAGACATCATGGCCTGGTCTACCACTGCTATGCAGATGACACACAACTGTGCCTATCCTTTGCTCAAGGTACAAAGGACCCCATAACAACCCTAAATGGCTGCCTAGCTGAGCTTCAGGAGTGGATGAGTGGATGAGTGCCAGTTGGCTGTGACTGAACCCTGATAAAAAAACGTCCTTATGAAAGGTCACAAGTCAGGGCTACAGCATAGCCAACCAACAGGACTTACACTTGGGGGATCAGAATTACAAAACACTGAACATGTGCAGAAACTTGGTGTTGTCTTGGATAGTGGCTTGACACTTAAACATCAGGTGTCAGCCACAATCAAATCCTCATCTTTCATCTGAGGAACATTGCCAGAATCAAGCACTTAATTCCCTCAGAAGATCTGCCTAAAGTCATACATGCATTTAGATCATCACGCCTAGACTACTGCCCTCTACCTTGGACTCCCAGCAAAAGAATTGCACCACTTGCAGATAGTACAAAATGTACCTGCCAGGCTATTAACTAACCAGCCCTGTTCCAGCCACATAACACCCACTCTCTACTACCTTCACTGGCTGCCTGTCAGATGGTGAATTGTTTTCAAAATTGGCTTACTAACTTACAAAGCCCTACATGATCATGGCCCAAGGTACCTAAAACTGCTTCTGATCCCTTAACGTCTCACTCGATTACAGCGATCCATTGACAAAGGACTATTGATAGTACCTAGAATCTCCCGGAATTCGTCTGGGGGTCGAACTTTCAGTTTTGGGGCTCCAACCTTATGGAAATCACTTCCCCGCACAGATTGAGAGCCCTCCACTCTAGAATCCTTCAAAAATAGACTCAAAACTTACCTCTTCATCCAAGCATTTCACTAATGTCCCTATTTTGTACTGTAAAGGCAAATGTAAAGTACTTTGAGTCCTTTAGGAGAAAAGCGCTATATAAATAAAATAATAATAATAATAATAATAATTAATTATTATTATTATTATTATTATTATCTATTTCTCATATCTATTTGTCTATCTCTCTCATATCTATCTATCTATCTAGATGTTTTTACATTGGTTTGGTAACCAAGAATTTGGAAACTCCCCTTTAAAAATCCTGTTTGCCACTGCATGCTACATCAACTCCACATAGAACTATTTTGTAACAACAAGGACTATTTTATAAGTTATAAATATACCACATTTGTTTGTGCGGTCACACATTGGGTGTTTGAATATTAAGATGTGTACATTATATCAGAGTGTGACCACACTCATCCAAATCACACAAGGGTATGTTGCCCAGGTGCTCTCAAAAACAAAGTTAAGAAATGATGAATAAATCTGAAACATTGGACTGGGTATCTGCTATGATTATAATTTTGTTTGTATAGTGCAGGTCCCGTGAGTGCTGCCTAAAAAAACAAATCAGTGCATTATTAATGTTTACACTTATCCCTAAATGGAGAATTGCTGGCACACAAGTACTGTCTGCTTACTGCCATTACAGTTTAATAAAGTTTCTCTGAACATTACCTACACCATTGGTTTGGACACATTCCAGCCTATGGTGCCATGTTCATGTTTTTGATGTCAGTGACTTTTACTATTATAAAAGCAGGAGCCTCTTACTGGCTGTCACATATACTGTGTGCTGAACTCAGGTGTCTGCAACATGAAGCTCATCACACTGTTTATGCTGGTTGGTGTAACCTTCTGTCAGGGGGCAGGTATGTATATAATAGGATAAAACAACATCTGTATTTGCAACTTTATAGTATTTCTATTCCCACATCTGAGGGATGTAGTTATATTTCTGGTGACCGGGATGCGGACAAGCAGAATGCCAGCACTGGAATCCCAACACCAGTCAGAATGCCGGCACCAGCATCCTGACCACTGACATCCCACTCGAAAGTATTAGGGTTAAGGAAAGGGTTAGGGATTAGAGTTAGACTGTGTATAGAGGGTTAGGGATAGGCTGAGGGTGAGATTGTTAGGATGTGGGGACAGGGTTAAGTTTAGGTTGTATGGAGAGAGGATTAGGTTTAGGGGTAAGAGTAAGGGTAGGTTTATCCTACTTACCTGTAGGAGTCAGGCATGTAATCCAGTCAGGATGTCAGTGTCAAATTTATGTGCACCAGAATCCTGATCGCAGCATTCCGTAACCAACCCGATAATTATATTTTCTGTTTCATTAAAATATATTAGTTGCTAAAGACAACTTTGAAGAAAGTAGACCCCATTACAATGATCCAGATTGCCTTATAAATGAATTAAAAGTAAGTATTATTGTACTTATATGACAAATAATAGCTGCTTCAGACTTCATTCTCTCTCCTCGCCTCTTTCTTTTTCTTGCAATCACTCAATCTACGCCCCATGATTTCCTTCTCTCCATGTTGTTATGGTCTCTCTCTCTCTCTCTCTCTCTCTCTATATATATATATATATATATATATATAAAATATCATACAAACTCGGTACTCACTTGGTATTCAAACTGCAACTCCTTTTGGAACCAACAGGGAATGTTGGTTCCAAAATATTGCAATCATTTGTTAGGCTGGCCACCACTTCACGGTCATTCCCATCTGGCCAGTCACTACACTGATTCTCAGATAAATGATCTTGGTCTGTCACCTTTGGCTCAAGCTTGCATACATTTTAAATATGACTATGGGTCCTGGCTTAAAGAGACAGGACCACACCCAGGGATATCAGTTAATAAGCATCTGGAAAAAGAAAAAAAGTTTGTCTTACATTTGAAAAACAGGGTGCCCTAGCAAGTGTGGCCACAAAATTTAAGTAAACGACAGGCTTAATTCATGGCACTCAACCATCTGGGGAGCCCTTGGCATGTGACCACACCATCTACATAAAAATATCATACAAACTCGGCACTAACTTGATTTTCAAACTGCAACTCCTTTAAATACAGGGAATGTTGGTTCCAAAATATTGCAATCAATTGGAAAGCTGGCCACCACTTCGCGGTCATTCCCATCTGGCCAGTCTCTGTATTTAAAGGAGTTGCAGTTTGAAAACAAAGTGAGTGCCGAGTTTGTATGATATTTTTTTGTAGATGATGTGGTCACATTAATAAGCCAAACAAAGAAAGAAAAAGAACTCTGGGTGGGGGCACACGGTAGGTGATAGAGATAATTAAGTCAATAATTGCAAATAAAATTTAACTTTTATTATTAGTCTAAAAAAGAGGTACCAGCAATAGAGTCAACATACAGACGAACAAACAATAAAACACAAATATAAATTGAATCAAAGGAGAGATACTCTCCAGAAAGAGATGTATCCTCTCTTGACATGAAAGTAAAAGCTAGGCGAATTAATGAGAGTATTATTGATATACTATTAAAGTCACAAATCAATCATATCGCCGTAAGAGTAGATAACACAGGTCTTGTGCTGCCAAAACAGAGGAAATCTGGTGTGATAGTTCCTCACAGTAAATGACAATAGTCAATGCAGTATAGTGTGGCAGACGTCCAGTGGTGTGTGTAAAATGTATAGAAAACAAACTGACAGGATCAGTGGCCATCTGCCCTGATGCACAGGGCAGTGCAGGGGTTATACGCCACTTACCTGGTCAGCGTGAGGTCCACAAAGTCAGTCTGCAGTAGTATCTATCAAGCTGGTACATGCCGCTTGTGTGTGGTCGGAAAGCCGGTGTCACGTGTGCGCACCACGTGACCCGGAAGTGTCTGACGCGTGTTTCGCCTTTAAGGAGCTTGTTCACAGTCCCTACCCTATAGTAATTGTGAAAGGTGCCTCATCTTTATCCTCATCACTAGCCAATCGCGCGACATCATAATGGATTGACAGGCAGAATGGCCTATGATTACACAAATTCCTATAGTCCAATCAGATAGATCCATTCTATGATTGGCATCATAGTTGGCCTATCAAGAGGCTAAAAAAATGGCAAGACAGAAAAAGATAAATTATCTCATTTAAATTATGATGAGATAGTCGTTTTTTGTGATGGATAAATTAAGTGATGATGTTGTATAATGCCATTGAAGGGAAGGGAGGAGAAGGGGATATAAAATACAATAAGTAAAAAAGGAAAGGTTTTTTCTTATTTTTTGTGTTATAAAATAAAAAACAGTTAGAGAGAAGAGACGAAAAAATTAATTAATTAGTATGGGAAGAAGATCCATTAACCCTTTCTCTAAATACACAAATAATCAGGGATTGGAGTAAAATGATATTCACAAGGTGATTATATATATCAAATGGTTTAATATGTTAATGAAAATATATACCTCATAAGATTAGTGAATATTAATGCTTAATACTAATTTTGATTTCATTAGAATATCCTGATAGATATTAGAGAAACAGGATAGTCTACTCCCAGATAATGTACTAAGTGAGTAGCTACTGCATATCATTATATCATGTAGTGAATGATATGTGAGCGTACTCAAAAAGGCATCCAGGGATGAGAATAAGTAGGTAAGGCATCTACTGTTGCATTGTATCAGCTGAGGGGCACCTGATGACATGCATTGCAGGTGCCTCTCCTGAAAATCTACAATGAGAGTGCCCTTAAAAAGTGGAAAATGTAGAATATATAAGGCATAAAGAAGATGAAAGTCATCCAGTATATTTATCAGGGACCCAAGCTATCTCCAACCATATACCAATGGAATTGATGGTTAGTGAGTCATGGGGACCTGTATGCTGATGTGAAAGAAAACAGAAAATAATGCAAACATGTTGGCCGTGCTAGACACTAAACTCTGTTACTGCGGCATTGCAGAGTAAAAAGTATCATCAAGCTCAGTCGTTCATGCTACATATTAGAAAAGTCAGAATAAGAAAGACAATAATATATAATATACAATATATAATATATATGTGTAAAAACATCAAAGTGAAAATGACAAAAGAACACCCTCAGGTATTGCCAAACAAACACCCTCAGGTATTACCAAAAAAACCATGAAGAAATCATACAGCATCAATGTGAATGAATAAATAAATATTATATGTGTAGAAGTGTGTAGTAAGAGGACTGACGGTCCTTATTCCGGTAAATAATAAATGTAAAAGTGTAGTAAAAATATAGTGAAAAATTAAATGCAATGTGATGTAAAAAGTGACGAGAGTGAAGATTGAATAAATATTAAGTGTGGCATGAACAGTGAATGTAAACATGAAAGTGGATGAGATGATGTGTGTGAATAAATGATAATACTGTAACGGTGCATAAAATTATAAAATTAATTATGCAAATAGGTGAACCCTAACATGCATGGGAAAAATAGATAGACAGAGAGCATGTCTGGTTATGTAGAATTAGGTTGGTAGGAAAACACCATAATTGATATATTCATTCATGCCTGTGGGTGTTACTGCTCCCAATTTGAAGGTCCACTCACTTTATACCTTTTCAAGGTATTGGTGATGTCGCCACCTCGTATACCTAAGCTGACTTTCTCTAGTCCACAAACTTTGAGTTCGTTATATGATTTGTGATGATGGTGATGAAAATGTAGGGCCACTGTGGTTAACTTCTTCATTTTTAATAAGTCCATAGCTGCATTTCGTATTGTACCTATGTGCTCAAGAATACGTTGTTTCAAGGACCTAGTGGTTATTCCTACGTATTTCATATTACAGGTACACATAATGCAGTAGATGACTCCCTCTGTCATGCAATTGATATAGTCCTTGATTCTAATATCATTTCCAAATCTGTTCTTAACAGTATCTGTTTTGATGATGTGACTGCATATTTTGCAACTGCCACACGAAAAAGTACCTGATGCAAGAGATTTTTTAGGTGTCGATTTTGTATAGTGACTGTGTACAAGGTGATCTTTAAGATGTCTTGATTGTCTCCAACCCATAGCAACTTGCTTATCCAGTACTGCTGCTAGATCCTCATCAGCTAATAAGATAGGCCAATGTTTTTGAATCGCATGCTGTAGTTCTCTCCATTCTGTACAAAAATTGGCAATGAATCTTAATTTGCCACTTTTCTCTTTCTTCTTTTTGTCACCAAAAATCAAATCATTTCTTTGTGTATATTGAACTCCTCTCTGGGCTTTTTTGATGGCAGTATTGCTATACCCTCTCTCACGCAATCTTTGAGAGAGATCTAAACTTTGTTGTTTAAAGTGATCATCATTAGAACAAATCCTGCGTAATCGCAGGAATTCACCCTTAGGTATGTTGGTTACCGTAGGTGGAAAATGAGAACTTGTCTGGAGGAGTAGGCTGTTCGTAGCCGTTGTTTTCCTATATAAATCAGTTGCAATCATCCCATCGTTCTTAACATATATTAGTAAGTCCAAAAAATATATTTTCTCTTGGCTCACGTCATATGTAAGGGAGATGTTGAGATTGTTATTATTTAATGTCGCAATGAACAATAGCAAAAGTTCAACATCCCCCTCCCAAATCATAAAAATGTTGTCTATATATCTAATCCATGAGATAATGTGAGATGACAGATTGTCATTATCCTCATGGAAGACGAATTCCTTCTCCCACCACCCTAGAAAAATGTTGGCATAGGTGGGGGCACACGCAGCCCCCATTGCAGTTCCCCTAGTCTGCAAGTACAGTTTGTCATCAAATGTAAATAGATTATGATGTAACACAAACCTTAATAACTCCAAAAGAAAAGTGTGGAAGTCATTGAAACCTTCCATTGTCATGAAATATCGCACGGCTTTAATCCCTATGTCGTGGGATATGCTCGTGTAGAGAGCTTCAACATCTAACGTTACCAGATATTGATTTCTCTCTAATTTGATATCATTGATTTTACGTAGTACATCTGTCGTGTCCTGGGCGTAAGAGGACAGGCTTAACACATGATGCCTTAAATGTAGGTCTAAAAAAGTACTGGCCGGTTCAGTTAGACTTCCTTTGCCTGATACAATGGGTCTCCCGGGAGTGATATTTGTGTTTTTATGCACTTTTGGCAACATATAATATGTTGGAATTGTGGGATGTTTTATTTGTAGAAATGCATGTTCTTGTGAGGAGATAATATGATCTTTGAATGCTCGGTCAATGATACCACTGTATAGAGTTTTATAATCCTCCATGGGATTAATTATCATTCTTTGATAACAATCTGAAGTTCCCAGCTGTCTATTTGCCTCAATAACATACATTTCTCTTGGCCAAATTACCACATTACCTCCTTTATCAGAAGGTTTAATAAGGATGTCTTGCCACCCTCCAATTTCTCTTAGTGCCTTCTTCTCCCCCTGAGTCAAGTTGGTAGGGTATCTAGGTCTTGATTTAGTTTTGAGATAAATATCATCAAATTCTTTGGACACCATTTTTGTGAAAACCTTAACTTCTGGATTTATATTGTCCTGGGGAAAAAAAGTAGATTTTTTTCTTGACACAAGGTCTTTGTATTGATCCCGGAGAGTAAGGCCATTAATTCCTGATTCATTCTCAAGGTCTTGTAGTGCCATCAGGGCTTCGACTTCAGTATCAGTTAGATCAAGCATGTTGTCCAAATCCCCATCCTGGACGTTAAGTCCTAAAGCAATATTATCCTGAGTGGATACAGATGGTTTTTCAATGCATTCCAAAGTTTCTTTGTTAGAGAACATTTTACATAGTAATAGTTTTCTACTGAAGAGGCGGAGATCTTTCTCCCAGCAGAAACGGTTCAAATTCTGTGTTGGAGAAAAAGACAAACCTTTGCTCAATACTGATTGTTGGGCATTAGTGAGATTGTGAGTGGAGAGATTAATAATTTTTAGTTGTGAGTCTGAGGATGAATTATTGGGAGTATGAGATGTTAAATTCAATAGCGTCGTGTCTTTCTTGTGGAGTATCTCGTGGGTAAGGGTAATTCCCATTGTTGTTGGTCCCTTCCGCTTTTTGCGGCTCCTCCTCGTCTTCCTCTTGGTTGTCTCTGCCTGCTCCTTACTCCTCGAGGATCCTCTAAAAAAAGAGGGGCAATATTCACATTAGATCCACCCCTATAATTGGAGGGGTGAAGATCAAGATCGGAATGATCTTGAGTATCCTCTGTACCAGACGATTCTGCCTCCGATGATGTGTAAGATCCTGGATTCAGTGGGGATTCTCTCCTTGGGTGAGTTTTATGCCATCTAAAAACTTTACCGGATGAGAAATCCCTTTTATCTCTTGCAAATTTGTTCTTTTTGTGGTCAATAATGTTCTGTTCATACACCATTAAATCCTGTTTTGTTTTCTCAAAAGTGTTCTGAAAATGAATATCATTTTCCCATTGTTCTAAATTCTTCCCATGGTGTTCAATCTCCTTTTCACACTCCTCAAGAATTAAAAGGTTATGTTTGACCAAAATCTGCATTAATTCCAAGGAACATCTATTAAGGCAGGTTTCCCATTCTTGTTTTAGAGTTTCACTTGCCAATTGAAAAGCCGGAAATACTTTGGGTCTCAATCCCCTTGGGGAAATTTTATTTTTGAGATAATTATCAAGTGTAGTGAGGTCCCAGGAGACTCTCACTTGTTTTTGAAGTGCATATTTGAATTTAAAATAGTCTCCTTCCCAATTTTTATGTGGTTCAGTGTATGAAATATCACTGGGAAATATGTCGTCTAAATTTTCATTATTTTTACGTCTTGCTGAGAGTTCTTTTTGTAAATTGAAACTCATTTTAATATAGTCTAACTTGAAAAAAGATTTTTTGAAAAAAGATTTTTATAGTATGTTGAAAACTAGTTTTCTCCAGTTAGTGTTGTAGGGTTAGATCGTGCAAGGTGTCCCAGAATGACTGAAAAGAATCAGTCTACAATTAACAAAATGAAGAAAAAAGGAAAAGGGAACCGCACTGAAATAACTCACTGCTGATTATATGTAATTATGTTTGTATGTGTATTTCTCAGAAAAACCTACTGACAGACTGCATAATGAATGAATACATGTCGTTAATATCCCAAAGAATTTTTATAAGACCTTAGTCTAGAAAAATTGTTATCTTTGGTGAGTCCGTGGTGCTCCCCAGAGTCAATATATAATTAATAAGCCAAACAAAGAAAGAAAAAGAACTCTGGGTGGGGGCACACGGTAGGTGATAGAGATAATTAAGTCAATAATTGCAAATAAAATTTAACTTTTATTATTAGTCTAAAAAAGAGGTACCAGCAATAGAGTCAACATACAGACGAACAAACAATAAAACACAAATATAAATTGAATCAAAGGAGAGATACTCTCCAGAAAGAGATGTATCCTCTCTTGACATGAAAGTAAAAGCTAGGCGAATTAATGAGAGTATTATTGATATACTATTAAAGTCACAAATCAATCATATCGCCGTAAGCATCACAAATGGGCATGTTAATAAAGCAAATTGTCTATTTGATATAATAGTGTTTGTTCATTTAACTCCCCTCAGGGACATATATCACCAATTAGCTAAACCAATAATGGAAAACAGTGTGCTGTTGTATCTACATATATCTAGGAATACACCCTAATCATAAATGTTATATAAGGCTGCATATAACCATCAGTATTCTATGAATAATATGTCTGAAACAATAAATGATCACAGATTCCAATGCACAAAGGGTATAGGTATCACTGAAATGACAATGCCATACTGAGACTGAAAATAGAAAGGACCAGCAAACAAAAAAATATTATTGAAACAATTAGAGTAGATAACACAGGTCTTGTGCTGCCAAAACAGAGGAAATCTGGTGTGATAGTTCCTCACAGTAAATGACAATAGTCAATGCAGTATAGTGTGGCAGACGTCCAGTGGTGTGTGTAAAATGTATAGAAAACAAACTGACAGGATCAGTGGCCATCTGCCCTGATGCACAGGGCAGTGCAGGGGTTATACGCCACTTACCTGGTCAGGGTGAGGTCCACAAAGTCAGTCTGCAGTAGTATCTATCAAGCTGGTACATGCCGCTTGTGTGTGGTCGGAAAGCCGGTGTCACGTGTGCGCACCACGTGACCCGGAAGTGTCTGACGCGTGTTTCGCCTTAAAGGAGCTTGTTCACAGTCCCTACCCTATAGTAATTGTGAAAGGTGCCTCATCTTTATCCTCATCACTAGCCAATCGCGCGACATCATAATGGATTGACAGGCAGAATGGCCTATGATTACACAAATTCCTATAGTCCAATCAGATTGATCCATTCTATGATTGGCATCATAGTTGGCCTATCAAGAGGCTAAAAAAATGGCAAGACAGAAAAAGATAAATTATCTCATTTAAATTATGATGAGATAGTCGTTTTTTGTGATGGATAAATTAAGTGATGATGTTGTATAATGCCATTGAAGGGAAGGGAGGAGAAGGGGATATAAAATACAATAAGTAAAAAAGGAAAGGTTTTTTCTTATTTTTTGTGTTATAAAATAAAAAACAGTTAGAGAGAAGAGATGAAAAAAATAATTAATTAGTATGGGAAGGAGATCCATTAACCCTTGCACTAAATACACAAATAATCAGGGATTGGAGTAAAATGATATTCACAAGGTGATTATATATATCAAATGGTTTAATATGTTAATGAAAATATATACCTCATAAGATTAGTGAATATTAATGCTTAATGCTAATTTTGATTTCATTAGAATATCCTGATAGATATTAGAGAAACAGGATAGTCTACTCCCAGATAATGTACTAAGTGAGTAGCTACTGCATATCATTATATCATGTAGTGAATGATATGTGAGCATACTCAAAAAGACATCCAGGGATGAGAATAAGTAGGTAAGGCATCTACTGTTGCATTGTATCAGCTGAGGGGCACCTGATGACATGCATTGCAGGTGCCTCTCCTGAAAATCTACAATGAGAGTGCCCTTAAAAAGTGGAAAATGTAGAATATATAAGGCATAAAGAAGATGAAAGTCATCCAGTATATTTATCAGGGACCCAAGCTATCTCCAACCATATACCAATGGAATTGATGGTTAGTGAGTCATGGGGACCTGTATGCTGATGTGAAAGAAAACAGAAAATAATGCAAACATGTTGGCCGTGCTAGACACTAAACTCTGTTACTGCGGCATTGCAGAGTAAAAAGTATCATCAAGCTCAGTTGTTCATGCTACATATTAGAAAAGTCAATAAGAAAGATAATAAAATATAATATACAATATATAATATATATGTGTAAAAACATCAAAGTGAAGATGACAAAAGAACAAATTTGTATTGCCAAACAAACACCCTCAGGTATTACCAAAAAAACCATGAAGAAATCATACAGCTTCAATGTGAATGAATAAATAAATATTATATGTGTAGAAGTGTGTAGTAAGAGGACTGACGGTCCTTATTCCGGTAAATAATAAATGTAAAAGTGTAGTGATATTTTTTTGTAGATGGTGTGGTCACATGCCAAGGGCACCCCAGATGGTTGAGTGCCATGGATTAAGCCTGTCGTTTACTTATTATATATATATAATCTCCCTCATATATTTTGTATTTGGGTCAGCTTTACATTTACATTACATTCATTCTGACTATAAGAGAACTGTATAGAAAATATATTGTGCATGGTGTGAGACCACAGTGAGGCCCCTTCCACAAACCTGTATGTCCCTCTTTGCACCCTAATATGAGGGTGGATTCAAAACTCAATGTCCTGACCATGAATAACTGAGAAAGTTCAAATGACATTTATTTTTCAATATAGCCTCCATTTACTTCAATACACTTCTCCCATTGATGCCCCAACCTCTTGATTCCGTTTAGGAATAGTCCAGTGAATAGTCCTCACACCAGTCCTGTACAGCAGTCATGACATCATCATAAGATGCTAAAGTCTTTCCACAACTGTGTTCCTTGAGCAAGACGGTGAATGTCAGTCAGCGTCATCTTCTTGAGTTGCAGATATTTAATGATGTCTCGAATTTCAGTTTTCTCCATTCTTCGGTATTCTTTATTTTTTGGACTTTTAGTAATGTTGTTCTGTTTATTATTCAATATCTGCAAAAATAAAAGAATAATTGTGCTGTAATTTTCCACAGTTTTCTACTAAGACCTAGTACATACAGACATCTACTACTACGTCAGGACTATCTTTTGGATCCACTCTCATACTTCTCCTTTTATCCCTGTCCACCCTCCATAAACTCCACCTCCCTGTTCACCCATCCAGGCATCACATTTTCAAAATAGTTTGCTTCAAACATTGATTTTATATTCACTCCTATGGAGAAGGGTGTCAGGGAGGATACGGGAAGTGAGAACTGCAAAGGGGTATTGGTAAAACAAACAATGGTGTTATCTGCCAAACATAAGACGAATGTTGTCTTTGGATGTGTAAAGGGGCCTATCCATTACAAGACTTTTTGAACGATCCGACCAAAACCAGGCGGTTTTGGTCGGATTGTTCAAAAAGCCGTCTAATTGACAGGCTGCAAACGTCCTGCGCCGCACACTCCCATGGTGACAAAATAAGTCTTTTGCCATTCAAACATGCTGGTCAATTTCTGCATTTTGCTGAATGACTTTAGAAAAGTAATTCAGTGGATATGC
The DNA here is from genome assembly GCA_031769625.1 of Taudactylus pleione. Taxonomy (NCBI): domain Eukaryota; kingdom Metazoa; phylum Chordata; class Amphibia; order Anura; family Myobatrachidae; genus Taudactylus; species Taudactylus pleione. Next base: position 302,136 of record JAUIMM010000422.1, read on the forward strand.
AGTGAACGACCAATGACGAACAGCATACGACTTCTTTAACCACTTAACTGATTAATTATTTTTCCAAAAACTGCTCCAAAATTGTTGGTTTCTTTTATGAATATATTAGGTCATGAACATAATTTTAAACTTATCCATCACTATTTTATTTGAAAATTTTTTTTTTTTAAAATACAGTATAACATAAAATAGCAATTTTTATGTTATACTGTAGTGATGGCCATTGATGGCTGTAGCATCGATGGTTCAACCATCATTAGAAGCCATCAATTTTTTTGCGATTGGTCAAGGAGATCTGTGTAGACCACAACTGCCGATGTTTCCTAAACATCGATTGAGGGTTACCATCGATGATGCAACATTGATGGCCACCAGCAATGGCAAACCACTTGTTTTCAGCCAGACCATTGATGATTTGTAAACCATCGATGGTCGTTTCCATCCCTAAACAGAGGCTCTGTGATATCCATCGATATATATATATATATATATATATATATATTCCAGTAATCCGGCACTCTCAGTAAAGCAGTATTAACTTGGCCAGGTGCCACCACATAATAGCAAGGACTCACCAACCCCTACAGTAGTGTGGCACTCAGGCTTCATATGAATGACTCAAGTATGGTGAGAGTTTAAACATTTCAATTGAGATAAATTGTCTTCAGGATACAACAACATACAAAATTACTGACCTTTATATAGACCCGCCACTATCACCAAGTGACTGATCCACAGACTACGTTGTTCAATCTGGGCTCACACAAATGACGTCATCATCGGCTGCCAGTGACGCATCTGCATGTCCCTGGATAGCACACACCACGTGCTCAAACAAAACAACAGCAACAGATTATACACATATTAATGTTACACTTTACTCTATATCTACTATCTTAAAGGCGTCCGATCAGAAATGTATTACATTAAACAAACAAGTAGATCTATGATTCGATCAGAGATTATTATTCATTGCTGTGTAAAGTCATTTGGCTTGGAGGGATCATATATATCAAACCACATAACTGTGTTAACATCTCCAAGATTAAATAAATTCCATAACAAATCTAAATAATAGCCTGCCATATCACCAGTTTGGATACGATACCATGAGATCTGAAATACCACATTAATATAATTACATTGAACTATATTAATTTAAATAAAATACTAGGTGTTCGGACACACACAGGTATAGAAAATGGGGAACACCCTAGTCTATCTAAAGGGACCTCTAGTCTAAACCCCTGGGTGTTACTCCCCTATAAATAGACATCCTACAAAAAACATGATAATGGCAGATTCTCATTAAGCCCTTTGGGGGCTATAACATTCAATCTGAATATCCAGTCTGCCTCGCGTTTAAGCAATGTTTTATCCCGGTCCCCACCACGACTTAATGGGGGAACATGGTCACTCATTCTATATCGTAATGTTGTTAAAGGATGGTTACACTCCAAGAAGTGGCGAGCTACAGGTTGCTCACTGCTTTTCTTCATTAAGGCTGTTTTAATGGAGGAGCGGTGAACCGCCATTCTCTCCTTAAATTTCCTTTGGGTCTTCCCCATATAGGATAAGCCACAGGGGCAAATGATTTGATAAACAACATAACTGCTTTCACAAGTTATTCAATAATGATGTAGTGTCCAATGTTTGATGATACCTTCTACCAACAAGTTACTGGCTGCGCCATGGGCTCTTCTGTGGCTTCGGTGTATGCCAATACTTATATGTTCTGTATTGAGGATGTCTTATTTTTAAAAAATTTAGAAGTTAAAGCAAACTTACTTCTATATGTACGTTTTATCGATAATTTATTGATTCTGCCGTGGCTGTGGAAGGGCTCAGAACAAGAATTCAAGCCCTTATGGATAAACATAACCATAAATCGTGTCCAGTAAAATTTACATATATAATGAGTGAGAACTCTATTGACTTCCTCAATGTGAGAATCAGTAGGGAAGGCAATAAGATCAATACTACATTGTTTAGTAAAACAACGGATCGTAATTCTTTATTAAATTTCCAAAGTGCACACCCCAGAAGCCTTAAACAGGGTTTACCCTACTCACAAATGATCTGTGTCCACAGGATCAATAATAATATCAGTAAAACTATCTTTCAGATTGATGAAATGATAAAAAAATTGTCAAACGTGGATATAATAAAAAGTTTTTAGAACAAACTAAAAATAAGGTACTCAATATAAATAGGATGGAACTTCTGTGTAAAGAAACTAAGGTTGATAATAGTAGCAAATTCCCATGGGTAACACGATATAATGATCTATCACCTGAGATCAATAAAATTTCTAAGAAATTATGGCCAATGATCACTTCAGATCAAGATCTGGGTCTAAGCAATACAAATATTATGCCCTGTTACTCTAGAGGGAAAAATCTAAGGGACATATTTGTAAAAACGAACTATAATTCCAAGAGAGCTATACCATCCAAACAGCATCCAAACAAACAGGATGTGTTAGATGCCTCTGCATTTCTTGTACATTTTTGATCCCAGGGAATAAATTCAGTCACCCACATACTGGAAAAGTATTCACAATCCGACACCATCTAACTTGTAAAAGCAGTTATGTTATTTATCAAATCATTTGCCCCTGTGGCTTATCCTATGTGGGGAAGACCCAAAGGAAATTTAAGGAGAGAATGGCGGTTCACCGCTCCTTCATTAAAACAGCCTTAATGAAGAAAAGCAGAGAGCAACCTGTAGCTCGCCACTTCTTGGAATGTAACCATCCTTTAACAACATTGCGATAAAGAATGATTGACCACCCGGAGACATAGCAGCGGTGGCGGCTGCCAGAGCCGCCACCGCTGCTGCTGCTGGTACACAGTGATCTCACTGATCACTGTTCTGGAGCTGCAGCGGGTGGGACACCCGCTAGCATCCTGGAGATATAGCTGCAGCGGCAGCTACCAGAGCTGCCGATACTGCTTCTGATGGTCCGGCTGCCCGATCACTGCTTGCCACAGTGATTGGGTCACAGCAGCAGCCGTGGCTACATGAGCCATGGCTACTGCTTCTAGGGGTGTGGCGCCGGGGCCCGATCACTATGGCCAGCAGTGATTGGGACACAAAGGAGGGGGAGCCACAAGTGTAGAGGGACCAGCAGGTCCCTCTGAGGTGGGCGGCTGCTGGTAGTTAACTTCCAGCAAGCCGCCCACTGTGTGTTTCTGATTGGTCATATCAGATGTGACCCTGTCAGGGAAAGCCCACTCTGGTTTAGTCGTATCTGATACGTCTGTGCCAGGCAAGTGGTTAATGAATATTCACACCATTCATTCAAAATTTGTACTCCCTTGTCTCTTCAGTGACAATCCTTGGTCCTTGGTCTTTAAAGAAATCATTCACAAAGTATTTCTTGTTTTTGAAAGATTTTTTGCATGAAAGACTTTAGGGGTCTATCCATTAGATGACCTGAAATTCTGAACGATTAGCGTTCAATCCTTCAGGTCACCGGGAGCGGTGCCCAGACTGAACGGCATTCACTAAACATCTTTCAGTGCAGGAGACCAACCTGGAACCTGATGATCGTCGTCAAGTTGACAAGCATGTTCCACAGATGGTCAGTGTCAGCAATGACCCAGCGTGCATGCACATCGCTGATCCTTGCCAACTATCCAGTAGATGACTTTCAGATTGTTCAAAAATTAATCTAATGGATAGGCCCCTTTAGTTGGCAGGAAAAGTCTTTGGTCTTTGACAAAAAATATCTTCAAATGAATAGGCCCCTTAAGATTCATGGAAGGTTGAGCAATTGCAAAAATTTCACCAAGATAATTGATAATGACGTTAGAAAATGTATCAAATGTAGTGATAAATATCCAGGTACTATAGTAGAAAATACATTAATTACACTCCATAAAAGCATTTATTGCTTAAAGCATTTAAGGGCCTATTCACCATCACTTATTTTTCGCAAAAGCAAGTGAAAATTAACATTTTCACACACTTTTGTAAAAAATAAGTGTCAAGGGTATTCATCAAGTTCCGAAAAAGCATTTTTTTTCAGAACTTGATGATGTTACTGAACGCCACTTTCAGATTGCATTCAGCCACCAATAATCTACACAGGCTGTTGTTTTCATGACAGCCCGTGAAGATTTACATGGCAACCACAGCAGAGGGATCTATTCAGATCCCTCCCTGCTGTGTCTGCTCTGCAGAGCACTGCAGATATGTGACCTGGACTCACCAACTGACCACAGCAGGTGAGCTGGGGAGGGAGAAGATGCGGTGGCTCCAGATCAGACTCCTGTGGGGTGGGAGGTGTGGTCCAGATTGGGGCGCTGTGCAGAGGGGGCTGTTGTTCAGACACCCCCATCGGGAAGGGGGATCCGCGTCAGACACCAGCAGTGGGAGGGGGGACCGTATTGGACTCCCATGGGGGGAGGGGGGTCCCACTTCCAGCTTTACAAGGATGGGGGGATGACAGACACTGGCAGGGTTAAGTTGGACCCAGCCTCTATTCCCAGCTTGTCTTCAAGCTGCACATATGACAGGCAGTAAAAAGTTTTTCACTTACAAAAAACTGCTTCGTGGAAATAACAGTTTTTCAGAAGTGATAGTTAAGGGCAAGAGGCATGATGAATACTTCCTAAACAGTGTTGGAACTTGCAGCCAGTTTAAACCCTAATTATCACAAGTGATAATTATGTTTTTATGAATAGGCCCCTTAGTATAATATTATTAACTCAAAATAAATATAGTTTAATATTCATAAAAAAAAATCATCAAACTTATGAGACATCTAACATAAAAACTGCAACTATTGTATCTAAATGCATAAGAACATTCTCTCCATTTCCATTTTTTTATTAATCTTAGCATATTCTGCACTCTCGCTTTTACAGTAATTCATTACCATATTGTCAGTTTTTACGCTTGTTAGCTTACTGTACTTTATCTCCCTGACATTTAAATATTGTATTAATGTTTTATTTCTGATTATATTTTTCAATAGCAACAAGACGTTTTATTTGTGAGACTTCTAGGCTATCTTTGTGCAGCTAAAGAATACATGGTACTGTAAATAATCTCTATATATTTTGCATGTACATATAGATAAAAATAAAAACAAACACAATACAAAGAAGTAGCACATTCCTGCCAACATTCCCACCTGGAGAGTTAAGATAAAGTAGCCCATGCCTGTCATCCACACTAAACATGCCTATATGGACACATCAAGCACCTTCACAATTAAAATAGCTAAAAATATATTATACACCATTTACACAGGATAAGAATCGGCCGATTGTTGCGTTCTGCGCATGTATCACAGTGAGAGTGCGTGAACCAGCCACTGCAACCAGGACTGTGATTGCAGAGGCTACGCAGACCCATCTCAGAGTGATTGACAGGAAGTGCCATTTGTGGATGGTGACAGGAGGGTGGTCGGGGTGACATAGGCGTGCCAGTGCATTTGCACCCAGTTTCAGGGACATGCATAAATTAGTCACTGCGATATCTTATGCAATCTGAGGTCTCATAACGTGCGTAGACGTTAGCAGTTTCTGAGTAAGGTCAGGGTTTGTGCAAGTGTGCGTGAGACTGCGATAATAGTTGATTGTACCAATGGTTTTGCAGTCTTGCTAAACAGTACGTATGTGTGCTGAGTAAAGTGGGCGTCCCTGTGCAGTGCTTCAAGGTCATTGCGATCGCAATGTATTAGCAATGGATTAGCATAATATCGCAGTTGAACTGAGGGCCTGATTCAGAGCCGACGCTCTGACCAGAGCGCTCGCTCTGAATCAGGGCCCTCCTACCTAAACTTGGAGCGGCTTCCTGGCCGCTCGCATAGCTGTGGGTGACCACCCACAGCATATGCGAGCGGCCAAAAAGATGGATGCGATGGTCAAGACCATCGCAACCATCGGGCTTGCGACGAGACCCTGCGGTAAGGTCTCGGTGACCGCAAGTCCTGGAGTGATTTTGGCTCTATCAGAGCCAAAATCACTCCCACTGACTAGTGATGTCAGTGGGGCCGGACCCAGATGGAAGGCGTTCCCAAGGAAACGCCTATGTCTGGCAGCCACGGCCCCGGCACGCCCACCAAAGGGGGCGTGCTGTCAATCAACATCGACAGCATGCCCCCTTTGGTGCGAGACCTGGAGCGACGGCTTCCCCATCGCTCCCCGGGTCTCGCGCATGCACACGACGGAGCTCCCTCCGTCGTGCGCATGCGCACTAGGGCACCATCGACCCGCTTGCGAGCGCTTGTGAGCGCTCGCGAGCGGGTCTGAATCAGGCCCTGAGTGCATAATCACTATTGCATTCACATTTGCGTATGGTAGTGAATCAGGCCCTGAGTTAGTATACAGAGTTATTGGTCAGTCAACCATTAAAATATTGTTAGTAAAATATGATCAGTCAGTAAATTACAAGATTATTGATAGTCAGTAAACTATATTTAGACAGTTCATTGTTAGACATAAAAAAGTAAAATATGTTTTATCTGTTTGATGTTAGTCATTTTGTCAGTTCATTACTTACAATTTGTCATGCAGTTTGCTACACAGTCTGCAAGGGATATATATTTAAGTTATCAGTTTACTTACAGAGGATCAGTTACATTGTACACAATGCTTTTCCTAAATCATAGTTTATTATTTTGGTACATAGCACAGAATACACTGTGGCAGAAGATATATTTATATGCATACACTATAACTGACATCTGGTCATAAAACACAGGACATATAGTACTAATTAAGTGGAAAAAAAACACAATTGGAAATATTAGCTATAGAATGGTAAGCAGTCACATTCCCTGTTATACTATTCATACTGTAATTGCATAGACCTATGAAAGGCCATCTACTTCTTATGAGACTCTAAAAGAGCAATTGATTTAGTCCTTAGATAGGATCCATTCACACTGGTGCTTTTACTGTAGAATAATAAGGAATACTGACAATTCTTTGTTTTCTTTTTTAAAACTGTATGTGTTATGTATATACCTCTGTATAATATTTGTTAAACACATTTTATTTAACTTATTCCTATTTATTACAGAATGGAAAAAAGACTGACAAAGAATTTATAAAATGTACTAAAGCGATATATGCAACACTTGTAAGTACATGTTTCTGTATAAACAGATACTAACACTAAGAATAATACTGTATGAGTGCATAAGACAGTGCTGGGGTATAATGTAGAGGAGGAAGAGGGTCAGGGTAGTTTAGTACATCACCAAGCACTAGGCACGCTCCAATGACATGTGCCATGCTTCAGGTACATAATTTCCTGATTGGTGCAGTGACAATGTTGGGAGATATGGAATCAGTGTAATGTACATATGACAGCAGCTGACAGGTCAGTCACTGATAGGTGCAGACCCCCCTATAGCTATGAGCACTAACAGGCAGAGGTATCTGAGACAGATCTCCCAAGTAGCTTCCTGACACATAGGAAATTACTTATTGCTGTAATCATTGTGATGTCACATTATTTCCTGTGACAAACAGGGAAAATCAATCTTCCCCATTGAGCTGTTAAACAAATATATCTCATTAAAGGAAATTACAATATATTTCAATTAAAGTAGACCTACAGTACTGCAAATGAAACATAAATCAGAGTGAAATGAGCCGTATATTACAGTAGATTCAAACCTGAAATGCTTACAATGAAGGTTAAGGCCACATCAGACAGTAGAGCAAACCCTGCGGTGTCATGTACAAGACAGAGTAGGTTATACCTTTAAAACTGCAAATATCACACAATAGAAGTACAGAATGACCATTATAATACTCAGTACAAATGTGCAGCTATGTATAGTAAAATTAGACCTATGAGTAGGCGACATTGTGCATGTATATATGTGTTGCATGGTGCTGAGAGAGAGAGAGAGATCATTTATATGCAGAAATTATTACATGTTTAACATGATATTTATTATGAAAGTACATTATTTACATCTTGTTAATTCTGATCATTTCACAGAACCATGTTGATTGTAACCTTAATAATTTGTTGGGATCAGAAACTGCAATCGTAAGTTTATATATATCAAATACATATGCACAGTGATATCATAATATCATAATATATGTTTTTAAAGTCTGTCTCAGCGAATGCCCACCGCATACTTCTACAAAAATGTAGTAAGAGGATGCCCGCACATGCGCTGCCGACATATCCAACCCCCCATGCACATCCGTGATTATGCTGCTACATCAACTTACTTCCCATCTCCTATATATTATATAGAAATCAACAATTCAAAAATACTCTAATATGCAAATTCTAAAATATTTGTCCTATCCAGAAAAGTATTGATAGTAGTTAGGACTACGGCCCTGAATAAGCAGCAGACATAAGTGCATTGCTGAAAGCAGATTCCCAATGGTTTGGAATCTGTGCAGGTGCCTGACCCATACTGTACATGGCAATACCGGTCCTGCATGATTGCACACAGAGTGGCAGCAGACTGTCAGTGATTGACAGGCTGTTGCAGTTTGTGGGTGGGGAGGGGGCGGCGACGGCCTCTGTTTCCCAAAATGTAGGCATGTGGCTGCCAATGGGGGGACAGAAGAAGTCAGGATCTCCATTGGCTGAGTCACTTAGCCAGCCAATGTAATTGCAAATTATCCAATGCTGCATCCTTGGACGCAGTTCTGATAAGTAATGTATGCAGGAGGCATGACGTCTCCTGCTGCATTACCATATTACAGCTATCGCAACTGCTTACTTGTTAGCAGCTGCGATAGCTATTACATCCTCTGCTGAATCACCCCTTCAGAGCAGCATGGTTTTGTCATGGTGCAAAATTGTTCTTCTAACTGAATTTACTACTAACTCTACATGAGGTTTTTACACACTACTCAGATACATGTCACAAGACTGCAGATTTTCCACTTAATTAACTTGGTCATTTAGTAACCAGCAAAATTGTTAGGGATAGATACAATTAGAATATAGTAGAATTGAGGTCACACCTTTTAATGAACTCACTAAATTTCATCTAATTTGAGAAACTGAAATTATATGTTTACATACTTACATGATCAGTATCAGCTTATAATCAGAATACCTGCTGTGATAATGCCAATCATATGTCAATAAATGGTGATATACATACTGATAATTGATCATGAATTATACTCACAAAGCCCCTGACTTGTAAATGAACAGTGTTTCAAATATAAATACAATTTTATGTATCAACCTGTGATGTGAATAATACCTAAGGATACACTGGAGAATATCCCCTATCAATTGACAGTAGCTTCAAATTTATACTGATCTATGCTCATTTAAGTATGAATATTTGAACAGTGTTCCAAACTGGATCAGACCCAAAATTTGGCTGGCGCTGACCCAGGATATTCCCGAGTCGGCGCCATTCACACCGGAGCCGGGTCTGCAGTGACCTGGCTCTTCTGGCATGGAAGTGGATGCTTGGAGATGACGTCAAGTCATCGTGACCCAGATGTCGCCATTTACACTGCAGGGTTTCACGGGTCATTCCCATGTTAAACCCTGTAAGTTACCTGGGTTGGATTGCCGGGTCACTTGTCCCGGGAATCCAACTCTGTCCCCTTTTACACCAAGGAGCTTCCCAGGTTAACCCTGCAATAACCCAGGTTTTACCTCTGGTGTAAAAGGGGCATTATAAAATACTAGCCTATGATATCAATCCTGTTTGCAATTATAGTTTATGTGAATGTGATATTTTTAAAGTGAAACAATATTACCACTTCGATCATAAGTTAACATTCTAATCTAAGGGGATCTGATACTGTTTCAAAATTTGTAAATCATAGTATGTGATTAAAAATTATGAAAACACAGCATCTCACAGACTACACAGATTGCTTATACTACACATCTGAAGAAATACAGTTTTGGCTCGTAGATGAGCATCATTATCTATAAATATTTGTATTGTTGGAATTAATCAAACTGACTGTATTTAGGAAGGATATACTAACAATATAAACTGAAGTTAGTATAACACGGGATTTGACTATATATGCCTCATAATTAACTAACCTTTTCATATGCGCACATATTCAATACTAGAGATCAATGACACTCTTAATGGTTAATAGCATTAATAAGCAAACAAAGGGATAGTGAAACAGACTTTTTTAAAAAAATCACTCTCTTTATTATGTTCACCAACTTCACAACTTTTCTTTCATATGTTAAATGTTCCTTTTAATATTTCACTGCAGAGGCAGACATTTTAATTAAGAAATAAAAGTTATATTTTTTATATATTCTTTCAGTGCGCCATTGAGAGACAATATTTCTTGTTTATATTTAAACTGACCCATTGTCCATGGCAGCACCCCCATGAGATAAAAATAAACAATTGATTACTAGATATTGGGGCTACAACCACAATAGATATAAATCACCTAATAGTCCAGAAGATTTTTTCCCCTTTATTCCTATCCCTGTTAATAAAAGCCAAATAAGCAAACTGTAGGAGCTAATGAGGGGAGTATAGGAGTGGCAAACTTAATATCTACCCATACACAGGTCCAGAAAGCAAAAACACCAGGACAATCCCAAAGCATATGCCAGAACCCAGCAGTGTACATCCCAACATTAAGGAGAGCTAGAGTCAGGGCAGAGTCCATTTTGACTAAGGAAAAAAGAGAATGGTACATCCTATTTAGGAAATATTAATGAATCTGATGGTACCAAACACAGGGACTTGCATCCTTAAGTGACTCCAGTCCTCATCAGAAAAAGGACCAAGGTCCACTTCCCACCTCAGTTTCAAGTGAAGTAGAACAACCAGTAAATAGCTGGCATTGAGGTCAGAATATACACTAGACACTTGCTTCTTGGGGTCAGACAGAGTAGCATAGTCTTCGGAAGGAACTGGGAAAGGGACATGTGACCATTCCAAAATTGAGCATGCACAGCATGACAGAACGATATCTATAAAGGGCTGTGTGTGTTAGAGGATGGATTCTCTTAGCAGTTGTGCAACTGCTTTAAAAAGACCATCCACATAAAGTTGAACTACAGAGGACACACCATATAATAACCAAAAGTACTTAGCATGCCAACCTCAGGATAAGCACTGAAATGTACAGTGTTTAGTAAATAGTTTTTATTGATAATATTATATGTATGCATGGATACAATCCTGTATAGTCTAATAGTTTCCATTGTTTACTAACCCAAAATGACCTTACTCCTAAGCTAACTTTATCATGCTAAACATACTTCTAAGAACATGGGCCATGTATTGGATATATTTGTAGATGCGTTGCACTTTGGTTAATCTACTGGGATATTCATCCGGGAGATGCTGAATTTAAGGAGCCACCACCTACATTTTCAGATTTGTGATACAAGGATAAAATAATCTAGCACTCACCTTTGTATGTATGGTGTGATATGGTTAAAAAGTATATTCTTTGTGTGGATAAAGTGCAGTGATGTGACTGACTAACACACTCCCTGTGATGTGGTATAGTTATACTATATAGTGGTCATGTATTGTACACTAAACACGATGGTGTGACTGTCTTAAGCACCCCCAGCGAGGTAGGTATAGTTTCCCACTGACTAGGAGAATATGATAGTGGTAAAATAATTCAATAAACAGGATTTACAGTTAATGCTCTAATTGTTTTTTTATTTAAATTAAAAAAGTAATTGCCTTTAAATGGGTTTTTAAATGCAGCGTGACAGACATACCAACATAGGGCGGAATTCAATTATTTCTGGCCGCTATCGCGCCCGACGGAGCTATTCTATTCTTGCTCCTGTCGGGCATGATGAGCTGCCAGCGCTACATTTCAGCTCGCAGCTCCTGGGGGATGAGAGCTGAAATGTGCAAAAAGTGACATGTTTGGGTGCCCAAACATCACTTTTCGTGATTGCGTCCAGCACTTTGGTCGGGTTTAGCTGCTTTACGCAGCTAAACCTGACCTCTATGGGTGTGATCAGCGCGAACATCTTGGACAATTGTATAGCGGCCCGCGAACTCCTGTCACTTTAGATGGGAGATGCGGGCCTCAAATACAATTGAATTCTGCCCATAGACAACAAGGGAAAGGAGACCAGTGGGGAAAACAGGATGGGTGGTGGGATAGGGAAGTGTAGGGGGAAGGAGAAAATGGACAATGATTTTGACCTTTTAAAAGGAAAAAGATTTAAAATGTATAGAACGATGAGAAAGTATATTAAAAGTAAAAATAAAAAAGATAAAAATGTTTTAAAAAATATTAAAAAGTTCAATTTTCAAAGAAATTGGTAATAATGAATCAATGTATATCCTAAAGACACAGTTCTAGCAGTCTACTTTTTATACCGTTGCCAATAAGAGTATATGACAGTGTAACAAGATATGTCTTGTTGTGAAAACAGTTTCAGTGTTCCCCACACAGTACATTCCTATCCATGCAATTGAAGGAATGATGTTTATATGGAGAACCGGTTGCACCCACGTACGTTGTTGTTGAACTGACAATCCTGCAGTCGCTGGCAGTTACTCTGGATGTCGGTTGGTGAGGAGGTAAGCTAGGGCTAGCGCTGTTAATAGTTGCAATCAGGCAGCGTGTGAGGAGATACCTGTGGTTGGGGCTAGGAGGTGTATTGTCGGTGTGCTGAATGGAGTGTTCGAGTGCTGAGGCAGGGGGTGCGCCGCTGGCTCTCAGCCCGCCGTCACATCCCCAGCACTGGTGTGCTTCCCTGCTAAAGCCCACAACCTGTCTTACCTTCACTTGCAGCTGGGACTTAGATGTGATCGTCCTATGTGGTCCGCCTTCCATTTCACTCCAGGCTGGGTGATGTCGTAATTCTCCAAGTGTTGTTTGTGTGGGAAGCTGTATTGGTTGCTGGGGATGCTTAAGACAGTCACACCATCATGTTTAATGTACATGAACACTATGAGGGGTATTCAATATGAAACGTTAACTTCACTGCCGAAGTTAAAGTTTCATATCAGAGTTTTTTTCTGCGTTAAAGTATCGGGCGCGCTCCCGCTTATCCCCGTATTCAATATAAAATTATCGAAAACGGGAACCTCCGAAGTTGGATTTGCGTAAAGTTACGATTTTTTCCATAAAAAATTTGTAAGACCCCCCTAAAGTTGTAAAAACATGGGGGATCACTATGGGTACCCCCGTTTTAGCCTTTAAATGAAAGTCGGGGATTTAAATAGCCGCAGCAGGTGTTTTTTTCCCGACATTGAAGAAGTGTTGTAGAAGAGCACTTAGGTTATTTTTTTCGTTTTTTTAAGTGGTCCCATCAAATTTGGGGTACATGAAAATGGGTACTAGCATATTTTGATGTCCCTAAAGTAAGTTTTTAAAAATTCTGCATTTGTGCACCTGCCGCTACTTTGCGCAATGAATAAAACACCTGCCCCATACTTGGGGACCCCACCAGAAATAATTTCGTTATGTTTGGTACTTTTTTTACATAATTTTTTTTTTTTTTAACCCCAAATTTTTTTTTTTTTTTTCAATGGTGTCCCGATTTTATGGGGACATTTTTTTTTTAAACATTTCCTTTTAAGGGGACATTCCCAAAACTACAGGCTATTTTTTTATAAGCCTACACCCCCAAACCCATATTCTGCATTTTTTTCACTTGCTATAGTGATTTGAAAAATTATCCCTGTTTTTTTAAAAATGCCCCTTGACCCCATTTAAGGAAAAAAAAGGGAATTTTCGGGAAATATGCCTGGGACCCCCCTAATGTAGTCCAGACATGGGGGATCACTATGGGTAACCCCGTTTTTGCCTGCAAAAGAAAGTCGTGTTTTTAAATAGCTTTGCCAGGTGTTTTTTCCTGCCGCGGCTATTAGAAACCCCGCCTTCCTTCAGTAGTTAAAAATGGGGGTACCCTAAGTGATCCCCCATATCTAGACATCATTAGGGGGGTCCCTAGAATATTTCCCGAAAATTCCCGTTTTTGTTAACCTGTAAAAAAAATCTGTAAAAATTTAGAAAAAAAATGAAATAAGGTCCCCCCTCCAATAGCCAAACCAGCCCCAGACTTGCCAGCCAGTGGTGGTTTCTAAAAATACGGGGAACAAAACGTGTAGGGTTCCACCGTATTTTAGAAACCAACACCAGGCTGCAGGGACTAGTGCTGGTTTTAAATATAGAGGGCAAAAATGATGTGGGGTACCCCCTATATTTAAGACCAGCACCAGACCAGCACCATAGGCTCTGGCTACTGACAGTTCCCACGTGGTCGAGTCACACCACGTGGGAACTGTCAGTTGCCGGAGCCAATCAGCGGGCGCTCTACAGTCAGCGCTGCCGCTGATTGGCTGACGGGACTGCAATGCCCCGTGAGGTGCCGTCAGCGGCCATTCGGGAGCTATGTGTATGTGTGACAACACACATACACATAGCTAGTAGCGTGGATCGGGTAACACCTTTTTTTGTTTTAAAACACCCATGGATTACTGCGGAGACCAGCGCTGGATGTAGGTGAGTATGAAATCTTTCTTGCAGGGCCAGCTACCATGGATCTCTACGTGGAGAAGGGGACAGATTCATCTGGTATAGGTAAGAATGTGTGAATGGGTAGGTGTATGTAATAAACTTATACAGGGCACGGTGTGTGTGTTTTTTTTTTTTTTAACTATTTATTTTACAGTGAAATTACAGGTGCCGCATGTCTGCTGGCACTTATAGTTCCACAAGTGCAAAATGGCAGGCATGCTGGCACTTGTAGTTCCACTGTAAAGTACAATAGTGTGACATTATTTGGCCCCCCTATTTCCCCCATACCCTCCGCTCCAGGGGTATGGGGATGAGCCCCAGGCTTCAGTGTAAGCCTGTGGTGCTCGGGAGAGGGGGGACCCTCTTTTGGGGGGTCCCCGACTCCCCCGAGATCACCGGCTTGCGCTGACCGACTTGGGGTGTAATGCTTTGGACCTGGAGCCCCGGTGATTGGGTCTCCGGGCTGTGGCATTACACCCCGGTCGGTTGGGTCTGGTGCTGGTCTTAAATATAGGGGGTACCCCACGTCGTTTTTGCCCCCTATATTTAAAACCAGCACTAGTCCCTGCAGCCTGGTGTTGGTTTCTAAAATACGGTGGAACCCTACACATTTTGTTCTACATATTTTTAGAAACCACCACTGGCTGGCTAGCCTGGGGCTGGTTTGGCTTTTGGGGGGAGGACCTATGTAATTTTTTTTCTAAATTTTTACACATTTTTTTAACAGGTTAACAAAAACGGGAATTTTCGGGAAATATTCTAGGGACCCCCCTAATGATGTGTAGACATGGGGGATCACTATGGGTACCCTCATTTTTAACTCCTGAAGGAAGTCGGGGTTTCTAATAGCCGCGGGAAGTGCATAAATGCGACTTTGAAGAAAGTGGTGCAGAAGAGCATTTAGAATTTTTTTTGGGGAAAAATAACTATGCCCAGCAAATTTGGGGTACTTGAAAATGTGGGTCACCATATTTTAAAGTTGCTAAACATACTTGAAAAAATCGTGAAAAACCCACTTGCGCAAGGAGCTGCAATGAAAAAAACACCTGGGGCATACTTGGGGACCCCCCCAGAGTCAAGTTCGCTATTTTTTAACTTTGTTCCCCAACATTTTTTTTCTTTGGCCCCCAAATTCAAAGTGCTTTTTTTGGGGTGTCCCGATTTTTTTTTTTTTTTGACACAGATCGTTTCAAGGGGTCATTCTGAAGGGTGCAGGCTATTTTTTTTAAGCCTGCACCCCTAAACCCCAATTCTGCACTTTTTTTCGACACCTATTCAATGGTGAAAACTTATCCCCGTTTTTTAACTTCGACTTTTCAAAAATGCGATAAGTCTTTGATATTGAATACGGTGTAAAAGTAAAATCAGTGATATTAACACAAAAACGGTAAAAAGTGCGATATTAACGCAAAAAACGCCCATATTGAATACCCCTATATATAGCATAACTATACCACATCGCAGCGGATGTTATAGTCAGTCACAGCACTGCACTTTATCCACACAAAGAATATACGTTTTAGCCATATCACACCATACATACAAAGGTGAGCGCTGAATTATTTTATCCTTGTATCATGTATTGGATATGCTTTCAACAATTTTATCAACATGTTAAATCAAAATACTAAATAGAAGGTGCATAAAAAAAAATTAAAGATAATCAACATTTTCAGACATTGTGAGTGTTTTTTGTGATATTACAATAGCGAGTTAATGTTGCTGACATACCATTTGTTCTGCTTCCTGTGCTATTGTGCACAATTGTGAAGGAATCACATGCTAGCACCTGGGGATGATAAAACATATTACTCCATTTTACATGAGGGCTGATATATAAATAATAGAGAAAGGTGAAAATTCCAATTGGCGAGATTATTCCTAGTTTGTAGATAGCTGAAAAATACATGATTTCTCCCAGTTTACTGTATATAGATTTGCCATACAGTATTAATTGTTAATCCAGTAAAAAGTGAATTTGTTGTACTGTGGTTCAATATTGAATGGTCGGGCTGACATGCTGCATGGTTGTTATTGATCATGCTACAGTATTTCTAAAAACATTTAATTAATCTATGGTCTAAAATTGATAGTTGAAATTATTTTAAAGGATTACAGTATATTACTTTATCAGGCACATGCATTCACATTTAGGTTTCAATCCTACAAATAATAGTGCAAAGCATCTAAGCAGAGACACTTGTCAAAAGCAAAAGCTAAATGTATGCATTTACACGCAGTACAAATAAGAGCATATGTGTAACATGTATGTATGGCAGATCTGCACTTTTGCAGTTTCATAAATTATCTATTTTATCTTCATATTTTGCTTTAAAGAGTTTGTACTATTTTAAACATTTTAAAGGTAATGTCTATTAAAATTATACATGTGGATGCCTGAGTGAGCCACCATACATTACATACTGTTATATGTATTAGGGTATCAACTATAAATGTGAATGTTTTCAAATATATAATGAATATTGCATTCTAAGGTATTCCTAATCAGGACTTGTCACAGTACTGTATATTTATAATGTTTAATTCTCATTTTAGAAAAATATTGCCACTCTCAATGGTTCTCCAGTCGTTAAGGAAGTGGTAAAAATAATAAAAATTATTTCTGTAAGTTATTTTTATTTTTTTTAATTGTTTTTTATATTGCACTAACACAGTTAGACAAAGTTAAATACTGGAAATTAAAGCTATTGCTGTAAAATGTCACACTCTTGATGATGATATAAGACCTGTATCATTGAAATCATAATATTATTGTGACACATAATAAAGACATCAGTTTAAGGCTTGTACAACGGTTGTTTAAAAACAACACAAATTAATTGTGAAAGACAATGATGCAAAGTGCATTCACATCATATATGAGGAACAGTAACACTGCACTAAAGGATGCAGCTCAAAGCTCCCCTGTATTTAGTGTCATACACACATCAGGTGGTCACTGATACCTGCCTGCTAACAACTGCTGAATGAGTGTTGCCATAAACCTCCATTGTGCTTGATGGTTTGAAATGAAGCAACCAAAATCTAAATTCACACAAAGCAGTAATATAATACAATCAGACTGTGGTGTTGTGTATAGTATATTCATCATTATGCCCCTAAACCCCCCCCCATTAATTACTTATTTGACTTGGCAGTAAGGGACAGTAAGGGGTAATGAATGAGTTTCTCTTAAATATAATGGTGTATTATTAGTGTCATAACACTTTTCATATGCTTTGAGATTGTGTTCATTGAAATTAAACCCAAGTTTTAGAAACCTAAGGTACAGTAGCTTTCCCTGTGTTAATATGGTACTGTAAGCTCTTTGGTGAAAAATGCATTCAGAGCTCCTACAAGCAATTCATATTCTACACAGAAGATACAAACAAAACTGTTTATTTGCTGTTGTACTACTGCTTCATCATTAAATGCATTTTTATTAATATTGCATTAGGGTGATGAGTTTTCTCAAATAAAGTATAATAGAATAGAATAATTTATTGTTGTCAGTACAACATTAAATAATACATAAGTGAAATTATAATGCAATACAACTCACATAAAATGTTAAAATACACAGTATTAAAGGTTCAGACGATTATAGAAGGAAAAAAAACTGTTACGCAACCTGCTGGTTCAGCATCTAAGACATCTATAGCATTTCTTGGAGGGCAGCAATGTTTAGAGCGAGTAACATGGATGGCTTGGATCAGAAATAATTTTCTCAGCTTTTGCTATTCTCCTCCTAGAGATAATATCATCCAACTTTGGCAGAGATTGGCCAGTAATTCTCTCAGCAGTTTTAATGACCATATTCAAAGAGTTGCAATCAGAACACTTGCAATTCCCATACCACACCATAATAGCATAAGTCAGAAGACTCTCAATCACGTAGCGGTAGAAATTTACAAGCATTGGCTTCGATAAGCCCACTGATCAAAGTCTTCATAGAAAGAAAAGGCATTACTGAGCCTTACCAACCATAGCTGCAATGTGGGAGGACCATGATAAATCCTCAGTAAAGTTAATACCTAAAAACTTAATCCCACTACCATCTTTAACTTCTTCTCATTCAAAAACAATGGCTATGGAGTAGATTTCCTAGATATTCTATAATCTGTAACCACCTCCATGTTTATTTTACTATTTAGCAACAAATTGTTAATCTGTCCCCTCTTAAACAGCTGCCTTACCTCCTCCCTATAACTGTCCTCATCTTCCGTACTAATCAAACTCACAAGAGTAGTATCATCTGCAAATTTTACAATAAAATCAGACTCCGTGTTAGTAGTACAGTTGGAAATATATAGTGAGTATAAAAAAAGGTCTTAAAACACATCCTTGAGGGACTCCTCTGTTCAGTACAAGCTCAGACAGAACAGTAGTACCAAACCTTACTGATTGCAGGCAATTGGTCACAAATCTAATAACCAGGTACATATAGGCACATCAAAGCCAATCTCTTAGAGTTTAGCAATTATCACCGCTGGTACGACAGTATTGAAAGCAGAACTATAGTCCATAAAATAACAATCTTACATAAGAATCCTTGTTCTCCAAATGACAAAGAACCTTATGAAGAAGTGTAAGAGGAGCATCCTCAGATGACATGTTTGACCTCTATGCAAACTGATGGAAGTCAAAACCCACTGATATGCTACTCCTAAGGTGGCCCAAGACAGATCTATCAAAACACTTCATCAATAATGATGTAAGTGCAATTGGGTGATAGTCATTCTGGCCCATTACTGTTGTAGATTTAGGGACAGGAATAATTGTTGACATTTTAAAGGATTGTGTAACAATACATTGAGCTAATGAAAGATTAAAAATATTGGTGAAAATGTCCGCTAACTGATCAGCACACACCTGCAAGACCCTACCCGGCATGCAATCCTGACCTGGTGACTTAGTAGCATTAGTTCTACATAAGCAAAACCTGACCTCAGACTCCAATAAGTCCAATAGACCATCTAATGTGGGATTACATATTTTTACTGCAGGAATGGAGTTAGCCTCCTCAAACCTAGAATAACATTTATTAAAATCATCTGCTGAGGGGCCATCTTTTTTAAAGGTATGGGAATTTAAGCCTTTATAGTCAGTTAAATGCTTAATCCCTTGCCACATTGACCTAGCATCACCAAACTCTCTAAAATGACTCTCAATTTTATTTGACTATGCCTCTTTAGCCAAGTGAATACCCTTTTTCAAATTTGAATGGGTAATCTCATAAGCCATATTATCTTTCGCCCTAAATGCCCTATACCTAGATCTTAATAGAGACTAGAGGTCACTATTCATCAATGGCTTCTCGTTTGGAAACAGTCGAATTACCTTTTTCCTAGTTACACTATCTATGCAACAATTTAAATACATCAAAACCATAGAGGCCAATACATCTACATTAATACATGAATCCACCATTGCCTCTTCAATAAACAAGTTCCAGTGAGAAAATTTGAAGCAGCCCTGCAAACTTAACAGAGCTCCCTCGGGCCAAACAGTGACATTCCTAATAACCAGCCTAGACCTTTTAATCACCTTTTAATCACCGGAATGGAATAAATTGTTATATCTCCAAATACCTTCCTGCCAGATAATACTGATCACAGACAGTGCCATTCAGCTGTGCAATTTAGATTTCCCAGCTTGCAATTCCATATAACCTCTCAGTAAACCTCTCAGTAAAACCCTTGATGCAGCTTTTCTTATACCAGAAAATTTATGTCATCCTGCTAGACATCACTACTGTACGGTACATCTTACCTTAAGATCTGATTTACACAGATACAGCTCTATCTATAACTAAACAAATAAATATGTTTTCTTTAGATAGGACAAATACTGTATGCACACACATAACCTGGTTATCTCCACTACATTTGACAACTAACCTGCCCAAATTTCTACAGTTCCAGTATCCCACACTATATTACATTTGGCCCTTAGACTTTATAAGGAATCTTGCTTTATACTGGATGTTTTATCTTTTGCATACTGTATGTTCTAGGAAAAGGCAGGGCTTGTTGATGGGACTCTGGAACTATTCTGTGATTGGGTAAGTCTATATTTATACTGTAACAATTATTTTTCATTGCTATCACTACAATATATTACAGAATGTACTAATTGATTTATCTCTCTGTCAAGTTCTGTATTTTAAGAGTTAATCCTCTTTCCAATGCTCAAGGGTTGAAAACAGCAGTCAGTGCAGTGTTTAGAATTGTGATTGGATGTCTTAGCCATTCAATAGGTTTTATGAAAACATTGTGTCAGATGATGCATTTAATAAAATGTCTTCACTGTAGGGTATTTGGAGCCCAGGGCAAGTTAAAAAAAAATGGAGCCCCCCCAAAGTAGGAAAACAATTAATGAACAAATGGATAATAAATGTACAACTGAAAAGGATGTCAAAGAAAATATTATACCAGAACAACTAAAAATTTGCTTCAGTGCTGTTAAACACTGATATTCTCTTAGGTCCTTCTGTTAATAGGACTTAATTAATTACAAACAGCTGAAGAATCTATCTATGAGCTTGTGAATGCTACATACATTCTGATACACTATAAAAAACACTTTGACTCTGCGCTTGTTGGCTCTATCAATATTATGAAAGGAATCCGTATGATTTTCCAGCAGCCACATGGCCGGGAGTTCGAATCTCGGCAGCGTCAGCCCGACAAAACAGCAGAGCCTGGCAGCGGAAGCCCGAGAGCGCTGGAAATCCCAATCGTCCTAAGGTAAGTATCTACTAACCTAACCCCCCTAACCCTAACCATCCATAGGGGTGCCTAACTCTAATCTTCCCCCCTGTGCCTAACCCTAACCCCCCCATTCCCCACTGCCTAAACCTAAGAACCCCAGGGGGGTGCCTAACCCTCCCTCCCCCTCGCCTAACCTTAACCCCCCCAGGGGAGTGCCTAACCCTAAGTTTCCCCCGGGAGCCCTAAACCTAACTCTCCCCCAGCGGCTGTCCGCTGGCGGCGCCTGGCATCCCTTCGATTGGGATGCCCGGCGCCGGTCTTCCGGCATCGGAAAAATTACAGGCGTCTAGATTTAGACTCCTGTCATTTCACCCTCGCTGGGATAATGCAGTCGGGAAGCCAGCTGTTGGGCTTACGTCATCCAGCTTCCCGATTGCATCCCTTATGAAATGGCAGAATAGAATCAGTCAGAACTCAATTTTTTGTGTAACAATCCACACATTTAATTATAAAGAGTAATACACATTATCCATCTAAATACATTTCCACATAAAAATATCAGCATAAAATTAAACATCTTGAAATCACCTGATTAGCTAGTGTCCGTTCAATAGTGTCAAGCTATTATACAGGTAAAATCAATTCTCACAATTCGCTTATACTGTATAAGTGACGTAGAGGTATTTTATATTATTTTATATGAACACATATATCCTGCCGGCCTTTTTGTATGTAGCTCTGATTCACAGATACAGATCACTGTCTATGGAAAAACATGAAGAGTGTAGCTTATATCATTGCTGGGAAATGATCCAGGTAAATACCGGATACAAATAAGTAAAGTTTCTCTCTTTTCTGATCCCTTCTGCTTAAAACTCAAAAAATTAGAAGGATCATGAGGCCCCACTTTCACAGTCTGTATTCATACTGAAAATCAATATCACCAACACCACAACACAGCTCAAAGCTGTAATAAATAATCACTGCACTAACTTCCCAATCCAATATGAAAAGTTCCTCTCCCGAGATAAATTGACAAGGTTCTGCTTAAAAGTATCTTACATGACCACTGCACTTTCCATATGGGTCTGCAGTACTCTGCTGGCTTCCAGTGATCAAAGGTGATATATTATATCTGCATGCACAAAGTCCCTTTCCCAGAGTTCAAATAGCACAGACCAGCTCAGGGCTGTCTTAAATGACCATTGCACTTTTCCTCATGGGTCTGTGGTAATCAGCCAGTTACCAGTGATCAGTGGGAGTGTGCTAAGTGTACTACATAGGACCATGGACTATGTTAAAGCTCAGACTCCTGTGATTCAAACAGCAATATATAAGTCTTGTCGATCAAAGCATAAAACAATTGGGGATCCTTTGACGCATTTTACCCCTATATCCAATGTGGGGTCTTTTTCAAAGGGTAATAATATATTATAATATAATCATAATATTGATAGAGCCAACAAGCACAGAGTCAAAGTGTTTTTTTAATTAAAAAAATAAGTACATAAACTTGCATGTATGCAGGGCCAGATTAAGGCTTGTGGGGGCCCTGGGGAAACTAAGTTGTGGGGTCCCCACCAAGCCATATGGAGCTTACCTCCCTCCCCCTCCACACAAAGCCTACCCATAACACTCCTAATTACTTACCCTCTGGCTCTGTGTTGTGAATGCAGCAGCACAGTCAGCACTGCTGCATAGAGCGCAGAGTGGCTCCTGAAGCCTGACATCAGTGATCAGTGCCACATACATGATGTGTCACATGATGCTGATGAGGGGGCTCGGGAGCCACGCTGCACTATATCCAGCAGCGCAGACTCTGTGCTGTTGCATTCAGGACACAGATCAGCGGCAGCTCAGCCCCCATCTGGGAACAGGGTCCACATACACATACTGTATATACACATAAATACATACATATACATATATACACAACATCTATACACATAAACACATACATACACATATATACACACACATACACATATATGCATACATACACACACACACACATATATATATATACATACATAACCACATACATACACATATATACACACACATAACCATACATACACATACATACACAATAAATACACATATATACACATAAACACATATATACACATACATACATATATATACACAACCATACACTTATATATACATACACATAAACACACACACACATAAATGCACATAAACACATACATACACATAAATAAATAATAAAACAGTACACATACACTTATATTTTATGCAGTTGATGTTCCCTTCATTAGGCTCCACCCCTGACGCTGTAATCCCGCGATTTGCGAATCATATGGGGACGGGGCTTACCGTATTGTCTCTGCCCTAACTTTGGCCATGATAGCTGCAGGCCGGGGATGTTGCTCCACCAGCATGCACTAGAGGTGGGGGCCCCTCTGTGTGTGGGGGCCCTGGGATGACCTCCCCTGTCGCCCACCCCCTTAATCCAGCCCTGCATGCATGGATGTAATGAGTGAAGTCCAGAAATAACTAAGTCCATCTGAACTTTAGAAGCTTAATAATTTGTTAATATGAACATGCATAGCAAAGATTAAGAGCAAAGGTGGTAGAGCAACATGAAACACAACCATGTGAAACCAAATTATTGACTGGCAGGATGGTCCCCATATATAACAAACCTAGAATTACACCAACGATCCTAGATCATATGGAACAGTATTATGGGAGGGCACGCCTGTTGGTGCACATTTATATTTCATGATTAGAAACCTCATTAAACAGAGCTCTCTATTTAAAGAGGTCAAACCATGTCCTGGCAATTATGACTTTTGCAAGGGCAGTAAGGCTAAATTTATATTTATAGAGAACTTTATTGTATTGCTCTTCCAGACTAAAAGCCAATTTTAGGATCTAATGAGGGGAGCATAATAGCGGTGAACTTCATATCTGCCCACACACAAGTCCAGAAAGCAACAACACCAGGACAATCCCAAAGCAGATGCCAGAACCTGGAGTGTACGGCCCCACATTAAGGAGAGCAAGTGTCAGGGCAGAGTCCATTTGGACTAAGGAAAAAAGAGAATGGTACACCTATTTAAAACATATTAATGATCTGATGGTACCAAACACAGGGACTTGTATCCTTAAGTGACCCCAGTCCTCATCAGAAAGGGATCCAAGGTCCACTTCCCACCTCAGTTTCGAGTGAAGTAAAACAACTGGTAAATAGATGGCATTAAGGTCAGAATATACACTAGAAACTTGCTTCTTGGGGCCAGTCAGAGTAGCTTAGTTTTCGGAAGGGACATGTGACCATTCCCAAATTGAGCATGCACAGCATGACAGAACCATATTTATAAAAGGCTGTGTGTGAGAGGCTGGATTCTCTTAGCAGTTGTGCAAATGTTTTAAAAAGACCATCCACATAAAGTTGTACTACAGAGGAGACACCATATAATAACCAAATGTTTTCAGTACTTAGCATGCCAACCTCAGGATAGGCACTGACATGTACAGAATATGGTAAATAGTTTTTATTGATAATATTATAAGTATGCATAGATACATTCCTGTATAGTCTAATAGTTTCCATTGTTTACTAACCCAAAATGACCTTACCCATAAACTAACTTTATCATGCTAAACATACTTCTAAGAACATGGGCCATTTATTGGATATGCTTTCAACAATTTTATCGACATGTTAAATCAAAATGCTAAATAGAAGGTGCATCAAAAAAATTAAAGATAATCAACATTTTCAGACATTGTGAGTGTATTTTGTGATACTCCAATAACGAGTTAATGTAGCTGACATACCATTTGTTTTGCTTCCTGTGCTATTGTGCACATTTGTAAAGGAATCACATGCTAGCACCTGGAGATGATATAACACACAGGTTGAGTTTCCCATATCCAAAAACAGAATATTTTTAGCATGACTGAGATAGTTACACCTTTGCATTTTGATGATTTAAATGTACATAAACATTGTTTCAGGCACAAAAGTATTTAAAATATTGTATGCAATTACCTTCAGGCTGTGTGTATAAGGTGTATATGAAACATAAATGAATTTCATGCATGTAAACAAACTTTGTTTGAGCCACAAAATTATTGAAAATATTGTATAGAATTACCTGCAGGCTGTGTGTATATGTTATATATGAAAAAAATCGAATTATGTGTTTAGATCTGGGTCCCATTACCAAGATATTTCATTATGGTATGCAAATATTCCAAAATACGGAATATTCCTTTATCCAAAATACCACTGGTCCCAAGCATTTTGAATATGGGAGACTCCACCTGTATTACTCCATCTTACATGCTGAGATATATAAATAATAGAGAAAGGAGAATGTGCCAATTGGAGGGATTAGTCCTAGTTAGTAGATAGCTGAAAAATACTTTATATTCCCCAGTTTATATAGATTTGCCATACAGTATTAATTATTAATCCAGTAAAACAGTGAATTTGTTGTGCTGTGGTTCAATATTGAATGGTCGGGCTGACATGCTGCATGGTTGTTATTGATCATGCTACAGTATTTCTAAAAACATTTAATTAATCTATGGTCTAAAAGCAATAGTTGAAATTACTGTAAAGGGATTATAGTATATTACTTTTTCAGGCACATGCATTCACATTTAGGTTTCAATCCTACAAATAATAGTGCAAAGCATCTAAGCAGAGATACTTGTCAAAAGCAAAAATTAAATGTATGTATGTACACGCAGGACAAATAAGAGCATTTGTGTAACATGTATGTATGGCAGATCTGCAATTTTGCAGTTTCATAAATGATCTATTTTATCTTCATATTTTTGATATTGCACTAACACAGTTAGACAATGTTAAATACTGGAAATGCAAAATGTCACACTCTTGATAATGTTATAATAGCTGTATCACTGAAATCATAATATGATTGTGACTCATAATAAAGATAATTTAAGGCTTGTCCAACGGTTGTTTAAAAACACAAATTAATTGTGAAAGACAAAACCTTGAAATGTGAAGCAAAGTGTGTTCACATCATGTATTAAGAACAGTAACACTGCAAAGAAGTAAATAATGCACCTCAAAGCTCCCCTGTATTTAGTGTCATACACACATCAGGTGGTCACTGATACCTGATTGCTAACAACTGCTGAATGAGTGTTGCAATAAACCTCCATTGTGCTTAATGGTTTGAAATGAAGCAGCCAGAATCTAAATTCACACAAAATAGAGAACAATATATATTACAATCAGACTGTCGGGTTGTATACAGTATATTCATCATTATGCCCCTAAAGCCCCCTATTAATTACTTATTCGACTTGGCAGTAATGCTGTATACACACAGAACAACTTGAACAACCATAGATATCGTTGATAGATTTCCCTCCAACTTTCTGTAATGCAGTTGAAATGATTTTGGCTGTACACACTGATAGATATCTATGATAGATATCTAGGATAGATATTTCAGTGATGCTATCTTTTTACAGGCAAAGCTTTACAAAATCGTCTGTTTAAGTTACCTTTTACCAGGTGTTGTTCAATAATAAGTAATATAGACTCCAATCCGGTATACTTAAACATTTGTTATTTTAATAATTAATTAAATAACTAGATCAAGCCCTTATCTGGGAGAATATGTCTCTCAGGGTTGATGCAGCAAACCAACAACGATTGACATTGTCACACAGTATTACAATATTCAAGTAATACCCCTCCCTGTACACCCACTGACATTATTAGATAGACAAAGCTTGTTCTTGCTAGCTCCTCCTTGGCAATCAGAATCAAAACTGAATTCCTTTATGAGATACTCATTGCGTGCTGCATCCCCATATTTAGTCTGAGTGTTGTTCTTCAACACAAGTATACATATATGGGCAAGCTCTTGTTCATTGTGTTAGATAAACAGTTTTACTTTGGAGCGGCCTTAAAGACACACACTAATTTCCATTTAAATGTGAGTTTTGGAAAGAGAAACAAAATGGACGTGCAAATGCCTACTGAATCGCATGAACTGCTTCATTATACAGCATAAAGCATATGTAAATATGGAATTATGTAAATTAGTCTTTGACAGCTCCATCCTTAGATAAGCACATTAATTACATGTGCCATATCTCATCTCCATTTCTTGTATGTTTTAATTAATTTTTTTTTAAAGTAACCATCTGAATACAGCATAGGCCAACTCTATAGAATAAAAATCAGGATTAAGATTTCAAGAATAAACTTTGTCTGTACATAAAATATGTTAAAAAACATTTCTAAACCTGAAAATCAAAAATTAGTATCTAATCATGATCATCATAAATCACTTTAGAGTCTTTATCATAACGTATTCATAGAAATTCTTCTTTTATAGTATAAGCCTCATTTATGTAATTGATAATAATGGCTTCTTCATCTGTAGTATCATTGGTCAAATAACTTCAACAGTGAATTTCAATATTTGCATAAAAAGTTCGACAATATCCTCCAGTCTGTTCAATTAAGCAATTAATTATGGCGGTGTTGTAGTAACAGTTCAATCCGGAATATTTTTAATAAATGTTCAACAAATATGAATGTTTTATCATATATAGTCCAATATCATTGTCAATTAATTTGTCTAGCTCAATAATTATTATGTTGATTATCCAAATATCCGTAATTATCATACGTAAGGATGTTAGCTAAGGTGTTTCCAACATGATGTCTCAATGAAGTATCAATCAGGGAAATTTATTTTTATTCACTGGATCAATATCTCTTGTAAAATGTCTGGCTTCCTACAAAATAACTTATCAAAAATTATTGAGTTATAACATAAAATTGTAGTATCAGTTTACCTAAAAAGGAAATATATTCTGAATAATTGGCAATAATTTGTAAGCATACTTTCCTCATAGGTAATAAAGATCATCTGGTAACAAGAAAATAACATCAAACCCAAATATCATGGTAGTAACTAACATTCCTAACATGTCTGAACTATGGCCCTCATTCAGAGCCGCTCGCTAGCGGCAGTACGCTCGTTCCGAGCGATGTTTGCACATCTGCGCATGCGTACTGTTTTTAGTACGCATGCGCGAACCAGTCAGTGCGGCCGAAAATCGTTTGTACGCTATATAGCGAGTGCCTGCTATTTTGAGTGACAGAATGAGGCGTATGTGGGTGGTAACAAGGGAAGGTGCTTGAAAATGGGGGAGTGGAATTCGAATGCAGGCGTGCTTAAAGGTCAAAACGGGCGTTTTAAGGGAGTGTATAATTAATACAGCAACGTCATTGACCACGTCACTTGGTTGTTTTTAACTCAGAACTGCTCGCAAAATAGCGGTTGAAAAAACCAACCACAAGAATAGCGAGCAGTTCATACGCTGTACGATGTACTCGATTAATCTAATAAATAGCGGACATGACGTATGGTGCGAGCCGCCAGGGGGCATTTTTATCAAATAAACGAGCGTATGTTTTGCTCGCTTGTTCAGACTTAGAGGTGTGAACAGACTGCAATTTGCGAACGGATCATTTGAATAGCCACCCCTTGTTTTTTAACGAACGACCGCAAATAGCGAACGGCTCTGAATGAGGGCCTATATGATCTGTATCACTATTTGGAACACTCACTACTAGGACTAATCCCTAGCAGTGTATAATAAAATGTCTCATTGTAAAAATACATTGTACATAATAAGCATTTAGTCGTTTTAAAATCTTCCTTTCATTGGGCCTGATTCAGACCCACTTGCAAGCTGCTGTCCGCTCGCAAGTGGGTCAATGGTGTGCACTGCGCATGCGCATGACGGAGGGAGCTCCGTCGTGCGCATGCGCCAGACATGACAAGCGAAGGACTTTCCTTCACTCGTTGTGTCTGATCAAAGGGAGCGTGCTGTCGATGTTGATTGACAGCATGCCCCCTTTGGTGGGCGTGCCGGGGGCGTGCCTCCCAGACGGGGGCGTTCCCAAGGGAACGCCTACCGTCCGAAGCCGGCCCACTGACATCACTAGTGATGTCAGTGGGAGTGATTTTGGCTCTGATAGAGCCAAAACCACTCCGGGCCTTGCGGTTGACAAACTCAACCGCAGGCTCCAGCTCGCAGTGGCGATGGTCGCGATGGTCAAGACCATCGCGGCCATCAACCTGCATGCTCGTATAGGCTGTGGGTGGTGACCCACAGCTATACGAGCGTCCAGGAGGACGCTCCATAATTATGGAGGACGGCCCTCATTCAGAGCGTGCGCTCTGCTCAGAGCGTCCGGCTCTGAATGAGGGCCATTGTTCATTATAGCAAGGAACTTAAGGTTTGTACACAGTAAAGATTTTATTACAATATTCTGATTCAACATTTTCTAGTAAACATTCCTACAGTTATTCAAATCTGAGGTGTAGTCTGCTTCATTTCATATACTTTCTTATTAAAACAAAATGGAATGTGTTCACTTACATATGAGAATAACACAATTACTAGTGGTTTTGTCAAGTTATAGTTATCAGTAACCCTTTTTCCTTCTTATTTTTTTAACTTTTAATTACATAATTCTCACATGTTTTTATGTTAATTATCTTAGTAATTTCAGTATATTTCAAATTCAACAATTAACAGCATTTAATACTATACCCATCAATGAATATTTTTGTAGAATTGGATATTCTTTTGAGTAATATCTATACACCATAGTATACACTTTTCTGGTTTAGTACAGTTAATACAAATGCACTTTTCAATAGATGCTCAATCAGATGTCTGATACCAATCATTTAACCTGCTTAGAAAAGAGGAAGGAAAGGACTTATTAGAATAAACCCATCATCCACACTACTGGATGTGTAGTCATACCAGACCATTAACCGTTGCTCGCCCTCTCTCCAAAAAAATATAAAAAAGTCTCAATGTTCCAATAAAAATGATTGTTTCCATCAAGCAGCTAAGAAAAATTTTAAAGTTGTCTTTGTCATCAACATAGTCTATTGGAAACAATAATCTCCATCTCGTTTGAAGAGTTCTCATAAATGCAACTTAGTCTTATATCACAGTCTTTATATCAGCACTTGAGTCTGAGAATAAGTCCCCTTTAAGCTTGGATCTTTCTCTGACCTTTTTCAATGCGAGCCGTGGATCCAGGTGTCCTTCTTAGCAACCTTTATAGCTGTATCTGTTGTCAGCATTACTTTGCCATGCCAAGGACCATTCCATTGATCTGTAAGGGAACCAGAATGTAACAAACTTCTCATCATACCATCATAGTCTCTAGACTTTATTTCATCTACTGCATCAAATGCGGATGTTGGTTGACTATCCTGTTGAGCTTCCCCAAAAGTCTTCTTGTTGTAGCTGCTTGGACAATTGTATAAAATATTGAACAGTCAAATCATATTGTCATTTCAAATCAGTCTTTGGTTTAGTAACACATCTTGATTGTAGTTCAAAAAAACAATTAATAAGGAGAGATTGTGATAAGGCTCAGGTGTGATTCTATTACTATGAACTATGAAGCACCAAATATAGGCCTTCAAACAATGCCATTCTTGTCTCTTTTGTAAGTTTAACTAATATATTTCTTATAACACCATTGTGTGTAACTTTGATTCTATTCCCATCATTTCACTTATTTGAAAAACTTCCCCTGTAACTTTCAATAACACTTACAGTAAGCAAACTATACCTAACATACAAATTCCTCCAAAATCTCTTCTCTTAGCATTACGGAGCTATAAATTCAGTAAACTCCAAAAACATGCCAACACTATATTTTAAAACATCTTAAAACCTTAACAAGAACATACTTTAATCCTCTTTTTAATCAACATACTTCAATCCTTCTTTTTTCTTCATTGGTGACTGAATAAAATCAATTATCAATAGTACTTTGAAAATGTTTTAGTAGGTATCGTTTTCTCTACATTATTTATCAACCAAATTACATAAACATTCACATTTTCACTTTATCTCTGGCTCGAGCATACCAGTAAGATTGTACAATGCGATTCATATTGTCTGCTCTTAAATGTACTATCCCATGAATAACCTCTATAAGGCTTGTAATAATTAAAATTCCACTCAAATACCCATTATATTCTTCTCTTGTAACACTGCTTTAATTTCTAAACATTGACCTCATTGTGAGAAGTATTTTCCTGATATTGTCTTAATTGGTCAAATTGTGATATTCTTAAACACCATCAACTGAGTTTCTATAACTGGCTCATAATATGTACTTAAAATTACCTCTCATACTAGCCTGTCAGCTAATATGTTACCCATAGAAATAATATCAATCTCTTTCATATGTGCCTGACACTTAATTACTGCAACTTATTTTTGGCAAACATATTGCTTCTTTCAGTTCTTTAACTGTTTGTACATGTAAAATTGTAGTAACCCTTATGCTTCCAATTGCTATAATCAATGCTATAAATTACAATCAGCTAACTACATTGAATGTGGCAGTTACTGTAATGCATACCCAGTAACAATAAAAAACATTATATATCTGTCTGAAACAGCTATCATCAGTAAAGAGAACTAAGTCATGATTATCTAATGAAACTTTCTATTACTGAAAAATATTTTTATATTTCATTATTGCAAACATATTCATTGTCTTCCTTTTTCCTCACCATTAACTATTATCAACCATATTCCCCCCTGTTGAGGATAAAGAAGATCAATGTAGCACAATTTAAAATATGACGTATGTAAGATTGATAGGAGTCTAAAATAATATCCCCCATCAAGAAAATCTGGCTGTAGGAACATGTTTAACTTTAGCATTATTAAATATCTAAATAACAGTATGTAAAACAAATAGATGCAATTCAACTTAACAATACCACCCTTTAAGGATATAAATGTCTTCGAGCTGGTGGAAAACAATGTCCTGTATATTTAAAATTATCAGTATACAATCGGATTTTGTCCCATTAAACTTTTAATTTGCTTCTGCAAAAGAAACACAATTGTTTGTTAGTATCTCTTATTGAAGTCTAAAATAACTTTGAATATAACCACAGATCACTGTTAGATAAGGACTGAGTCATCTGTAAGACCAAAAAAAAATTGCAGATTATTCATCAAATATTGTAAACTGTTTGTGACTTTTTTTTTAGAACATTACCCGTCTCGTTAAAACACTAAGTTGATACAGCATATCTACTAAAAAGAATGTCTCATAACCTTCTTTTATTAGTACCCTTGCTGAGGTACAAAAGAAACCTATGATGCAAGAATACAGACACAGTCCCATGCTCTGAGATAGTTAAAGCATTTCCTTCAAAACATTTTTTTTTTCTCCTCAGTGCAGCTTTTTGATCTGGGAGGGGTACACAGAGAGAGTGAAACTCACACTGCCGCACAAAGTACACAGACAGAATTTCTCACTCTGAATATATTGAAAGAACAAGTTAAACAGTTGTCATTACAAGGCAAACTAATTAGCTCTTTTAGTTTTAAGTATCTGTATGCGGACGATACTTAAATTTTCCTATCCTCCCCAGATTTGTCA
Organism: Taudactylus pleione; assembly: GCA_031769625.1. Classification (NCBI taxonomy): domain Eukaryota; kingdom Metazoa; phylum Chordata; class Amphibia; order Anura; family Myobatrachidae; genus Taudactylus; species Taudactylus pleione. The sequence goes on from JAUIMM010000422.1 coordinate 334,790, forward strand.
CCATTTATGCTGGTTTGTGCCACTGACTGTATCCAAAACAGAATTCATGATATATCTACAAGTCAATAGTAGTTACCAACCTGATATCTCTATAACTATTGACAACTCGACAATCAATGCCACTTCACAAGCTTGCTGCCTAGCTGTCATCCTTGACTCCGAACTGCCTTTTGTCCCTCACATTCAATCTGTCTCTAAATCCTGTTACATACATCTAAAAACATAGCCAAAATTCGACCATATCTTACCCAAGAGACTGCAAAACTCTAATACATGCACTTATTATTTCCTCATTGACAATTGCAATAGTCTCCTTATTGGTCTTCCTAAAAGCAGTTTCTCCCTTTTAAAATACAGCTGCAAGGTTGATCTTTCTCACCAAACATTCATTGTCTGCTAATCCACTCTGTCAGTCCCTTTATTGGCTGCCGGTCTTCTACCGTATTCAATTTAAAATACTTACACTCACACATAAAGCTATTAACTAAACTACACCAACATACATCTCTTCACTTATCTCAAAATATCATCCAACCTGACATCTCTGCTCTGTACAAGATCTGCATCTGTCATACCCCTTTTAAAGTTAACAATTATGTTAAAGGATAGTTCTTCCCACTCTAGATATTAAAATGTTACCCTATTACATTATGTATTATTCAACCTATCCTTAAAAAGTCCCTTAAGCATGTAATCATGTTGAATCCTTTATGATTATCAGCAACTGTCTCAAACATTTCTTATTTAGTCTGGTATAATATAGCATTAAACATTTGGCTTATGGTCAGTAATAATATCAGTACTATTTATCTCAAAAATCAAATTTCTAAAAATTAGCTATTTTCAAACTCTCTCTATTGGTTTATGTAACAATGATAATGTAAGAACTCTATAAGCCGTTATAGTTCTCTTGCTTTTGTAAACTCTGTCTTTTGTCTGGGACATTCTGAACCTCTAAGCACTTTTTTCTTGGCAACAATAACGTAAAACATGACAGACACAATCATAGGAATAGCAACAACAGCCTGCAGTCTTTTGTGCTCGTCTCAATAACATACATTTGTTTAAGAAAGTGTAGAGTTTAAGGACATGAATTACGCAAGCGCGTGGGCTGATCTCTGCACTTAATTTAGAATTACTTATACCAATTATGTAAACATTACAAATTCACACTTTACGCTGTGCTTTTTATTTCCATCCACTGGAATACACATTTTATCATCTCATATCATTTTACCACCATTCATATAACAGAATAAGCTTTCTATGATCACCTGTTTTCTTCAAGCAAATACCAGCACTGATTTGTATTACCTCTTGCGACACATCTCTCTGTCGAAATACAGGTACATCTCCACATTTCATATATTTATAATTTGTACTTTCTTTACTACACAAATATTAAATAAACCTTGAACTGTGGGTGATCAGTCCACAGTCTAAAATTATTAAAGCATCTTAATACAGTTAACTCTATTTTTAGCAATATTACTTAAATGCTGCAACACACAATGTAAAATCATCTCTGAGTTCAACCTTAGCTACACCCCCTCGTCACCTGGTTACCTGTTTCCTCTCATTCTTACCTAAAATCTCGGAGCACAGAAACATACATATATATACACATAATGTATATATATAATTAATTCTGATACTCACGAAGATTTTGGAGATTGGATGTCCCAGCTGCTGACCAGACAGCAGGTACAGCCACTCCTCTCCCATTTTTGAGGTAGTGAGGAAACCTGTCAGGTGCATTTGGAACGATGGATGTCGTAAAGCAATAGCAGTGCCTCCAGTTGTTTAAGTAACCTTTTACCAGGTGTTGTTCAATAATAAGTAATATAGACTCCAATCTGGTATACTTAAACATTTGTTATTTTATTAATTAATTAAAAATATAGATCAAGCCCTTAGCTGGGAGAATATGTCTCTCAGGGTTGATGCAGCAAACCAACAACAATTGACATTGTAACACAGTACTTATACATTATTACAATATTCAAGTAATACCCCTCCCTGTACATCTACTGACATTATTAGATAGACAAATATTGTTCTTGCTAGCTCCTCCTTGGCAATCAGAATCAAAACTGAATTCATTTATGAGATACTCATTGCGTGCTGCATCCCCATATTTAGTCTGTGTTGTTCTTCAACACAAGTATACATATATGGGCAAGCTCTTGTTCACTGTGTTAGATAAACAGTTTTACTTGGGAGCAGCCTTAAAGACACACACTAATTTCCATTTAAATGTGAGTTTGGACAGAGAAATAAAATGGATGTGCAAATGCCCTATTGAATCTCATGAACTGCATGTAAATATGGAAATATGTAAATTAGTCTTTGACACGTCCAAGTTGGCCTGCGTGCATGAAAGACCATAGATATCATTATTGTTCAAAATGTTTATAAAGTCGTACTATGTGTATGCACGATTAGGGACAACAAGGGATAATGAATGAGTTTCTCTTACATATAATGGTGGGCTATTAGTGTCATAACACTTTTCATATGCTTTGAGATTGTGTACATTAAAATTAAACCCATGTTTAAGAAACCTAAGGTACAGTAGCTTTCCCTGTGTTAATATAGTACTGTTAGCACTTTGGCCAAGTGTGCAGGAGAAAACAGCATTCCCAGCTCATACGAGGAATTCATATTCTACTCAGAAGATACAAACAATGCTGTTTATTTACTGTTGTACTATGCTTCATCATTAAATGCATTTTTATTAATATTGCATTAGGGTGATCAGTTTTCTCACAATAATTATAAGTTATTTTATCTCCAACTACCTTCCTGCCAGATAATACTGATTACAGACAGTTTTATTCAGCTGTGCGGTCTAGATTTCCCAGCTTGCTCCCAATTCCATATTACCTCTCAGTAAAACCCTTGATACAGCTGTCTTTATACCAAGGAATTGCTATCTTCCTGCTAGACATCACTACATCTCACCTTAAGATCTGATTTACACAGATGCAGCTCTATCTATAACTATACAAAGAAATACAAACTTTTTCTTCAGATAGACAAATACTGTAAGCACACACACAACCTGGTTATCTCCACTTTGCATTTGATGCTAACTCATCAAAATATCTACAGTTCCAGTATCCCGCACCATATTACATTTGGCCCTTAGACTTTATAAGTTATCTTGCCTTATACTGGATGTTTTACTTTTTGCATACTGTATGTTCTAGGAAAAGTCAGAGCCAGGAAAGTCAGATGAATGGCATGTGAAACCTATCTGTGATCTGGTAAGTCTATATTTACACTGTAACAATATATTTTTTATTGCGATCAGCACAGTATATTACAGGATGTATTCACTGGTTTATCTCTTTGTCATTTTCTTTATTTTAAGAGTTAATCCTCCTTCCGATGCTCGAGGGCTGAATACAGCAGTTAGTGCAGTGTTATCATAATCGTGATTGGATGTCTTAGCCATCCAATGGGTATTATCAAAACATTGCATTAGATGATGTAGTCAATAAAATGTCTTCACTGCATTTGGCCTATGAGAGGGACCCATTACAAGCATGTATGTAAGGACTGTGGGTGGCTTGGACATAAAAGACTGATTATAGGACTTAAAAGGCAAAATAAATGGTCTGGGTTCAGTGTTTTGTACACTACATTTAGAATATAAGATAAATTAGTATATATTTCCAGCATGCAGAGCATAAGTGGGACTGTGCAGTCTTCTATATATACATACAGTAAGTTTTAAAATAAAATTTCCCTTAAAATAAAAAGCAAGCAGGATAGGCAGTGTGAGATGTATACATGACAATATAAGTACTTGCTTGGATTAAATCGAGGATGCAGAAACTGAGTGATACTGCATAGCTGTCAACTTATATACTGTAGGCTTGGATTTATGGCCACAGGGATCTGGGTCTTGGCATCCAAAATTGTAGCAGCATCTTACTTCCTGTTGTGTCAGTTGTTAAAGTCCTATTGGCTAATTTAAAATTCAGTGTGTTTTATTTCCTTTCTTATATTTTTTTATAATATATTCCACTTGCAGGATGATAACAAATGTTTTGGTTTTTTTTCTAGTAGAATACATTTATTTATTTATTTTGAAGATGGGATGAGATGGCTGCTGCGGTCTATGGGCAAACTTAAATATTATATAAGCTGGAAATGTAGCACAGATAGAAACTCTTCAATAGTAATGTGTATTTATATCACATATGCTTTTCTTAGGTTTATTCACTCCTGGTTCTCCTATAGGTACTTTATATATTCTACAAAATGTCTTCACTCATGTCGCTTTCTCTCTTTCCTGTTCTATCTTATCCAAATGGTCTATTATTCTGTTGGTTCTTACTTCCACTGTAGACTATCTCCCATTCTGTCTGTGGTCTTTTTTTCTGAGTCTTGGGGCCTATCCACTAGGCGACTTGAACAACTGAATGACTACTGAATGACTAGCGTTCAGTCCTTCAGGTTGCCTAGGTGCGGTGCCCACACTGAGCGGCATTCACTGAACATCATTTAGTGCAGGAGACCGACCTCCTATCTCTGAACATGCTGAACCTAATGATCGTTGTCAGGTTGACGGGCATGTTCAATAGATAGTCAGGGTCAGCAAGGACCCAGCATGAACGTGCATCGCTGGTCCTTGCCAGGTATCCATTACATGACTTTTTGAACAATGCGACCAAAACCTCCTGGTATCTGGCACATTTTCATGCATGCACCAGCAGTATTTACTATATATATATATATATATATATATATATATAGAATAAAGGGTCCACAACCATGCACGTTGTAATGATTAACCAGGCCTCTGCTTAGGCTGGCCACACCCCTTCTGGAGGCTGTTTACACCCCTAGGTATGGGTCCCTATCACTGCATTCCCTCAATGGATCCTTTAAGCCCCAGTCTGACACTGCCCAAGGCAAAAAATATGCCTTTGTCAGAACTTTATATGTGTCTAACAAATAGTCCAACCTTTACAGACTTCTGTTGTTTATGCTTTAGCCAGGTGACAGACAGTTATAATTGCTCCTGCTCTGTTAATTCCAATGGCCAGGGGAAAATGTTTAAGATTTTGGAGAGTGGTTTCCCTAAGCAACCAATAAGATTTAACTGTCATTTTAAAGACTGTGCTAGATAATTAACAGCTACTGGGTTGCTTTGGGTAATTCTTCACTTTATCACCCTCAAGGCATGATACATCTCTCCCTCAATCTGGCAGTGCACTCTAATGCCACATACCCACTAAATAATTCGCTCCAAGGACAATATCGTTTAGTGTGTCCCCAGCACTGGTTTGCTCAATGTCATTAATGATGTCATTAAGTTCTGGCACCCTCCCTCATCCCCAATTTTGTCTGGTTTGGCAGCAGGTTCGGGTGATGAGCGATGTCGTGAACGACCAGTGGAAGAGCTCATCGCTGGTCACTGATGGCATATCCACTGGATGATATAGTGAATGACTGAATGATAATAATGTCATTATCGTTCAGTCATTCAAATTATCATCTAGTGGATACGTGGCTTAAATCAATGATGGCTTCATTCAACAACAATACCATTAGCCATTTAGTATAATTTTGTTCAATATCAATGCATCTCACAGTGAAACTTACTAAAATGCTGCTGGTTTTTATCATGTCTTTCCTGTACGGCGAAAACCAGTCCTGTCTCTCTCCTTTGTGGTATCCCCAATGTGTTGTCATTAGCTTTGTACTGCTGGGGTCAGGTTACCAACAAATGCACAGGGATTCATATGTATAGACATATGTTGCTGCTGCATAATGTAATATTTGCATATACAGTATATTTACATTTTGTTATAAAGCATCACATTAAAATATTGACTGTTGCATTTGTTTCTTATGGAAACCTACTGTAACTGTATACATATGTGCTAATATTATAAGAATGCTGTGTATTTCTGTTTGTTCCAACTTTTTTTGTATCTGTGGTGCCATAATGAATATGAGACTATATATATATATATATATATATTTATATATATATAAATCATACATACTCGGCGCTCACTTTCTTTTCAAACTGTAATGCCTTTGAATACAGGGAATGTTAGTTCAAAAATATTGCAATAATTTGTCAAGCTGGCCAACTACTTCACAGTCTTCCCATCTGGCCGATCCCTACACTGACTCTCAGATATGTAATCTTTGCTGTGCCACATTTCACTCAAGCTCTCACACACATTTTAAACATGAGTATGGTCAGTGTACACTATAGACTATTACATTTTGGCTATGATGTTTCAACCAGTGGCAGATTTTGCCTTGGGGCAGCAGGGTTGCAGCCCCCTCAGTAAAATCTGCCATCTCAGTGTAGCCAGTGCAATGCGCGACTGCTTTGGCTGTGAATGGCAGTGGCTTCCTGTTGGAAGCGCTACCTGCCAGTCATGTAAAGAACAGGCAGTCTCAGGGGGACTACCAGTCTGGGCTGCTATTAGCAGAGAGTGAAGAAAGCTGATCCTCTGCCTTTCCGCCAACCCTACCCAGCTTCTAGGGGCTGCAGATGATGCAGCCCTTTAGAAAGCCAGTGATATGCAGCTAGTGCACATGCAAGGTCCCCCCGCTGTCTGGATGATTGTGCAGGTGCCAGAACCCAACCAGAAGGAGCCGGTGAGTGTTTATTTTTACAGTATGTACCCTCTTGTTTTCGGCAGTGGCAAACACCCTCATCTGAAAGGGTAGAAGCCGACACTGGTTTCAACTATTTCCATTCGGAACTGCTTATCTTAAAGCAATTACTTGTCGGCACCCTTTAAATAGATACAATATTTTCAGAAACACTTAAAGTCAGACAATGTAAGTTCAGGATGCAAGAAATAGTATGAACATTTATATACTTACTTTTGAACAACAAAGTAACCTATAGTGCTTGAGCCTTGTTTCTGCACTTGAAGAGGAAAACTATTTAAAAGCTGTCATGTTCTTTGCTTACTAATAAAACCAATTCAGTAAACATGTGTCCTTATACAACTGGAATATTTATGCTATATGGCACAAGATGCTTGGCACAACTTAAATGAAGCACCGAAGATAGCAAGATTTGTATTTTTGCATCTTTCTGCACCAAATTGCATCTTATTCGCAGAGCTGCAACATTCCAGCAGACTTGTAGTGTACTGGGGACTTAGGGAGAGATTTATCGAAGCTTATACATGAAGGGTCTCATTCAGACCAGGTCGCAAGCACCGATGTGCTCGCAACCGGGTCAATGGCTAGTCCTGCACATGCGCAGTGGCAGCACCGTGCATGCACAAGCCCCAAAGTGATAGAGAAACTCTCTCACTCTGGAGCTCAGTCCAAAAGGGGCGGCTGTCAATGTTGACCGACAGCTTGCCCCTTTTTGAAGGAGGGCCGTGGGGGTGGTTTCCAAAATGGAGGCATTCCTTAAGGAACACCTACCTGTCATGCTGGGAGGCAGTTTTCTGGAAGCTGAGGCCTGAGGCTGCGGGAGGAAACGGAGGCGAGGGGCCTGAATGTACGACCTCCGCATCCACGGGTCTTGGTCGTTGGCGAGACCTAGTCAAAGGTGCAGAATCTAACCCACGAGATGGTGTTCACCAGTGACCCCACCAATCGGGATATGGGCTTGAGCTGCACCTCGTAAGCAGGTCGCGGTCCTTTGACTTGGTGACCAAAGCCTGTGGGAAAAAGGAGAGATGAACACTCGTGGCTCAAAGGGTCTGTGCCAGTAAGGGGCACGTAGGGACACTGTACTTGAGGTACAAGGAAGTGTGCACAGCGGACACACTCTACCGGGTTGCCGGTTAGAAAGAGTGCACCATGGTGCAATACTGTAGCATGTAGGTAGGGACCACAGAGTCCAGTATCGAGGTGGGTAGTGGTACTGGAGCCAGCCAGAGATTATGAAGCTGGAGAGGTGGGTACATATAACTACACTCAGGCTGTGATGGTAAAGCACTGGTGAAATGGAGGTATACTGCACACAGGCGAGGTGGTAATGCACTGATGAGATGAATGTTATAGCTGCACACAGACTGAGGTGGTAAAGCACTGGTGAGATGAATGATATAGCTGTACACAGGCTGAGACGGTAAAGCACTGATGAGATGAATGATATAGCTGCTCACAGGCTGAGATGGTAAAGCACTGATGAGATGAATGGTGTAGCTGCACACAGGCTGAGATGGTAAAGCACTGATGAGATGAATGGTATAGCTGCACACAGGCTGAGATGGCAAAGCACTGGTGAGATGGATGATATAGCTGCACAAAGGAATAGATCACTGGAAGCAAGGGAACCTGGAATGAGAGACCACTAGTAACACTAGCAGTGACAATGGTTGTTCAGGCAACTACCTAATACACAGGAGCCGGATATATACCCCTGGAAGCCCACTGATTGGTCCACAGCATCAGCTGACCGGCCAGACTGTCAGGGAAGGAAGGATAGTCAGAGAAGGAAGTGTCATGGTGGCTCCCATGACAGGAACTTCGATCCCCGCTCACCAGGCCGCCCGAGACACCAGCATCAGGGAGAATGCTCAGCACCTCCCACGTCGCCGCACCAGCTGCCCGACTGCCCGGGAAGTCAGAGGAAGCCGGCGGGACAGTAAGGGACGGCCAATCCCCTGCTGAACTCTGACACTACCGTTTTGTGGGCGGCAGCACTGACATCATCAGTGTTGTCAGTGGGGAGCTTCCTGCTCCATTAGAGCAGAAAGCTCCCTGGGGCTTGCGAGTGCCCAGACCCAACCTTAAGGTCTGGTCACAAGCCCCGATGGTTGCGATCACCATCGTGTCCATGACCCTGGTCCCTAGCTAAGCTGTGGGTGGTAACCCACAGCTTAGCTTGCGACCAAGAGGCTGTGCCAAAAAAAAAGAAGTGCCCGCCCTCATTCAGATAAAGCGATCGCTTCTTGGGACCACCTCTGAATGAGGGCCAAAGTATCAACCAATTAGCTCCTGTCATTCTCAAACACAACCTGTAAAATGACAGATAGAATATGAGTGGTTGGTAGTTTATATCTCTCCACACTTTTATAAATCTCCCCCTTATTAGTTGCACTTTTCTTGCAATTGTGGCAATGTAAATATGCACAGTGATGTATGGCAGGATGCATGGTGGGGTTATGTGATATTGGTCCCTAGTTTCTTGCCTTTTTTCTCAGATTAATGTCACACAGCTATACAACACAAATGCACTAGTGATGTACAGGGTATGCTTACTTTGTGCTTTTATGGCATAAACAATGTTACAAATATTCCAATTTAGTCACATACTGAGCAAAAGATATGGTGCAGCTTAGTTGTATTTTTGATGGCAGGCTAAATTGGGCCCTTTGGCACAATCCAAGGATAGGTGTATGTGGAGACATCTATACAAGATCTGAGTCTGACACATCTCTGTGGATGATGTTTTTTCTACTATGTTCTGTTTGGTGAAATATAGAAGACATCTACCAAAACATTATTTACAATCTCAAACTTGTGTGGGACATTTTTGAGAGATACAGTGCCTCTGTGCATGGAAAATCCCACTGCATTCCTAGTAAATCATCCTGATGAAACACCTTTTTCCTTTTTTTTTACAATCTCCCTTATTACAAATATATAGACAATGGCCTCACATTGCTCAGAGTAAAATCATTTTCCATATGAAAATCAGTAGAGGAGCATTATCTGATTAAATAGATGATGAGGCCTTCTTATTGCTATGGGTTCCAGAGTTTGCTTGGGTATTGTTCTAGCAAGTTACTATATTTTTCAGGATGCCAAGTTAACTTCAAGTTTTATGGAAGAGACAGTTAGGCATTTTTATTAGTAGTAATCTGCTTTTGACATGCTACTTTTAGTTGTTTCTTCAACAAATTAGTAGCATTCCAGGTAAACCATCCCGGTGGCCCTGATAATCAAGTATCCAACTTGCTGCGAGTAGCAGTGATGTCAGGGCTGGGAATTCTGGATTTCCTGGGAGAGAGCCAGATACCTGCTTAGAGGTGGTTTGGGAGATTTAGAATAGAGATGGTCATATATAACTCTTCCTCATAGATGTAATAATAATAGTATGTATACAGCAGGACAGTATTACTAAGAAGGTGCATGGGGTAAACACTGGGTTAGAACTATAGTAATACCAGAGTCAATATGGTACTAGACAGAACAGGCACTGAAGCTGGATTGGAAATAGACTTGAATTTTACACATTGAATGAAGTAGGATCAGATTTGGAGCACAGACTGAAACTGAAGTTGCCAGACTTAGAGTATACACTGGAGCTGGAGCAGGACCAGACTTGGAGCATAGGTTGGAGCCAGTGTGGGACTGGCCTTAGAATATACACTGCAGCTGAAGTAGGACCGAACTTGGAGCACAGAATGGAGCTGGAGTGAGACCGGACTTGGAGTACAGACTAGAGACGGAGTGGGAGCCAGAGTCTACAATGAGTCTAATACAACAAGCCAGGAGTAAAACCTAGGACATGTATCAGTGATGAAGCTCAGACACAGAGTTCTGCCAGTGCAGGAGACTTATACCCTGAGCCTTGCAGGGCATGGCTGATGCAGTCAGATAGAACCCAGCCTGGCTGTCACTGGAGACTAGCGGTCAGCTGTTCAGGACCAATATGGTGTCACCCAGTGTCTAGAGCCAGACTCAGAGCCCCCTGAAACCAAAACCACACTGGGAGCCCATCAGCAACACTGTCAGCTGGCCGGGTCCACCATAGCAGTACCCAGTGTCTGGAGCCGGTCGGAACTACACATGAACTCAAGGCCCCTGAGATCACCACCATGCCTCTTTTCTTTATGTCCAATCTCCTTTATTACAAATATGTAGACAAGGGCCTCACATTGCTCAGAGTAAAATAATTTTCCATATAACAATCAGTAGATGAGGATCATATGAATTCATAGATGATGAGGCCTTCTTATTACTAGAGGTTCCACAGTTTGCTTGAGTATTGTTACTATATTTTTTTAGGATCCCAACTAATCTTCAAGTTTTATGGAAGAGATAGTTAGGTGCTGTTATGGGTAGTAATGTGCTTATTTAACTTTATTTTTAGTTGAATAGCATTCCAGGTAAACCATCCCACTTGCCTCTGATAGTAAAGTATCCAACTACTGCGTTGTAGCAGCAGTTGATAACAATCACTAGATCAATTCAACATTGCTCCAGTGCAGAGCAGCTGACCCAAAAATCAGCTATGTACATGATCCCCTTCACTGCTCCTTTCAGAGCAGTGAAACGTAGCTCTGATGAGTCTGACTCAACAGTACTAGTGCATCTGCATGAAAAACTGGGCTTAACGTGGGCACACAAAGCCATGGCATTTTTTGGAAGGAGTTGGATATGGCTGGAGGATTCCAAATGGAACCCTCTTGGAACCCTGGACTTCTTCCCATAGGGAAGTACTGATGAAAAGATGACTGGTGTATGATATTAAATCCTTTCTCCTTTATCCATAGATATCACAGTAACACTTACATTAGTATTCTACCTCATGTGCACATAAAGGTCTCTTTAAACTTAGAGGACCCCCAGTTTTAAAAGCCTTTGTTCAATTGGATGATGGGGTACATTTACTAAGATTTGAGTCTGATCGAGTTTGTTCTTTTTAAACTCGATTAGCATTGCCAAACCTCAGATGATTTGAGGCTCCTAAAACTCACAAATATACTAAGAAGTGAGTTTAGCTGATTTCCAATGGTGAAGCAGATCAAGATATCTCCCCCAAGTAGCAGGTTTAGATGAGATTACTGACACGCGATTGCAGTGTTTTCTCTTTGCCAAATTCTCCTGAACAGGCAGCCTGCACATATCAGTGATATAAGTGAATGCTGCTTGTGTTGTACCTGTAAAAAAAGGGTTAAATGTTTAACACAAATATGTAATGTCTGCTCCCAAAAGACATAACCAGCACTGGGCTGCTCAGCCAGTCCTGGTTCTCAAAATTACATGCTAGAGTTCCCCCATGATTTGGTAACCAGCCCCTGGCTACAGGGCTAGTACTGGTTTTAAGTATAGGGGGAAATATTGTGTAGGGTTCCCACTGTATTTAAAACCAGCACTGGACCAAAACCGACTGGGATGTAATACCACAGCCAGAGGACCCTATCACCAGGTCGCCCCAGCTAAAGCATTCACAACCCAAGCCTGTCAGCCTAAGCCGGGGATCTCAGGGAAGGTAGGGACCCCCCCAAGAAGGGGTCCCCCCTCTCCTGACACCCCAGGCTTAGCCTGAAGCCTAAGGCTCTTCCCTGCACCCCTGGGCTGTTTGTAAGGGGTTATATTGTGGGGAAATAGTCTGTAACTATTGTATTTTACAGTGAAACTTCAGGTGCCAGCATGTCTGCCCTTTGGTACTTGTGGAACAGCCAGCATGCGTACCCCCACTGAAAAATAGTAGAATCCAATGGAGATACCATCCTATACTCATCTCCATCCTCGTGCTGCTCTCCATAACATCCCCATACTTGGCAAAATAAAAAAAGACTAACCCGATCCATGCTGGACATGTGTAAGTATATGTTGTCACATATACTTACACTTCGTGAAATGACAGATGACCGCTGTCATCTGTATTTACCATGGACCACTAGCCAATCAGAGGCCGCTTTACATATAGTGGTCAGTCATTGGCTGGTTACACATAGGTCCCAGCCAATGGGCAGCCATTACATGTAAAATAGCTGCTGATTGACTAGCGATCTGTGGAATATACAGATGACAGCGGTAATATGTCATGTCCATTTTAACATAGCCACTGCTTTGGCATAGACAGCTTGAGTACCTACTGCATACATCAAAGTTAGCAATTTCTGAGTAAGGTCTGACATGGTGTAATGATAAGTGTAGCATAAACAAGGATCCCTGTTCCATTCAAACACCGTTGAAGCAAAATCCAGGAACTCCCTCAGCTGTGCTGTCTTCTGCTCTGAGCTGCTGTAGTCTGGTGATTTATTTGTGAGAATGCAACTGTGGAGAACACTACATAGGAATAAAAAGTAGGATGCTGAAGGAACGTCTGGGTGAAGACATTAGAACATAAAGAAAACTTTTTAAAGAGAAACATTGTTGCAATATAAGAGTTAAAAAGTTTCTGTGGAATTAAATTGTGCAAACCCAATTGGACAACGAAGAATGAAGAAACTTCATTAGCTCAATTAGAAATGACAAAAATATACCATTTAAAAACTCTGACACCTGGCAGATTAAATGTGGAGTTTGAGAGCAAATGGTTTTTAGAATATTATATATATATATATATATATATATTCATATATATATATATATATATATATATATATATATATATGCAGTTAAAGGTGCGGCACTTGCTTGTAAAAAACCACACAAACCACGAAAATTATTAAGAAAATTTCAGTACTTTAAGTACTATCTTCAGCCATACACACACAGACACAAATTCTACTTTAAATATTTAACCAAATGCACAACAAGCACGCCAGATGGGAAACACGAGGCCAGACGGTGACGCATCCAGATGACGTCATCAACAAGCATGTAATCATTCAATGCTCCCAACACCTCACCATGGTAACAGGTAAGCATACACAGCTAACGAACATGCAAAGAAATAACATTGCCAAACATATGATGCCAAATATACAATGCCAATTATACTATACAGTAATGCCCTGTAAGCCCACATACATCTATATAATACTCTCCATCTAGAGCCTAACAAAAAGAATAAACAACATATTAATAAAAAACTGCAACATATAGATGAATATTCTGTACAAATGGATGAGTATCTATTATGGCAACCAGATATTGTATCAAAAGAAGACATTATAGTTGAGATGGTCATTAAGACCTCTGGGTCTGACAGTGTCCAGCAGGTGAATCCATCCAGTTCTTTTAGAGAGCGCATGGCCCTACATAGATCCTCCATTAGAGCAGCAATTAATGGCAAAGGATCTGAACATCCTGTAGCTCGACATTTCATTGAATTGAGGCATAAGTTATCTAGCCTTAGACATATGATCATCGATCATGTTCCTGATGATGGTAGAAGAGGAGGCTGGAGGTGAAATGGATTCACCTGCTGGACACTGCACAATATCTGGTTGTCATAATAGAGACTCATCCATTTGTACAGAATATTCATCTATATGTTGCAGTTTTTTATTAATATGTTGTTTATTCTTATGTCTGGATTCACCCTCTGTCGTCTTATAGCTGTTTAATTTACTATTTTGTATTTATTTTTGATGTATTCTTTTGTGCACAGTTATTTTCATTTTGTGTGCATATTTTATTGTTTATTTATTCATTTCCAGGTGCAGGGGTTCACTTTTATGGTTTGTGCGATCTCCCCCAACTGGCGTGGGGTTACCTTGGTAACCCTCCGGTCATGTGATGCAATGACGCATGTCCGGCAGATCCGGAAGCTGAGCCCACGAGGTGGAGGATTGTTCCTGGGGACCGGACACTGGCGGGCGATGATCGCTGTTATTTGTTTGTATTTTTGTTATGTATGTAGCCTGACGACAGGCATTATAGCCCGAAATGTTGCTTCAGTGACATTGTGAGCGGACGTTTTTTCAGACCGCTGAGTGCTGCCATTTGGAACTGTTCTAAATATATATATATATATATATATATATATATGTTATATTGTATATGTTTAATACTGTTCTTTTTGTGAACTTAGGGCCTGATTCAGAGCCGGACGCTCTGACTGAATGCTCGCTCTGTATCAGGGCAGTCCTGGCTGCTTACATAGCTGTGGGTGACCACCCACAGCTTTAGCAAGCGGCCAGGAAGATGGTTGCGATGGTCAAGACTATTGTGACCATCGGGGTTGCGACGAGACCCTTGTGTTAGGGTCTCATTGCTGCAAGCCCCAGAGTGCTTTCGGCTCTAACAGAGCAGAAAGCACTCCCACTGACATCACTTGTGATGTCAGTGGGGCCAGCCCCAGATGGTAGGTATTCCCATGAGAACGCCTCCATCTGGGCAGCCGCGGCCCCGGCCCGCCCACCAAAGGAGGCGTGCTGTCACTCAACATTGACAGCACGCCTCCTTTGGTACGAGACCGGGAGTGACGGTTTGCCCGTCGCTATCCAGGTCTCGCGTATGCGCGCGACGGAGCCGGCTGTGTCGTGCGCATGCGCACTGGGCCACCATCGACCCGCTTGCGAGTGCATAGCACTCATGAGCTGGTCTGAATCAGGCCCTTAGCCCCAAAGTGCCCCCTGACCCAAAAAATAATCCATAACTAGTGCCATTTTTTCACCTCAAAAAAGGCAAAAACAAATATGACTGTGGGCTTGACCTTTTCGTGTTTTCTTTATATAATCTATTATTTTGTTTCAAATAATATGATAGGATAAAAACATTGTCAAAAAAGGGGATTATAGGAAAAAAATCCTTGTTTTTCGCCGATCGTGGAAATCGATTCGTGTCCAAACAATGTTTGGGGCTAATTGGATACCACTTATAGTGGTAGTTACCAGAGGCAGGTCTCTTTTGCTCACACGGGATTGCCTCTAACTTCTGTTATAGTGCAGCCAACCCATTCTTGCATTGCCAGATAGTTTATTGTGGAAGTCATGCCATCTGGTCCCTGATCCTGTTTCTGCTGTTTGGTATTCCTAGTTCTTGTCGTGTCTCTGCCTTGCATTACCTGTACCAGTAGCAAGTATACCTGGACCATTCATTGTGCTATAAATCTACTCTGAAACAATTGGTGTTGTGTACTGTTGCTATTCCATCCTGCAATATATGTACATATATCTTGCTGCTATTACACTCTGTAAAGCACACACTGGTTAATATATTACTATTCCATTCTGTATTATATGTTATGCTGCAATTCAATACTGCCAGATGCATATGTTTCTGAGATTATTGCTATATAATCTTGCAATATATCTGTAGTTTGTGATTGCCACTATTTTATGTAGTTGTGTTTATATGCAATCATATTCTGATATTGTCCACACTGCATGCTGCTCTATGGTAAGAACCTACAATATCAGAGACCTGGTGGCATCCTAAGTGCAAGTGAGTGCATCGTACTCTAGGGGAAAAATGGGTGATTGTTATCATCAGAAGCCCTCCCTAGATTGACTGTAGGGGATTTATGCAAATAGAGGGAAATTAATTACCTTATCTCCAGCTATTCACTGGAGTAGATTTATTAAGGATCCTGCCTCACGAAAACCAGGCTCAGGTGTTAGCCAATCAAATCCAAGTTTTGTCTCAGGTAGTGCATAATCTGTCTGTGTGTGATAAAACACAGGAGGGTAATTTAAGGTCAGCTCGACCACTCCAGGTGACCTTAAATGAACCTAAGATGCATTTGCCTGATAATTTTTCCGGTGGATGTAAACTTTTTTTGAACTTTAGAGAAAATTGAAATCTCTATTTTCACATGAGGCCTTATTCCTCTGGGTCTGTGACTCACTGAGTAGGAGTGATTATTTCCTTGCTTCAAGGAGTACCACAGACCTAGGCTTTTGGATTGAGTTAGGATTATGAGACTTTGCAGTCTGTGGATGCTTTATTTGCTGCTTTGGGTCGGCTGTATGAAGATCCTGACAGGGCTGCATCAGCAGAGGCACACCTGTGCACCCTGAGGCAGGATCATAACACTGCAGAACCTTTAAGTGCTGGTCCACTGTCTATGGATGGAAAAATCCAGCTCTCCATTAAATGAAGTAGAGGAGATTCATCTGGTCGTACATCTAGTCTCTTCTAAAATTTCTGTGTTAGTACCTTCTCAGTTATCATTCAAGCAACATGCAGTGCATATCTCCACTTTTGTGGATAGTGGAGCAGCAGAAAACTTTCTGGACATTAAGGTTGCACAGTCACTGCAAATACCATTTCTGAAATCAACTCCTGCAATTACCATTTGTGGTCTTGATTGTAATTCTCTCCTCAAAGGAAAGATCTGTTACAAATCCCATGGGAAGATTCATGCAGTCTTGAGGACTGATGTGAACTTGACTGAGGTGTGGCCTAGGGCCGAGTTGCAACCTTGAGGGCTGACATTTACTTGGCCAGTTGCAGCCTTGAGGGTTGATGTGTACTTTGCTGGTTGCAGCCTTGAGGGCTGAGGCAGCAAGGATATAAATTACAAGAGTTTATTCTGATGCTGCAGTGCGACAGAGACTGCCGGGATGTCACTAACCGATAGTCCACTCAGGCGCTAAAGTGCAACTGAGACTGCCGTGATGTTAATAACAGATAGTCCACTCAGACACAGATGTGCGACCAAGACTGCTGAGATGTTAGTAGCAGATAACCAACTCAGATGCATACATGCGGCTGAGACTGCTGAGTTGTTTGTAACAGATAATCCACTCAGCTGCAGATGTGCAGCTAAGACTGCTGAGAGGTTTGTAACAAATAATCCACTCAGATGTAGATGTGTGGCTCAGATTGCTGAGATGTTTGTAACAGATAGTCCACTCTGATGCTGACATGCGGCTGAGACTGCTGAGATACATGCTGGACAAGAAACTGGAACACACACGAGGAAGAATTCCATACACCGGAACCTGGAGTTACATACTGAATGCTATACCTGGCATCAGAGCAGAGAACCAGCAGTGGTGAAAAAGGAAGAGTATCCAATCCGGGCAAGGTGGAGGTGATGGAGCAGTCAGGTAGAAGGATCTAATGGAGTAGCCACCCAGTGTCCACATCTCCTGGCAACAGATGCGAGAGAGCCACCATTGAGCACTGATAAATTTGAGATTCCTCCTCATTATGAAGCTATTGGCTCTCTGCACACTGAAAACTTGGTCTTCTATCTAATATATTGTCCTATGGTCCCCCTCATTTTGGGACACCCTTTGCTAAAGGATCACAAACCTTAACTAGGAGACAAGAGAGATCATCCAATGAGGTAATAAGTGTTTTGCCAAATGTCTGTCCTTGTTGGCCTGGGTTATGCAACAAATGTTTGAGAGCTCCTCACCAAGAATGTTCAGGATATTTTACCTGCTCACAGGGATTATGTTTGTGCTATTTAATTCATGTCAGATGCTCATCTACTAAAAGGAGGACTATATGCATTGTCTATTCCAGAAACCTAAGCTATGGATGAGTACATAAAGGAGAATCTAACAAATGATTCATTAGATTCTCTAAATCCCCAGTTGATTCAGGGTGTTTCTTGTGTAAAAACAGGATGGCAGTCTAAGCTCCTGAATTGATTTATTGGCCTAAACAAGATCAAGGTCAAGAACACGTAATTTATCAACTACCTTTGATCTTGGTGTTATTTGACCAATTTAGTGAAGCCACTATCTTATCTAAAATTGATCTGCAAGGTGCCTATAATCTCATCTGCATTAAGGAAGGTGATAAGTGGAAAACTGCATTTAATACTCAATACGGACATGATAAGTACTTGTTCATGTGCTTTGGCCTTTCTAATGCACCTGCAGTTTTTCAGAATTTAATCAATGATGTTCTATGGGAATTTCTGGGAGTATTTGTGGTAGTTAATCTGGACAATATTCTAATTTACACTCAGGATTTGGAGCAACATCAAGCAAGTCCTGTTGAAACTTTGTGAATACCAGCTCTATGCCAAACTTGAAAAATGCTAATTTGAAGTGAAAGAAGCCTCTTTCCTGGTTTATGGGATTTTCAATGGATCCGAGTAAACGTCAATCCATTATCAACTGGGTAAAGCCCACAAATCTGAAAGTCATCAAAAGGTTTAAAGGCTTCATCCATTCTTTTTCTATACTGGCTGCTCCAATCACCACTTTGACAGACAATGGAGCTGATTCTGCCAAGTTGTCCCCACAAGCTATACATTGCTTTACCTTTTGTGGTTGAGGTAGATGCCTCAGAAGTTGGTGTGGGAGCCATTCTCTCAAAGGATCCTACTGATAATAAATTACATCTTTGTGCAATTTTCATTGGCAGAGACAAATTATGATGTATGCAATCAAGAGCCATTGGCTGTCAAATGGGCCCTCAAAGATTGGAGACACTGGTTGGAGGGGGGCTAAACATACCATTACAGTCATCACTGACCATTAGAATCTGCTATACATTGAATTAGCTAAGAGATTGATCCCCAGACAGGCACGTTGGGCTCTATTGTTTACTTAATTCATTTTGTCATTACCTATAAACCCGGGTCTAAAAATATCAAAGCAGATGACTTGTCATGCAGCTTCATTCATGAATATGAGACAGTGGTGTCCAAGATGTTGAGTTTTTCCAGCAACATCTATTCATGCTGGCTTAAGCCAAGATATTTCTACTCAGCTTCAATCTATGCAAGCATAAGATCCAGCAAAAACTCCAGAAGGATGTTTGTACTGTATGTACATGAATGTATGAGGGGTGCCACTTTGTCAGAATTCAATTCCAATAAGTTGTGGACATCCTAGTAATTCAAAGACATTGGAGTTGTTGTCCCATTCAGTCTGGTGGCCCAGCATTACTCATGATGTCAAATAATTTTTTCAAGTGAATGAAGTTTGTGCTAAGAATAAAAGTCCTTGAACACTTCCTGCTGGACAACTTATGCTTCTAGCTGTTCCCACCAAACCATGGTTGCATATTTCAATGGATGTTATTGTTGAATTGCTGAGATCTTCTTGTTGTAATACCATTTGGGTGGTGGTGGACCACTTTTGCAAGATGGCTCATTTTGTCCCACTGACCAAGCTTCCTTCTGCCAAACAATTTACGTCATTGTTTATCAAGCATTTCTTTAAGATGCATGGCTTGCCGGTGGACATTGTGTCTGATACCGGTATCCAGTTCATTGGCTAGTTTTGGAAATCAGTTTGTTCAGCACTAGGTATTAAACTAAGGGTCTGATTCAGTACAGATTGATAGTTGTGTACTGCACATGCATATGCATCCCAGTACACCTGTGTGAAGGCACCACTGCAGGGAGCATGCAAACCCATCGTAGTGTGATTAACAAGAAGTGAGCATTTCGGGGTGTTGACTGGATGGGGGGGGGTCAGCGAAATGCAGATATGTCAGTGTGTTTGAACACCATTACAGGGGAATGCATAATTTCTCACTGCATAATGTCTGCCTTGTGTAATTGTTTGTGTGGCTCCATTGTTACATGATGGTACCAATGTTTTCACAGACTTGCAAGTTATTACAGATGTGAGACAGGGGAAGTGTGTGTCTTTATATTGGCCTATGAAGGCATTGTGATTGCAGACATTAGCATATTTTCACAGAAGAATTACTTGAGAGATTGCTACCATAATCACACCTGTGGTCCGTGCTGAATCAGGCCCTGAGTTTGTTGTCTAGATACTTTCATTTTTTCGGACACATAATACCATTTTTTTTACCTCCCCAATACAAGCTATTGCCGAGGTCCACTTGTGCTGTGCATCACTCCCGGATAGCACAGAGGTCCGCTCACATTGCACATCACTCCCTGTTAGTGCTGAGGTCTGCCTGCGCTGCTCCTGTCCTGTCCACTCACTGTCCTGTCACTGAGCATGAAGATGGCTCTCCGCTGTCCCATGCTCACAGCATGTCTCCTCAGTATGGTGGTACACAAGATGCAAGCCAGAGTTCCCTTCAGTACCACAATATAGGTGCATACAGTACATACTGAAGTTACAGCTCTGTGCTTAGCTTCCTGGTACTCAGTATTTGAATGGTCCCAGGGCCTGATTCAGCACAGATCACAACTGCAACAGCATACACAGTTGGCTGATTGTTGCTTACTGCATTTGCATATACATAGCAGTGTGCATGCACAAAACAATGAACTGCGATCACTTTTTTTGGCAATAAAGGGTGTCATACATGAAAGGCGCTTATCCCAATGAACCATGCAGAGACATTTGATGCATGATAAAAAATAAAACATTGGGGTTTATGCCACAGGTGTGTAACAAAATAGACGAACAGACAATGAGTAAATCAAAAAACAAATCGATAAACAATGCAGTAATTGATATACAATGTGGAAGGAAATATGCCATAAAAAAACACATATATATTACTGAAAGTAAAATGCTCAGAAATGTCTTGAAAGGGCCTTTAACAAAAGGAGGCTGAGTTCTCCAGAACTAAAAGCAATGTTGATGAAAGCTATAGAGAGAGTGACATATAATGGGGTTTTGACACCAATAAAAAGGAGTTCCCACTGCACACTGTGATGAGGAACCACAGGTGTTAAATAAATGAACATGCAGAGGCATCAGTTCCCCTGCACATGACTCCTAGGCTTTACCAATGGTGGTTTATCTTGATAGTGGCATCAAATGTCCGGATAGCACAGGGGTGGGCCAATGCATTTCGAGACATTTCCTGGTCTCTTCCTCAATGAACTGTGATCACACTGCAATAAAGCAGAGCATGAAAAGCCATCACAGAGTAAGTGACAGGGATAAGTGCAAGGCAGTGAGATATGGGAAGCCATTGACTTTATGTTGGCCGTGCGATGGCTTTACGATTGTAACATTAGCATTTTTTTGCAGCAGACCTGCATGTGCGATGGCAGCCACAATAACATTAGCTATACTTGCTAAATCTGGCACTTGGTCCATTATATCCAGTTCCTAAATCCGGTAATTTTATAGTCTTCAATAACATCTTGCAATCCAGTCTGGGTTTATCACTGAGCCTTGTTCTTACTACCTCCATCGGCACCAGCCGATACCTCCAATCATAAATCCCATCTGAAACCTCCAATCATAAGACTCATTCAGTACCTTCAAACAGTGGTCTCATTTAATACCTTCAAACATTAGTCTCATTCAATACCTCCAATCATCAGTCTCATCCAATCTCCAAACATCAATTCCAGCAATCATCTTCAAATATCGGTCCTGTACAATACATTCGTCATCAGTTCCAAACTGCTTCAGAAATCCAATTCATCATCATCGGTCTCAACCCACTCCGGGATCTCAAATCATCATCATTGTCTCAAACCGATTTAGAACTTCAAAACTTTAGCATAGTTCTCCAACCGTTTAAGAACTTCAGTTCTAAAATAAATTCTCAAACTTATCCAGCTGTACAGTTCAGTATTACCTGTCATTCTGGCCTTACTCAATAATCCAGTATCATCAGTCCCAACCCGATTCTGCTCTTCTACTGTATACAGTTTCATTATCTCCAGTTCTCATTCCTACTCGCTGTTAATAAAAACATTGCATTCTGGTCCTCACCTTAGGGCCCATCATCCTCTACAGCTCTTATAACTTCTAACCTCATACAAGAGGAATTCGTAGTTCAAGCCTCCCAACTTCATCCACTCCTCCCAAGTTTCACTTCAGCCTCCCATGTCTGCTCTGACCATCTCCAAACCTCAGATGTGACACTTTGTTGCTCATCTAGAACACCAAAAAGTGGCAAAGCATCAGGTGTTTCAGTTCTTCTAAAAACTGACTAACTGGCTAGATAGCATTCAATCAACTTTTAGTGCAGTGATGTCAAACTGAGGTCCTTCAGCTGCAGTGGAACTATGCATCCCAGCATGCACTGCCAGAGTTTTGCTATTAGGGCATGCTAAAACTGTGGCAGGGCATGCTGAGATATGTAGTCCCACAGCAGCTGGAGGGCCTGAGTTCGACACCACTGTTTTAGAGGCTCAGGAGCTGCCGCTGCACCCATTCTGATTTCTATGGTTTGTGTTTCCTCGGCAGCACCCCATCTGCACAATACTACTACTGTAAAATATGACAGGAATCCCAAGAATTATAAGGGTTTCTTAAACCAATGTAAAATTCAGTTTGAGCTCCAACCCAGCAATTTTCCCACACACCATACCAATGTATCATATATCATCTCACTGTTATCGGGATCTGCTTTGGACTGGGCTTTACCCTTATGGGAAAAATCTGTTTTCATCCTAACATCTTACAAGGGGTTTGTCACACCATTCTGTCGAATCTTCGATGAGCCTATGAAAGTGTCGTCTGCATCTTCTGACCTCCTATATCTATGCCAGGTTTCAAATTCTGTAGCCCAGTATCTGGTGCAGTTTGAAATACTGGCATTAGAGCTCTTTTGGAATGATGGAGCATTCTATGCAGCTTTCTGTAATGGCTTATCAGATAAAATTAAATATGTTCTTGTTGCCCAAGATCTTCTGGACAAATTAGAGGACTTGATCTCTCTGTGCACCACCATGGACTTACAATTTAATGAATGAGCTATTGAGAGAGGGATATTCGTTCATTCTAAAACTTGGGTGATAGTCTTGCTTAGTCAGTTTCACCTACCAAAGAGAATCCGTTGGAAATCAACCATTCTTGCCTATGTCAGGAAGAAGGACAAAAATGACAGAGTCTCTGCCTATACTGTGCTGCTCATTCTCATCAACTCAGCAATTGACCCAATGATACAGAAAACTACTACTCCTTACTCTACAAGGAGGGGCTAAGGGGTGTATTTACTAAAGTAAGAGTTTTTAGACCTTAAGACATTGCCCATACCAACCAATCTGTTTCTAGCTATTATCTTCTAGAAGGTCCTGGTTAAGTGTTAAGTAGAATATGATTGGTTGCTATGGGAAACATCTCCACTTCTAAAAACTCTCACTTTAGTAAATATTCCTCTAAGTTAGGAGTAGTTCATTCCTCTCCAATGAAAACCGATTGCACTCTCTAAGTTTCTCTTCAAGTAGAAAAGTGCTTCAAGCAAGTCTCTGCTATGTTGGATTCAGGCTCAGCTGGCAACTTTGTCACATCTGAAGTAGTCCACTGATAGGCATTACCTACTAAGAGTCAGGTTCATCTACCTCACAGTGGTTGATGAAGCTGCATCCTAGGGATACAATTACCCTTCAGACTTGACCTTTGTGAGTCAAGATTGGTGCTCTGCACTCTGAACTTTTAAGTTTTCTTGTCATACCCAGGGCATTGTATTCCATAGTTCTGGGTTTGCCTTGGATCCGTCTACATAATCCTTAAATTGATAGCACAAACTCACAAATTACTGCTTGGGGATTTTCATGATTCAGTTCTTATCTTCAAAAGGTTCTACCAGTATGCTCTGCAGTACCATTTCTTTTGGTTATTCCTCCTCCTCCTTATCAAGAATTCACTGACGTCTTCAGTAAAGGCGGCGCTGATGTACTGCTTCCGTACCATATATGGGATTGTCCATTTGATTTAATCCCTGGGAAATCTCCTTCCAGATGGTGAATTTATCCGCTATTGCTTCCAGAACAAAGGCAATGACTGACTACAGTATATCCAAGATAATTTGTAAAAAGGGTTCATCCACCCTTCCACCTCTCCTGCTGGTGAGGGCTTCTTTTTATTAAAAAGGATGGAGCTTTGCACCGCTGCTATAACTACAGGGGTCTGAATGACATCACCTTTATAAACCCTTATCCTCTTCCTCAGATCACAGAACTTTTTGGCCGAGTTATTGGAGCCACCATCTTCACCAAATTGGACTTTTGAGGAGCATATAAACTCAAACAAATTTAGGAAGAAGATGAGTGGAAAACCATATTTAACACACATGATGGTCACAACAAGTACCTTTTTATGCCATTCAGTCTCAACAGCGCTCACGCATTATTACAGCACCATGTCAATGAGATCTTCCTCGATCTGTTGTACAAACAAGTTGTTGTTTATCTTGACAATATTCTCATATTGGCCAAAGATCTGGAGAACATTGCTTGCAAGCAAAGTTGGTTCTGCACATCTCCTTTCCAATCACCTTTATTGCAAATTGGAGAGGTGTCTTCAAAGTCAAGTCTGTTCCCTTCCTGGGATATATCAATTACAGTTTTGGTTTTTAAAATGGATTCAGAAAAGATCCAAACAATTCAGGAGTGGCCCCTTCCTAATACTCTCATGTCTGTTCAGCGATTCCTGGGGTTTGAAAACTACTATCGTAAATTCATAAATATCTTTTCAACCATCATTGCACCTATTACCACTCTCACTCAGAAAAAGTGCCAATCCATCTAGATGGTCAAAGGAAGCAAAAAAAGCTTTCCAAAAAGTCAAACAGAAATTAAATTCTGCTCCTGTTGTTCACCAACCTGATGTCACACAGCCATTAGTCTTGGAAGTTGATGATTCTTCCACAGGAGTCAGAGCTGTGCTCTTTCAATGCTCTCCTGATGGTCTTCTTCACCCCTGTGGATTCTTCTTCAGGAAATTCACTCTGGCTGAGTGCAACTACTCTATTGGGGATCAAAAACTTCTAGCTATTAACTTAGTTTCAAAGAAAGAGATAGCTTGGACGAGTGCGCAATAGGACTCAAAGGCAGCTATATTCCAGTACAAAAAAGTACACACCCAGATACTTCAAAATAAATACAGAAATATAGATATTATACCAGAAAAAGCACTTATAGAGTGACATGAAATTTACAAAAGATCACCAAAGTGTGTATCATATCTAATAGAGACACATAATTTATCACCCTAAGCAGAAGTCCATATACTGATCCTTCAGTCTGGAGGGTGGATACAGAAACCATATATGTCCACTGCAATCACACAGGATATATTACAAACAGCCTCCTTCTTCCTTCTTTTAAATCCTAATACTGGATTTCTGTAGAAAAAATGCCTTCCAGCTCCTGATCACTCAGTGCAGTCAATCAACCAGAGCATAGGATGACACATAGAGAATAGAACAATAATAGTGCAGATTCCTTTAAAAATGGCACAATTTTAATCACAGATAACACATACAAGATAAAAAATCAATGAAAGAATATACAAATCTCCTCTGGTCAGAATCGGCAAATTGGTCCCAGAAGCTGTCAGCACCAAGTCCCAGATGGAATAAAGGATGGTGGTACCTGGTTCTGGATATCTAGGTCCACCTTAGGGGATGACAACACTGGCACAGCCAGCACTGAAGACACTAGGAGTCCAAGCAGTAGTGAGCCACGCTTAACACGTTTCAGAACTGTGGTCCTTCGTCAGAAGCGTGTATGGCTCAAAACAGTCTATCCTTATATACCCCATTAATGCTCCCACCTGTTCCCTTTCACAATCAGCAGCACTCACTAGCTGCATAGACCAGTCCTAATACAGGTTTTCTGGGTGCATTCCACCATCAACTGTAAGTCACGGGTTCACGTACCACAGTTACCCGGAAGTCATGTGTTTGCGTTTCAACTGGCTCTGATCACATGACGTGTGCGCAAAATATATAGAAGCATGATTTGTATATAAAATATTGTAATTTCTTTCCTCCGGATGGCAGTCCATTAATTAATGTCCGCATATAATCATTGTATAAAACCCAAAACATAACAGAAAAAACAATTAAACTACAAATATAAACGTAGTAGTAGCAGTCATAGAATGTATTTAGACAGTATACAATTGGTGCAAATCCCATGCAAGAAAGGTGCAGAAAAATGAATATAAAACATTTATAAGAGGAAATA
This sequence comes from Taudactylus pleione, assembly GCA_031769625.1. Classification (NCBI taxonomy): domain Eukaryota; kingdom Metazoa; phylum Chordata; class Amphibia; order Anura; family Myobatrachidae; genus Taudactylus; species Taudactylus pleione. The sequence continues at coordinate 361,149 of JAUIMM010000422.1, forward strand.
TTAATATCATAAATACTAAAACCATTAAAATCATTAAAATAATTTTACCAAAAACCCTCCACTTAGGTGAGGAAATATTTCAGCTCGAACACACCATTGAGCCCCTTGGGCACAAGAGTCCCCAGTTGGTGGATCCATCTCATCTCATTTTGAGAAAGTCGTTTTTTGATATCACATGTTCTCCACTTAGGGAGGATTTGTTGGATGCCTATAAACCTCTTAATAAATTTTTCTTTCCCTTCATGATATTTTTTAAAATGTGAGGAGACTGTGTGTGTTTCCAGGCCCTTACGAATGTTATTTATGTGTTCCGCTAACCTTACTTTTAGGTTGCGGCTTGTCTTACCGACATAAATGAGCCCACATTCACACTCAAGAATGTAGATCACATTCCTAGATGAACATGTTACAAATTCCCTGATTGGGTATTTAGTTCCTTTTACCTCAAAATCTATTATTTTGCATTTAGTAGATTTCACGGTTTTACACATCAAACAGTCCCCACACCGATAAAACCCTTTCGATCTTATACTTTGTCTAGTTCAAAATCCAAACTACTTTTCACCAATTGATTTTTAAGTGCTAGTGCTCTTCTATAAATAAATAAAGGTCTTTCAGGTAAGACTTTCCCTATAATGGAATCCTGTTGCAATAGTTTCCAATTGCTCCTAAACACTTTCTCAATCTCTTTAAAAGAGGTATTGTACTGAGTAAGAAATGCCCATTGAGCATTATCATTAGGTTCTTTTTTATTTTGATTTTCAGCAACTCAGTCCGCTTTATCTGATTAACCCTTTCTTTGGATTTTATTACCACACAGTTGGAATAACCCTTCACATGGAGCCTGTCCACTACCTCATTAATCTGTTGTTCACATATATCCTTTTCTGTGCAATTCCTCTTTAACCTTACAAACTGGCTAAATGGAATCCCATCCAGCCAGTTTGCATGATGGTTACTCTCCCTGTCTATGGAACTATTTGCATCAGTTTCTTTCCTATAGGTTTTAGTATTCACCTGTCCATCTTTAATATAGATACTAAGATCTAAAAAGGACACTTCTTCTTTATTACAATTGAAGGTCAATTTGATCGAACAGGTGTTGATAATTAAATCATTACAAAAACTTGAGAGGTCATCTTCACTTCTCCTCCAAATAAAAAATATTTTGTCTATAAAGCACTACCAGGACACTAGGCTCACCACTAGACCGCCACCTTGCTAAACATAACGGTCTTCCCAGTATGCCATAAATTGGAGTACCTGGGGGTGAACCTAGTGCCCATGGCAGTGCCCACCTGCTGTAGATAAAACAACCCATCAAAATAAAAGTAATAATTAAGTAAAATAAATTGAATACTTTGAAGAATAAATATTTTAAGGGAGTCCTCAGTTCCACTTAAATCTAAAAAGTATGATACTGCTTCTATACCTTTTTCTAACTTAATTATTGTGTACTAAGTACTCACATCTGCTGTACATAACACATTCCCTTCTTGCCAATTATATTCTAAAATCTTCCGTAGGACGTCCCCTGTATCTTTTAGATATGCTTTAGTAGTTTGCACAATCAGTTGAAGATGGAAATCAACCATAGCTGAGAGATTGCTGGTCAAACTGTTGCATCCCGATATAATAGGGTGACCTGGAGGGTGGAGGGGGTCCTAATGAATTTTTGGAAGAATATATAGCATTGGAATGGATGGATTCTTTATATTAAGAAATTCACACTCACTTTTGGAAATAACTCCCTTTGTAAGGGCCTGAGTGGTTAATTCAGATAAAGCCTGACTAATCTTTACCATTGGATCACTTTTCAATTTCTTATAAGTTGATGCATCATTTGATTGTTTATAAATCTCATCCATATATTCCTCCTTCTTCATAAGGACCACACCTCCACCCTTATCAGCAGGTTTAATTATTATTTCCTTATCTCCTTTTATGGACCTCACTGCTTCAAATTCTTTTTTCTTCAGGTTAAGTTTCTTATTAGAGTTGTTCTTTTGAATTATTTGCTCAACTTCTTGACATACTATTTTATTAAAGCAATCAATATTGCTTCCTTTAGATTGTACAGGATAAAAGGACGATGGAGGTTTAAAGCCAGTATGATTCAAAGGTCTCTCTATTATGTCTATCTCTGTTTCTTTATCTAAAAAGAAACGTTTGACCGTAAGTTTACGGACAAATTTTTGAATGTCTAAGAAGACATTAAACGACTTTGGCCTATTTGAAGGAGCAAATTTGAGACCTTTTAACAACAACTCTTTTTCATTTTCAGTCAAAACTTTATCTGTTAAGTTAAAAATCTTTCCTCCCATATTGCTATTAGTATCAATAAGACCTGTTTCCACAGGTACTGGGATGTCAACATCTCCATTTCTTAATTTATATTTTTTCTTATATTTTTTATATTTTCCAGCTCTTTTGCCTCTACGTGTTTTCTTATAGTTTAAAACTTGCGGAACCTGTTCCTTCTGGGAGTTCTGGGGTCCCACTTTAAAAAAGACATATAAGATGTAGATGGGTACTCTCCCATGTTGTCCTCTAATGGTGTGAATCTATTATGTGTCCTTACATTTAGTGGAAAATCTTGTTTTCTATTAACCAGGCTGGTGTCCTGAACATCTCCAGGAACTCCTCCCGGGATAAATTCTCAACAAATGATGGAATCACCAAGCCACAACCCTACGCATTTCATTATCAGACTTTGTCAGGAGGCTGTCAGGTGATCAGTAGAGTTCATTGAAATAGGGCTGGTGGGCCAATGGTTTCATCTGTTCTCATTGTCACACCTGCAGCTTTTTACTTCTCTTTTACACAGGAAATGTAGACAAGGTTTACATAAAAAAAGAAGGCGCTGGTGCTTACACATACACTATAACAGTGATAAAGTATAATTTAATTCAATAAATTACATACAATGTGTATATTGCTAGCAGCACTTACTAGTTTGCAGCATGAACTAATTGCTATTTGGAAAACATTAAAAAGAACCATATCCTTAAAGGCATAAAAGCTTTTAAATAATGTTAGTAAGATTATAAATTAATCAATGCACACAGCCGCACCTGCAGGTTTTTTCATTTCATTAACATAGTTGACACAAACAAATTTTAAATAAATAAAACTGCTAATGCTTGCAGATACACTCACATAACATCATTACATTCAATAAATAACATAAAATACATCTATTACTGGCAATACATTACAATATAGACTATTATTGTGCTAAAAACTTTGTTCAAAAATGTATCAAATAAATAACATTAAGCTTGGCAGAATTCATTAGCTAGTCACAATAATAATATACCACAATAAGGAAGCACAGAGTTCAATACACATAAATAATAAATAATAATGTGAATAAATAATAAATTAGATATAGAATACAAATAACATAATTTAATAAAATAAAAATATGACATGGAGTCAAAGGTAGAAATATAGCTAAATACACATATACATAATGAATTACATAAAAGTGTAAATATATTTGCAGGTCAATGAATGACCGCCACACATTTGATGCACTAGATACAATTGGCTGCCGTAATTGTCTTAGTATTAAAATATCAAAAGTTGCAAGGTTTGAAAATAGATAAAATTTCCAATGTTAGCAGTATTACAAAGATCCATAATGGTCAAAAAGTCACGTCTCAATTATGTTTAAATAAATGGTGTACTCACAGTTGTTATCAGTTTTCAGCGTATTGGCTTCAATTGAAAAAATCCAGGTACCTGGATTATGAACTTCCCTGGTGGTTCTGTTCAGCTAGGAGCTGTAGTATGGTCACAAATCAGTCCTCCAAGGCTGGCATGTAGTGGCCGTGGACTGAATCCAGCGACTGAATGAAGCCGGCGGGCACCGGCACTGGGGTCCGTGCACTGCAAAGCGGGTGTGCCCAGCTGGGAAGGCACATAGCGATGAGCGGTGAGCAGTACAGGGTAATGGGAGAGGACCAGTAAGGCGGATGCCTTTGACATCACTTGGGGTGTGTTGCTGATGCATACAGTATCTCGGCATAGGCCATTTTCTCAAAGCTGTATCTTCCTCATGCTGGATTCTTGTCTTAAAAGACCATAAGTGGCCAGTCACAATAATCCATCAATTAAGTATGCAATCAGGTAGAATTCATCCCAGGCAACAGGGAAACTAGACACATATACACTAAAAATCCAGAAAAGTATACATTCAGACAAAAGCCAATGAAAAATACTATTATATTAAAGAAAGTCTAAAAAGAAAAATATAAAAAAAATCATTATACTTAAGTATAATAAAATAAACCTATTATAAACAGTGTAGGTATATGGTAAAAATAACAATAATAACATGTAAAATAATAAAGACATATTAATTATATATATTACTTAGTAAGAAATATATATAAATATGTATATATAAATATACAGTATACATATAAACAGGAATGGTAATAATATAAGTAATCAATGATTCAAAAGTACCACTAGGTGGGAAAGAGAGAGATCGAAAAACTCTAAATAAGATAACAATCCATAAGGAACAAAAGGCAGAGGTATTAGCCACATCTAGTTGAATAATTTGTGTTCATATTGATTCTAGGTCTGACCACCTATCTCGAGGGTACTGGAGGAAATAGATAGGTCAGTCCTCAAGCCAAACTAAACAAAGGGGAGAAAAGAGAAAAAAACAAATGGGAGGACATACCACAGGAGGAATCATAATGGTTCCCCAAAAAGGACCCGGGTTAAATATTATTAAGTTCAGTGGTATCATTGAGACCTGCAGGGGATAAGGTATTTAATTTAAAGATCCAGAATGCCTCTTTCTTACAGAGATGCTGGAATCTATCCCCTATTCTCTTTGTTGGTGTCATCTGTTCAATGGCCATCACTTTCAAATTATCAATGAAACCTTCAGAGCATGAAGAAAAATGTTGAGGTACACTATAGTTGTTCAGCTTCTTAATGACTCCCTGTCTATGTTCTAAAAATTGGGTATTAAGCGTATGTGTTGTCTGACCAACATATTGAATCCCACATCAACATTGTAAGACATAAAATACATACAGTATGTGGATTGCAATTCAAGAAACAATGAATCTGAATAGTATCTCCATTGGAAAAAGATGTAACACTGGTGCTGCTATGATTAGCATGTGGACAATTGAAACAACGACTAGACCCACACTTAAGAAAACCATTTGGTTTAGAGGGAAGCCAAGCTAAATCCATATTATTATTTATGTTTTTATTTGATGGTTCCCTTTTTAAAGGAACTTGGTGCTAGTTTTTGTTTTAAAGTGTCTGCTCATCTAGAAACTACTCTACAAGCTTCTGAGACCACAGGGGCCAGAGGTTTATCCATCCTCAATAAGGAAAAATTCATTGTTATAATTTTCTTTATTTCATGCACTGACGTGTTATTTTGAGTTATAAAAGCCAAAGAGCGATCCTCTACCTTGGAACCTGATGGGCTGGCCGGGTGGGAGAGATAACTCATCTGATGTTTTGTGATTAGAAGGCTATTTCTATCCTTCTGTTTCACTTGGTCCAGTGCTCTATCTAAGATGTAATGTGGATAGCCTTGATCAAGAAAGGCAAGATACATGGTATTTGACTGTTGAAGAAACATTTCTTCCTTCGTAACTGGAGAAATTGTCCCTTTGGTATATTGTTCTACCAGCTCTGAAGATGGCAACTCTTATAATTAAGATATTTGTTACAATCCACTTCTTTGGTATAAGTGGATGTCTTCAGCTTATTATCCAAAATCATAACAGTAATGTCCAAATAGTTAATATTCTGTGGACTACATAAATGTGTAAATTTTAGACAAAAATCATTATGATTTATGTGATCCACAAATTGTGTGACCAAAAGTGCATCCCCATCCCAAATGAAAAATAAATCATCTATATATCTGCAGTAGAAAACTTGGTTTGCCCCAAACGTGCCACCCCAACCATTGTGCTCCTCAAAATGCCCCATATAGAGGTTGGCAAAGCTCAGGGTGAACATTGTCCCCATCGCAGTCCCACACACCTGCAAAAAGATTTGAGAAACAAATGTGAAATAATTGTGTTTCAAAATAATCCTAATTGAAGAAAGAACAAACTAATGTGATGTATTAGAGAGGTTGTTATCAAGTAAGAGAAAATACTCCACTGCTGCAATCCCTTTTTCATGGGGGATATTAGTATAAAGTGATTCAACATCACATGTGACTAATAAATAACTCGCCATCCATGGAATATTCTTGATTTTGTTTAGAAAATCTCTGGTATCCTTGATATGGGACCGAATAGACACCACGTGAGTCATTAAGTGAGAGCCCATGTACATAGATAAATATGAAGTGAGGGACACTATATCACAAATAATAGGATGTACATCAGGGACATCCATAGAGATCAATTGATTTTCAGGGATGAGAACCAAAAGAGACAGAGAACAAAGGATAAAACTAATAAAGACACAAGATTTATAGGTAACTTCTGTAAAGAATGGAGAACTATTCAGAACATCATTCAACGACACTGGCCTGTCCTTCACTTAGATCATGCTCTATCCCAAACTCTGGATAAAAAGGCGACTATGGGGTGGCGTAGAGCGAAAAACTTAAGAGATAATTTCGTCCAAAGTCACTATGTTAAATTTCCCAAAGGGGAAAATAAAATACAAGGTTCTCATGCTTGCGGTACATGTAAAGCGTGTCTACATATGATTAAATGCAATACCTTTCAGGATAAATATGGAACTGACATCCGGATAAGAGATTTTATCAACTGTAAGTATTTATTGTCTTACCTGTAGTTGCAATATTAAATACATCGGGATGACCTCCAGGAATTTTAAACAGCGTATTTTGGAGCATGCAGGAACTATTCGAAACGCCCCGTTGGATATTGTCAAATTTAAGAAACTTACATTGACCAGCGTGTATAGTGTCATATTCCTGTTTTGATCCAATCACATGATTTCAATGGGGCAGAGTTATTGTCCCCGTCACCGTCCTTTGACTGGCTGTATTTGCACTGCTGGATGAGACTACACTAACCAGCATGCACAGCGTTATATCCTTATCTCGATTGGTGTCTTGCTTGATCTTATGATATATTCATTCATACCACACTTATAAATGCATGGGGTGAGATCGTGCAGTACAAACTACATCTACCAAGATGCACTGCACACTATTAATTTGTGGCTAACATCTGCACACTTAATCCACATGGATTGTTTATCCCTTATTTTAGAATTTAGAGATAACATTGTTGGCCCACTGAGTATTATTTTAATACTTATACTTCCTCTTATTTTCTCGTGTTTATATTTATCTCTGCATCTCTGCATCTTCAGACTGATTACAGAGCTATAGTAAACTATATTGACCAGCGTGCATAGTGTCATACTCCTATCTTGGTGTTTGATCCGATCACATGATTTCAATGGGGCAGAGTCATTGTCCCCGTAACCGCCCGTTAACTGGCTGTAATTGCACTGCTGGGTTAGACTACACTAACCAGCATGCCCAGCGTTATGTCTTTATCTCGATTGGTGTCTTGCTTGATCACATGATGTTGGTGTGGGCGGTGCCTTCTCCTTGGTAACCGCCTACCAGCCAACCATATGCCGAAGTAAATGAGAATATTGGTTTGGGTATTTATACTTGAGCATCATAGTCAAATGGATGAGGTGAACAAGCCCTCAGCCGGGTGAAACGTGCATCAGATGAGGTGAACAAGCCCTCAGCCGGGCAAAATGCGTGTCCTCTTTCTGATATTTACATTGCACAGACATCCAGCCAGCACATGGGTTGGATTTCCCTAGACTTTGCAAGCGGGAGTGGTATTGTATTTGCACTACCACACAGTAGGGTCTCTGTGTCACAATATTTGTTTCACTGCAGGTTTATGTGTGACCTAATAGCGCTGTTTTGCTCACCATATTCCTTTTAAGAGCAAGCTGACACATATTATAGAGATTCATCGTTTATTTTTACTTCTTGTGTATTTATTTTTAATACATATGCTGTGTTGTGTGTGCTGGGCATAACAATTAATATTGTCAGGTATTGACATAAAATTTACTTAATTGGTACACACATTTGTGCTCCTAGCTTGCTGATTATGGTAATACAAATTTTGATGTTAATCTAAAAAATTTATTTCAATTGCCCTGTTATGTGGCTTTTTATGTATGTATATTAAATATATGCTTTGCCTCGTTATGGAACCAATGGGCCATATTAGCATATACTAATACTGTGTATCTAACTTGGGTGACATACTATGCAGATATATGATACAAATAAAGTCTGCTTGTGCATTCTTTCTTGGAATATGGTTATTTTCCAACAAATGGACTATCAATACAACTAGTCCTACATATATATTGTTCTGACCTGGAATTGTGCAATTTTCCCTATATTATCTACAGCCATACATTACTTGATTGCACAATCTCATCTGATCTTGGAAGCTAAATTGTAATTGGCCTGATCAGTACTTGGAAGGTGACTTCCAGGGAAGACCAGGTGCTGTAGTAAAACATATAATCGGGATTGTTTTTTGCACTTGGTCAGACAATATTTATAACCTAGTTAATTTGTATTACTAATCCAATATATCCAGTTTGTGACTGTGCATATATCAATAATTCGCCTTTAGAAGTCATTATATTTGTCAATTGTGACTTTTATGATGGATTTATACCATCTAATTTTGAATTTAACTATATGGTACTTTATATTTTATTGTTGCTAATAAAAGTTGTTTTAAATTTAATTATTTACTAATTAAGAGTGCCCCAGACCATAGCCCTACTTTTTCTTCTATATTCCTTAGTGTGTATTGGGCTTTGAGTGCACCACCAACATATATAAAATATAGATATTAATCTGTGATTGTGAGATGGTTGGTTAATAATTCTATTTATTATTCCCTAGCTCTGTGCAGAATCCCCTCCTTTTTTTGTGCGACCATTTTCTCAACTAATAAGATTGATACAAAACTGTAGTACCCTGGAAAAATTTGAAGAGCAATCTGAGATATATAAAAAGTTTTTTTTTAGAAAAAGAGTATTCTATTCCACTAATTAATACTGCTATTATTAAGGTGAGAGTTTTAGATAAAGAACAACTACTTTCCTATTAGAAAGAGGGAAACATCGGGAGGGGGGAACCTGAAAAAATTAATTGTGCCTTTATTACCTAGTATAAAAATTCCCATCATGAGATTCAAAAGATTCTGGGGAAATACTGGCACATTACTAAAATAGACCCGATGTTTTTCTGAATATGTACCAGATAGACCAGAGGTCATTTTTAAAAGAGCAAGAACCCTGAAATCATATTTGTCTCTAAGTTTATTACCCACTGTACAATATATTAACAATAGATGTTCCTTTTTTATGAATAAACAAGATGGATTTTTCTCGTATGGCAATTGTAAAATTTGTCCACATGGTTTAAAGGGTAAAAAATCCTTTATGAGTGAAAAGGGGAAAGAATTTAAAATAAAAGGTTTGATTAACTGCAATATCACCTTTGTAATTTATTTATTACTTTGCGGCTTCGGAAAATGATATATTGATAAGACCTAAAGGTAATTGAGAATTAGAATCTTGGAGCACTTGCGAAATATAAAAAATACTATAGATAATCACAGTGTTCTAAGACACTCCTGGCAGTGCCAACAGAGTAATCCTGCAGCCTTAAAATTCATGGGAATTGAGCATATTAAAATAGATAAAAAGGGTGGATATCAAGAAAATATGTTAGCTAAATTTGAGACTTTTTGGATCATTACCCTGAATACTTATACCCTCACAGCCTAAATCAAAGTTTTGAAATAACTCCCTTTTAGAGTTAACATGAGTTATATTTATTTAGTATTTGGATATCCTCTGCTTAAACACTTCCTAGTATCTTTGTGCATTCTTGTCCTGTGTATTTTTATTCACATTCATTTTTATCTTTGGTTTTACGATAATATGAAAAGGTTCTTACATGTTTTTCACTATTGCATAAATTATAGATTTTAACAATAGTTATGCAGTTGCTAACGGATTCTGACAAGCGTCAATGTTATGTATATGATACATTTTATAAACAAAGATTTTAGCATATTAATCGTCTATGGGGCATATTCCATTAGGTGTGAAAAGTTCCAGACTTTTAGCCAACATTGCTGGTTTTCCATGCGAAAAAGTATCGCGCTCGTCCCTACTTATTCATTTACAAATCGGCAAAAACAGAACCCGGCAAATTCAGACCTTGTGAAAGGTGCTGTTAGATTTGGGGAAATCAGCCTGATACCCCCCAAAAGATGTACTGATATTGGGGATCACTATATATACCCCCAAATAGGCCAGCTGAAGGTATTTGGGGTACTTAAATGCTCTCAATAGCTGCTAATTAACCTGGGATCACCTCTATGAGACTCTTTGGAGATTTGACTTCCTGCTCAATTTATTCAATTGATACAATCTCTCTACATGTCCCCTTCATCTTGTGTTTTAGCCAATGGTTTCTTTTATTCCCCCATTTTTTATACAAAGGGGGACTAGGCAGGGATGCCCTCTTTCCCCCTTATTGTTTGCTTTAACGCTAGAATCTCTTGCAGTAACCTTACACAACCTTTCTTTGGTACACAGGGATACGTATCGGGAAATTGGAGTTTAGGGTCTCACCATTTGCTAATGATATAATGCTTTTCATATTGAATCCGGCTACATCTATTCCAGTAATAATGAAATCAATAACTAAATTCAGTTCCTTTTCTGGATACTGTATTAATGTACAAATGTCAGAGATACCCCCACTATCCTCCTCTTGTCAACCACTCTTATCACTACCAGTCTTATCACAATTTCATATTGCACATCATTCCATCAAGTATTTGGGCATTCATATCTACACCTCTTTACATACCCTTTATGATTTAAATTTCTCATCAGTTGTTAGGAAGATACTATACCAATTGGATAACTGGCTACATTTACTGCTCTCACTGCTTGTGAGAATTGTTTTGATTAAAAGTGTATTATTTCCCAAACTATCTAACTGTATTTAAATGCTACCGCTAGCTTTATCTAAAGCAGATATTAATATATGCTCTAAAGCATTCACTTAATTTAAATGGCAATCTAGAAAACCTAAGATATTGCGGCTCTGTTTGATTCAACCATGCAAATTTGGTGGCATGGGATTCCCTGACATCTGTGCATTTTTACATGCAGCTTTCTTTTGCTATGTGGATAACTGGCTTCTTAATAGTGAACATTTTACAATTCACTTATTAGACGAGGCCCTTTTTGTTCCTTTTGCCCCTGCAGCTCTTCTCCAGCTTTGAAGGTCATCCATATCCCCCACACATAAAAAACACACCTTCTTCAAAGATACCTACTCAGCTTGGGTGGTGGCCAATAGGAAATTGGAGGATCATACTAACTCTAGACATATTCCTATTTGTGGTAATCCTGACTTCTTACCATCCGTACACAATGCTTGCTTTCTACAATGGAAATGTAAGAGAATTAAAACAATATCAGATGTTTTTGACCCAGGAGGACATACAGAATGTTTTCATTTCAACAATTGCATGATAAATTTCAGATCCCAAATTCCCATTTTATTATGTTCCTTCAATTACAACATTGTATATCTAGTAAATTTCCTCAACTCAACACTCAGAATCCTACTCACACTAATGCACTCCAATCATTATTATGTTTTTTGCCCTCTAATTAATTTCATATTAGGTATTTATACCCTGATTTGATAGTGCAGGCTCCTATACACCATTGGAGATCTCTTTCCTCAGCTTGGTATGAAGACCTTCCTGGGCTAACAGATTTCCCAGCCACTATTCACCCTTCAGACAAAATCCTTAAAGTGCTGGGTTCTACATCGTTACATAGGTGCACTTAAAAACCATACATAGAGCTTATGTCTCATCAATCAAATTTAATTATATATTTCCTGCACAGTCTGGTCATTTCCCAAAGTGTAATGCCCTGCACGAAGACTTTATTCATGGAATGCGGTCATGTTCAAAAGTCCAATGCTACTGTAGAAAGGTCCTAAATTTTATTGATCAAAGGTTCCAGCTTTGTCTACCTCTCCATCCAATCCCACTATTATTTGCTAATTTTAATTTCTGGAAACCAATATCCAATATTAATTACCTCATCCCATTTTTTATAATTATCATTACAGTTGCAGTAAATGGATTAAAAATACTGTACTACTAATTGGTGAATTGCAGTCAGCCCTTTTAGATCTCATTTATTTAGACTGCAGATATATTTTTTCAGATATAGGGCCTGATTCAGAGCCGCTCGTAAGCGGCAGTACGCTCATTCCGAGCGATGTTTGCACTTCTGCGCATGCGTATGGTTTATAATATGCATGCGCGAACCAGTCAGTGCGGCCGAAAATCGTTTGTTCGCTATATAGCGAATGCCTGCTACTTTGAGTGACAGGATGAGGCGTATGTGGGTGGTAACAGGGGAAGGTGCTTGAAAACTGGGAGTGGAATTAAGAACGCAGGCGTGCCTAAAGGTCAAAACGGGCGTTTAATGGGTGTGCATAATTAAAACAGCAGCGTCATTGACCACGTCACCTGGTTGTTTTATAGTCAAAACTGCTCGCAATATAGTGGTAGGAAAAACCAACCACAAGAATAGCGAGCAGTTCATACGCTGATCGATGTACTTGATTAATCTAATAAATAGCGGACATGACGTATGATGCGAGCGGCCAGGGGGCGTATTTTTCAAATAAACGTCCACAAGTTTCGTTCGCTCATTCAGACATGGAGGCATCAACAGATCGCAAAGAGCGAATGGTTCATTTGAATAGCCACCCCCTTTTTCTGAACGATCGAGCGCTAATTGCGTCCGGCTCTGAATCAGGTCCATAGAGCGGGGTGTCCAATGTTTTTCCAAAATGTGGGAACCATATATCAGTACACTTCCAGAAACCACTCAATCTCAGATTGTTAAAGTTTTTGAGCCAACAACATGGTATCTGCTGCGTCAAGTTTCTTGATTTGGGATTTCTTCTATTTTTGTTTATATTAGGATACTTGGTTGCAACTTTTTCTAAAATAAAAAAATATATATATTTTGTTATAGAAACTTTGGCACCCTTAAATTTCCTGATTATGTTTAATATAAGAGTTTAATGCAATATTAGTATCTATTTAAATATTAGTTTTCATTGGTATGTGAGCTTTTTTTATGCAAGATTAATTTCTTTCATTCCCCCTTTGTTTACCTTTCTCTTCTTTCCTTTCCTATCCCTTATTAAATATATATATTTATAAAAAAAAACATTTAATTGTTTATCCATTTGGTATCTCTTATTGTGGTGTTACATTGGTTTTGATCTGATAAATTCGGAATAATTCTGTGTAACTCATTTTTTTTTGTGTATTTTGTATTTTATGTGACAATTTTGCTCGTTTTTGGAATGTCACAATAAAGTGTATAAATAAATTAGCTTCTAATTAGAGTCTTTGCAGAAGTAGTAAAGAATAGCATTTAAACATTTTTTGCAGAAAATAAGTAGTTCCAGCAAATTTGGGGTACACGAAAATGGGTGCTAGCATATTTTAAAGTTGCTAAAGTGAAGTTTTTAAAAATTTAAAAAATCTACCTGGTGCAAGCACCTGCAAATGTAAAACCACCTGGAGCATCCTTGGGGACCTGGAGTCTATTTCACTAGTTTTTAAGTTTCTCCCCCAACTTTTGTTTTTTTTGCCCCCTTTGTCAAAGTCATTTTTTGGGTTGTTCTTAAGTTTTTTTAAACTTTTTTTGACACAGTTTACCTTAGGGGGGTGGTGTCCCAAGGCTACAGGGGGGTTCCCGCAAGTCTGCACCCCAAAACCCCAATTCTGCACTGTTTTTCACCACCTATTCATAGTCAAAACTTTTTCACCAGGTTCATTGCATTGACTTTCTGCACCAGAAAAATATCTTTGGAATTCAATACAGGGATAAGTTTTCACCTGCCGAAATGATGTCACCGGAAAATTTTTTCGCAGAAACGGCTTTTCGCCGCTAATTGAATATGGCCCTATATTGTAATGTGTTGCCAGTAGTAGATATATTTTATGTAATTTATTGAATGTAATGATGTTATGTTATTGCAATTGTGTATCAGCAAGTATTAGCACTTTTTTATATAAATTTCATTTGTGTCAACTATGTTAATGAAATCTGCAGGTGCGGCAGTGTGCACAGATTAAATTATTGGCTTACAAACTTTATGTATATGCTTTTATGTAAGGATATAGTTCTTTTTGATATGTTCTGTATAGCAATTAGTTCATGCTGCAAACCAGTATGTGCTGCTAGCAATAGGCACATTGTAAATAATTTATTGAATTAAATTATACTTTATCACTGTTATAGTGTATGTGTAAGCACCAGCGCCTTCTTTTTTTTATGTAACTCTTGTCTACATTTCCTGTGTAAATGATAAGTAAAAAGCTGCAGGTGCAGCAATGAGAACAGATGAAACCATTGGCCCACCAGCCCTATTTAAATGAGCTTTACTGATCACCAGACAGCCTCCTGTCCTGAAATGTGTAGGGTTGTGGAGAGAGAAGCAGAGGCCAGCACTCAAAAACAGATGTTATGTGGCCTGGGTGCACATCCAAGAAGCCCAAACTGACCCCTCACATAAACGCAACAGTAGGCAGCACTACAGTGACTTTGACAAGAATGATCACAGCACACTGCCAGATAAGCCAATGTTTTAGATGTTTATTACATTTTTTATAAAGGATAAATAACAACATAAAACAACTCACCTATATACACCCCACCATCACCCTCATGTGCTTCAGTGGTAACCACACAACAACTGGATGGGAGGTAGGGGGCTAGGCCAGTGCCATGGAGACAGAACACAACATAATATCGGCAGTAAAATAACATCATATATAAGACTGCAGTGCATACCAAAAAAGGACAGTGCATAAAGTGGACAGTGCAGAACACAGTATATTAATCAATACAGACATCTCACAACATTTAAAAGAAACATATACAGAAGCAAGCATCTATTTCAAATATAGTAATAGCTTCACAGATTCAACAATATGAAAAAGCACATTGTGATATGTGCTGCAGATCAAACATATCACTTAAAACCTTAATGTCATATATAAGATATTACTGTCCTGTATCCAAACTATAGCCCATAATCCACATCAAATAACTTTGCTACCTATATCAAAATGCCATATTTAGCAGAGAATCACCATTTCTCATAAAAAACGGGTATAGCTAATTGTCCCATTGAGACCTTTAAGGTGCGTATCCATTAGGTGAATGGGTGATGACAGTATGATTACAACATCCTCATCCCTGTGTGTGCCTACACTGAGCAATATTTCATTCAGTGCAGACACCCTCCCTCATCCCTGAACATGGCCAATCTATCATTATCGGCCGACTGAACTGTATGGTCAGGCGATGATTAATATCAGAAATGACCAGCGGGAGAGCGCATCTCTGCTCGTTTCCAACATTCTACTACCTGGTCACTGCAAGATTAATGAACAGCTGAACGATAATGATGTCATTATTGTACAGTCGTCCATTAATATCGGCATGTGAATTCATGCCTTAGGTGACAACGTGTTTAATTTAAAAGTCCAACAGGAATCTAACCTTAATAGTAAATTATCTTTGTCTCTCCACCTAATTAAGGGAGGGACATGGTGCACCAGTTTGTATCTTAAGATTGCTAAGGAATGTTTTGCGTCCCAAAAATGCCTAGCAATGGGATGATCAATATCTTTGCCTTGAATAGCTAAGCGTATGGCGGGTTTATGCTGGACTGCTTTGTCTTTGAACATACCAATGGTCTTGCCAACATAGGCAATACCACAGGGGCATTTGATCACATATATAACATACCTACTAGATCAAGTGAGTATGTGTTTTATTGGGTTACAACACCCTGAGTGTGGGTGCATGATGTACTGTATGGACCAGTTTCAAAATTACTGCAGGTAGTGCAGCCAGTACATTTGTAACATCCTTCATCCTTAGACATAAAGTGACTCTGATGAGACCTTCTGTAGTCAGTAATGTCATTGTGAACTAGGGCATCTAGTATAATGGAAAGACAAGTACTTATCTGTTTTCAGCAAATACCAAAACTTTTTTCCACCATGTCAAATGGATTTGCAATGATGTTAATAAGTGTTAACAAATGGACAAATCTTTTTTTCGGTATGATTCTTCAGATGGAGACATATCTCACGGGTTATGACCAATGCCTTTCTTTTATCCAATTCCAAATATGAAGCCAAATAGACCCTTTGAATAAATGCTTGGATCATAGCCTCAATCTGTACTTCTACTTCATGATCCTCACTTGTGATCCTCCTTACACATAAGAACTGTGAAAAGGGAAGTCCTTTCTTCATAGGTAAAGGATGATTGCTATGCACATGGAGAAATGTATTTCTGTCCATGGGTTTTGTGTATACATTTGTCAACAATTTATTATTAATGTTCTTTATCAATATGTCCAAATACTGGTCTTGTTTTTATCACATTCATGCGTGAACTTAATATGTTCATCCATCAAGTTTATAGCATCCATATTACAAGCGAGCTCGGCTGCTAAACCCTTCCAAAAAATCAATATATCATCTATGTATCTAATGAATAGGAGAATTTTGACTCCAAAGATTGGGTTATGTCAGAAAAGTAATTCTTCAATGGCAAACATATGTGTTAGCAAACACAGGGGGTACAGTACATTAGAGCCCATAGCGCAGGCTTTTAATTGTAAAAAATGTTTGCCATTGAAGAAGAAATTGTTTAATGTTAAAGTTTTATTGAGTAATGTCATAATAAAATCCATATAGTATTCATTGTTCTCAAGAAGATTGCATACAGTGTTAAGACCTTGTTTATGTGGTATGCTAGTGTACAAACTAACCGCATGTGCATGTGCACATCCAAAATGTATCCAGCAAATTCTCCAATTTCTGTAATTTCTGTAAAAGATCAGAATTGTCCTTTAAAAAATATTTTGATGCTGTTTAACTGGCTGCATGAAAAAATCCAAGTATTTAGCAATATTTTGCATCAAAGATCCTCTTGCCGCAATAACAGGGCAGCCAGGGGGACAGTTAGGATGTTTGTGCACCTTTGGTAATGTATAAAGTATAAGGGTCTTAGGAAAATCACAGGAGAGTATTTCCAAAGTCAACTTACCAATAATGTTGGCTTCATGTCCTTGTGTTAAGATTTTATCAATTTATTTTTAAAACAGTGTTGTGGGATCTTGATCCAGCCTTTTATACACAGAATGCTCCTTCAACTGTTTATTGATTTCTTCAATAATGGCTGTATGGTCCTGGAGGACAATAGTCCCACCTTTATTAGCTGGCCTTATCACAATTGACTTGCAATCACTCAAAGTTTCTAGGGCCTAAAATTCCTCTTTTGAGAGGTTCTTAGGAATATTGGTATTCACTTTCATAGACTCAACTGCTGCATGAACCAACATACAAATATAACTTTTAACAGAGGCACTATGCATATTTGTTTCAAAACATGATTTTTCGCAAATGGATGATTTGTAGGGGTTAGCTGGGTTTCTATGGGTCTATTATGGAAATTCTCTTTCAGCGTCAGGTTCTGTTTGTTTCGCCAAAAGGTCCACAAACCAAAAATCTCAAACTTGACTGAGTGTACATAAGATTCAGTAAAGATTTTTCAGATGGAGAGAGATCATGGGAGGTCAGATTGATAATTAAATCCTTCTGTTGTATTTTCTTCTGCCTCTTTCCTTGCCCACCACTGCAGGTTTTGGCACGTACTCTTCTGCATCCCTAGCATGAGTAGTCAACCCTAAAGGGGGGCTTCTGATTATAAGTACCAGATGCTGACTCTCTCTCACTTTGTGTAGATACTTCACCAGACGAAGGTTCAGTATCTAGAGGATTTTCCTTGGGGGTCCTCCAATGAATCCCCTCCTACCTTCACCTCTGCTCCTGTGTTTTGCTTACTCTTTTTCAACTATTGTTAATTCATTCTTCTTATACTTGACAAGTTCTTTACAATAGGATTAGATATTAATATTTGATTTTTCATACCAATTAGTGGTTGAGTCATTAAGGAGCTATGGTTTAGCCAAGGTTTCTAAGTCCACAGTTTTCTTTCACACACTGATTAGTTCTCTTAAGGCTTTTTCTGTGACTAAAATTATCAAGTCCATAGAACATTTATTTAAGACAGCCACTGAGCGGCAACAAAAAGTGCTGTTGTTACGGCCTATTGTGGGAATGTTATTATTAGGGAACCCCCTTGGGATCTTCTTTTCGTGATAATAGTCAGAGAGCATGGTACCATGCAGGAAAAAGTAAATCTCCCTTTTTTATAATTAAGCAAATGGTGATACATTTCTTCCACACCATTTTCACCCACAGTTTATTTAAATGTATTATTAAACAACACTGCCTCAGCATCCAAATCTGAAAAAGTAAGCATCTCACAGATTGGGAGAATGATGAGGTCATTGCCTTCTTCATTGTCTGGATTAATCTGAGTCGTCATAATATACTCTGATAAAGACTAGGAATCTAATGGCTTCTTTTAAAATATAAAAAAATCAAAATATGAAACCGTAACACAAACTAATGCCCATAATAAATAGATAATAGTAAAGTACCCCTTGCATATGGGAGAATTGATTAAATCTTCCAAAAATAACTTAATATAGCAGCAAAGACATGAACTTTTTAAAGTGCAATAGTGTAGAGCAGCATCAGCATGCAGACAATAATTAGATTGCTTAAATAATTCATAGCAGCAGAAAACAGATATCACATGCAGAATCCACTTTCATTGTATAGTGTTGAATAGCAGGCTCTGGAACCTTTAAAGTGCAGCCAAACAAAATTCAGCAGACATGTACTATATATTTATATATATATATATATATATATATATATTTCTATACATTCATCCAAGCTAGATTTTTTGTTATAAATATCAGTTCCCCATGATGATTTGATCAAGGAAAGTGCATAATAATTCCATATTAATCGACCATAAAAAAACAGTAATAGAAAATGCTTCCTAATTGTGAGAGGCACAATCCCTCTCACCACACAGTCCCCCTTTTCACATTTCCAAGCTTAGGGAACACACATCTTCTTTTGCAACAGCAGATTCCACTCAGCTTTCTCAAACTTCCAGGACGATGCATCTGCATTTCTATGTTGAGCTTCCATTCGATACTGTATGACAAACTTCTACTGATGGATGGTCAAGAACCAGTGTGTCACTCTGGGGTTAAAGTGCATCCACCTTAGAGGTGCATGATCCATGACCAAGATAAATTCTCTTCCCTGAAGACAATACTTAAGAGCTTCTAATGCACACGTTATCGCCAAGTATTCTAGTTCAACTATCATGTATCTTGTCTCTTGTGATAACAGTTTTCTACTTCAGTAGAGGATCAGCTTTTCTTCACCTGCAATGGACTGTGACAAAACAGCTCCTAAGCCTGTCGTGGAGGCGTCAGTTTGCAAAACAAAGGGTTTTCTGAAATCTGGTGCAAAACCAGTTTGAGACTAAGAGCCATCCTCATATCTTCCCCAGCTGCTTCAATTATTTTGGTCCAGAGTGTCTTTTCTTGTTGAGCCTTCTTAAGGGTCTCAGTCAGGGGTAAAGCTCTGTACGCAAAATTTGGAATGAAATTGCAGTAATATCCTAGCAGCCCAAGGAAAGTTCTCATTTCTTTCATGGTGGAGGGTCTTGGCCAGGACTGAATCACCTCCACTTTTCACATACCTGGAGGTAATTGGCCTCTAGTCCAATTAAACACTTGGCTGGATTAGCCATAAACTAGTACTGTCATAAGCAGTTTAGCACTTCTTGGACTTTGGGCAAGTGTTCTTCCCAATTTTCTGTAAAGATGGCAATGTCGTCTAGATAGGCTATACCATACACCTGGTGTGTCTTCTGCAGGTGATCCATGGCATGCTGAAATGTTGCTGGTGCCCCATGAAGGCCAAAATGGAGCATTTTATATTGAAAGAGGCCATCAGAGGTCGAGATGGCAGGCTTCTCCTTGGCAGTTTCACTTAGGGGAATGTGCCAATATCCCTTTGTGTGGTTCAGGATCATAAGATACCGGCTACTAGCCAAATTTTCTAATTCATCCACCCATGGTAGCGGGTATGCATCATTTCTGGAAACATGATTCAGCCTCCTAAAATTATAGCAAAAACATATGGCTCCTGAAGACTTGGGGACTAATTCAATAGGACTTTACCTGTTACTATTAGACTCCTCAATGACCCCAAGTTGGAGCAGCTCTTTCACCTCTTGCTGTACTGTTTGCAACAGCAACCATAGGGATGTGATACGGTTGCTGCTTTACAAACACTCCTTCAGGCATGTTTATCTCATATTCTAGTAAGGCAGAGCACCGTGGCAGGGAAGAAAACACATCCTGATTATTGTGAACTAAGGTTTCCACTTGTTTTTGCTGTTTTGCTGACAAAGTTTCTGCCAGTGGAAATTCTGTAGGGCAAAGTGAACTAGAGCAGCCCCCAGGAACCTGAGGGGTGGCAGTTTCCAGCACATCCATGGCAACATCTGTATTTGGTTTTCTATCGTTGCAAATATTTTTGTCTGGCCATAACTATACAAAGTGGTGCGGATTTCTTTCTTCAGACATTAATTGCGCAGAGGTTTCCTCTTTTCCACTCTTCCCTCTTTTCCGAGGTAGGGCCTTGGAGACTTTACATTGGTGTTGTCTCTGTGGTTCCTTTTAAGACCTCAATTTATCCTGGGAAATTGTATCCCAATATGATAGGATAGGGGAGATTAGGACCCACCATGGCAACCACTTCATACGTGTGCCCCTTTATGGTGAATCTCTCTCACACCCAGTTTTCTGTGGATCCATGAATGCAGAGTACTTCCACTGACCCTGGCACCTTTTCTACTGCCCTGGGCATGAAAGACTCTAAGATCAAGGTAAGTTCACTCCCTGAGTCTATAATAGCTTGGAGTTCTTGACCATTCAGCAACACAGTTTCCCACATTAATGGGGATCTGGAATCCAGGGGTAATATTGTGCAAAACATGGGGTACATAGCCCCATCTTAGCAACCCCACAATCCATAGGCTTTGTTTTTCCAGGACAGTCCAATCTTATATGATCTGGCTCTTTACACTCATAGCAAATGACCCTGGTGTCTCCAGCAGTTTTTCTTTTAGGAGGAGTGACAATTGGGGTAACAGGCCAATGGGGTGCCATCTTAATGGGTTGCTCATTCCCTGGTTTCTTTTCTTGGATTATTGTCATATTTTGTGCAGTCTCTTACCACTCCAACACTGTAATTAGTACCTATAGATTTTGAGGATCAGTGCATATTTTCCAGTGCTGCATAATCCACCCAAGGGTTCTTATACACTGGACAGTAACCACCATCTCTGCAATCTGAGTGGCAGTGCAGTCTTCTGGCTGGAGCCAATTCTTCCCCATCCAAATAGGGACCCTTGTTAATAGGGCCCATTCATGGTAGCGCATCACTATCCCAGAAGGAGTAAGACCTGACCTGGCTAGAATAGCACTTTTGACTAGGTCATATTTCTCCACATCAGCAGAGGTCAGTGTAGGCTTTCTGAGACTCACCAATGAGATAGGGGGCAAATCTATTATCACAAGTATCTGCTTGACATTTTAAACACTGTGCGACCCTCTCAAATGACATCAAATACACCTCTGGGTCATCTGAGGCAGATATTTTGTTCAGATGCCCAGCACCTGTTGTGCTAATTGACTTGGTCACTAACTGTAACTTTTGTACCTCTTTCTTTTAGTGAGAGGCCACCAAATGTACTATAGTGCAATAAACTTCTTACATATTTATGGTGGGAGGGGTATGTACAAGTGTAGGTGCTTTTAGATAACAAGCCAGTTTACACAAATAAAAAGATCTTTCTTTCAGCAAAGCAACTGTTATTCAAGTTTAACACAGAAAAATAATACACAGCTTTGTTTTTCTCCAGCAATGAAGGGGTTAAACAGATCACAGGGGAAACAAAACTTTTTTTTTCTTTTTCAGCACTGCAGTGCTTAATTGCTCTTGTTCAGTCAATATATGAACTTAATTGGACAGGACGGGAAACAGTCGGGAAGCCGACGGAGGGAATCTGACTGCCGGCTTCCCGACTGTCTAATCCCGGCAAGGGTGAAATGACAGATGTCGAAATCTCGACACCTGTCATTTTACCTACATCAGGAGCCTGGCACATGGATTCTTGACTGAAGGTAAGCCGGGCACCAGGCGTGGACAGCTGCGAGGGGAGGGTTAGGTTAGGGGCTTCTGGGGGGAACTTAGGGTTAGGCAGTCCCCTGGGAGGGTTAGGGTTAGGCTAGGTGAAGGGGGGTTAGGGTTAGGCACTGGGGTTAGGTTAGGGCATACTTGCCTACTTTTTAAAAAACATTTGTGCAAGTAACACCTATGAGCACACAGTAAGTGTACTGCTACATCTGAGAGGCGTGCCATAACACTGACTTACATACAAATGTAAACGAGCCCCAAAGCAGTTAGTAAGATCTGTTTTTTTATGAAAACATGCTGATACAGTACAGAAAATGCATGTAGCCATAGGGATCACTGTACCTTGTAACCAATGCAGGGAAATGATACTAATGTTCCCATTTGAATGTAAATATCTCTGTTTATTCTTATATATAACATATTCATAATGGGGGTAAGCTAAAATCAGGGAGATTGCTACAGTAGGCTATTCAGGGAGACAGGGAGATTGCTACTGTCTCAGGGAGTCTTCCTGACAATCAGGGAGAGTTGGCAAGTATGGGTTAGGGTTAGGCACCTCTAAGGGAGGGTTATGGGGGAAAATAGATTAGCAATACTTACCTTAAAGGACGATCGGGATCTTCATCCATGTCAGGCTGCCGCTGTTGGGAATTGAACCGCCCGGCCTGCAGGTAATCATACCAATTCCGACAGGACACTAGCTGGTGAATATACTAATCAGCATTTTTTTATATCTCAAGCACCTTAGTAAGAAAAGGAAAGTAACTTTTTTTCTTTTCCTCAGTACACACAAACAGCTTTTGCACAATAAGTTACACAATGTCCTTAATATAACTGTGTTTTTCTGGTTCGCCAACCATACTCACATATACCAAATGTTTTGCCTGGTTAGATCCATTGCTATGTCTTGTGCTGCAACACAGCAGTGCAGAGCTCCCATACAGGCCAACACATGTAATAGGGGACATGAAATGAGGACTACAGACAGGCAGGTACTTGGTAAAGCAACGTCTTTTAATGGTAGCAGACACTGCACCTTAGCATACGTGAAGTTAGGCCTGGATACACTCAGGTACATTACTGAAAATAAGCAATAAACATAAAAGTAAATGTCCCAGCACTCCTTGTGCTTAACAGTCAGCAGTTACAATATCTGTGGACTTTTAGGTTGCGGACTGGGATCAACCGCTCTTCACCTCTGTGCTGGCGTCCTTGGGCTTAGGTGTTCAGTTGCTGGGAGTGGAGGTGAATGGTGGCTGAGTATTCTCCCCTGGATCTGCTAGGGCTTTCGTTTGTGTGTCCTGGTTCCTGTGGTGGTGGGCATGGGTGCACCATATTTGTCCATATCACCTTACTAGTCTCTACCAATGGTAGTCCTGTGGTCACTCAGCTATCCCTCTAATCCAATGACCAGCTACCTAGATGTATTTAGCCTGACTCCAGGAACAGGAAGTTGAAATTCTACTTTTTTTTCCATTTGACTACGATACCAGTATTTGTTCCAGGCTCTAGGTTACTTTCTTTGTGTATCCCACAGCTAGTCTGTGTCTGGTTCTTTAATAGAATTGGAGCCAGCTCACTTCTCTGTCACCTGTCCCTTCTTAAGCATACGTGTATCAGGATTCTTAGTGTCTTACATTTATTTTACTTCAAGTTTTGCTTCAGTTATCCTCATGTGCTTACCCCTGTGTTTTGCCACATTTACAAAGTTTCCTGTGTCTCCTCCTGTACTATTCCCAAGCAATAGTTTCAGTAGCTTTCCCTGTGTCTGAGTTCCCTGCAAAGCTACTGGATTCTATGACTGAAACTTCAGTGTATCATGTTCACTACTTGCACCTTAGTTCCCTGCAAAGTTACTTGTATGCTGTGACTGAATCTTCAGTATATCCAGTTCACTAGCTGCACCTGAGTTCCCTGTACAATTTAAGTCCCCATACATCTGTGATGGATTGCCACAATCCTGCGATTGGATGGGATGCAATGATCCGCTGGTCGGGAATGCCGAACAGTGGACATCAATGTTCTGCGATCCATCACAGGATCAGTGAAATTCTACATGTTAAATTTCACCAATCCCAATAATTTTTTGATCATGACAAGCAAATCTATGAAATTTACCATGTTGGATATCACCAACCCACCAACCAGGAATATCTGGATTACGGTGATGCAGTGATCTGTCTCTGATATATGGGGGCCTTTACTTGTATGCTGTAAATTAATCTCCTGTGTATGAAGTTCACCAACCAGAGTCTGGGTTCCCTGCACAGCCACTTGTATTCTGTGACTGAATCTTCAGTGTATAAAGTTCAGTAACCTTTGTCTAAGTTCCCTGCACAGTTACTCATACAATAAACAAATGTAAAGAGTGATATAAAAAGTGACTATGTGTTTTAAGTGGTGATGCCCTGATAAAGCCAAGCCAGAACAGCTTAGGGGGCCCCACTCCCAAATGCTCACCCCAAATAAACTGACACTATATAAATATAGCTACAACTTACTTTAGTTTATGCCTGTTACCAAGTGTAATCAGATGTTAGTGCCCTGCTTAAAAACATAGAGGGAGGTGGGGGTGGGGTGCCAATCTAGACTCAAGTAATCTCAGACTTCAGGTGTGTGAATGGATACACATAACATAGAGTTTGGGGAGTGGCTCTAGATTATACTCCCTAATAGTAATGAAAGGTGCTATCATGCTGAGATTTTGCAGTAATATGCACAGAAAAAGAAAGTGCAGATGCACTATGCGATCATTACTGTTCCAAATTAAAGGTACATTGTAATTATGTATCATATCAGAGGTAATTAGCATATTGTTGGCCTATAATATGAGCCAGCCCACCAATGTCAAGGTCACCTCATTGAGTATACTGGTCCCTAACACTCTGGGGTTCACATCAGGGCACAAGGCACCCCAGCCAAAGACCTCCCCAAGGCATCACATGAAAAAAGGGTGACTATGAAGGTGTGTGAAGGTAGCTAATGAGTGCTGAACTAGTAACTAAAGTTAATAATGTGTGAAAAAATACATGAATAAAAAATAAATGTAAAGAGTGATATAAAAAGTGATTATGTGTACTACAGTAAGTGGTGATGCCCTGAAGAGGACCAGCCAGAACAGCTCAGGGGGCTATTTTGCATAATACTTTCAAATCTCAGCATGATAGCACCTTTCAATAGTATTAGGATGTGAAGTCTAGAGCCACTCCCTTAACCAGCAAGGGGCAATACACATGCTGGATTTGCAGATATGCAGTTATCATCCATATACTGTAAACTGGCCAGTTGGCACTAAAGATGATGTGTGTTCATATTGGGCCACCACTTCCATGCACATAGGAGGTTTAAATGTTCCATGGCAAATACAACAAACCTAAATGCATAAATAAGTTTATTAAAAAGAAAATAGTATCCAGAAAAAAATCCAATAGTACAAATAGACAGATGGGGAGACAGAGAGAGGGAAAAGAGAGAGAAAGAGAAAGAGAGAGATGGGAAAGAAAGAAAGAAAGAAAGAAAGAAAGAAAGAGAGGGTTGGGGAAGGAAGGGGAAGGGGAAGGGAAGGATTCAATTATGGAGCTCACCCACACTGTGAAAGGGTACAGCCCCAGGAGTCCATCCTATCTGTGAGTCAAGTAGAGGCTGGATTTAACTATGAAATCTCCCATGCTGATGTCACTCACTGAGCCTGACTTACCTATGTTGGGGCTATGGGCAGCCAACAGGAACAGTCACAGAGGCAGTCAGTACACATCAGTCCAGTCCTATAAAACTGAAGACTCTGCCTCTCCCTGAGGCTCCACCCCTGCTCCCGAGTCTCCATCTCCAAGTGCTGGGACTCCCAGGGGTTAAAAAAAGCAGATTAATTAGTCACTGTGGGTTGCCCCCTGCCACCATTTCTTGTTATGCTAAGGGGATACCTTTGCAGACAATGGTAGCATTGCAGAACCCACCCCTCCACTGCAGAGGGAGGGTCTTAGTGTCAGTAGCACCCCCTTGAGAAAAGCTTGGCTCCCCTGCAGGCCATTCTAAACCTGATGACCAAGCTGTATATATACTTAAGTAAATGTAATTGTACATTTCCAATATTGTTGTACCCATTAACCATTTAACTGGCATTTTTTTTTCAAAAAACCCCTCCAAAATTTACAATTTTTTTGATTGAATTAGGTCAAAAACATCTTTTTAAAGGTATTCCAATGCTAATTTTCTTTTTTTTAAAACATTATATATATATATATATATATATATATATATATATATATATACTATAGTGATGGCCATTGACAGCTGTACCGTCGATGGCTGATGGGTTCAGACATCGATAGAAACAATTGATTGTTTGAGACCGCAGCTGCCAATGTTTCCTAGACATAGGTTAGGGGGCTGCACACACAATCTATTTACATATACAGTATATATATACACATTCTCCACAGGTCCCTTTTAAAGAACAAGGCGGCACTCCCAGTAGTGATAGTACAAAAATGTGTACTAAGGTCTTGATTCAGACCCGGTCGCAAGCGCTGAGAACTCGCAACCGGGTCGACGTTTGCCCACTGGGCATGCACACGACAGAGCCGGCTCCATCGTGCACATGCGTGAGACCCGGCTAGCGACAGGTGCTCTGTCGCTGCGGGTCTCGCACCAAATGGGGAGAGCTGTTGATGGTAATTGACAGTTTGCCCCATTTGGTAGGTGGGCAGGGTGGGTGGCTGGCCAAATGGAGGTGTTCATAAAGGAACGCCTGCCATTTGGGGGCGGCCCTACTGACATCACCAGTGATGTCAGTGGGAGAGCTTCCGGCTCTATTAGAGCCAGAAGCTCTCTGGAGCTTGCGGCCACAAGACTCTACCACAAGGGTCTCATCGCAAGCCCGATGGTCACAATGGTATTGACCATCGCAACCATCAACCTGGCCCCTCACAATAGCTGTGGGTGGTCACCCACAGCTATGCGAGTGGCCAGGAGGCCGAACAAAAAAAATGCCCTGATTCAGAGTGAGCGCTCATTCAGAGCATCTGTCTCTGAATCAGGCCCTAAGTCATTATAGTGACATCCATGTAATCGACGTTTCAAAGTCCTTAAACTTTTTCATCAGGATGGGTGACGCATCGTGTAACAAGACAATCAAACTTGTCTGTGCAAATGTCATACCTTATACAGCTGAAACTCCCCTCCCTGCAGCACTGCCACCCAAGTGGAAGGTGGGACATCCATCTGGCCGGAAAACGGAAGTGACGGAGATGGTGATGCATGCGGTTGTCACCATCTCCATCACTTCCTGTTTCTGGCCAGAGAGATGTCCCACCTTCCACTTGGGTTTCAGCGCTGCGGGGAGGGGAGTCTCAACTGTATACAGTAAAACATTTGCACAGTCAAGTTTGATTGTCATGTTACATGATGCGTGACCCATCCTGATGAAAAAGTCTAAGGACTTTGAAATGTCGATTACATGGATGTCACTGTATTGACTTAATACCAGTTTTTGTACTATAACTACTGGGAGTGCCGCCTTGTTCTTTAAAAGGGACCTGTGGAGACTGCATTTGTTTGGGAAGGCACCCTTGTGCCATTTACTTCATCCAGAGTGCCAGGTTTCCATTGAAGATATATATATATATATATATATATATATACACACACACTACCAGATCATTGTTCCAAGGGGGACACACTCACTGACAGCTGCGCCGAGGAGAAGGGTGTGGTCCCTGGATACAAAGCAGCAGCCATTGGGTTGGAAAGAGAAGGAGAGCACCAACACTCATCTGCAGCAGCCGCAGGGCTGGAAGGAGAAGGAGAGCACTGGAACATATCAGCAGCATCCACCAGGCTGGGAGGAGAGGCAGACAGAGCAGCAGCTGCTGATGGACACCCAGCAGCTGCTGGTGGGAGGAAGAGTTGAGTACACTGCAGCAGCCACTGCTGCCACAACAGGACAAGTGGGTGGAGGGTGGGCTAGCTCGGGGACAGCAGTGCTGTAGAAGAGTGGACCAGCCCAGGGGATCTGGAGTGCTGGGAGGAGTGGGTGGAGGGTGCACCAGCATGGGGAGTCTGGAGAAGGAGGGCACACATTAGCAGCAGGCTCTGGCTGGGAGGAGATGGACACCCAGCAGCTGCCATCGGGATGGGAGGAGAAGGTGAGTACACTGTAGCAGCCACTGCTGCACAGGTAGGAGGGGGTGGAGAGTGGACTGGCTTGGACACAGCAGTGCTGTAGAAGAGTGGGCCAGCCTGGGTACACTGCAGCACCGGGGAAGGGGTGGAGGGTGTGCCAGCATGGCGAGTCACTGCAGAGATGGAAGAGGGTGGGCCGGCCCAGGGACACTGCAGCATGGGGGGAAGGGAACCCAGCTGTGCCAAGAGAAGATAAAGTGGTGCTGGCTGTTAGTCAGGAAGGTCACACAGGCTGCCCGATCACTGCTGGCCACAGTGATTGGGATACACTGGAACCTGTAGCTGCACAAGAATGGGGGTGCCACTGGATGCCTGATCACTGTTGCCAGCAGTGATTGGGACACACTAGAGTGGCAGCTACGGGTGCAGAGGGAACAGCAGGTTCCTCTGATGTAGGTGGCTATGGGAAGATTAGCTTCCCGCAGCCGCCCAGTGTTCATTTCTGACTGATTGTATCAGATACGACCATGTTAGGTACACCCCATTCTGATATGGTCGTATCTGATAAGAACTTGCCAGGCAAGAGGTTAAAAACAGCATTTGTTTTCTGTATTTCTTCAATTATTTTTGATTTGTTACAAACTAGTGCATGCCCAATCCATTGTTTTCTAAAATGGGCAGTATTCAATTAGCGGCGAAATTATCACAGGCGATAAGATCGGACGATTATATTGCACCCGGGATAACTTATCGCACTTTGATAGTGAGAAACAGGAGAAAAGTTTTCTCCATCTCAGACCTCATTTTATTAAAAACCATTAAAAAAATGCCTGCTGCGGTCACGCGCGATGTTTATAACACTTGTCACCTCCATATGGCTCCCCATAAAACCAGACCCAATACTTTAAACTAGAGATGTGCACCGACCCTTGTGTTTTGGTTTTGGTTTTGGATCTGGATCTCCCCTGGTTTTGGATCTAAATCTGGTTTTGGATTTTTTTCCTTGGTGTTTTGTTTTCGTGTTTTGGTTTTGGATCTGGATTTTTTTCTTAAAAAACCATAAAAACAGCTAAAATCACATAAAATGGGCCTGTTTTTGTTCCTACAGTATAATTAACCTCAATAACATTATTTCCAGTCATTTCCAATCAATTTTGATCACCTCCCAATATTATTTGCTTCATATAGTTAAGGTCAAAAGATTGCAATTCTGCTAGCTGGCTGACTAAGGTAATTGACACAGTGGGCGGCACTAACATGTGGCAATTCAGCTTCTAATTTCCAACAAAGATACAGTGTGTTATACAGTGTAGGTTGGATACATCAATAGTGCACTTACTGTGACAGCAGTGTTGGCAGTTCGGGGTTGCTGACAGTGTACTCAGTACACGGAATGGCAGGGCTGTGGTGCTGGCAGTGTCCTCAGTGAAGGGTACCAGTGATGTCCGCAGTGCGGGGGTGCCAGCAGTGTCTTTACTGCATGTTTGCTGGATGTGTTGGCAGTGCGGAGGTGCCAGCGGTGTCTTTAGTGCAGGTTTGCTGGCTGTGTCTACAGTGCGGGGGTGCCAGTGGTATCTTTAGTGCAGGTTTGCTGGCTGTGTCGGCAGTGCAGGGGTTGCAGCGGTGTCTTTAGTGCAGGTTTGCTGGCTGTGTCGGCAATGCGGGGGTTGCTGGTAGTGTCCTCAGTACATGGAATGGCAGTGTGGTGGTGCCAGCAGTGTCTTTAGTGCAGGTTAACTGGCTGTGTCAGCAGAGCGGGGGTGCCAGTGGCATCCTCAGTGCTGTTTGCTGACTGTGTCGGCAGTGCAGGGGTGTTGTCAATGCAGGGTGCCTGCGGTGTCGACAGCAGGGGTGCCAGCGGTGTCCTCAGTGTGTGAATGTCGGCAGTGTCTGTAGTGTGGGGGTCACTGACGGTGTCCTCAGTACATGGGGCAGCAGTGCAGGTGTCGGCAGCTGTGGTGTCAGCATTGGAGGATGCTGCCAGTGAGGTGCCAGCAGTGTCAGCAGCGGGGGGTGCCAGCGGTGTCAGGCGGTGGGGATGGTGGGTGCTGTTTTTTTCTCTCTCCTAGTGCATTTTCAAAGGGCTTAATGCTGATTGGCTGAGAGCCATGACAGATGGCTCTCTCAGCCAATCAGCATTTAACCTGCTCAAAACAAATCCTCGCTACCCAACTGTGTGGTCACAAGGTTTTGCCTTGGGTGAGGGATCCAGGGCAGGCTGCGCTCGGATCACCCCAGATCCCTTAAATTCAGGTGGGTTCGGATCTATGAGATACGAACATGCTCATCTCTACTTTAAACCCATTTTCAATTTTTTTTTTTTTTTGCCAAAAATTTGTGCTGTCATTTACCATTTTTGGTTGTGGTAATTTATCATTAGGGGGGTGTCCAAAGGTTTCTAATAGAAATCCCCATATTTTTAGGCAAAAATAGGGATTTTGCTTTTTTTTTCTCCAGGTCTGAGATGGAGAAAACTTTTCTCCTGTTTCTCACTATAAAAGTGCGCTAAATTATCACAGGTACGATACAAGTGGTTGATAATCAGCCAATTATCAGAAGATAATCATTCGATCTTGTCGCCGGTGATATCATCAATTATTATTTCATACGGCCCTAAGTCAAAACAGTATAGGTATGAAATACAGCAGTTCAAATCCTGATGCCGAAAGACTGGCACCAATGAAGATCCTGATAGCTGTAAAGGTAAGTACTAACTAACCTAACCCCCCCTAACATTAACCTTCCTTTAGGGTTGCCTAACCCTAATCTCCTTCCCTTGTGCCTAACCCTTAACCCCCTCTAAGTACCTAAACCTAACCCCTCTTCCCCACAGCCTAAACCTAAGTCTCCCAGGGGGGTGCCTATCACTAAACCCCTACCCCTAGCCTAACCCTAACCCTCCTGAGGGGTGCCTAACCCTAAGTCCCCCCCGGGAGCCCCTAACCTAACCCCCCATGGCTGTCCGCTTCCGGCTTACCTTTGATCGGTATGCCAGGTGTTCGGCTCCCAGTGTAGGTAAAATGACAGGTGTCGGGATATATTAAACTTCTTTACCATAATCACTAATTGATGTTGCCCAGGTTCCATCTATTCCAGTGAAACTTCAACATCTGTGCTATTGTGGTACAGTTGTTTTTACCCCCATTTTTATACAAGAAATGTGCAGTTATACTTTTAACTACATCTTGGCATATGTTTGAATTTTCAAACAATATTTGTAGAAGAAATAATTGTGCAGTCAGAAAACATATGCTGCTTCTTATTCTTAGCTAGACAAGTGTAACACCAGATTAATTGAAAAATTATTAATAATAAGAAATTGGTAAGCAATTAGATGCACTCTGTTATAAGTACATGTGTACTTTTTACCCTTAAATAAAAACACACCATGTTAAGGGGATAAATCCAGGACAGTTATTAAGGGAAATACACTTTAAAATATTACAGTGACACACAGTTGGTAAAAAGCACAAATAGGAAAAATACATTCATAGTAAAACATAAGAAATGTGGACAACTAAATCAGATGGCTCATACCATATTCGGCCAGTGGTTTGAGCAACGGGTGGTTTAAATTTCCTTAAATCCTGATTACAGGTGAGTCAGCTTCACACCACATGGCTTTCCTGGTAAAAGATGAGTACTTATTAGATCCAATTCAATCCACTGAGTCCAATCACGGTATCCCACACAATGCATTTTGTATATGGAAATCCTTCTTCAAGCGTGGATACCATATGTCAAACATTGCTGGTATTTATTGGCCTTAGACAGGAAATGGAGACCTCAAATGCCGCTCTTCCAATCCTGCCATCTGTTCCTCACCGCCGGACCATTTGTACTGTCCCAATGGAATGTTGTCTAACCATCTACTATGATGTTCATTCGTAACATCTATATATGAATTAGAATTGGTTTATTTTCTAAAAGTCATTGTATATAGTCCTTGTATATAGCTTGTTTTCTTTAATACATGTGGTTATATCTAAAAATGACAACAAATCTGACTAATATTAAATGTAAAATTAATATTAAAATCATTAATTTTCAGATTTTGATAGAATTATTCTAAAAGATGTGCATCCCCTTTCTAAATAAAAAATACATTATCTATAAAATGAAACCAGCACACAAGGTTTGCCCATGCTTGCCTTAATGGGTTAATAAGATGTTCCCAGTAGACTATAAATAGATTAGCATAGCTATGGGCAATCCTGTTGCCCATAGTGTTTCCTAAAATATGCAAATAAAAATTCCCATTAAAATAAAAATAATTATTCTTTAACATTAAGGATATAGATTCTATTTTGAAATCTTTTAAATCCTAAGAGTACTCACTTTTTAAATTAAAAGGACACTGTTTCACAGCCTTTATCCCAATCAATTATTGTATATAATGTAATTTCTTCTTCATTCACTAGTATACAATTTTTATCCCATTTTATCTTTTCTAATTATTCTTAGAGTATTCGCAGTGTCTTTAAGATATGAATCATTTTGGATTACAAGAGGTTGTAAATAATGGTCTACCATTACTGATAGGTTCGAGGTGACACTGTTTGTCCTTGAAATAATAGGCCTATCTAGATGCTTAGTTGGGTGCTTATGCACTTTAGGAAGATATACATAGTGGAAACTGTGGGGTTAGGGATATTTAAAAAAAACTTTAATTTTCTATTAAAACCCCTTTCTCCAATGATTTGTTCATTTGTTGGTTTAATTTTTAAATAATATTTTCAGTTGGGTCACTCCTCAATTTGTTGTATGTACAATTACCACTTTATTCAATATAAAGACAGACTCCCCTTTATCTGCGGGTTTTAATATTATCTGATCATTTTGTTATAATGTTTTAATTGCTTCTTGTTCTATTTTACATTCTTCCTTTTACTTGATTTTATTTTTCTAATATCTTTTTCAATTAATGTCCCAAATCACTCATCACAGTTTCCTTTAATATGTTTTGGAAAAAACTTAGATTTTAGTTTAAATGGGGTTAATGATTTAGATTCATTTGTTATTTCCTTATTCTGCTCTTTTGATAAGAAGCATTTTTTTATACATAATTTACATATATACTGTAGTTTTGTAAGTCGATGTATGTTTCAAAAGAATTAAACTCAGCTGTGGTAGCAAATTTGAGTCCTTCTTGTAATATTTTTAATTCATCATCTTTCAATTTATATGTAATTAAATGGAACACTTTTCCTTCATTTAATGAGTAATTTTCAATAGGATTCATTTTTGATTTATGTTGATTCTTTTTATATGGATTTTAGCCTCTCCTCTCTTTCCCCTTGTAGTCTTTTTAAGTGTTACTCTCTCCTGAGTGTTCATGTTTCCCATTCTAAAAAAAGATTCCTCCCCTTCATTTGTTATCCTCAGGAGGTTTAATCTATTTTTAAAGGCCTTCTATTGGTATATTCATCAATATAATAAAAATCCTTTTTTTGTTTATTTCCATATTTTGAGAATCTTATGCTGTGATTTTGTTCACTGTGAAGCCACTTACTTTGTTTTGGCCCCCAATATAATTTTTGAAGTGATTTAAACATCTAATTTCTCCTAATTGGTGGCTAATAGAGTCTTTTGGGAATATTGGGTCTGTGTTGAGGAAAGAAATATGTTCCTTCATCCTTGAATGCCTTATTTGACCATTGTGAATATATAGAGAAAACCACACTTGCATGAATAGACTGCACAATTAATAATAATAATAATAATAATAATAATAATAATAATAATAATAATAGTATACTTGAATGATCCAAATGACACATGGCTTCTTTAAATGAAACACTGCATTTATTCATTCACAACAACAATTGTAAAAAGATAAAGTGTGTCAGGTAACAGGTCACTGGCTAACAATTGCTATTTATAAGTATCTGTTAAGGATTTCTTATATTCCCCATTAATTCCTTATACTGTTCCTTGCTTTTTAAATCATAGTCCCCAATATATAAGTTATATCACTACATAAAATTACATAAAACATCTAGAGTTCTCTGTATAATATTAGTTTATCAAAGTAGGATTACACAGTACATAAATGACCCTGCTACATTTAAATACAAATCAATATATATTCAATTTCAATTAAACACACAAAATACAGTTTACATATATATTGAATGATACTTATGACTTAGATGTTGTTCAGGCAGCAGTCTCAAAACACATGTGTGCTCACAGGCTTTGTTCATTCACATATAAGATTCTGTCTGTAACCTGACCCAGGAAACAGGGGTAGTGATCTGCTTCTTCTGATCAAATGTGTGTGTGTGTGAAACAATTGGTCTTTTCAGCTGGCTGAGCAGAGAAAGGAAGGGGTTGGGAGAGAGAACTTTGGGAAGATAGAGCTGGGAATAGAATTCTCCTATAACAAGTCCCCTTGATGGCAGTTGCCTGTTCTTAACAGATTAGCTGACATATGTATATTATGTCACCATTTTAGTGTGTGTATGTACATCTAATCAAAGAAGGTGAATTATGACAATGTACTTTTCACAGTTCAGAGTAAGAAGTAATGAAAGGGTTGAGAAGCAGCGCTTCTCTCCTATGACATAGGTAGATGAAAAAAAAACCTGGTTTGTTTTGTATTTATGCAAGGACAAAAAAATCTACCTATGTAAGCAGCAGGCCCTTTTTCTAAAGTATATCAACATTTTAAACTAAAGGGGGTATTCAATTAGGCTGCAAACAATTGGAATCAGCGATAATTTATCGCCGATTACATAATTTTCGCCTATTTCAATTATCCCCGTATTCAAATTCAAAGACTTGTTACAGGTTTAAAAAGTCTTTGTAAAAAAATGGGGATAACTTTTCACCATGTTTTACATGATGAAAAAAATTGCAGAATTGGGGTTTAGGGGTGCAGGCTTAAAAAAATAGCCTGCACCCATGGGAATGTCATTTTAAAATAAACTGTGTCCAAAAAGGTAATAAAAAAATAGGAATAAATAAAAAATTTGGGGTGAAAAAAAAATAGGGGAAACAGTGTTTAAAAATAGGGAAATAGGTTCAGGGTTATTCTGTAAGTATGCGGCAGGTGTATTCTAGAATAAGCTATTAGCGACAGGTTCATTATTGCAAAATTTTTGAAAAATTACTTAAAAATATGCTATTACCCATTTTCATGTACCCCAAATTTGATGGACCACTTAAAAAAAAAAAAAAAAAACCCTACGTGCTCTTCTGCATCACTTCTTCAATGTCGGGAAAAAAGCACCTGCTACGGCTATTTAAAAACC
Organism: Taudactylus pleione; assembly: GCA_031769625.1. Taxonomy (NCBI): domain Eukaryota; kingdom Metazoa; phylum Chordata; class Amphibia; order Anura; family Myobatrachidae; genus Taudactylus; species Taudactylus pleione. Next base: position 396,862 of record JAUIMM010000422.1, read on the forward strand.
TGACTTTCTTCTGCAGGCAAAAATGGGGGTGCCCATGTCTGGACATCTTTAGGGGGGGTCCTACAATTATTTCCCAAAAATTCCCATTTTTATTCGTAGATCTCAATTCGCTGCGTCCCGTTTTCGCTCATTTTAAATTGAATACAGGAATAAAGTGGGCATGTGCCCGATACTTTATCCCCAGAAAAGCTCTGATGTGGAGCAAAAAGACCAGCATGGATTTTTCGCTCCCTAATTGAATATGGGCCTAAGAGTATAGCTGCTTCTTTGATGTCATCATCTTCCTCAAATGAGGTGGCAGGTACTTCTGGAGTGTAGTCCTCTTTGGACATCTGGTTTGGATCATCTGTGTCCCAGTCCTTCTGATCTGTGTTCCGGCCATTCATTTTAGAGTCCATGCAGTTATCTTCCAGAAATATCTATCTGTCAACAGCTGGGCCTCATCAGCATCTAAATAAGAAATTGAGAGATATCAGTACTTTTGAATGTCTCCAAATTTCCTACCAACTCTGACATCTTCTCTTCCATCCGATCCACCTGCAGCCTTTAGATATCCTGTTGTTGACTTAATTTCCTTATATGGACAAAAAACAGAGAGTCTCTTCTGAGCATTAGCTTTCCCACCCCACCCTCTATAATAATTTCTAATCGTGTCTACTCCATACTGGAGTTTTGAAAAATCACATATCATAAACACTGGTGAATGTTACAGACTGAACTTTACATTGTTTTTTTCCACTAGGTTGCTTTCACGTTACAATGCCTTTGCTTTTCTAATTTTTTTTACATTTCCAATAAAAACCTCCAAAAATATCCCAAATCTGGGAAGTCCTTTATTTTCATCATTCAAATAGTCATATAACACCCCCCTTTTTTCTCCTGTCAATAATCTGTGTATTAACTGACAAGGCTCTTTGATCCACTTTAGCCTGCTTTTTGAAGTACTGTGAAAATAGAAAGAAATGTTAGTATACATAAAGCAGGTGTGTCAATATGTAACTTCTTCCTATCCATTTCCAAACACACAAACTAGGTGTACCCAATCAATGAATCATCCTGGGAACTACTTTAAATATTAGACCATTTTTAAACAACCTGTTCTCATTGGCCTGTAGGAGAAAAAAAAACAAAAAAATATGATTATACAGGTTTCTGTCAAAAACCTATTTACAAATTGTTATATACAAAATAGTCCAAAAAAATGTTTCCTTGGGTTTGTTTCTTTTCAATAAGGTTTGTGAACTCTATTGAGTGGAAACAGCCTCCTTCAATATTCTTTTTTGTTGTCAATGGTCTTTGTACTTTTAGCATAGTATCACACATGACTTCAAGATCTTGATATGGCCCTTCCCAGGTTGCATCCCAAGGTCCTGCTTTATGGAAAACTTTAACCATTATTAAATCACCTACATTGGGCATAGGTGTCTCCCCCTGTAGATAGGGTTTATGCAGCCGCATAGCTGCATAAGACAATAGTCCCTTGACATTATCTTGCACCTTTTGCAGGAACATATCTCTTGCGACAGCATTTTTAATGGGATTTGACAATTGTGGCTCATTAGGGAAACAAAGTGGCATTTTGTGACCTGTCATGAGCTCAAGTGGAGTGGTCCCTGTGGTGGATGCTTCCATAGCCCTAATACCAATGAGTATTGTGGGTAAGGCTGTTAAACAAGAAGAGCCCTTCTGTAACAGTGCCTTGGCTAACTGGTCCTTGATGGTTCGATTCATTAATTTCATGATCCCTGCTGATTGGGGATGATAAGAGTCATGGAAGTGCTGATTTATGTCCAGAAGTTTACAAAGGGCTTTCATGACCTTGCCAGTGAAATGGGTCCCTCGATCAGATTCTATGATCCTAGAGATACCCCAGTGTGAAAAAATCTGTTCCCATAGATCCAGTGCTGTAGTGGCCGCTGAGTCATTTGCTGTAGGAATGGCTTCTACCCACTTTTAGAACATGTCAACTACTACCAAGGCAGAGCGACAATTTTGGCTGCCAGATGGTAGTGGTCCTATGAAGTCTATTTGTAAGGTTTACCTGGGCCCCTCTGCAGGAGGCACGTTCTCTAAGACTGGTTTAAAAGCTGGTGCCTGAGGGTTGATTTGGACACACACAAAACACTGTTGGATGGCATTTTTTACTGTTTTGAACAGTCCCGACCAGTATAGTTTGCTCTTTAAAAGAGAGAAAAGTTTATCCTGGACAAGATGTCCAAGGAGCTGATGATTGAGCCTTGTCAGTTCTACTTTAAGATGTGAGGGTACTGGAGGGAGAGGTTCTAATCCTTCTCCTGGTGAGTGGCACAGTATATCCAGTCTATTAGACCAGGGATCTTGTGGTGAAATTCTGTGAGTCATAAGAACAGAGTCTTTTGCTGGTTCCTCTTCAAATGACACCGACTTCAAGGACTTTTCTACATACTGCCACTAGGACTGAGGGCAATATTTTAGCATCCAGATCCTGAAAGATCCAAGATACTGCTGCCATTTTTGCTGCTTCATCCAATGCATTGTTACCCAAGATTAGGGGATTTCTCCCTTTTTGGTGTGCAGGCACTTTGATGATTGTGGTATCATCAGGATGGGCCTTACCCCATTACCAAAGTTCCTTTAAAACTGAAACATGCACCAGATGGCTGCAAGTTGCTTTGCACACTCGTCAAAAACTCTTTCAACTGGTGAATGGAGTCTTGAAAAATACCCTAATGGTCTACTCACAGATCTTACTTGATGTAGCAGGACAGTTGATATAGACTCTGGGCCAGCATGGGCCTGAATGGCAATTTCACCTTCTGGGTGTGGAGTGGCTAGCACTGTGACAGCAGCCATCATTCCACAGTAATTTTTTCCTTGGGCCCATAGTTCTGGGTATTGGTACACAATTTGTTCAAGGTCTCTATTATGAGACATCTCTGGCCATTTGTGTACTACCATTTTAGCAGTTTCATCAATTGCATTAATGGGTGATCTTAGGTGATGTTGCTTTAACACACAGATCTTTGTGAGTTTCTCGGGTCTCTCCACAACATCCAATTCACTAAATCTAAGATCCACCCATTCTGTGTCATTACATCAGTTCCATTGATGTTATCAGAACCAGAGTAATACCACATTGGGATTTTTAATGTGAAGTCATTGCTGATTTCTAAAGTGACTTCATCAATTCTATGGGCTCTCACCCCCCCTTGTTGGTGATCAAATCCAATCACCACACACTGAATGATGTCTGGATGTAAATCATGTTCAACATTGGTGATTGAAGTTTCTGCTCCAGTGTCAAACATGAATTTCAATAATTTGTTTTTTATTCTGGCCATTATATGGGGTCTCCCTGAGGAATACAATATTAGATCACATATTGGAGCCAGATCCTTAGGGACCCCTAACCATCAATCTAGTTGCACCAGACTTCCAGTAGAGACAACTGTTGTGCAAACTGCTATTGCTGCCTTTTGTACTGTGCAGTTATTAACATGCATTTCTGTGTTTCTTTTTGTAGAGGTCCAGATGTATGTGGCTGCACATGGGTCATTTCTTCTACTTGTCCTGTGTGCATACCCACCAGTGCAATGCCTTTTTGCATCTGGTCTATGGGCTGCATCTGTGTTTGAACATGTGGGTTAACATAAGTTTGATCTTCTACCTGTCTGTTATAATAAGTCTTCTTTTTGAATCCATTATTATTGCCCAGGTTGTTTACATATTCTCTATGTGCCCCCAGTGGACAATTATGTTGTATATGTCCATACTTTAAACATGCATGGCAATGAACCTTACTCCATTTCTCCTCAGGTGGAGCTGTAGGAGTAAGAAGTTTTTGCCTGTATGTGTTTCCATAAGTAGTGTATTGACCATCTTGTGATCTGCCATTTACCACAACATGGTACCTGATTTTAAATGATATTTTGTTTTTCAATAAATCTTGCCTGTATCTTCTATATCCATCACTGCATCTGCAAGCGTTGATTATTTTGCCACACTTAAGCTAATTGATGTGTCAATGTATGTCAATATTTCCACAAACTTGACTTGTAGGACTTCTGTACTGTCATCTTTTGTCACCCTCCTATGCATGGCTTCAAACCTACCACGTAGAGACAAAGGCTCATCATGTATGGTGGGTTTAAAGTTAGATAGACTATCTGGGGTTACTTTCCAATGACCTGTTACCAATTTCATGAGAGAAGAAAGTCTCTCTTCTTTATCATGAAATATACCATTTTTGGCAGTAGTCTTCCCAGAGGCATACCTCTGATTAAGGTGAGTGGGTAACCATAATTTAAACAACTCCATGCAATTTTCTGGGGCAACATTAATTGTGTTGCAATGTCCCGCAAAAATATCACAAGAGGAAAAGTGGTCTATGCTGGGGTTGTACTTTGGGATTTCCTTACAAACTTTTAACAGGAATTGCATCTTCTCCATGCTATAATTTCTATAGGGAGTGTGCAATCCATTCCAATACTCTGGCATGTTTGGAGAATAGGAGCAAACTGTACCATTTGCCATCCATTGAACTTTAGATCCACTCCCAATGGGTGATGGGGAATAATTTAATGTATGTGTTACAGGGTACCTTGGGTCACCCACTCAGGGCTAAGTATGGGCATAGTACTTCCCAGGCTGGGTATAGTATTTCCCATGCTTCCCATCTCACTGCCTCTGTTTTCAGTTACACAGACTTGTTTTCTAGACACCATATTAGATAAATCATTTATAGTTTTGTGCATATCTGTTATCATTTGGGTTTTGTTGTTTAAATTATTCTTTAACTCCACAATCAAAGCTTCATTGGATGCTGCTTTATCTTTGAGATCATTAATCTCTGTATATAGTACTGCTAACTCTTTATCAACATCCGCATAATATCTCTTTTTTTCAAAAAATTTAGATTTGAGCATACAAATTTGACTTCCTCTATCAATATTACTCAAATGTTTCTCTTGTAATTATGATTCTAGGGTACACACCTTTTCCATTTTTTCGATACAGCACTGGCAATGAGAATTTGCATCTATCTTTTGTTATTAGCTAACATCTCAGCATGTTCTGGTCTCCAAATTGTATCCTCAAATGCATGTACCAGTTTGCCTAGAATCTGCAAACTTTTTTTTTAATTGAACACACTGCGCTTATTTATACATAAAGTATCATGTGTAAAAACCTGCTCTAGCAGTGTGTTCCATAGCATCTCAGCTGATGTGTATTTGTTGGGAATTACAGGGTTAAATGTACTGCACAATTTTCCAATAGTAAAAAAAATCATATATATCTGTTTTTTCGTAGAACTCATTGTCTGTCTGTGATCTGTGTTATTTCTCACCATGGTAAATCTGACCTCCTTAAGTCACTAATACTTAACTTGCTGTGTGCAGAAATCCTCTTTAAATTTGGAAAGACAGGGAAAAAACCAAGTATCCAAAGAATTTTTAAATATTTCTAGGTTTGCTTAATTAATTTAATATTTTGGTCTAGTATTCAGGCGAAAGCTGGTTATCTGTCCAAATTTCTAGAAAAGACTTGCAATAATAACACACTAGTAACACTTCCAAATTTCTAGAAAAGACTTGCAATAATAACACACTAGTAACATAAGTAACACTTGTACTTACACAAAGTACACTAGTGTACTTTGTTACCTATCCTTGGCTTTTCTACCAAATATTTAGCCTTCAGATTAACTCTGTTTCACCACTGTATCCTAGTATAAAATTACAATTGAAAGAGTAGGACTGGCTCACCAATGTTAAGGGATTCTTATATTCCCTTTAATTCCTTATACTGTTCCTTGCTTCATAAATCCTAGTCCCCACTATATAAGTCCTATCACCACATGAAATAATGTTAAATATTCAGATTTCTCAGTATAATATTAGTCAATCAAAGTAGGATACACGGTACATACATGACCCTCTTACATTTAACTACAAATCAAAATATATTCAATTACACACACACTAAATACAGATATATATATATATATATATATATTTATATAGTAACCCAACCGGATTAGGGGTCTCTCTCCTGGGGTAGATGGACTCTCTTCACGCACACAGCAGCCGGACAAATAGTACACCAGTCTGGGTTTCATACTAGCTGGTCAGTACCAGTCTTTATTGTGCAACATAAAAGGAAAACAAAACATAAAAGTAAATGCTAGCCCATCTGGGTGCTAACTAGACAAGAGGTTCCCTCTCTAAAGAAATAGTGGGGCCTACTGCCTCCACCATCAACACAAGTGAATGCACAAGACTTACAGGTAGTTTTCACCAAGTGTCTCTGAGCCAGCCAGTCTGCTTGCTCTCCCAGGTATGAGACATTAGCTTACAATCACACACAGCCTATATCAGCCAGTTCCAGGTGCAGACCCTAATGAGCCTGCTAACAGGCCAAGAAGGCCAAAACCTGGAGTGGCCTGTGGATGGAGCCATCCCTCTCCTCACATCCACACCCCCAAGACCCAAACCTTCTTTTCAAAAGGCCAACACACAAATCTGCTTCACTGCAGACTTTTCTCCTGGGGTTTTTTAGAACACTTATGTCAAAAACCTAAGACAAATGTATCTACCACTGACCACTTTACCAGTGTTCCTATCACAATATATATATATATATATATATATATATATATAATGATACTTGTAGCTTAGATGTTGTTCAGGCAGCAGTCTCCAACACATGTGTGCTCACGGTCTTTATTCATTCACATATAAGATTCTGTCTGTAACCCAGCCCAGGAAATGGGGTAGTGATCTCCTTCTTCTGATCAAATATGTGTGTGTGAAACAAGGTCTTTTCAGCTGGTTAAGCAGATAAAGGATGGGGTTGGGGAGAGATCTTTGGGAAGATAGACCTGGGAATAGAATTATACTATATAAAGAATCTATCATATATAATAGAATTTTTGATAAACAAGTACAATCATCCAATAAGAAAATAAAAAAAACAATTTCTCAGTCCAATAGGCAATCTCAAGAATTGAGTAATATACTTGGTGGCCACCCTTTAATTGCATCACTTGATATATGAGCTCAATTGTTCTCACTAAAAATATCCACTTTTATGCTGCAATAAGTCCAGAAAAAATGTTAGTTCCAGGATAATTCCTGTATTAAAACTGCTGTATCCACACAGTATATCTCCCCGCAGTATGTCCTGCTAACTCTGGCACAAGTGTTCTTGTAGTGCGCCATGTTAACCCTTTCACAGCACAACCACTGTATGTGTTCTAAAAATTGTAGCAATATATAAACAATGTCACTAGTTTGTGGTTTAGCTATGAATGGGCACAACAGTAATAGTGGTCTGGTCTCAGCCAATTTAGCAGCGTTATAAGTTGTCACTCATTGGTCTGGAAAAAAATTGCCTGACCAGGGAAAGGCTAGCAAACAGCTCACCTGATGGAGGTGCAGCGGCACCGGGTCCCAGTTCATCACGCTGTATGTAGACCATGGTCAGCTGCTACATTTTCAGCGTGTAAATATCCTGGCTTTTAATAGCCTGTCACTTCCATTTCTAGCCCCTCCTTGAGCTGCATGTGTGTGCACGCTTAGTGGTCTCATGTGCATGGAGGATGATATTAATAAGTTAAAAGTCACAGAAGCAATTGTAGTATCCAAATCGATGCATTTGGCTCACAACACAGAGCTTTTTCAAGATGGGGTTATCTGCATAACATTCCTCCTATATCCAGTATTAGAGGATTTGGATTACTAATTATTTATTATCTGTTTTCCATTAGACTAACACTGTTTTGTGATATATACATTTAATATATTACATTTAATTCAAAGAAGCCTGTATGATTACTATTCCACATACATATAGAAAATATATATTTATTTGTTTACGTTGAACTAAAACAGATTTTTTATTTTGTATTAGTTATTTCTTAATTATATATATCTGAATATATTTAGCATTCAGTAGAAAAACACCACAATCATGTCATTATCCACATCTATTACATTATACACATATAATCTAATATATCTGGTTGTTAATAAATAACAACAAAAAAATAATAATAAATATAAGAAGGATAATCAAAATTTCAAACACTATCATCCATATTTATTCTCCCTATCTATGCAGAGAGAAAATAATTTATAGGTTTGACCTAGATGAAAATTCCATTTTAAGATCAATCTAATTCAAAAAATACTTGTCAGTTAAACTTTCAAATATAATTATATCTAAAACTGTACATAGCATATGACATTTATTACATGTAGAACCTAAATAATGAGCTACAGTAGTTCCATCTTTGTTATGGTTAGTTCTGGGATACCCACAACCTACAATCTCTAATACTGATATTGCAAGCTAACATAAAGACTTCCCCATATATGTGAATCTCAAGGAAGAAATGAAGAAGAAATAGAAGATATTAGTTGAAACTGAGCACATAAGTTTATGATGTATCTACATAAGGAAGAGAGGAATGAGATGTTAATATTGAGGTGGAGGAAGGGACAAAGGGGGTTAGGACCACCATATACTGTATAACATATGACATTTATTATGTGAATAACTAGCTAATTCTATCTTTAAGATGGTTATTTCTAGGATACCAACAACCTACAAAGTTTAATACTGATTTGTAATCTAACATAAAGATTCCCCATATATATGATTCCCAAGGAAGAATTGAAAAAGAGATAGAAGACGATTTGAAAATGAGCACATACTGTGTGTATATGATGTATCTACAAAAGTTAAAGAGGGATGACATATTTAATATTTAGGTGAAGGGAGGGACAAGGAGAGTTAGAACCATCATAGACATGCAAGAGCAGTAACAGACGTCCACTTGCACTTGACTAGGCCTCCCCGGTTTTCCCCCACAATTGAAGGTATATTTCCATTAACTGCTCCTAGATACTCCACATTGTATGAACTACTCCAGAACTGTATAATCCAAGGCCACATTAAGACTTAAGACCTTTGGGGTATATTGTGTCTAATTTGAAGATCCATGATGACTCTCCTAGGCAGTTTGTTAAATCTATTTCCTCCACTCCTAGTACCCTCAAATTGTTCCATAAGTGTGGTTTGTAATCCCCCTGGGTCTCCCCCATGGACTTGGGCGAAATGTCTAGACACACTATGGTTTTGAATCTTTTTCAAAATGTTGCATCGATGTTCTCTGACTATGGTTTTGACAGTTCTGGTTGTCCTCCCTACATATTGTAGCCAGCAAGGACATTCCAAAAATAGACACAATATGTTGACTCACATTTCATGTTTGACACTATATTCATACATCTATTACTCATATGTTTACATTTGAGGCAAACCAGTTTGTTACATTTATAATGTCCCACTAACTTACTGATTAACCATGTTTTCTCCAACTGAGAAGGAAAAATCTAAGAAGTTCACGTGCTTGGAATCAAATGAGTAAATTTCAAATTAAATGCGTTGGTGTTCAAGTATGTGACAAACTCTTGTGCTATTTCAAATCCCCCATTCCAAATAATAAATAAATCATCAATAAAATGGCCATAGAGGACCAACTTATTTCTAGATGGACAGCTCCAAATAAGTTGCCCATAAAGAGATTACAGTAACTAGGTGCAAGAGAGAACATGAACACAACATTTTGAAAGATTCATAACCATAGTGTGTCTAGACACTTCGCCCAAGTCCAGAACAAGTACAAGGTCCAGAACAAAAAGAAGATACTATTAGTAGAAATAGGGTAATGAAGAAATATTCATCTTTTATAGAAGGGTAATTCATTCTCTTTATTTCCAAATACAATACAAAATCAGGATAGATTAAAAATATATTTTAATCTAATTATAAGATACTAAAATAAGATTCCGTCCACTCAAAATGTATCCAGACTAATGCCAATATTATCTTCAAGAAAAATCAAAATCTTAGAAACATTCTGTCTCCAAGTGAACTAAGACAAGTGAAAAATTCCACACCTAAAACATGACTAACCAGTAAGTTCGTGGGATGTTATAAATGTAATAACCTGGTTTGCCTCACATGTAAACATATGAGTAATAAATGTATGAATATAGTGTCAAACTCCACCAAATGCAATTTTTCAGTAAACAGTTCATGAACTGTGAGTCAACATATTGTGTCTATGTTTTGGAATGTCCTTGCTACCTACAATATTTAGAAAGGACAACCAGAACTGTCAAAACCAGATTTAGAGAACATTGATGCAATATTTTGAAAAAGATTAAAAACCATAGTGTGTCTAGACATTTCGCCCAAGTCCATGGGGGAGATCCAGGGGAATTAGAAAGCACAGTTGTGGAACAATTTGAGGGTACTAGGAGAGGAGGAGATAGATTTAACAAACTTTGCCTAGGAGAGTCATCATGGATCTTCAAATTAGACACAACACACCCTAAAAGTCTTAATGTGGCCTTGGATTATACAGTTATTGAGTAGTAGATACAATGTGGAGTGTCTAGGAGCAGTACATGGATATATACCATCAATTGTCTAGTGTAAGTGGATGTCTGTCACTGCACTTGCATGTCTACGATAGTTCTAACTCTCCTTGACCCTCCCTCTAAATATTAATATCTCATCCCTCTTTTCTTTCCGTAGATGCATCATATACATACAGTATGTGCTCATTTTCAATCCATTTCTTCTATTTCTTTTTCAATTCTGCCTTGGGAATCATATATATGGGGAATCTTTATGTTGGATTACAAATCAGTATTAGACTTTGGAGGTTGTTGGTATCCTAGAACTAACCATCTTAAAGATGGAATTAGCTAGTTATTCAGGTTCTTCACGTAATACATGTCATATGCTATATATGGTGGTCCTAACCCTCCTTGTCCCTCCCTCCACCTCAGTATTAACATCTCATTCCTCTCTTCCTTTTGTAGATACATCATATACGTATGTGTTCAGTTTCAACCCATGTCTCCTATTTCTTCTTCATTTCTTCCTTGAGATTCACATACTGTATATGGTGAAGTCTTTATGTTAGATTGCAATATCAGTATTACAGATTGTAGGTTGTGGGTATCCCATAACTAACCATCAGAAAGTTGGAACTAGCTCATTATTTAGGTTCTTCATGTAATAAATGTCATATACTATATATAGTTTTAGATACCATTGTATTTGTAAATTTAACTGACAAGTAGTTTTTGAATTAGATTAATATTAAGATTGAATTTTCATCTAGGTCAAACCTATAAAAAATGTTCTCTCTGCAAAGATAGGGAGAATAAATATGTATGATAATGTTTGAGATTGTGATTATCCTTTTTATATTTAATAATATGTTTTGTTGGTGTTTATTAAGAACCAGATTTATCAGATTATATGTGTGTAATATACAAAATAAGAAAGTTTGTTTTAATTCAATATATGCAAAAAATATATATTTTCTATATGTATGTGGAATAGTAATCAATCAGGCCTCTTTGAATTAAATGTAATATATTAGAGGCATATATCACAAAACAGTGTTTGACTAATTAATGGAATACAGCTGATAAATAATTAGTAATCCAAATCCTCCAATGTATAGGAGGAATGTTATGCAGATAACATAATCTTGAAAAAGCTCAGTGTTTTGAGCAAAATGCATTGATTGGGATTCTACAATTGCTTCTATAACTTTTAACTTCTTAATATCATCCACCACGAGCTGCTTTTGGATTCTTTCAGGCAGCAGTGTGAGACAGCTAACTGTGCACACACATACACATGCAGCTCAAGGAGGGGCTAGAAACATCAGTGACAGGCTATTAGAAGCCAGGATCTTTACACAATGAAAATATATCAGCTGACTGTGGTTTATATACATTGTGATGATCCGGGATCCAGTGTCGCTGCGCCCTCCATCAGATGAGTTGTCTGCAAGCCTTTCCCTGATCAGGCAGTTTTTTCCAGACCGATGAGTGAAAACTAATAAAGCTGCTAACTTGGCTAAGACCAGACCACTATTACTGTTGTGCCCATTTATAGCTAAACCACAAACTAGTGACTTTGTTCATATATTGCTACAATGTTTAGAGCATATACAGTGGTTGTGCTGTGAAAGGGTTAACGTGGCAAACTACAAAAACACCTGTACCAGAGTTAGCAGGACAATCTGCAGAGATATATACTGTGTGGATACAGAAGTTTAATACAGGAATTATCTTGGAACTAACATTTTTTCTGGATGTGGATATTTTCAGTGAAAACAATTGAGCTCATATACCAAGTATTGCAATTGAAATTAAGGTGGCCACAAAGTATATTACTCAATTTTTGAGATTGCCTATTGGACTGAGAAATTGTTTTTTTCTTCCTAGTGGATGATTATATTTGTGTATCAAAACTACTATTATATGTGATAGATAATTACAGATAGCAATTGTTAGCCAGCATTATTACACTTAATACATTTTATCTTTTTATAATTGCAATGTTTAATTATTTGGATCATTCAAGTATATTATTATTTTTAGCAATTGCATGGTTTATTCATGCAATTGTGGTTTTTCTCTATACACTGTTTGTGTCAGATATGCGGCTGACATTTAGTCCTGCTGCATTGCTGTAATTTAGCTAGTGTTCCTTTTTGAATGGGATTTGATGGGATTTAATTTGAAATAATTGTTCATGTTCCCTCATTGATTTAAGTATAAAGGAAAGAAGACTAGACCTAAAAGATATAAACCAAGAAATTGATTCATTGAATACTTTATTAGTACCTTTCCTTGAACTAGAAGAGGTAAAGAGTAAATATTTACAAATATTAAAGAAATTGGATAAGAACACAAAGGAATTAAAATATAATAAAAAGAAAAAATATCAAAGGGATATCCAACTATGGAAAATGCAATTGACATAGATTAAAAAAAGTTATAATAAGACTATATATTCAGAACCATCAAATAAGTCATCAAAGGATGAAGGAACATCTTTCTTGCATCATCACAGTCCCAATATTTACAAAAGACTCTATATGCCACCATTTAGCATAAATGAGACATGTATATTGCTGCAAAAAGGATATCGGGAGCCACAACAACAAAAGTTGCCTCACAGTAAACAAAATCACAGTGTAAGATTCTCAAATTATGGAAATAAACAAAAAAGGGATATTTTATTATAATGATGAATATACCAATAGAAGGCTCCCAATACTTTTAAAAAATAGATTCAACCCCCTGAGGAGAACAAATGAAGGTGAGAAATCTTTTATAAAATTGGGAAACATGGACACCCAGGAGAGAGTAACACATAAAAAGACTAAAAGGGGAAAGAGAGGAGTGGCCAAAAAAACATGTAAAAAGAATCATCATAAATCAAAAATGAATCCCATTGGAAATTACTCATTAAATGAAGGAAAAGTGTTTAATTCAAGTACATATAAATTGAAAGATGATTAAGTAAAAATATTACAAAAAGGACTCAAATTTGCTCCCACTGCTGAGTTTAATTATTTTGAAACATACATAGACTTACAAAAATATATATGTAAATCTTGTAAAAAAAATTCTTATCAAAAGAACAGAATAAGAAAATAACAAATTAATCTATAACGTTTTTTCCAAAACATATTAAAGGAAACTGAGTGTTTTGGGACATTGATTGAAAAATATATTAGAAAAACAGATCAAGTTAAAGGAAGAATGTAACTAAAAAAGAACAATAAATGATTAAAACATTGAAACAAAATGATCAGATAATAAAACCTGTTAATGAATGGGGGAGCTGTCATTATAATGAATAAAGATGATTACGTTATGGAAGTAAATAGAAAACTAAGTGATAATTGTACATACTAGAAATTGAGGAGTGACCCAACTGAAAATATTATTAAAAAATTAAACCAACTAATGAACAAAACTTTGGGGAAATGGGTGTTAACAGAAAATGAAAGAGATTCTTTTTAAATATCCCTGACCCAACAGTTTTGACTATATATGTCCTGGAGGCTTTGTTGGGAGCATAAGCACCCAACAAAGCCTCCAGGTAGGCCTATTATTTTAGGGACAAACTGTGTCACCTCGAACCTATCAGCAATGGTAGACGATTTTTTACAACCTCTTGTAATCCAAAATGATTCATATCTTAAAGACACTGCAGATACTCAAAGAAAACTATAAGATATAATGAGAAGTATTTTTATTTTAATGGGAATTTTTATTTGCAGATATTAGGAACTGCTATGGGCACCAAGTTTGCACATAGCTATACTAATCTGTTTATGGCCTACTGGGAACATCTTATTAACCTATTAAGGCAAGCAGTGTTAAACCTGGTGTGCTGGTTCCATTTTCTAGATGATGTATTCTTTATTTGGAAAGGGGATGCACATATTTTAGAATCATTCTGTGAAAATCTGAAAATTAATATTTTTAATATTCATTTTACATTTAATATTAGTCAGATTACTTTGTCATATTTAGTACTAACCATATATATTAAAGAAAACAAACTATATACAAGGACTGTTAGAAAATAAACCGATTCTAATTCCTAAATAGATGTTATGAGTGAACATCAATGTAGTTGGTTAGACAACATTCCATTGGCACAGTACAAATGTCTGTAATGAAACTACACAGAGAATAATATATTTGAAGAAAAAATCAATATATTAAAATCTCACTTCAGTGCTAAGGGTTATCCTAATGTTGTTTTGGATAAAGCAAAAGAAAAAATACATAAGACAGATAGATATCAGTTACTCAAAGAAAAGGACAAACAAACAAATAATGATTAAAGATTTGAATAGGCTTTTATTAGCAAGTATGGTTCACATTATAGAGACAATTAGAGAAGAGTACATTACAAAACTGGAGAGGTCTAAAAGAAGACCCAGTTTTAGGTCAACACTTACCAAACAAACCTGTAGTTATTTACAAAAAGGCCCAAACTTGAGAAATCACTTAGTAAAGAATGCATTAGTAGAAATTAAGCCAACAAGTGACCGTACAAAGGGTTTTCATAGGTGCTGTACATGCCTAATGTGTAGATCAACAACTAATAATCACTTGTGGGGTGTCTTCAATGGAACTGGGAAACCCTTAGGACAGGATCTACCCCACACTCTTTTCCTTGATAGATTCACTCATGGAACTGTCTTGTTTATTACAATATTATACTATGA
The DNA here is from genome assembly GCA_031769625.1 of Taudactylus pleione. Classification (NCBI taxonomy): domain Eukaryota; kingdom Metazoa; phylum Chordata; class Amphibia; order Anura; family Myobatrachidae; genus Taudactylus; species Taudactylus pleione. The sequence continues at coordinate 411,974 of JAUIMM010000422.1, forward strand.
TGTATTTATTTTTATGAGTATCATCTCTGGAACCAAGAAGATAAATGTCATTATATCACATGATTAGAATTCATTCTTCTGGGACAATCCAGAGTGCAATGTGAGACTGTATTTTTTGTTTTCTATGTATAAGTATTGTTTAAGTTGGTGACATATTTTGGATGTATTTTGCTGCTCTCGAGTGCTGCACCACGGTTGAGATACTCTAGTTTGCATTATCTCTACAATAAATAAACTATAAACATTGCTGTGGGACACAAATGCCTTTTGCAAACCTGTTGTAGACACACTTATGCTTACATAGTGGGCTAATCTCAAATGGTTGATCAACAGTTGATGAACAAAGTAAATGTATTAAAACTTATTTCGTTCACAATAACAGCATATATATAGAACAAATGTTAAAATGTATAATACATTTTTCTATTTTTTTTAAGACTGATGCTGAGATTCCTATTCCAAAATTGCCGAAATCTGATAAGCCAATGGTAAGATATTCTAGTAGAGCTTAAATTTTCTCAACAATTATAGCACATCATTTATATTGTTCTGTATTTTTTTTAAATGTATATATATATGATGCCCCTAAAATAATCTGTCACCCTTTGTGGTTGTCTGACCTTGCCCTGACCTAATTATACATGACCACTTTTAACTTGTCCACACTCCATTATTGCAAGTAATGTGTCAAGAGTTGGGTACTTGGTAATATTGAGAGTAAGTAGTCACATAAAATATTTGCATAAAATAATATTTGCATAAGTGCATAAAAATAGCCCCTTCCTACATTTTAAAGGTGAAGGTGTGCACTGTAGTTAAATGGTCCCAGCCTACTGTGGCAGTCCTATATGGTAATAGTTTCTCCCTCACACAGGTGCTTCATCTACACTTAGGATCTGATTCAGAGTTTCACGCAATGCTGATGTTCATGTTGTTGAGCTAGTTTTGCAAATGCTCATTAGTGAAACTTAGGTCAGACACATGGCACATATATTTATAGGGGCTTAGACTTGGCATAAATTTATAGGGACAGTTACACTGCTGACACGTTTATAGGGTAGATACATTGGACACACTTTTATAGTGGCAGATGTGTGGCACACATTTATAGAGACTGATATACTTAGGACACATTTAGAGGGGTAGGCACATTGGGCACACATGTACAGGGGCAGACACACTCAGGACACATTTATGGGGTTAGACACATTGGGGACACATATACAGGGGCAGATACACTCAGGACACATTTAAGAGGATAGAATCATAGGGCACACAGGACACATTTATGGGGGTAGACACAATTAGCACACATGTACAGGGGCAGATACACTAGGGACACATTTATATGGAAGATACATCAGACACACTTTTATAAGGGAAGTGTAAGGTTGAGCTTAGGATCAGCCGTTACTCACTGAAGTGCCGGCTTCACCTGATCCCTTGTGTGGTCAGATGTCAGTTACAGGGCCGAGTGATGTGCTGAGGATTATTCCTAGGGACCATGTTGATGTGACTTGGTGGCTGTGGTTGCCATCATGGATGCGACCATGACAGTCTTCATGACCTGACTACCCTTTACCCAATGGTAGCATGGTGATGGTCAGCTGATGCTGTCCTCCAATGATCTGCTACCTCAGGGAATATAACTAGGCTCCGGACACAGGATGTTACCTGTGCAATGTTGTTTGTACTTCTGTCTACTTGCTGTCACTTTGTTCCATGTTCCCTTGTTGTTATACTCTCAAGCAACTACAAGTTGCATCTCCTTGTGCAGCAACGCATCAGTAACATCTTGCCTGCATGCAACTATAAGTGCCACCTCCTTGTGCAGCAGTGCGTCAGTAACATCTTGCCTTCGTGCAACTACAAGTGCCATCTCTTTGTGCAGCAGTGTGTCAGGAACACCTAGCCTGCATGCACCACAAGTGTCATCTTCTTGTGCAGCAGTGTGTCATCACACCAAGGCCTGCGTATTCTGTTCTTCAACTATGTACCACTACTGATTCATTCCTCTGTGTTTGTGGATGATCTATTTCTTTGACAGTATACTCAGAATTATTCTCCTGTGCAGATACATTACAGGTGCTTCTTTCTGAAGTGTAAAACTTGGACCTCAGTATTTGTCTCCATTACCACAGATATCGGATATCTGACCAAAGGGCTGAGTGCAGCTTAAACCCATATCCCGCTTTAAGGGGTCACTGGTGAACACCTCCCAGCAGGCTAGACTCCAAGCCTTTGCTCTGGTCTCATCAATGTGCGATAATTGTGGATGAGGAGATCATATATCCAGACCCCTCACCTTAGACTCCTTCTTCAACCTCAGACCTCAGCTTTCAATTCCCTGTCAGGAGATTTCCGAGAGGCAGGCATGACAGGAAGATGCTTGGCACATATTTATAGGGACTGATATTCTTTGGACACATTTATGGGAGTAGACAAATTGGGCACACATATACAGGGATAGATACACTAGGGACACATTTATAGGGTAGATACATCGGAGACACTTTTATAGGGGCAGATGCTTGGCCTAGGACACATTTATGGGGGTAAATACATTGGGCACATGTATATGGGCCGGTACACTTAGAACACATTTATGGGGGGTAGAAACATTGGGCACACATGTACAGGGTCAATTACACTCACATTTATGGTGGTAGACACATTGTGGATTTAGGCTTGATCAAATCCTTCTGCCTCTTTATCTAATCCAGGCAGATTCAATGATGTTGAGATCAGGACTTTGAGTGGGCTATAAAATCACTTATTTACTGTATATATATATATATATATAATGGATTTAATACTGTATGTATTGTGTATTGACATGATGCTTAACCAGCAAAGGCTGTATGCACAGAAAAAGAAGTTGCAGATGCACTAGGCAGTATTACTGTTCCAATTTGAATGTAAATTATAATTATATATCATATCAGAGGTAGTTAGCATATCGTTGGCCATTGATACTGGCCTGTCCACCAATGTCAAGGTGATCTCATTGAGCAGGTCCCTAACACTCTGGGGTTCACATCTGGGTTGCAGGGCACCCCAAATAAAACCCAGCCAAAGACCCCCCAAGGCATCACATAAAAAAAGGGTGACAGTGAAGTGTTATAAAGTATTATGTGTGTGACAACACTATAGAGTGTTGAAATAGTTCATAAAATAAAGTGACTATGTGTATTAAATGGTGATGCCCTGAAGAGGCCCAGCCAGAACAGCTCAGATGGCACTTTTTCTGAGCATATTACTTTAAAATCTCAGCATGATAGCACCTTTTGTTACCATTAGGGTGTGCAGTCTTAAGCCACTCCCTTAACCAGGAAAGGGCAATACACATGCTGGCTTTATGGATATGGCCAGGGATTACACTGTGTGTTGGCACTAAATATGATGTGTGTTCATATTGGACCACCACTTCCATGCACACAGGAGGTTAAAATGATCAATGACAAATACAACAAAATTATATGCATATTAATAAATAGAAAACAGTATACAGAAAAAAAATCCAATAAAACAAATATACAGGAGAGAAGAAAGAGAGAGAGAGAGTGAGAGAGCGAAAGAGAGAGAAAGCGAGAGAGAGAGATAAAGTGAGAGAAAGAGAGAGAAAGTGAGAGAGAGAGAGGAGAAAATATGTGGTTGAGAGAGAGAGAGAAAGAAAGAAAGAGAGAAACAAAGAGAGATAGAGAGAGAGAGAAAGAGAGAGAGATAAAGAGAAAGACAGAAAGAGAAAGAAAGAAGCCAGAATACTATTAGTACCCAATAATGTCAGTAATGGAGCTTACTCACATTGTGAAAGGGCACTGCTCCAGATGACCAATAATATCTGTGAGTAAGCAGATGCTGGATTCAACTATGAAATCTCCCACACTGATAAACTCTCTATTGTCAGATGATGGATGTAACCATAAGTTCTTTAAAACAATTTTTTCACAAAAATAAAGAGACAGACCAAGTTAATGCTATTCAAAAATAATAGGTCAGCTTTACTTATTTACAATAATGAGTATTTTGGCAGAGGAAAGAATGGCAAACCACTGGTGCCCACTTAACTTAGGCAAAAGATGTCCACAACTTACCAGAACCAACTATCCCAATTAATGGTAAGTGAGACGTAAAATATTTTCAAGGGCCACTCTCCCTTTATAGTAAGTAAGACACACATGCCAATATAAAATACTTGCAAAGGCCACTCTCCCTTTATATCAAGCGAGACAGTATTCAACACCCATACCAATGGACCATTTTGGCCCACCTTGATGAGAGGCACCACTGACCTGAGTAGGGTGAAATCAGCCTAACCAGTGCATTGAAGGGGTGTGCACTGGTCTTACTGCAGCAATATGGACACTTTAAAGATCCCCGGTCTTTCCCTGCCTTGAAATAAATAATAAGAGGCAGAATATCCTTGAGGCATTACCCATACTCTCAGTAACCACTCCCCCTTAACAACTAACAACCTATTCCTGTGACTTAAACAACTCCCCCTTAACAACTCCCAATCCTAAATTACCACTCTTTTCACTTTATTAACCCCATCCATCCCTGTCTATAGTTTTATATCCCCTCTGTTCTATGCAAACATTGGTTATTTTAAACTCTCTATTGTCAGATTATAGATATAACCATAAGTTCTTTAAAACCATATTTTTCTCAAAAATAAAGACACAGACCAAGGTAATGCTGTTCAAAAATAATAGGTCAGCTTCATTTTTTTACAATAATGAGTATGGTGGCAGAGGAAAGAACGGCAAACCACTGGAGCCCACTTAACTTAGGTAAAAGATGTTCACAACTTACCAGGGCCAATTATCCCAATTAATGGTAAGTGAGATATAAAATTATTGAAAGGGCCACGCTTCCTTTATAGCAAGTGAGACAAGTGAGACAGTATCCAACACCCATACCAATGCACCATTTCTGCCCACCCAGCTGAGAGGTGCCGCTGACCCCAGTAGAGTGAAATCAGCCTAACCAGTGCATTGAAGGGTTGTGCACCACTCCAACTGCAGCAATATGGACTCTTTACAGATTGCCAGTCTTTCCCGCCACACATTGCTTCCAGTAAAGAACCAGGCCCGCCATCATATTACCTAGCTCACTAAACCCCCCAACACTGAAAAATGCTCCTCAAGGAACAAACAATTCCCCTCCTCCGTGAGTCGAACCCCATCCCTGCAAAGTAGATAAGCATTCGGGACTCTGAATAGTTGATGCTGCACCACAATCCCATCCTACTTGTGTTTGGCTACCCCCTTGTCCACCATTTTCCAGGCTTTGTCATTCAAAACCCTGCTGAACCTGCACCACCGAGAAAGCCTGGCACAGATCCTTCCCCCCTAGAAGTATCACTAACACACAAGGAAACCTAAAGTATTCTGCTGCCGTCTGTAGACCGGGCAACAAAGCAACCCACAACATATGCCTAAGTCCTAACCATCGCACCATATCCCAACAATGGGAAAAATAGAGGAATTGGATGAAAAATGAGACTGTGCTGCCCAATATATAAAAGAGTGACCAACCAGTCAGATAGGCCTATAATCCAGGAAATCACCTACAGTAAACACAAACAAATATATGAGGAACATGTAACTATGGAAAACATCATTGAAGGAGGAGGGGGCAAGGAAAAGGGGAGGGAAGGAGGACTTGACCCAAGGTAAAAACCTACAAAAACCCAGCTGGATCTATTTTATTTTTGTTAGTAATGCCATTCTCTAATTCTTTGCTGTTTATTTGTCTCCATTCAGTTTTACTATTTTGTATTAACCAATTGTTGTCCTAAGCAGGGCAAAAAATAGGGCAAAATCCCTCGAGACCCCACCAAAAAGGTGGCAAGTTGGGCAAAGCACTCAAGTCCATAACAAGGTTACACATCATGATTCCACAGGAATATGTCTTAGATAGTTGTTGGAATTCCATCTTCACAGAGCCTGTATCTCCTGCCGAGCTGTGACTCTGCAAGAAAGTCTCTCGCTGCTGCCACAAAGCCTGATAGGCAATCAAGGTCTAATTGGCCAAGGACCGACTTACGAGATTCTCCATGCTGGATTGAGAATTGGAAGGGGTACCGGCTGTGCTGACTACTCCAGGCCTGGCAGCAGAAGTGACACATTAGATCCCTGTGGTTGTGGTAGGAGTGACTGTGGGGTGTCTGACCACATCGACATCTGAAACAAAAAGAACACAGAGGCATTATCTTGCAAACTCCACAGTCCCCTGCAGTCAGGCTATGAACCAGATGCACAGGCACAGCAGTGGAAAGCGCAATAGAGAAACAGGGAGCAACAGGCAAAGAAGAGAGAGACAGACCACAAATCCTACCTAACTGCTGAATTAGTGGACTTTAGTGCACTGGCATGGTGGATGCTGGAGACGCAGATGATAACACCCCTTTTTGCAATAATGCAACCTGACTGCTGTGAGATCAGGGGCATCAAAGCACCCCCACTGACACAAGCAGCACAGCAATGGCTCCTGAATGCAGGTATGTAGTATACCCCGATACTGGCAAGCCCGCATTAAAGCAGCTACAAAAGGCTGCCTCAGCTCCTCCAAGCCAGTAGGATCCCACAGCCTTCAGCCTGGGGAAACCCAAGCTATGGTCATGCCCTGGTATTACAGAGGGATGTGTATAAGATATGGTGTGTTTTTAAGACCATTACATATGGGGTGGTGGACTCGGGTCAAACCTGTTTCTCGGTGCAAGATATATATATGATTAGGTCTGAATTGGGACGGTGGATGAGACTGCAATTTAAATTGTGTAGCTCAACTAAATTCCATGAACACATACAGTATTTGGACTATAAAAAAGGTAAACACAAAAATGTAAAAAATAAAAACAATATTCCCCAAGGCCAGTTCCTGCATCTAAGGAGGCACAGGTCCAGTGAAGAGATGTTTGAAATAATCCCAGCAGTTGTATCAGACCTTATGTATAACATGACTATCCCCATAATGTTTTAGGCAAAACTCTCAAAATAGACAGTGGTATAGAAAGACATCCTCTCATAAGTAATAAAATCAGTCCTCGAGCACAGGCTACAGGGAAAAAGAGCCTAATTCACCTGAATCAATACAATTCAGTTACAGAAAGTATCAGAAAAATCTTAAGGACTAAATAAACATGTTGCATTATTGAAGATGGACCCTTACACCTACCATAGGAGATGTCACCTCAATAATATCATACATAATTAAAGAGGTATTCCAGCTAAAAGGTATTCTGAACTGCCAATCAAAACCTGTTATACATGCCTTTAACTGCAGTTGTGGCATACAATATTTGGGTCGCACTATTCTTACACCAAATATACGGTTATTAGAACATACTGTAAATGAGGTGCAATCCAAGGACTACAGTCATATAGTCTTCCTATGAGTGTACGTTTATGACCAAACGGTGGTCTAAAAATTCTAACTGTGAAAGAAAGTAAACAATTAAGGTTAATAGAAGAGGAGGTGATAGGTTTACAATATTTAGAAGCCTTTTGGATAGTTAGATCAAATTTCCCGGCCCCCAATGGTCTCAATGAAAGTATAGAGCTAAACAACATTCAAAATAATTTCAGGTATATTGGAAACTTTAGACTTTGAGCCCGTGTTACCAATTCACAAGTTGACACCAACTTGAGCGGATGGTGGAGGGGGAGCTCTACTCGCTTTAGGTCACTACATGTTCATTAGGTCCCACTACATTCCCAATCTCTATTTAATTTAGGAATACCCATGTAAAGTGATTCAGTACATTTATGAGGTAGAGAGTATATTTTAAATGTGATATTAGTAATATTTCACAACTTTTAGTGAAGGTGTCATTTGTGATATACTGTCTGCTGAATACTCTATGATACATATTTCCCCTATCCACTGTCCCCTTTATGTACTTATTTTCTGATCTATGTGCATGACTATAAACATGAATGTGTTGCTGTAATAAATTAGTCTGATGGACGATACTGTCATTATTCAGATTGAAATAATGAATTGATTGTTTTAATATTAGAATCAACAAATTTTTATTGTATGTACCGACTTATCATTTTCGAATGTAATATGCAAATATTTATATACGCAATAATCTAATAAGAGAATGTGCTAGATTAGAGACGAAGAGCAAAAGCACAGTTGTTTCTGACATGCTGGCTTATGATAACGTGTGCTACAATGCATTTAACGCATAGACATAGTCTTTTCATTTATTTATGAAATACTGTAAGTGCTCTACCAATAGTATTGATTAATAAATCTGGTTTTTGGACAATGACTAGCTGACTGTGTCTAGTCCAATAAAGGATGTGAGAGAGGAGGGCTTGTTCACTTCTGAGGAAATGCCACATAGCTGAAAAACGAATTATGTCATGTCCTTTTGTTTTGGATGATGTAAGAAGTGAGCCCGCACAATAGCAAAACAACAAGCAACTGTAAGATTGCCTTCCCCTGTCACAGAGCAGTGAGGGAGAGTCTCAGCGCTGCACAGTACATTTCCCCCACAGCCCACCCTGGGAGCTTGGCTGACATCAGCACTTGTGAACTACTTTTAGACTGAAACCTAATATTGATTTGATATAACTGCCTCCCTCTACAGTTATTTTTAATATATGATACTACTGGCTTACCAATACATAACCTACAACAGACATCATAATATACACATAATTAATACCAGAAAGGACCAAATTAATTAGCACTTTTACCACTATGTGTATCATTATCAACCTTTTATTATTGAATGTGCATGTACTAATAATTACACCGTTTATGAATGAATAACCAATTGCCACTAAGCTTATAGACAGCACTACCCTTTGCCAAATATAAAAAATCCTATATATACAATTGCTGATTCTGACCAGCAGCCTGGCTCTGACCCCCGCTGCAGAAGATGGCCGCCACAGAAGCGCGAGCCAGCGTTATGGATACCTAATTAAAACCTCTATGCAATCCTGTCTATACCTTCTAAAGTCCTGCCTATACCTTCTAAAATTGTTGCTATTTAGCGTAATGAGTCGCACAGTAAATAAATCCTTTCAGACTTTGAATTTGGTTCCAAAGCACAAAAAGTTATTATTCAATATAAAAACAAATGGTTACATGCTGTGATCTAAAGACAATTAGCGCAAATAAATCAGACAGACCCAAGGTACAGTTGTTATATATGCAGGAGCTCTGGGCCCAGATACCAGCATCAGCATTAGAAACATCTGTCAACAGCACAGCAAGAAGACTCAAGACTGGGGTCAGAGAGTGCACATATATACTCTTACAGGGATAGGCAATACAATAGAAAAGTTTGACATGATTCCATTGGTTCTTCTTAAAGGTGCTTTTGTTACAGGATAGTTCATAGGTCAATTCGAATGGACACAAACAGCCTCTAACAACCCTTTGTGTACTTTTTCCCGCTGCATGCTAATCTAAGCTGCTAACATTACAGAGTACATTTTAATGTTTTAACTCTCTATAGTCCATAGTTTGCAGACGCATGTTGCGATCTTCTCACCGATGATACCGGAAAGCTGTGGAGACACAGTGGATCAGTACAACACCAAACACGGTCTGCTTACCATGTACTAAACCTTAGATATCAAATAACCTTTATTACACAACATTAATAAATACTGCATAAACCTTGGATATTACACTTTAATGCTAGGGAACCTATTATGTAAGTGTGCAGTGTGTAAGTATTGGGGAATTGGGAAAAGAAGCTAGTTGGCATTGTGCGATTGTGTTTTGTGGAGTAAACCATGATACGTGTTTTGCAGGGATAATCATTTTATATGTTTTAATGACTCTGTATTTACATTGTGAGGACTTTTAACTTCTTTCTATTCTGTGGTAATTGCACAACGCTAAATAATAGCATCGCCGTATGTACTTACTGTATAATGGTGAGTTTTACTAAAGTGGCGCTGGGCGGCCAGTCACAAAATGGCATCTCATTGCCATTCACAAAATGGTGTCGATCCGATCTAATTTTAAACCGATCCTGTCTCAGCCAATTATCCGGCTTCAACAGCGTCATGACATGCACCCAGCCCACATGTCCATGCGGCCCCCTCCTGCCCCCTAAAGGCTTGCTATTTACAGTCCCAGTGCAAATCACAGCTGGGGAAAGGGAGAGGGCACCGCCGGATCTTGCGGCTGACACCTGTGCCTTTAGTAGCAGCAAGTGCACAGCAAACTACGAGGGGACATGGGAGAAGCCGTGCCCACCACACCAAATCGCCAGGAGGGCAGGCACGGCCACCTATAAGGGACAGAAGGGGCCACAGATAAGGGAGGCAGGGGGAGGGGGGGCTGCCCGGGCAACACCTCCCCAAATCTGACTGCATAAGACAGACAGGTGGTGATGGCACTGGAAAATATTCTTAAAATCCCATACTGTCTCCGAACCCCAGTCACTCCATATAATAATGCACTGTAAAGTCCACTGCACCACCAGGGTATTGCAGTGAGATATAGGAAGAGAGGAAGATAAGATACAGGAGGAAATGGTGAAGGAGGAAGGGTTTACACATAGAGAAATAAGTAAAGCTAGAATACAGCAAGAAGAGAGAGATAGGTTAGGGACAGAGGGCCTGATTCAGAGCCGGATGCTATTTGCGGACGCTCATTCTAAAAAAGGGTCCAGATATTTAAATTGAGCGCTCGCTCTTTGCGGTGTGTTGATGCCTCTATGTCTGAGTGTGAGTCCGAAAAATGCGCTTGCTATTTTGTAAAGACGCCCCTTTGCCGTTCGCATCACACGTCATCTCTGGTATTTATTATATTAATCGGGAACATCAAAAGGCATCTGAACTGCTCGCAGTGCTTGTGGTAGGATTCTCTTCCCGCTATCAATGCGAGCAGTTCAGGCTAAAAGACAACCAAGTGACATGGTCGATGACGCTCTTTTACTAATTATGCACTCCCATTAAATGCCCTTTTGACCGTTAGGCACGCCTGCGTTCGGATCTCCACTCCCCCGTTTTCAAGAACCTTCCCCTGTTACCACCCACAAACCGTACATTCTGTCAATCAAATTAGCAGCCCCTCGCTGTTTTACGAGCACACGATTTCCAACCGCAATGACTGGTTTGCGCATGCGCTTTACGACCCATACACATGCGCAGTTGTGCGAACATTGCTCAGAGCGAACGAACGGCAGCTTACGAGCGGCTCTGAATCAGGCCCAGAGTTAGAAAGAAAAGAGTATGTAGAAATTGTAGGCCTTATAAAGGACATAATCAGCTCTACAACCTATTCAGCCTGCAGATCACACAGAGAAAAAGAAGTGAAGCTAGAAAGCAGAAAGAGAAAGGTTAGGGACAGAGGGCCTGATTCAGACCCGTTCACAAGTGCTGAGCACTCGCAACCGGGTCAATGGTGGCCCAAAGCGCATGCGCACGATGGAGCCGTCTCCATCGTGCGCATGCGCGAGACCCGGACAGTGACGGGCAATCCATCGCTCCGGGTCTCGCACCAAAGGGGGTGTGCTGTCGATGTTGAGTGACAGCACGCCCCCTTTGGTAGGCGGGCCAGGGGGGTGGCTGCCCAGATGGAGGAGTTCCCATGAGAACGCCTAGCATCTGGGGGCGGCCCCACTGACATCTCAAGTGATATCAGTGGGAGAGCTTTCATCTCTGTTTGAGCTGAAAGCCCTCTGGGGCTTGCGGCCACGAGACCCTACCACAAAGGTCGCATCGCAAGCCTGATGGTCGCGATGGTCTTGACCATCGCGACCATCATCCTGGCCGCTTGCATTAGCTGTGGGTGGCAACCCACAGCAATGCCTGCGGCCAGGAGGCCGCTCCATAAAAAAAAGATGCCCTGATTCAGAGCGAGCACTCTGTCAGACCGTCCGGCTCTGAATCAGGGCCAGAGTTAGGAAAAAAAAGTATATAGAAATTTAGGCCTTATAAGTGTGAAATCAGCTCTACAACCTGTGTGACCACTCAGCCTGCAGATCAGAATCAAAGAGGCAGAATATCCTTTAGACAATACCCATACTCCCAGTAACCACTTCCCCTTAACAAAAAACAACCTATCCCTGTCACTTTAAAATCTGCCAATCCTAAATTACCAGTCATTTCACTTTATTAACACCATCCATCCCTGTCTAGAGGTTTATATGCCCTCTGTTCTATGCGATCCTCAGTTATCTTATTAGTCACTGAGCCCAACTTACCTATGACATCCTGCCTGGGGCTATGGGCAGCCAACAGGAACAGTCACAGAGGCAGCCAGTACACATCAGTCAAGTCCTATGACACTGAAGACTCTTCCCCTTCCCAACGCTCGACTCCTTTTCCCGAGACTCCATTTCTTAGTGCTGGGACTCCCAGGGGTTAAAAAATGCATATAAAGTATTCAGTGTGGGTAGCCCCCTGCAAGGATTCCTTGTTATGCTAATGGTCTCCCTTTGCAGACAACAGTAGCACTGTAGGCCCCACCCTTCCACTGCAGAGTAAGGGTTTTATGTCAGTGGCTCTCCCCAGGAAATAGCTTGGCTCCCCTGAAGGCCATTCCAACCCTGATGTTTAAGACAAAGCTGTATAAATACTTATGAAAATGTAATTGTACATTTCCAATATTGTTTCACCCTTTAAAAAAAACAGCAACAGCAGTTGTTTTCTGCATTCCCTCAACTTTTTTTGATTTGATTATTTAAAAGTTTTCACTTTAGTATCTTTGTTACACCACATAGCATTTTATTTGTTTTGTAGATACACAAAAAATGAATTGTAGTGTGTTAAGGGCTTAGGTTCAGTGGCGTACCTGTAATGGGTGAAGCTTAGTGCGCTGCTGGCCACCTGGTAAAAAGAAGAGGCCCTTGGAGAGAGACTGCATATGGGCCCCCTCCTCTCTTAATACTCACCTGCTTAGATTTATCATTTTCCTTCAATTGTGGCAGTGTAAATTTGCACAATGTAAGGTGGCGAGATGTGTGGTGCTGCACAACCATATCCAGACCCTCCAACATGACCGGTTCCATTAGGTGCAAAATGCTCCTGGACTTCCCTATTAATTATGATAGCAGACACCTGTGCTGAAACATCTGTCTCATCAATTACCTAGTTCAACACAGGTGACTGCAATCATACATTAGGTGGGAAGTCCAGGAGCAGAGTGCTTAGTACCTAATGGACGGGTCATGATGGAGGGTACGCATATCGGCCCCCAGCCTATTTCCTATTTCACAGGTTAGTGTTCTTGTCAACTCCTATATAGTAGCATGCAAATCTACTAGTGGGTACTTTGTACCGTTATTGAATTTTAGTGTGAAACTGATGTACATTCAGTGAAAAATACTGAGTGACAGGACACATGACGTGGCTTAGCTACATTTTTTTGTGGCACTGCAAACAGGGCTATTTAGCACAATTTCAGGATAGGTTACTAAGGACACATCTGTACCTCTCTTACTCCCATTTCTCACCCTCTATTATCTCTCTCTTATTCGTTTTTCACTCTCAAATCTGCTTGCTCCCATCTTTCTCTTTCACCTGCTGTCTTTCATTTTCTTTCTTACTGCCACCTCTCTCTCACTCACCCCACCTCTCTCTCTCTCACCCACCCAACCTTTCTCTCTCTCACCCACCCCACCTTTCTCTCTCTTTTTAACCTATTTTTTTATTCTCTCAAAAACCCATCCTTCTCCTCACTTACCTCTCTTAGTGAATACATGCTTTATAGTTGTGAAACATTTACAGATATTGTATACATGTTAGTCCGTGAGCTATGGACAAACAGATCCCCTGTTCATGAGAGAAAAAATCCATGAACTGAGCTTCTAAAAAAGTTCAGACTGGTAGAAAATGCTTTGGGTAGGAAAGGCACTGGTGATGAAGAGGACATGATGTTTAGAGGAGGTACAGTACAGTAGGATAAGCTTATAAAAATTATCAGCAAGGCAGTGCAGTGTAGAGCTTAAAACAATAAAATAGGAAAGGTGGTTAGCAGCATGTCTGTAATTGAATGCAATTTAAAGCTTTGAAATCCCTAGAGAGGCGCCATTTTTTAAATGGGCACGTGCAGTTCTCACCATTGAAGTCAACGGTGAGAACAACTCATTGGCTGAGAGGCGGAAGTCTCACCTCTCTCAGCCAATGAGATCTTTGCACCGAGATCACAATACTGAAATCCTGGGTGGAGGTGTAATTCGGGAAGTACTGTCTTTAGTGGACAGTACTAATGTCTGTGACTCGTGCAAATCATTTTTTGGTTTTGCCAAAACCTTGGATTGCCTACTTTGGAATGAAGAGGACGTCATCCAAGCATAGGAGGAGGTGAGCGATGGGCTACAGGGATCCATAGGTGAGTATGTGAGATAGAGTGTGTGCATGTGTGTGTACATGTTTGCGTGCATGTATGCTTTAATAAAATTTTACTTTTTACAGTGTGTGTTCTGTATTTTTTTAATATTGCTTTTGCTGTGGAACTACAGGTACCAGCAGGCCTGTAATGCTTGACATGCTGGTACTTGTGGTTCTCCAAGTACCAGCATGTGGGGGAGGCTTACTGGGATCTGTTGTTCCATAGCAGAAGACAATATTTTTAACTCTTTACTTGCACAATACTATACACAATCAACCCATCACCCACAGGCCAGGTGTGATGGGGATAGCCCCCAGGCTATCAGCCTGGGCCTGGGGTGCCCTGGGAATGGGAACCCCTTTATTGGGGTGATCCCTGTCTCCCCAGCTATACCCAGCCTGGGCTGATTAGTGGTCAGTGGTGGGCTTGGTGATAGGGCTCCCCTGGCTGTGACATTATCCCCCTGCTAGAAAGGGTGCTGGTTCTGAATAATACAGGGGAACTCTACTCATTTTTCCCCTGTATTCCCAGGACCGTCTCAGAGCCCAGTGCTGGTTGTGCTGAATACGGGGGACCCATACATTGTTTGTCCCCTGTATTAAGCACAACCAGTACTGGGTCTCCAAAGCACGGTGCTGGTGGTTGTTTTTTTTGGAGTGGGGGCAACACCATATTTGTTTTATTATTATTTTCTTACACAGGTTTTCTTTTTATTTTAAACACAGAAGCATAGACGGGTCTCACTGATCCTGTCCCTGCTTCTGTGTTTGTTTATCTTTTAGTTGCAAGCCTACATCTGTCTGCTGCTACCTCCCCTGGGTCTTGCAGCCCACACCACCACTGCCTGCACTGCCGCCCGCTACCTCCCTCCCCTGGGTCCTGGACGCAGCTAACTGCTACTTCCTTTACCTAAGCCCACAATTGCTACTGCCTGCTCTGGCCAACCATCTTTGTGCACCCAAGTGAAGCCATAATCAGTTAACCTGCTGGAGGCACTTACTGAGGCTGTGCGACAAGTTGAATCTTACTATCTCTATAATGGAGGATTCATGAGGTAATAGTTTAAAAACTGTAACCTTCTCAATTACCTAAACCCAAAAAGCACCTACCCTGGAGCAATAGCTACTTAATAAAACAAACTCCAAGTCTAAATTCACCCCTACCCTGAGTTATGCTTTCCCAAAAATACCCCATAGAGAATAGCAGAAAAGTGGTCCTAATTGAGTGTCAGAAAAAAACTGACAGTTGTAAGTTTAGATTACTCCCAAATCCTACTTTTTATGTTTTTTCCCCAAAATTTGGCAAGCTGCACCGAGTGACAGTTCTATCCATCCATGGCAAATTTCAGCTTGGTACCTCCAATAGCTTTTGAGGTGTAGCCACTTAAACACCAACCCCCACCCCTTCTCGGGAGTCCTGTATGGGAGAATTCCATTTTTTTGAGGGGACACCTACATAGTTTGTGCCCTATATTTTTGCAACCAGGACTGTCGCTGATTAGTCTGGTGCTGGTTATGCTTCAACCAGGCACTCCTACATTGTTTGTCCCCTGTATTTAGCACAATCAGAACTGGGGCTCAAAAGCCCAATGCTGGTTGTGCTGTGGGGGCACGTCATTTTTTTATATTACACATTCATTTTTTAACAGATGCATGGATGGATCTCACTGATATATCCATGCATCTTTGTCTTATTGATTTGATTTTCTCAGGTGCATGCCCAGCATCAGTGAGTCCCTCTGTAACCCACTGATGCTTCTGTACATGGCCCTGTTACTGCCACTGCTCCACATCCCACTACTGCCACTGCCCAACACACCTGCAGACTGCCCACTTGGCCGTTTCTCCTTTTGCACCCCCAAAATACCTCCTGTGTGCTGTCTGCTCCTCCATTCATGCTAGTGTACCTATTTGTTGTCCTTCTTCACTGCAGGTGGCCCGGTTTGCTTGTCAAAACCCTGATGGTTAATAAATTATAAAAAGCAATAACATTCCATAGACAAAAAACTCTACAGTTTCTCGTGTCCCATTAAGCCTTCTTAGACATGATCTGAAATTTCACAAAACGTAATGAATTTTGTCACTCAAACTAAAACAAGCTATATATATATATATATATATATATATATATATATATATATAAATTGTGGTGAGAGGGGTGGTCTCTCACCTGAATTGCCCACATTCTGGTGGGATCAGCTCCCTCTAAGGGAGAGAAAACAAGTCTGGCACATTCTGCACCTGCAATAGAAGTTTGGAACTCTAGGTTTTCTGGGCTGCACAGCTCAAACTGGAAATATAGAATTCTAGGTTTTCCAACTCACCCAGAGCCAGCAGGAAGTCAGCAGCACAGGAAGGGTTTAAAACTCTCACACACCTTTTGCTCCTTGCCCTGTAGTGGCCAAGTACTAGACCTTAGACTTGTAGTGGCAGGGACAAAGGGCTATGCTGGCAGAACATGGCCATTTGTGGCTGCAAGCCACTGCTGACTGCTAAGCATGATGAGTGCTGGTTTATTTACTTTATTTGTGTTATAGGCATGTGTGTGTCCAGGCCTAAGCTCATGTATGCTAAAGTGCAGTGGCACTGTCTCCTCTGTTTACATTTTCTGCACATCCTTGGTCAAAACTCACCAAATTTCCAGCACTATATACTGCTGCACCTTTGTATAATGCCCACATGAACCATCGGATTCATATATATGTATCCATAAATCTGGCTCTGATACTAGCCAGTGCCTCCTCAGCCATTTACCTCACCGCAGATCACTGAAAAATGTATATGTTCTAAAACAGATACTGTATCAATGTTCACAGTGACCTTGTGTAAATGAAAAACTACATATATAAAATATTTTCAATCACTGACCAGTAAAGACATAACTGATCCAGTGTTATGAATATTGTGCTACCATTGTAAAATAAATAATAAATAAATGTCATTATAATGTTCACAATGTTACATTTTCCATTTTCTATTGTTTTTTTACTATTTTTTTTTTCAATTATCATAGTTGCTGATGTTCTACTGTATTCCAGTGGTCTAATATGCCGTTGATGTATAAAAACACCTATAAAAATTTAACTAAATGACACAAATCAGTGACCCCCTTGAAATTAGTGGGACACAGATGTTAACAGCACTCTACAGCACTCTACTGGATTCTCAACAATAAATACTTAGAAAACAAAGAAGACTCACATTGTGCTCCAGATTGTCCCAGTAGAGTGAATCCTAATCATGTGATATAATGACATTTTTATTCTTGTTTCCAGAAATGATTATCATAAAAATAAATACAAGAAATACATAATAGTGTTATATAGTTTTCAAGTAAGCATTCATGTAAGAAATTGAGCAATATCATAATTTGATCAAAACAGTAAAGCAAGAGAAGCAAAGCATTCCTGTAGTGGGGCACTCTAGGATTAATCATATCAGACACCGTGACCTCTAGTGACCATACAAAATATTAAATTTACCTTTTATTATGTCCTTTAAAATAGAATAAGCAAAATATAAGGGTTACTACTGAGTTTTATAAGTGTTTGATGTACATCGTACATTACCTCCAATTGTCTATCAGTTGCGGGTCCTAATTAAATAACCACTCTTATCACATATACCATTTATGGTATTTAGTGTCTGTTATATGACCTTACCACCCATACCAATTAGTAAATTAGTACAATTGGCTACAGTGCTCTGTGACCAAAGAAAGAGAGGGACTACAACATATAGAGGTATAATATCATTTAATAATAGCTAAGGATAACATTGAGTGGATTATTTGAGCAAAAATCAACTAATATATTAATTTCTTCAATATATTTGAGGTGATATATAGTATGATACAAGGATCACTATATTATGATTAATATTGTGAACACACATTTAAAAAAAATAATTTATTTACATAATCTTGAGGTTTTGATTTATATATTTTGCTTATTCTATTTTAAAGGACATTATAAAAGATACATTTTATATTTTGTATGGTCACTAGAGGTCACGGTGTCTGACTTCATTTGGATGTCTTCTGCTGCTCTCAAGTGCTGCGCCACAGTTGAGTTATCTTGTTGCATTATCTCAACAAGAAATACACTATAAACATTGTTGTGGGGATGGGCACAAATGCCTTTTGCAAACCTGCTGTAGCCACGCTTATGCTTACACAGTGGGCTAAACTCAAATGGTTGAAGAACAGTTGTTGAACAAAGTAATGTATTAAAACTTTTTGTTCTTTCACGATAACAGCATATATACAAGAAATGTTAAAATGTATAATTAATTATATCTTCTATTTTTTTTAAAGACCGGCTCAGTACTTGTACCTTATATTAAACTTAAGGTAAGATATTCTAGTAGAGCTTAGTTTTTCTCAACAATTCTAGCACATAGTTTATATTGTTCTGTATTTTTTTAATGTATAAATACTATGCCCCTAAAATAATCTGTCACCCTCTGTGATTGTCTGACCTTGCCCTGACCTAATTATAAATGACCAGTTTTAAATTGTCCACACTCCATTTTTGCAAGTAATGTGACAAGAGATGGGTATTTGATAATATTGAGAGTAAGTAGTGACATAGAGTATTTGTGAAATTCAATGAAGTGCATTAAAAAGGGTAAGGGCTCAGGGGTTTACTGGGTGTGGTGGCAGGGTCATATGTGCCCCGTCCCCCAGACATAAGCCCATATTTTGAGCTTTGGGCAAGAATACGGCTGCCTCCCAGTGCTTCATGTGGTCACAAGGCCCCTGTGTGTCTGTTCTATTATGGTCAGACCTGAGGTGCTGAGCATATCCTCTAATTATATATTTCCCTAGCTGGTGGGGGTCCAGTATTTGAATCCTTCACTATGCCTTTTGTATGGCCATCAATCATCAATGGTTAACAACATCAATGGTGGAGATCCCTTGGATCTGACCTTTGATGGCATTAAGGGGTTCTGCTAAGCCCTTTGACCTTCCTTGATTGGCACATTGGCTGCCATTCAGCACAACAGAAATGGCCTTCAATGTATGCAAACCATAAATGATTCTCCTTCTGTGTCTAACATTTTAAAGGTGAGGGCATGCAGATACATGTCCCCAGCCTCCAGTGACAGCCCTGTATGGTAGAAGTTCCTCCATCACACACATGGTAGCAGGCAGTGGCATCTGCTTCATCTATTCTCGGGGTCTGATTCAGAGTTTCACGCAATGCCGATGTTCATTTTGTTTTGGTAGTTTTGCAACTGCTCATGAGCAAAACTTAGGTGCAGACACATTGTGCATATATTTATATGGACAGATACTTTACACTGTGGACACAATTATAGGGTAGATACATCAGACACACTTTTATAGGGGCAGAGGCTTGGCAGACATTTATAGCGACTTTTATACTTAGGACACATTATGGGGTAGTGACATTGGGCACACAAGTACTGCGGCAAATACATTCAGGACACATTTATAGGGGTAGACACACTGAGCACACATTTACGGGGGCAAATACACTCAGGACACATTTATGGGGGTATACACATTGTGCACACATATACAAGGGCAAATACAGTCAGGACACATTTATAGGGGTATACATATTGAGCACACATGTATGGGGGCAAATACACGCAGAACACATTTATAGGGGTAGACATATTGAGTACACATTTATGGGGGCAGATACACTCTGGACACAATTATGGGGGTAGACACATTGGGCACACAAGTATAGGGGCAGATGCACTCAAGACACAATTATCGGGATATACACATGGGGCACAAATGTACAGTGACAGATATGCTAGGAAGACATTTACAAGGTAGATACATCGGACAAACTTTTATAGGGGCAGAAGCTTGGCACACATTTATAGTGACTGGAATACTTAGGACACATTTAGGGGGGTAGAAACATTTGGCACACATGTACAGGCGTAGATACATTTAGGACACATTTATGGGGGTAGACACATTCAGGACACATTTTTGGTGGTAGACATTGTGCACACATGTACAGGGACATAAACACAAACAACACATTTATAGGGTAGATAGATTGGACACACTTTTATAGGGGCAGATGCTTGGCACACATTTATCAGGACTGATATACTTAGGACACATTTATTGGGGTAGACACTGTCTGCACACATGTATAAGGACAGATACACTCAGGACACATCTATGCAGGTAGACACATTGGGCACAAATGTACAGGGGCAGATACACTCACGACACATTTATGTGGGTAGACACATTGGGCACACATGTACAGGGACAGATACACTCAGGACACATTTATAGTGTAGATACATTGGACACTCTTTAATAGGGGCAGACACTTGGCACACATTTAAAGGGACCTATATATTTAGGACACATTTATGAGGAAAGACACATTGAGCACATGTACTGGGTCAGTTACACTTAGGACACATTTGTGGGGGAGACACATTGGGCACACATGTACAGGGGCACATACACTAGGGACAAATTTATAGGGTAGATACATTGGACACACTTTTATAGGGGCAGATACTTGGCACACATTTAAAGGGACTGACATACTTAGGACACTTTCATGATGGTAGACACATTGGACACACATGTTCAGGGGCAAATACTCTAAGGACATATTTATGTGGGTAGACACATTGGGCACACATGTACAGTGGCAGATACACTTTGGAAACATTTATGCAGGTAGACACATTGGGCACACATGTACAGGGGCAGATATGCTAGGGACACATTCACAGGGTAGATACATTGGACTCACTTTTATAGGAGCAGATGCTTGGCACACATTTATAGGGGCTGGCGTACTTATTACACATTTATGGGGGTAGACACATTGGGCATACATGAACAGGGGCATAAACAGGGGCATATACATTTAGGACATATCTATGGGGGTGAACATATAATGCACACTTGTACATGGAAAGATACCCTAGGGACACATTTATAAGGTAGATTCATTGGATACACTTTTACAGGGGCAGATGCTTGGTAGACATTTATAGGGACTGATACACTTAGGACACTCTTATTAAGGTAGACACATTGTGCACACATGTACAAGAGCATATACACTCAGGACACCTTTATGGGGGTAGATACATTGGGCACACGTGTACAGGGGCAGATACATTCAGGACACATTTATGGGGGTAAACACATTTGGCACAAACGTGTAGGGACATATACACTAGTGACACATTTATAGTGTAGATACATCAGTCATACTTTTATAAGCGCAAATACTTGGCACACATTTATAGGGACTGATATACTTAGGACACATTTATTGGGGTAGACACCTTGGACACACAAGTACAGGGGCATTTACTCTCAGGACACATTTACAGGGGTACACACATTTGGCACACATGTACAGGGGCAGATACACTCAGGTCACATTTATGAGGGTAGACATGTTGGGCACACTTGCACAGGGTGTCACAACCAGACCATTCTTTTCTGCTGGCTTTCTGTCTCTGCCTGTGCAAGCGCTCTGCCGCGGTCCTACTGGTGAGGGTGCTGGTTCCTGGGGGTTGGCGGGAGTTGTGCGAGGAGGTCACGGGGGAACAGGCCATGCTGGTACAGGAAAGACTGGCAGCTTCTCCATGCTGCAGACTGCTGTGCATGAACTTTCATGGACCACCGTGATGACTCTTCCCAGACACGACAATCTGAGAATCGCTGCTGTGATCTTACACCGCTACCTCAGCTCGCATAGTTATCTACCACCAGCCGGAGACCAATTTAATGCTAAAGCATAAGGCAAGCTTCTGCTCTCACCTGTACACACAAATTATCAATATTTAAACATAGGTAAAATACCAAACATGAGGCTTTTGGGTCATAAAAATATAGATTCCAAGAACTAAAATTAGTTTAGTTTAATTCAAGAAATATCTACAAAGCTTATGAACAAAAAATACAAAGGATATAAGGATGTTACAAAAAGCCACAAATACAGTTAATCACAATTTCAAGTAAACCAAAGAAAATAGTAAAATGGGAGAAAAAAGACCATTCAGATCGTGACAGATAGAAGAGCTTTGGGATGAGGCCTTCCCAATGACGATTTCAGGTGCCCTGTGTCTTGTCGACAACCTCAATCAGAGAATCACACCTTCTGTCCAGTGAGCCTGTATTAAATCCCTGTGTGCCCATCTATTTCCCACTCACCCCCCCTTGGGGGGATACTAACCCTCCCTTGGGATAGTTTAACCCTTCCATTGCTTAGGTGACTGTAACAAAGGGTTTCTTGGTCACTTGAGCAGGTGTTAGGTCACTGCTCACTCTCTCCTGTTTGAGCTCCAAGACTTATGTCAATAAACATACCCCAGGACTTAGGTGAGGGAATCCACACCTTTTGAAGACTGTGTGTCTCTTGTATAAGCAGTCCTGCTTTGATCTCTGGGCCTGATTCAGACCCACTTGCAAGCGCTATGCGCTCGCAAGTGGGTCGATGGCTGGCAGTGCGCACTGCGCGAGCCCAAGAGCAAGCGATAAATCACTCGCTCCGGGGCTCACAACAAAACAGGATGGCTGTCGATGTTGATCGACAGCTCGCCCCATTTTGTATGCGGGAAGGGGGGGTGGCTGGCCAAACAGAGGCATTCCCAAAGGAACACCTGCCATTTGAGGTCGGCACCTACTGACATCACATGTGATGTCAGTAGTGAGCTTCTGGCTCTATTAGAGCCGGAGGCTCACTGGGGCTTGCGGCAGATTAGACCCTACCACAAAGGTCTCATTGCAAGCCTGATGGTCGCAATGGTCAACATCACAGCTTAGCGAGCAGTCAGGAGGCTTTTTTTTAAAAAAAAAAAGCGGCCGTCCTGATTCAGAGCGAGTGCTCACTTTTTGCGAGCGGCTCTGAATCAGGGCCTCTGTTCAGGAACAGGATACAGGGCTCTCAATGATAGCTTATCAAGGGCCTGGCTAGATGTTGCACAAACATTTTTCTTTATGCCCTAAACATCCAGACAGTTTTATGGCTGGCCCAGGAAGACAGACCTTCCTATGACCTTATTTTCTCATTTTCAAAAGGGAATTAGTTCAGAGGAGCTTTGTCACCTATCCACATATAAAGGACATTACATATAAAGTTAAAAAAGCAAGTTACATGTTTATACCATTAAGATATCCTGCACAGGCGCCAAAATCTGCTTTTCGCTACACGCCATCTTTGTTTTGGGCATGTGACCTGAATGGGCCAATCAGGTTGGAGCTCTGCATGTGACTCTCAACAACCTATCTTGCACCTTCCCATGGTACTTAAGGGTGTTCAGCACATCCTCTAATTGCCAGTGCAATATGTTCTCAGCCTTGCTGTGAGAGATTTCTCTGTGCTCCCTAGCTTTGGTATATTGCAGTCTTAGCAGTGTCTCATTTGCTTCAGGTCAGCATTCCAGGCAGTTCTCAGAATTCCTGCACAAGCTATACTCCACGACTCACCTTCCACTTGTTAATGAACAGCCGCATGCACTCAGAACCCATTGCAGTTTACAGACCTCTGATCCTCAGCAAACCTCTATTGGAATTTCTTCTCTGTCAGTTCATTACCAAGCACCTGTTTTCTGCCTCACATCAATTGGATTCATTCATTACCAGACACCTGATTCTCTGCTTCAAATCTATTGGATTTGTTTTATTATCAGACACTTGTTTCGCAGATCCACAGCAATTGGACTTTTATTCTCTGCCAGACATTTATCCTTTGACTTTTGTTACAGTATTTATATATTTGTTTAATTCCATGAATCTAAATACTCCCATTAAAACAGCTGCCTTTTAGTTTAACAAGACCATTCCTGCTTTGACTCCTGATTCAAACCTGGGTCCAAAAACCCCCCAGGTCCTGACACAGGGGTAGCTACACTCAGGACACATTTATGGGGGTAGACACATTGGGCACTCATGTACAGAGTTAGTAACACTTAGGACACATTTATGAAGGTAAACACAATGGGCACACATGTACAAGGGCAGATACACTCAGGACACATTTAAGGGGTATTCACATTGGGCACACATGTACAAGACAAATACACTAGGAACACATTTATAGGGTAATTACATCAAATATTTTTTTTAGGGGCAGATGCTTGCCACAAATATATAGGGACATATATACTTAGGACACATTTATGGGGGTAGACATAGTGGGCACACATGTACAGGGGCATATTCACTCAGGACACATTCATGGGAGTAGACATATTGGGCACACATATACAGGAACAGTAGATATATCATACAAACTTTTATAGTGGCAGATGCTTGACAAACATTATAGGGACGGATATCCTTAGGACACATTTATGGTGGTAGACACATTGGGCATACATGTACAGGTGCAGATACACTAAGGACTCATTTTTAATGGAGTAGAAACATTGGGCACAGGGGCATATACACCCAGGCAGAGCGTAACTAGACTTTTTAGTGCCCATTGCCAGAAAGAGCATTGGTGCCCCCCTCATTTTTCAAATGGACATAATGCACCCAAAAAAGGGGAATGGCCTCATGGGGAAGGGCCAGTGAAGAGATAGGAGAAGCCAGGATATGCTGGGGATGAAATAAGAGGAAGCTACAAGTGAGAATGATAATAAACAGAAATTTGACAGGCCCAAACAGCGCCCCCTGACCGGTGGTGCCCTGTGCGATGGAACCAGCCACACTACCCTAGCTACAGCCCTGCACCCAGGACCCATTTAAGGGGTAGACACATTGGGCACATATGTACATGGACAGATACACTAGGAACACATTTATAGGGTAATTACATTGGATACATTTTTATAGGGCATTATGCTTTGCACACAGTTATAGGGACATTTATGGGGGTAGACACATTGGGTACACATGTACAGGATCAGATACACTTATTACACATTTATGGGGGTAGCCACATTAGGCACACTTGTACAGGGAAAGGTACACTAGGAAAATATTTATAAGGTAGATACATTGGACACACATTTATAGTGACTGATACACTTAGGACACATTGGGCACACATGTACAGGGGCAGATACACTATGGACTTTGGGCACACATGTAGAGGGGCAGATACACTCAGGACACATTTATGGGGGTTTAAACATTGGGCAGACATGTACAGGGACAGATATACTAGGGACACATTTATACCACTTTTACACCAAAGTTTCAGGTCTATCCCGGGATTTGGAACAATCAATTACGGGACAGACCCCCTTTTACACTGCAGCACCCAGGTTGGCACCGTTCAGCATTGACCCACCTCTCCAGTGCAGGTTTGCAGTGCTTCTTACCCTCCCTCCCCCTCCAAGACCCCCTTAACTTACTCCGAAGTGGTCCGGAGGCACGGAGGTCGGATTTTGTGCGCTGCTCCATTCTGGACGGCCTGACAGTGGATGTTTGGAGATTATGTCAACTGCAAATGCCACTGAAGCTGGCCAATCGGGAAGCATGTGGTGATACCCAGGTTATTGTGACCTGGGTTGTGCAGTTTACACTGCAGGGTGACACAGGAATGACACATAATCAACCATGCAATCCAGCCGGGTTGGATCCCCGGGTCACTGAACCCAGGTTTATCCATTTACACCCACACCCATTCAAGTGCATCACCCCGAGATATTAAAGTCAGTGTAAAAGGAGTATTATAGGGTAGTTACATTGGACACACTATTATAGGGGCAGATGCTTGGCACACATTTATAGGGACTGATATAGGGACTGATATACTAAGGACACATTTATGGAGATAGACACATTGGGCACACATGTACAGGGGCAGATACACTAGGACACATTTTTAGGGGTAGACACATTGGGCACACATGCACAGGGGCAGATACACTCAGGACACAGTTATGGGGGTATGTACAGGAGCAGATACACTAGGGACACATTTAAAGTGTAGATATGTCGGACAAACTGTTATAGGGGCAGATGCTTGGCACACATTTATTGGGACTGAAATACTTAGGGCACATTTATGGGGTAGACAAATTAGGCACACATGCACAGGGACAAATACTCTAGGGACACATTTATAGGGTAGATAAATTGGAACACAATTTTTAGGGGCAGATGCTTGGCACACATTTATAGGGCCTGATATACATTGGGCACACATGTAGATGGGAAGATACACTCAGGATACCTTTTTGGGGGTAGACACATTGGGCACACATATACAGGAACAGATACACTAGCACACATTTATATGGTAGATACATCGGACCCACTTTTATAGGGGCAGTTGCTTGGCACACTTTTATAGGGACTGATATTATTAGGACACATTTATTGGGGTAGACACCATGGGCACACATGTACAGGGGCAGATACATTCAGGACACATTTATGGGGTTATACACGTACAAGGACAGAAACACTAGGGACACATTTATGGTGGTAGAAACATTGGGCACACATGCACAGGGACAGAAACACTAGGGACACATTTAGAGGGGTAGACTCATTGGGCACACATGTACAGGGACAGATACACTAGGGACACATTTATAGGGTAGATACATCAGGTACACTTTTATAGGGGCAGATGTTTGGCACACATTTATAGGGACAGATATATTCAGGACACATTTATGGGGGCAGGCACATTGGGTACATACAGTCAGGTCCATAAATATTGGGACATTGACAGAATTTTCATATTTTGTCCTCTATTCACCACAACAATGGCTTTGAAATGAAACAAACAAGATGTGCTTTAACTGCAGACTTTCAGATTTAATTTGAGGGTAATTACATCCAAATCGGGTGAACGGTCTAAGAATTACAACAGTTTCAATATGTGCCTCCCACTTTTTAAGGGGCCAAAAGTAATGGGACTATCAACTCAAAAGCTATTTCATGGACAGGTGTGGGCTATTCCTTCGTTATTTCATTATCAATTAAGCAGGTAAAAGGTCTGGAGTTGATTCTAGGTGTGACATTTGCATTTGGAATCAGTTGCCGCCAACTCTCAATATGAGATCCAAAGAGCTGTCACTATCAGTGAAGCAAGCCATCATTAGGCTTAAAAATCAAAACAAACCCATTAGAGAGATAGCAAAAACATTAGGTGTGGCCAAATCAACTGTTTGGAACATTCTTAAAAAGAAAGAACGCACCGGAGAGCTCAGCAACACCAAAAGACCCGGAAGACCACGGAAAACAACTGTGGTGGATGACAAAAGAATTATATCCCTGGTGAAGAAAAACCCTTTCACAACAGTTGGCCAAATCAAGAACACTCTCCAGAAGGTAGATGTATATGTGTCAAAGTCAACAATCAAGAGAAGACTTCACAAGAGTGAATATAGAGGGTTCACCACAAGATGCAAACCATTGGTGAGCCACAAAAACAGGAAGACCAGATTAGAGTTTGCCAAACAACATCTAAAAAAGCCATTACAGTTCTGGAACAACATCCTATTGACAGATGAGACAAAGAACAACTTGTACCAGAGTGATGGGAAGAGAAGAGAAGGAAAGGAACTGCTCATGATCCAAAACATACCACCTTATCAGTGAAGCATGGTGGTGGTAGTGTCATGGCGTGGGCATGTATGGCTGCCAATGGAACTGGTTCCCTTGTATTTATTGATGATGTGACTGCTGACAAAAGCAGCAGAATGAATTCTGAAGTGTTTCGGGCAATATTATTTGCTCATATTCAGTCAAATGCTTCAGAACTCATTGGATGGCGCTTCACAGTGCAGATGGACAATAACCCGAAGCATACTGCAAAAGCAACCAAAGAGTTTTTTAAGGCTAAAAAGTGGAATGTTTTGCAATGGCCAAGTCAATCCCCTGACCTGAATCCGATTGAGCATGCATTTCACTTGATGAAGAAAAAACTGAAAGGAAAATGCCCCAAGAACAAGCAGGAACTGAAGACATTTGCAGTAGAGGCCTGGCAGAGCATCACCAGGGATGAAACCCAGCGTCTGGTGATGTCTATGCATTCCAGACTTCAGGCTGTAATTGCCTGCAAAGGATTTGCAACAAAGTATTAAAAAGTGAAAGTTAGATTTAGGATTGTTTAGTTTGTCCCATTACTTTTGGCCCCTTAAAAAGTGGGAGGCACATATAGAAATCGTTGTAATTCCTACACCGTTCACCTGATTTGGATGTAATTACCCTCAAATTAAATCTGAAAGTCTGCAGTTAAAGCACATCTTGTTTGTTTCATTTCAAAGCCATTGTTGTGGTGAATAGAGGACAAAATATGAAAATTCTGTCAATGTCCCAATATTTATGGACCTGACTGTATGTATAAGGACTGATGTTAGGTATACATTTATTAAAAATAGAAATACTAATAGTCTAAACAATTATAATAAACTGTACAATAACATTGAGTTATAGTGATGTCCATAGCATATGTTTGGCAGAAATACATGCACATCCAGCAATTCACAGTTGGGTAAGTGCTTGGCTTTGAAAAATACATTTTTTTTTCACTGGGGATTATTGCTATTGGTAACCACATTCATTAATAGTGTGATGTGAATGCAACATCTTTTACCTATGAAAACCCATGTTCTCTCCAGCAAAAGGGTTTATTGACATTTTATTAATAGAGGTTTTCAGTTTCTAGGCAGCAAGGATGGTGTAATGAATAGCATTACTGTCTTGCAGCACTGAAGTCTTGGGTTTGATTCCTGCAAATGTTCTTAGTGTGTGGAGTTTGTATGTGTTCCCAATGTTTGCATAGGCTCCTCTGGGTGCTCCGTTTTCCTCCTACAACCCAGAAACATGTCTTATTTGTCATCTGTAGTCCAGTGTAGCTAAACTTTTATCCAATGTGTAGGGTTGTCTTAACTGCAGTGTGGACCCTGGGCAAATCAATGCACTGGGGCCCCTATCCACCCATTCACGGGAAAAAATTGTAAATTGTCGATAAAATTAAACACTCCTGCATGCCCATCAGACCTCCCACACATGCAGAGAGACTCTGTCTGACTGGTCTAAAGCAGGCAGATGAAGTGAAACTGGGACTGAGGTGAGTACTCATGGCTGCAGGGGGGCAGGTTTGTGGGGCCCTACAAGCTTTGGTCCCTTGGGCAACTGCCCAAGAAGCCCAATGGAAGAGATGGCAATGTGTAATCATTTCACTTAGTAGGTTGCAATGAGACATTGGGCCTATTTCAGAGGTAGACGCAAAGGAAATCACTCCAGATTTGAGAAGTTATGCAAAAGTTGCAGCCACCATCTTTTGTGCTGAGGAGGCCACCCCAAATGTTCGCTGTCTGTCAATTACTCTGCATCCACAACTGTTGCTAGTCCATTGCAGCACACGTGCAGTGCGGTTCTGATGTATGTGCCGTAGTCAAAACATTTCCCACTTGTGAAATAAAATATAAACTGCATCCACCTCTTAATCAGGCCCAGTGACTGTAATCCTCTCAGGAATACCCTCCTACCTCATGCATTTAGTTAGGCTTTAGTGACCCAGGAATATGTGTGACAATGGCAATGTAGAAATTCATAGAAATATACTAATGTGTGCAGAGAAACAAAAAGAAAATGGTCAGTTAGCAGATAGACAGCAGACAGGAATGATTACAGTTAGAGCAGCTCATTATTATGATGCTAGTGATGAATATACATTTTATAGCTATAATGAAAGGCTGCTAATATAGTAGTTATGTATAGGAAAGGAGCATTTGTGGTTAAGCCATGTTCAGATTGATGTAGGTAAGTCCCTTTCATCTGTCATTTGTCAAAAAATTATTTTGTTTGTCAACAATAATAAAAATAGGCATAACAAAAATATTTATTTTAAAGGAGTAAAAGGAGGGTATACAGTATTTATATTGCACACTTAGGAATTTGCATATCATTTATCAGAATCAGAAGCAGGTACAGTATGGCATATAATGGTAAACAAATAGAACATTTGATACAACTTAAGTAAAGTAGTAACAGACACTATTTATACAATTACACAAATGTAAAACAATAACATAAGTAAAATGTATGATAAAGTACATTTCTGTATCTATCTACTAAGTGAAAAGGGATAATTGAGAATTATATTAGAGATGAGAAGAAATTGGACTTATCACCACTAAGGCTACAGAGAGACAAAGTTTAAATGTATATTTAATAAACACTAGAGGAACAGATCCCTGCAAATCTAAACCCAAATCTTTATTTCCCTGTAAAACTGGGCACTCTTCTAGGCATCTCCCGAGAGCGGAGTGTAGGTGTGTTTTGTGTACCTTAAATTGAACCCATCTACACACAGGGCCAGATTAACCATGGGGCATATAGGACTATAAGCTCTAGACCTCCACATAAAAGTAGGCCCATATTTATGACAGCAATTTCACCAGCCACCTAGCTGGCCTCACAGTTGGCCATAAATCATTAAAAATAAATGTGAAGAATTAAAATGTAATTTCTACTTTCCTCTACTTTTTTGAATTTGGGGATATCACAGTATAGTGGTGTACACACCGAAATGGCACAGCCCACACACACACAACAGGTCACAACTCCTCATTTTCAATTATCAGGCCAGGTATATATAGAAATGTTGTAGTTATGTAGCAGTTAATAAACAAACATATACATGAATCACATTTAACATTGTCTTTTTTTTGTATACTATTAACAATATCATTTTTCAGGAGTCAGCATACGAATTCTTTAATGTGATGCTTAACAAACCAGTTGTGGTAAATATGCTGTACATCATATTTTGATGCTATAATAACACTACTGTATAGAGTTTTATTTGCATTGCATTTTGGTATAAACAAATGGAGAAGCCGTCTGATGGTAATGTCATAACACAGGTGTAACATCAGCAGACAAAGTAGTAATTGTAATAGGCTGCAGAGCTCTGACATTGGCGAGTCCCGTGCTGGATATTTTCAAGTAGCAGCTATTTAACAGGCAAAACCAGGTGGATTTTGCCTGGTAAATAACTGTTTTTTAAATCATCGAGCAGTTTTGCACAGGACTTGCTGATGTCAGAACTCAGCACCATATCACATTTACCCCAGAGTCTAGTACTCAAAAATGGGGTTAGTTCAAAAACATTTCAACATATTTTATACCCACTTTTTTAAATCCATATTCAACATGTCTAGTTCAATTGGGCGAGATATTTTTTTTTTGGAGGGTGCTCTTTTTTCCCCAGCTTCAGGACCAGTTTTTAGAATACATTTTAGAAATGCTAGAGCTTTTTAGACTGCTGCAAAATACATTTATGGATATGGTTCTAACCACAAGTGGCTAATATTTTTTTCCAAAAAACACTCAGAAATTAAATTTTTTTTATGATTGAATTAGATCAAGAACTTCTAATTAAAACTTATCCAACATGCTTTTATTATTTTTTTAAACAAAGTACACCATAAAAATAGCTGTTTGCATGTAATACTTAAGTAATGGCCATCGACAGCTGTACCATTGATGGCCAATGGTTTAAACTATTGTTCGAAAACAATCGATGGTTTAGCCACCAATTGTTGAGCTCTGCACATGCACAGGCTGTGACCTTTGCACTGCTATTGATGGAAAAAACAACAACAGATTTTTTTGTGTACAGAGGCACTGAATGCTCTCGGTGGCTGCTCCTCTATGCATCTGCTGGGGATGCACAGAGGGGAGACTGATGGGAGCACTTATTATTCTATGCATAGAGGAGCAGTGGCCAGGTATGCATAGAGGGGGGTAGCCCAATCACTGCTGTCCACAGCGATTGGGACACACTGAGTGAATACACCACTACCTAAGCTGCGGCTGCTCTTCAGCTGCTGGGTACAGCTGAACTGCCCAATCACTGTGGCCAGCAGTAATTGGGACACAATGGGGGTGGAGCTGCTGGTGTAGAGGGACCAGGCAGTCCCTCTTAGACTGGCCAATGCTAGAAGATTTCCAGCAGCCTCCCACTGGGCATTTATGACTGGTCATATCAAATGCGACCACACCAGGCAAGTGGTTAATGACAACTTAAAAACAATGCTTGTGAATTAAGGTATTGTATAATCTTCATGGTGATTATCAGTTTCACTATAATGGTGAATTATCAAATTTAGCAATGGAAATTACATTATTTAATAAACTATTAAGCCCCAAAATAGTAAATTACAGTAATTAAAATTAGATAGCAACGTGTGATTAAATATCTGAAACACATTATTACAATGAATTATTAATAATTATTAGTGTTTATTTGTTAATTGAATATTTTTTATTGAAATGTTAAATTATAAACAAAAAAAATAAAATAAAGAAAGTAAACATAATCATGGCAGGGAATATAGATAAAATGCAGCATACAAATGGTTTTACACCAATATATTGTTACAAAAACTATTAGACTAAACAGGACTAAACAGGATATACTCAAAATCTAGTAAAGGAGCATACATGAAACCAAAGGCACCATTCAGGTTTACAAATCTTGATACCCAAGGTAATTAGAAGAGGCAAAACAAAATAAGTAAAATATGCAGCTAGTAAAATCCTAAATTTACTAACCGTATATCACACAAACAAATATCTGCCAAAATAACAAAACAAAACAAATACACCCAAAAGAAACCTTACCAAGCCCCTCCCCGACCCTTTATAACCAAACCCAACCCAGTTTTCCAGTACTTTGGATTCCCTAACCCATCCTCCCCTTAACTACACTAATCTATCTACAAACCCCCAACTTACCCAAACCCAAATAGCAGATGGTAAATTTACATAAACAATAAGGGCAATAAACTAGGCTATACCCAGCTCTCCCGTGTTATACAAAACTGGAGCTCCTCCCATAGGGAATCATTGAAAATTTTACAGATATACATATAACACAGCACATATGAAAAAAAAAAAAAAATGGAAAAACAGGATATGTAGAATACAAATTAAAAGTAACAATTAATAAGGCATGATAATGGGATGCAAATTATTAGACATTAGTTCGGCCAGGCTTCGGTCCCTTGAAAGGATGGAAATAAAGGAACATTCCCATCCCAACTCACTCGAGGAGAAATAGGAAAGCACACAATATACTTAAACAGTAAATCCCGTACTTTCAGTGCACCAAATAGGATCATAGAAGGAACCTTTTGAAGGGCCACAGTTGCATCAAATTAATCAAGGATGCAGGCGGTCATATCCATTATGAGATATGAAACTTCAGAAATCAGATGAGAATCGGCTTAACTCTCACAAAGCTTCTGGTGGGTACAGCAGGGAGAAATTATGTCCACTGACATGGTGTCAAACTTACTGAGAAGTCTTTGTGTAGAGGCATTGATAGCCTGGAGGATTTGTTGCAGATAACTAGACATGGTTGATGTAAACAGCCACAACAATTATAGAATCTCTGTAACCAAAGCTAGCAATCCAACAGGAGTAATTGACCCAGTGCAGTAATTTCAGCACAGTAGATAGCTCGAACCAGCGTGAGGAAGCCCCTGTGGCAAAATGGTGGCAGCTAGCACACCACCAGAGCTCACTAGCAGAAACCACAAAAGAGACAAGTAATAACCACCAGGGACAAGATGTTAGCCATCGAACCCCAGCACATCCCATGTCACCAGGACTGGTTAAAAGACATTGTAGGAGCAACATGCAGGAAGCAGCAAAGTTGGGCCAGTGGAGGTCACTGCCAGAAATCAGGAAGGAGCCACATAGCACAAGAGGACAGCTGCTAGAGCCAGGAACACCACACTGCAGGACCCAGCCACAGAGATTAGCATGCAACAGGTAAGTAGGCACTAGTCAAAGAGCCCACAGATGAACTTCAGGAGATGCAGGAAAGAGTACCTCATTGCTACACAGCAGTTACAGAGAGTATGGGCCTGATTCAGACCCGGACGCTATTTGCGGCCGCTCGCTGGCTAAAAAGGGACCGACTATTTAAATTATGTGCTTGCACTGCATTGCGTAAAGCTGCCCACTAAGTAATAGTTAGTGGCCACACTATGCGCTCGCACCTGTATAAAGACGCCCCTTTGCCACTCGCAACACACGTCATCTCCGGCAGTTGCAGGATTAAAAGGGAACATCGAGAGCCATCGGAGCTACTAGCAGCGCTTTTGGTAGCCATTTCCCACCACAACATTGTGAGTAGTTCAGGCTAAAATACAACCCAGTCACGTGTGTAATGACGCTACTTTGCTAATTATGCACACCCATTAAATGCTGTTCTGACATTCGGGCACAACAGCGTTTACACATCCACACCCCCATTTACAAGCACTTCCCCTGTTACCACCTACAAATGGCACTGTCACTCAATATAGCGGCCCATCTGCGGGCTACGGGCGAGCACTTTCCCATTGCAATGACTGGTTCGCGCACGCGCATTGCAACTCATATACCTGTGCAAATTGCGTAAAATTGCTCAATGCGAGTGAACACAGCATAGCGTCTGGGTCTGAATCAGGCTCTATGTCCAAACAAACAGGATTTTTTGACAGGATGAAAGCGGGAGAGCTGGCAAACACATCCTATGCCATGCTACTCGAGGCCACGCTCCTATAATTATTAGTGCTTATTACATTACTCCCCTTCACACACCCATTTCCTGAATATGTATATTGTTCCCAGAATCTGTATAAGATGAATTTGCCCCCTAAACTCTACTGTAAATCTGTAACATCCCACCTGAATTATAAAATCAAATCAGTGGACAATTGCTGGCCTTAGGTAAAAGAGCTTCTCAAATTATATTTGTTTTTCTCTTGCCATAACATAGCTCACTATAAAGCAGAAATGTGGTTCAAATACTTTATTTAGTTTATTCAGTTTGTGTAGTGTTTTATACTGTGTCAAATAGACTATCCATTTATTTCAGAACAGCCTGGAAGGACTCATAAGGCATTTTCTGTACTGCGATTGTGCAATACTAAATAATACAATCTAAATTATTGACTAGCATCTTGAAGAATCTCCCACCCCAATGCTTCTAGAGAGACACCTATCTCTATAACAAGTGTAACATTTATGTCCCATAGTAGTGCCCTAGATCATTTTATGAACTATATTAGTACCCTAGTTAATGTTATACTCTGTAGTGCCCAGGTAAAAGAGGTGACTGTTACATTCCTATATGTATAGTGAGCCTAAGCCTTGCTCTACAGTATGATAACACAATGTATCCTTAGTTGCCAGCAAAGGCCTCTGTTCCCCTGTGATGTTGGTTACACATAAATATGATCCCATGTCTTACAGGGTGCATGCATTAGTGCCCAATGGTCACATAGGACATGACTGCAAGGGACTATTCCAAATGTTATCTACCCCTTAGACTTGGATTTTGGCATAGCTAAAAACATTATTTGCCCAACTTTCAAACTGCCGGTGATTTTTAGCCACTGATCACAAAATATACAACACAATATATCACAGATTCTCATGGATTCACATTCTCTATTAAGTCTGATGAAAGGAAAAATACTGTGATACGATTGTACAATTTTTTTCAATTGCTTTTAATACTATTCTGTTCATTCAGATTGAAGTTGAGCCCGAAGAAAAACCAGTAGACGTATTATAGTAAGTTGGCTACAGATAACAATAGATATATCCAGATGGATGGAAAAATATGTTCCATTACTGCTGAAGTACTGAGATAATGTTACATTTGGGAACACTTTATCACTGACAGCCCTATCATTGTCAAACATCCTTTTTTTTCCACTGTAATTTGACCAAAACATATCACCAGGGAAGCTAAGCAATACTCTGTTCCCCCTGCAATACTTGCCCAAAGTAATAAGGGATAACTTACAGTAATGGCTGAGCAGTATTTGTGCTTAGGCATGTGCAAACTTGGAACTGAAAGCCTAGATTTAAGAAAAAAAACTGTCTGAAAACAATTATATTTTGTACATTTCCCTTAAAAACACATCTAAAACTTTAACACATTACATTTATTTTATCCATTAATAAAACTTTTTAAATAATCTTTTTTTCTGTTATTGATAGACACAGGTTTATCATCAACAATAACAATGCTATCACTGGCAGTAACCCATTTTGTATTTCCATTAGTGTGGTAATAATTCATATTGCTAATAGAAATGCCCGATTTTGCTGCAAATAAGGCTCTTTGCCTGCTGAGAAAAAAAAAGTGAGAAAAAAAATCAATAATGCTTCAAAGTTGACACAAGGTGAATACTGTAAAGACTTAGAAAATGTTTTTTCAAGATTCCACAGTGTAGATTTACTACAGATTCTAAAAGTAAAGAGTAATGGTGTTGTCATTCACAACCAGTCAGATTATGTCTATCATTTCTCTCTTGCACCCTAAGAAATGATAGACAGAATCTACTTGGTTACAACAAGTGCATCTCTAACCTGTGACACAATTACAGCAGGCACCCTTACCAAACTATAATATATAGAAAACATAAACAACA
Source organism: Taudactylus pleione (assembly GCA_031769625.1). Classification (NCBI taxonomy): domain Eukaryota; kingdom Metazoa; phylum Chordata; class Amphibia; order Anura; family Myobatrachidae; genus Taudactylus; species Taudactylus pleione. Next base: position 448,687 of record JAUIMM010000422.1, read on the forward strand.
AGAATACACAATGCCATACAGCCTATTCCACGTATGTTCTAAAAATAAATGTACCATTTTAATGTTTCAGTTAGGTTTACAGTTTGAGCAATTCATATAAAATAATCCATATATTATGTCAGTATTATTCAGCATCACTGTGTGTTGATGTTTTAAATGGGATGTAGTTGGGATCCCAGCATGCGGGATGCTGACAGTCTAAATACCGTCTCCGAAATCCTGACAGGTCGGGATCCCTGCACCAGTATCCCAGCCGTCAGCATCCCGAATGGTAAGTATCAGGGTGCATGGGGAGGGTAGTATTATGTAGCAGGGTTAGGTTTAGGTGTTAGGGGGAGGGTTAGGGTTAGGCACCAGGAGGGAGGGTTAGGATTAGGGTGCAGGGAGGGGGAGGTTAGGTTTATGCACCGGGGAGGGGACCTTAGATTTAGGGTCTTAGGTTTAGGGTGCAGGGAGGGGGAGGTTAGGTTTAGGCTTTAGGAAGGGGGGTTAGGTTTAGGCACCAGGGAGGGAGGGTTAGGGTAGGGGTTAGGGTAGGGAAAAAAGTTACCATGAGTTCCAATGGGTGTCGGTACTCTAGCTGTCGGGATGCCGCTGTCAGTATTCTGAATAGCGGCATCCCAACAGCCGGGATATTATGCCCAACCCATTTTAAACATCTGTTAATAGTCAGCCATAAATCATTAAGCATTAAAATATAATTTTTCTTTTGTTCACAAAATGATGCAATTTTTCTATGTTTACTAATTTGGGGAGTCGTTGGGGCTCATAGCATAGAGGGGTACACACCCACACTGGCCACACACAAAACAAGTCACAGCTCCTCCACTTCTCTGAATTAGGCCATATGTATAGGAATATTTTAGTTATGTAGTAGTTAATAAACTAACATGTACATGAATCACATTTAACATTTTCTAGATTCTAATTTTATCTGTGTTTTAACAATATTATTTTTCAGTGGTCCAAAGGATGTAATTATAGTTATCGATGGGAACTTCCATTACCAACCCCGTTAGGGTAAATATGATGTACATTATATTTTGATGCTATAACATTACAATATAGAGTATTGATTGCATTGCATTTTGCTGTAAAAAAAAATCATGTCTGATAAAGATTACAACAAAGAGTCAAACTCTCAAAAATCGAGTTAGTTCAAAAACACATTTTTTATTCCCACTTTTCTAAATCCATATTCAACTATTGACACTTTTTTAAGACTGTTAGAGGTAAATTTACTAAAGTGAGAGTTTTTAGAAGTGGAGATGTTGCCCATAGCAACCAAACAGATTCTACTACTGTCTAATTTGACATTTAACTAGCAACTTCTAGAAGATATTAGTTAGAGTCTGACTGGATGCTATGGGCAACAGCTCCACTTCTAAAAACTCTCACTTTATTAAATGTACCCCTTACTGTCAAAATTTGAAAAATCTTAAAAGGTGAACATCAGAGCCATAACTAGAATTTTTAGTGTCCTGTGCCAGAGAGCATTGGCACTCCCCTCTCCCATTTTATAAATAAGGACATAAGATAGTGCACCTGAAAAAGGGCCATGGCCTCATTGGGAAGGGCCAGGCAAGAGTTAGGGGCATATATAGATAAGGGAATGGGGAGGTAGGGAAGGATTGATTGCACAGGAATATTGGTAGGTAAAAAAGATAGTTTTAAAGCACTAAAGGTAGAAGGTGCACCCTCGGAGTAAATTGAGTATATCAAAGAGAAGAGAAAAAAGACTCAGTATGGGGGGAACACTCGTATAGAATTAACAAGCTATAAAAATGACATTTTATTGAAATTCATTAAAAAGGAAAAGAGAAAAAAATGGCCAAAAATACCTATCAGGTTGGACAATACAAACAAACAAACGATTCTCCAATCATAGGAGATACACTGTAATATTACTGCAATTTGTGTTGTATATTTTGGTCAATACCTATGGAAAAAGTATATCATGTTTATATCTTTCAAAAACCACAAGACAGGACTTTTAGGTATTAAGATATATAATATGGATGTAATCGTCAATCACAATTGTATTTTGTATATATTGAAATATATACAACAGTCGATACTCACAGTTGTTTCTTATATATACATATACATATAGCAATGTAGGTATTCAGGATTGCCTCTAAGCAGAATCCTGCTATGCAATCATCTCAATTTGTGTTGTGTATTTAGTCAGAAACTAGGGAATAAGTATATGTATCTCATGTTAATATCTTTCAAAACCCACAGGACAGGACATTTAGTATTGAGATATACAATTTTAAATGCAATCGGCAATCACAATGGTTTCCCTTTGTATATTGAAATATATATAACAATTAGTGATCACAGTTGTTTCATATATATATATATATATATATATATATATATATATATATATATCATTTAACAATGCAGGTATTCAGGATTGCCTCTGAGCAGATTTCTGCTATGCATCCATTCTCAATAGAGGAATGAACAGGGAATCTTCCTAAGTGCAGTAGCAGCAATAAAACATATGCATATTAAAGTGAAATAAGCACACATACATATATATATATATATATATATGCACATACACTAAGCACTTAGCAAAGCAAGTATTCGAGATTGCCTCCAAGTAGATTCTTGCTATGCAGTCATCTCAATTTATGTTGTATATTTAGTCAGTGCCTATGGAATATATATATATATATATATATATATATATATATATATCCTGTTCATATCTTTCAAAAACCACAAAACAGGACATTGAGTATTGAAATATACAATTTTGAATGAAATCGGCAATCACAATTGTTTCCTGTGTATATTGAAATGTATATGACAATTGGTAATCACTGTTGTTTCTGATATATATCTATATATAGCATTTAGCAATGCAGGTATTCAGGATTGCCTCTTGGCAGATTTCTGCTATGCATCCGTTTTCAATAGAGGACTAAACAGTGAATATATATCTTAGAAGTTGTGTATATGCAAAATCCCCCTGATTCTTATCGGTTTCTGGTGGTTGAATTCAGTGACATCTGGACACTGTTCAGGTGGGATTTCTATGTATTTGCTATTGGTATTTAAACTGGCACTGTGAATGGGGGGTTGTAGCTGTGATGTCTCTAGTTATTTGTTCTTGACAAAGGTTCAGACGGACCAAACATTGACATACAATATGACTGTGAATTAAATTAACTTTCATCTTCTTCATAAATTTGTGGTGAGTGCCCATATCTTGGATATTCCATTTTTTGGACTTTACATGTCTTTAATGGAGCACCTCTTCTTGGATTTTGTTGGGTACAGTGTGCAGTCTGACATTTAAATTGGATTTGGAGACCTCACTACACAGTCTGGAGCTTCCGTTAGGCTAGCACCTGCTGCATGCTAGAAACATTTTATGTTTATTAATTTGCTTGAAGTTGGCTTGGAACAAAAATAGACACTTATTAATATCCACATGGAATGACATTCCCATATACATGTATTTGGTAGTTGGGATTTTTAATAGAATCATATCAGTATAGCACACATTGGTTCTATGTGTGTTTTATTCTCCTCGTATATTTTGTTCCTCAGACATTTTTCTTGCCATCACTGTGGGGTGTTGGGGCTGTTGATCAGATGTGGTAGTTACACCTAGATTTATTGCCACATATACAGTGTGTAAGCTGCTATGTGAACAATGTTGTAGGTCATACTCATGAATTTGTATTTTTCTGTATTTATACATCATATAAATGTAGCACTTAGTATAGCATGAATTTATAGATGTGATCTAGTCATTTTTTGACCTATCTTTTAAATGTTACTAGAACATATATGAACATTCTCTTGCCTCATTGGTGTTGATACATTTGACTGTGGTTTATATGCTTTTGTTTTGATGCCGCTATGACTTCAGATATAGCACAAGTGCCAGACGAAGCTGCCTTTGAGCTTGCACAAAGCACTTTAGTTTCACTGACAGATGATGATGCCGACTAGGTCCTGTTCGACCATATAGAGTTCTCAAAATTACCTGAAGAATAATATACTGATTTATACCACAAACTCCTTTTTGATAAGGAGGAAAGAGATTGATCTGACCTTACATGGTAAATTTCTTTCCGATTACTTTCGTAATAAAAAGATATCCAGGGGGTTCAGGGTGAATAATGTGCCCATGTTTGGGAGGAACAGCTTGACATTTTGCACCAGGTGGTGTGGTGTCCTCACTAAGTGTTCATTAGATTTAACACTAGAACACAGACCGTTCACACAGACCAGGTTCAGGTCCCCTTTGCAATTTGATACATCCTCCTCCTATTCCAACTCCGATAGCGATCTTAGTGGACAGAAACCCCCTAGTGGTGCTTCTTTTTTAGGGAGAGGCAACAGAGACCACATAATATCCACATCAGAACATGACATAGGCATCCAATCAGGAGAGGTGGCATGAACAAGAAGACAAGGGTGAGATCAACAGGAGATCTAGTACCAATTTACAATCTGTCCAGCAAGCCATTGTCACCAGCAGAGAGTGAGGTACTGTCTTTGGGACTATCATTTGTCCCAACAGTGACACATAATCAGTTTAACTGGTCTATAGATCACTATAATTTGGACAGAAGCTTAGGTTATTCAAATGTTTCTCATCAAGACCTTCCTCTGATTGGTCGAACAAGATAACCTTATTGGACCCCAGCAACAAGCTCTTAAGTCACTTATGCACAATTATGAAATCGTTGCGAGACAGTCTGATTAAGGGGGTGCAGTTGTCATCCAAGATTAGCAAACATACAACAATGAGGTAATTTGCCAACTTGATGATGTTAATACATATTCTAAAATTATGTGCAACCATATGTATGATGTCAAGAGACGTGTTGATGATGTAGTCGACCGGGCAGTTCAACACATGATGGAATAGCTTTCTTGAAGTTGAACGTTCCATCTGTCCTATCTTATATTTGTTATCCAAAGTCCACAAGTCACTGGTTGACCTGCCTGGCCACCCAGTAATCTCTCCCAGTGGGAAGCAGAAAATATATGGAGTAACACAAGCTATGGAACAGAATTGAAACTCTGTGCAAGGTACATCGACGATGTCATCATTATATGGAAGGGGTCAAGAGAGAGCCTGGAACAGTACATATGGAAAATCAACATCAATACGGTCAATCCGGAGTTTACAAGCATGATTAGTGAAGATACAGTTGACTTCTTGCACCTGACGTTTTTTATAGAGGAAGGGCAGATACATGCTAAAACATTCATTAAGCCCACAGACTGTTACAGCTATCTAGAGGCATCTAGTAACCAATATGGTTATCAAACATCCCAGGTGGACAACTGAGGATAATCTGACGGAATTCCTGAAAGAAGAAAGATTTTGAAGTACAATCCAGAGAACTACCTAACAAATTTGTTGACAAAAAGTATAAGCTACTGTACATCATCTAGAGCAAAATAAAGTGAAGGCAACCACCATCAACAGAGAAGACCTCCTTATATAGGAGAAGCAAGAGAAAGAACCAGAAAATCTCATGTTAATTTCCAACTATTTGGCACAGAGGGCCTAATTCAGACCCGCTCAAGAGTGCTGAGCACTCGCAAGCGGGTTGATGTTGGGCTAGTGCACATGCGCACGATGGAGGCTGCTCCGTCGTGCACATGCCCGAGACCCAGATAGTGATGGGCAATCCGTCGCTCCAGGTCTTGCTACAAAGGGGGCATGCTGTCGATGGTGAGTGACAGCACGCCCACTTTGGTGGGTGTGCCGGGGGCATGGCTGCCCAGATGGAGGCATTCCCATGGGAACGCCTGCCATCTGGGGCCAGCCCCACTGACATCACTAGTGATGTCAGTGGGAGTGCTTTTGGCTCTGATAGAGCCAAAAGCACTCCAGGGCTTGCGGCCAGGAGACCCTACTGCAAGAGTCTCTTCACAAGCCTGATGGTCAAGATGGTCTTGACCATCGCAACCATCATCATGGATGCTTGCATAAGCTGTGGGTGGTAACCCACAGCTATGCGAGCATCCAAGAGGCCTCACTATTAAAAAAAAAACTGCCCTGATTCAGAGCGGGCGCTCGTTCAGAGCATCTGGCTCTGAATCAGGCCCAGAGTTCATTATTGGAGAATAGTATCAGGAAATATTGGCACATACTGCGGGCAGATGAATACTTGAAGAAACATCTACTAGAACATCCAAAGATAGTTTATAGAAGGGCCCATCCATCAGATCTTCACTTGTTAACAGTAATCTAAAAGAAACATGCATGAAGAAGACATTAAAAACCACAGGATTTTCAAGGTGTGGAATTTCTACTGTGTGTAAAAAGACAAAGTGGAACAACACACAAATCATTAAACAAATAAAATTATTCAGTAACAATAGAGAAAGTTACACGTTTGAATACAGGAGCACCTCCCAGAAGAAAAAGGACAACTATAGTGTCCCGCTCCACTTCAAAGAGTAGCATAACAGCAATCCAAGAGATCTGCAGTTCATAGGAGTCAAGAAAATTATACCATCATGGAGAGGAGGAAATATAGAAAACATACTCAGTAAAGAAGAAACCAAAACTACAGTATATATGAAATGGGAACTCTGACTCCAAAAGGCTTGAATATCAACATGGAAATTACACCTTTTCTCTAATTTTGGCTCACACTTTATGGGATAAAAAGAACATAACATTACCATATCCCTATTAAATAATTTTATAGTATCTTTGTATTAGTTTGTATAAATGTTTTAGGGCTTTTAGTAAAGCCTCCCCCACAACATCACACATTTATAGTATTTCTATATATGCCGTATGCTACATATTAGCTCTAGCAAGCTATTCTTGATTTTTATGTACTCACACACTCCTACATACAAGACCATCCCCTACTCCCTTCAGATAACACTAGCATTCCGTTTTCTACATATCTAGGCAGTAACCATTTTAATGCCAATTTTCTACCATCTTCCTTACTCACTTTTTAATACCACCTGTAATTATCAGGTCCATATTGATATACCCATCACCAGTTTTCTTAGTCATTTTAGTTGTTCAGACTGTTGCTATACCATACCATACGCTAACAGGAGGATGCTAACTCCCCCCATTTTATTTTTATTGTATTTGTATTATTTATTTTTATTATTTATCTATTTTTTACATTTACTTTTATTTTTATTATTTTTATTTATTATTATTATTATTATTATTTTATATTTTTATTTATTTTTTATCTATATCTCTATTTGCAATTGCTGTAACTAGCACATTAGCACTTTAATCCCTTTAAAACAGACCTACTCATATTATGCATACACTTGATTATCTCATCATCAACCTTTAAAATTGTAATTTATTTTATTACATATAAATAGTATGGATTAAGTCTGTGCTGTTTGTTGTGTTATGTCCCCCACTTGTTATGTTGAGTCATGTCCTCTGCCCACTCATATGCATGCACATTACTATCAGTATCTGGCAAACTATGGGAGTATTTCCCTTTGCCAAAATGGCTGAAATGACTTCGCAATGGACAAACAATGGACAATGGACCTCATTTATAGGCGGTCGCAAGAAGCCATCGCTCTCTCTGAATGAGGGCGGGGGCTTCTTTTTTTGTGTGCTGCCTCCTGGTCGCTAGCTAAGCTGTGGGTTACCACCCACAGCTTAGCGACCGACCAGGGTGATAGTCGCGATGGTCAGGAAGCTCCCCAAACACATCACTGCTGATGTCAGTGCGGCCGCCCACAAAATGGTAGGCGTTCCATCAGGAATGCCTCCATTGGTATATCCTCCCCCCCGCCACACCTGCAAAACGGGGTGAGCTGTTGATCAACATCGACAGCTGCCCCTTTTGTAGTAAACTCCGGAGCGCAGGACCAAAACATCAAACCGGTTGCGAGCGCTCAGCGCTTGCGACCGACTCTGAATGAGGTCCTATATCCCTTTTCTAAAATGGCCAGAACTGCCTCATAACTAGGACGGTATAAAGAGAGCCCCAGCTGGAGACTCTGTTTCTGCCATCCTGAAGAAGCCTTACAGGTGAAATGTGCTGATCGCAGATCCATTGATCCCGACACGAGCCGCATAGTGTACTTCCTGGTCATCTCGGGTAAGTCTGCCGACAGACTCCCGGACTCTCAAGGACCGCACTACAGTTTTAGAGAGGAATTACACCTGATGAACTAAGGTAATTTGCACACCAGGAAAAGGGATTACAAAGCACAGACTCACCTACCACATAGGACCAGAGCCCTTATCATTACGGCACTGAATACAAACCACATGAACAGGACAGATATCCTAAGTGCAGTGGGGATCATTGGTTTACAGTGACATCAGCCACACTACCTTAGTCAATTCAGGACATAACATAACATTGACTATCTGCACTTCCACAGACCCCTAATGCAGAGTGAGTAAAACGCTTCCAGCATATCACTCTGTCCACCACTTACATTGTGGTTTTCAACCAGTATTTATGTGTCATGTTTTACATTGTACAAATGTTGTATACCGGTATTAATCTCTCCATATATAAACTGAGCATTATCTTTACATTTGTCCTGAGATTTTAATGTGTTTATATCAAATATTTTACATTTCTATTTTATCCTGATTGCTTCCAAAAATTAATTTGTACCAGACAACATAGTGTACGTTTACATCATTATAATCTCCTCATAAGATTTTAGATATCAACTGTATAATTGGTTTTATCCTTGATCGTTTATATTCTTCTTCATATTGTAGCACATTTATCGTTTAAGTTTATTATACTGATTTTGCTGCTAAATTGTCTATATAGTTATTAATCACAGGATTCAGTCCTCTAGCCAGAGGTCTCAGGCTATTATATGCCCTTGGTGTCCAATTCCACCATTTCCATATGCACCCAATAATCTCTGCCAGGGGCTCAGTTCTGCAGCCAATTGCGATGTTTGTCTACAGCTTTCTAAGCCACATGTCAACAATATAGAGAGGTTTATCCGTGACACAGCTGATTTGTTGGATAAAACTTTACCACTGGAGGGGCTAACTGCTGACATGTGGCTGGTTACGATGGACATTGTGTCCTTATATACTCTTATACCACACAATGCAGGTTTTGAGTCACTGAAACTTTTGTTCAGCACTGGCTTACATATTGGGGCTCCTATAGACTTTCTACTCGATATGGTAGAAATAGTACTTAAAAAGAACCATTTTGCATATGGGAAGGATTACTATATGCAGATAGCAGGGGCGGCCATAGGTTCTAAATTTGCTCCATCCTACGCTAACCTGTGTATGGATCATTATGAGCATATACATATATTGAGTATCTATGGTGACAGGATCTGATATTATAAATGGTCTATTGACAGTCTATTCCTGATTTGGAGCAACACTAAAGCAGAATTCTATGCAATGGTCAACAGCCTCAATACTCTTGATAGTCCTATACGTGTCACGGCCTAGATCGAAAAGGATGCTATTAATTTTTTGGATGTACTGTAACAATCCCGTTCAAGGATAACAAATTGCACTCCACCTTGTACCGCAAAAGTACAGACCTCAAAACTCTTTTACACTCTTAGAATCACCACCCTAGTACTCTTAAAGAGAGTCTTCCGATTTCACAGTTTATGTGTGTACTTCACAATAACACTAACACTGCAAACTCTGAGAAACAATTAAAAGAGATGAGTGACCATTTTCTTGAAAGAGGATACGTGCACACAACAGTCCATAGATATCTTACTAAAGCTCGACTAAGATATGCACAAGCTACCATGAAAAAACCTTTGTATCCCCAATGTATGATCTACACTTCCACATATGACCTATCAGCAAACAAAGCAAGGAAATTGGTCTGCAGACATTAGGAAATTATATTGTCCAATGGGCATTCAAAAATGTCAGTAAGAAACCACCTATTATGGCAGTAGCCTCAATTACTACTACGACCTACTATGCATCCGGAAACATATAAGACCCACTGGCTTTCTGTCCATAGATTAGGGTGTTTTATGTGCATGGACGGTACTATATGTAGGTCTATGAATGTCAGTTCAAGTTTTTCACACCCACACAGTTGCAAAAGTATTGCGCTCTGACACAAGCTGCTGTGCATGATGGACCACGTAGTGTACATCTTGATATGCCAGTGCAAATTGTATTATATTGAAATAACGACAAGAGTGTTTATAGAGAGGATGGTGAACCATCGGTCATCAATCAGCCTGGCACTGCAAACCTCAACCTCCAATAATCCCGTAGCAAAACATTTTGCAGCACTGAATCACCCACTCTCATCATTGAGGTGTATGCTGATAGATTATGTCCCCAAACCCACTCAGGGAGACAATCAAAATTTTAGGCTAAAAAAGTGCAAGGCTTGCTGGATTTTTCATTTGGACACACTGGCCCCATGAGGATTAAATGAACATCACCCGTTAATGCATGTTTGTCTTGAGAGTCTTTCAATCAATTTTTTATTTTTTTCATCCTATACGTACCAATTTTGTAGATTGGGCACTGCATCATTAATTAATTTTTTTTTAGATTATATATATATATATATATATATATATATATTATATATATTTTATTATTTATTGAATTAAATCATATTTGTTACTATTTATATGTTTTTGGGTTGTTATGTATATATATATATTTTTTATGTTTTACTTATTAGGTATACACCTCTACTGAGCCAGTTTGTTTATGAAGCCCCACTTATCATCTTTCTAGAACTGGCCCACAACATTAGATGCCTTTTATTTCTTTATTTACATATTCTGTGTGCTCGAGTGCAGCGTCACATGATCAAACATTTGTGTGCACCACCCAGGCTCACACCTCCTTGTTTACGTTCCAATAGATGGAATGCAGGTTATTTGACTAGTGATAGAGTGGGGTAGGCGGGACAGCATACTTGGAAGTAGCAGCAGACCAAGCATGACATCCAGCCTCGATGTGTTCCACAGTGTGGAATGCATGGCCGATGCAACGGGGGTATCATCATATCTTTTGGCTGTATACACAGACATATTCTGATCCTGGTGGCACATACAGGTACTGGTGAGCTTAATTGATCCTCCGGTGGCACCACATAGATCTTAGAAGTTGTGTATATGCAATATCACTATGATACTTATCGGTCTCCAGTGGTTGATTTCAGTGACATCCGGACACTGATCAGGTGGGATTTCTATGTAATTGCTATTGGTATTTAAACTAGCTCTGTGAGTGTGTGGGGTATGAATTTTTGGAAGAAGCTGTGATGTCTCTAGCTATTTGGTCTTGGCAAAGGTCCAGACAGACCGAGACAGTGACATACAATATGACTGTGAATTAAATAAACCTTTTTTTTCATGAATTTACAGTCAGTGCACATCTCTTGGATTTTTTCCTTTTTGGACTGTACATGTCTTTAATGGAGCACCCCTCATTTGATTTTGTTGGGTACAGTGTGCAGTCTGAGATTTGAAGTTAATATGTGTATATGTTTATTATGTATATAGATATATATATATATATATATATATATAGTGTGCATAGAATCATAAATATCAGAAATTTGATATCATGTAAGGTTTTTAAGATATTTTAAAAATGAAAATTGGAAAATTAAAGTATTTAATCACAGAAAGTTCTTGGCAAGATTCCCTTCTGCCCCCTCTATGGGGTTTGCATTCTGCTCAGACTCATCATCCTATATGTCATTAGAATCACCTTTACATTTCCACTGCAAGGTAACTCGGCATGCTAGGCAAAGCTTCAGCTTACTGACACTCTTCCAAAACCTCCACAATACCCACTTCCCTGCCCTGCAGATAAAAGTGAGGAAGCGCTATCTTAAGTTCCACTGCTACCAACTGAATTTAGTACAATACAATGTCTATTTTAGAGACATCCTAAATATTTTAATAGGCAAACTCTGTGACACCCCTTAAATCCCAGGACCCTAGGCAGCTGCCTGAAGCTGCCTAATGGTAGAGCAGGTCCAGCACCCTCTTCATCTTCCTCATTCTCCTCCATGTGCTGGTCCTGGGGCAGAATGCTCATCTTATTGCTGGATGCCATGTTGCTTGCTGGCTCCTTTCCCAGCTCCCAGTCGATCTTGCAGGACTGTACCATGACCATCAGTAATCAGGGAAATTTTCAGAGTGAGCTGCTTTGTGACAGTGCCTCCATCTCTGTGCCCCAGCACTTTTACTGATGACTGATAATCATAAGGAGATATATGGCCCTCACACCACTGGCAGTGACCATTGCAAGTGACAATTTAACCCTTGTTTTAATGTTTTGTGACAAGAATTACACAGACTGGGTAAAATCCAACAGAAATGAATTTCCTCTCCACATGTAGGAATACAAGACAGTGCGTTTGTTCATAGGCAAGATGTTACAGGCTGGTACAAAGAACCTTCCAAACAGCAATACAGTTCTTTGGTGGACTCACAGGTCCAGGATCCCTAACACTAGTCACCCTGGGCCTACAACCTGGGTGACTATTTCACCATCTGTTTGTAATCAGCTACCTTTCCAGACTCAAACTTACACACACAAACCCTGACCTGGATCTGACAACTTATTGAGGCAACACCTGATCTTCAGTCCTACTGCTTTTGCTCTGCCAAACCTGAAATATCTGGGCATTCCACATACACTTCATGTGGAATTATATCAATTTTAAATCAGTGGTAGAGAGACCATGATAAAAATCTAACCAAGAGAAAGGAAATGCAAAGTGAGAAATTAATGACTGTGAGTATACTACACAGGCCCTACAGGAACAGCATCCACAGCAGCAAAGGTACTGTACTATATAAAAGTTTGTGTTCCCTTTTTTATGTACAGTGTATTTGACATGTTTTAGGAATGTAATTGTTAGATTAGCAATTTATTATACATTAAATGCTATTGCACTTTATTATACATGGGCTCATCTATTCTCATTTAAGTTATATGTTCCCCCTTTTTTCAGCGTTGTCTGTTCTCTTTATATTAGTTCCTCATTGGTTTGCCAACTGATTTTGACAGCTGCATAAGGGTCATTTTTATTTTATTTTATTATTGTATTTTTACTCCATCAGCGCCGTTGGCTATTTTTTCTATACACTGATTAAGCACGAATCACAGTTGCTAATATGCATGCAACTGCCAGATTATTTTGCACTGTGCATGTGTATGCATCGCAGTGCATGTGAGCAAAACAGCTGCTGCAGAGTTGTTGACAGGAAGTGGTGCTTGTGGGTGATGATGGGGGGGTGGTCGGGTGAATGCAGGTGTGCCAGTGTGTTTCAACGGTATTGCATAAATTAGTCACTGCAATACCATACACAGCCTGAAGCCTCAAAGTGTGCACTGAAGTTAGCAGTTCCTGAGTGAGGTCTGACCTGTCTTAACTGTGCGTATGAGTCCGATGTTACTCGATGTTACTGATTATTTTGCTATGTTGTCAAAGTATACAGATGTGTGTAAGGAGAAGTGGGCTTTTTTAAATTTAGGCTGTGATCGCAATGTGAATGCAATTATTTGCATATCACCGCTGATATTTAGCAACTGCATTGCATGTGTATTACCAGAATAGCTATCCTTGCTGAAATCAGGCCCAGAGTTTGCAGAAGATATAGAGTATTGGAGAGAATTCATTTTAGTATACCTCACCTCCCAAACCATGAAAAAGTTCGAGATCTCCAAGACTGTAGGTCCAAACATATTTTGACCAAGAGTGGGGAAAAATTTGCTTCAAACAAATGGCCAAGGTCTCTTGTAATGAATACTCAAAGGAATTTAAATTGGGAACTGTGCCAGGCAAAGGGAAAAGCAGTTTTAAGTCCTGCTAACATTTGGGGAGGTGCTATGATATGGAGGGCAAAAGATTTGGCATAATTAACCTTGAAGTTGTAAAGGTCACCAGATAACTTAAACTCATCCAGCAAATTATGTAGGGAAGTGATCGGAGAAGTAATGATGGCCAACAAATCATTGGCAAAGAGAGACAATTTATATTCCTTATCTTGGAGGGTATAGCCAGAAATATTAAGGTTTAAGTAAATAGATCTCGCCAGGGCATCCATACAAAGAATAAAAATCAAGGGCGACAGCAGGAACCTTGTTGATTACCATTAATAAAAGAGGAGCTGGAAAGGGAGCCATTGACTCTAATCTTGGCTAATGGGGAGCGGTATTGGTAAAGGATGTATTGAAAGAAGACAGGACCTAGTCCCAAATGTTGCAACACACCAGTCTTAAAACACCAGTCGATCCTATCAAACACCTTCTCGGCATCAGTAGACAATAAAATTGCCAGGATCTTTGTGAAGATATTCTAAATAAGGGCCAGGTTCTTAGAAGTATTGTCCCGAGCCTTACAACCTGGAACAAATCCAACCTGATTTTTCTCACTATGGAGAAAAACTTTCAATCTATTCACAAGAAGTTTTACAAATAATTGATATCAACATCAAAGAGGGAAATGGGCCAATAGCTAGGGCAGAGAGAGGGTCCTTGCCTTCTTTTGGGATCACTGTGATGTGGGCTTCCAGAGATTGGCCAGAGAAAGGGGACTGTTCTTAAACTGCGTTAAAGGCCTCCAGAAGTAATGGAGGCCTTGCAGTAACTTATATTAAAACCATCTGGGCCAGGACTCTTCCCAGGAGGAGTAGATTTGATAGCCTCCTCCAATTCAAGCATATTAAAAGGCCTCTCCAACTACTCACAATCAGACATAGTGAGCCTAGGGAACCCTACTTTAACAAGGTAATCGCTAATGGCCCGTTGTTTTAACAAAGCGTTGGGGTAGGCCACAGAGGGAGGGAGATTGTAGAGAGAAGAGTAAAAGGTATGGAATGCCATTGCAATCTTACTGGTGTCGTGGTGAGTAAGACCCCTCTCATCCTTAAAGAGGATATAAAGAAGAGAGCTCTCTGCCCACATAGTGGGCAAGCTAACCTTTTCCCAGGTTTGTTGTCCCATTTATAATATCTGCTTCAACATTTTATATAAGAATATTTACTTTATCAAGAAGGAGCTTATTCAATGCCTTACGCGCAGCAACTAATTCAACATAGATATCAGAAGAAAGCAAAGCTTTATGAGAAGACTCCAAGTTCTGTATCTTCTGCAACAAATTCTCAATTTGGGCCATCCTTTATTTTTTCAATTAAGCACCCAACTGGATACACTTCCCTCTAAGTACACATTTGTGTGCTTCCCAAATAGTTAGGGGTTATTATACAATCAATTTACCCATCAATAGTTTCTTCAAATTGTGATCTACAATTGGGGTCAGTCAGTAGGGATTCATTAAATCACCAAGATCGGCATAAGGAGTCAACAACTTGGGAAACTACTAGGGATAGGCCCATCAGGACTGGGACATGGTCTGACCAAGTCATCAAGTCTATGGAGGCACTATGTGCCAAGTTGAGATTTCTATGGTCTAACAATATATAATCTATCCTGGAATAGGACTGATGTGGGTGTGAGAAATGAGTAAAATCCCTGTCAGTGGGATGAAGAATAGGAACATCGGACAGCTGATGAGTGTGGAGCAGACGCTTTACATTGCAAGTCATACATCCGTAGAGGTAAAGGAACTGGAGAACACATCCAGTTAGTGATCTAGAGCCCAGTTCAAATCACCTCTGACCACTAGGATCCCTTCTTGGATGGAGGCAATCTTATCAGACATCTTTTCGAGGTCAATAAATTGTTGTTTTTATTGTCTTAAAACCATCTATGGGATTTTTTTATGTGATTAATGACCATTAGAGACACCTGTTTAAGCAGGTGTAAAGACTTGTGCCAATCATTATCCAATTAAGCAGGTTTAAAGAGGAGAAATCCGGAGCCACAAGTATTCATACTCTTTAATAAAGCTTCCATAGGCAGAAGCGAAATGCGTCAAGATACCTACTTTTGTTTTACTACTTCTTGCCAGACATCATCTTACTATGATTGGAAGTTTTGATACATGGATACAGTGAGCCGTGTGTATACAAACTGAGATGGACTTCCAGGACTAGGAGCACACAGGCAGCAAGAGAGAGGCGGTCACAGGCTGACTTAATTAGTGCCTCTGTAAACCATTGAAGCTGGTCACTTGGAAATCCAATGGAGACAGATCTCCAGCAATCGGAGTGTGCAAGCGGCTGAAGAGAGGCGGTCACAGGTTGGCTTTATTGGAGCCTCTATGTATCTTCAAACCGGAGCCTTCCAAATATATGTGTGGGCTTGGGCTTGGGATTGTCTACACTAAAAGTTCTTTATAATAAAGGACTATCACTGCGAATATCCTTTGTTATGACTAAAACTGGAGAAAATTGGTCCATGGGACTATTAAAATGACTTCCTTATATTTACAAGTCTGGTGAGAACTAAGGGCCTCATTCAGACCCACTCGCAAGCGGCTGTCCGCTCACAAGTGGGTCGATGGTGTGCACTGCGCATGCGCACGACGGAGGGAGCTCCGTCGTGCGCATGCGCCAGATGCGACGAGCGAAGGACTTTCCTTTGCTCGTTGTGTCTGATCAAAGGGGGCGTGCTGTCGATGTTGATTGACAGCACGCCCCCTTTGGTGGGCGTGCCAGGGGCGTGCCTCCCAGACGGAGGCATTCCCAAGGGAACGCCTACCGTCAGAAGCTGGCCCCACTGACATCACTAGTGATGTCAGTGGGAGTGATTTTGGCTCTGATAGAGCCAAAATCACTCCAGGGCTTGTGGTTGAAAACCCCGACCACAGGCTTCTGGTCGCACTGGCGATGGTCGCGATGGACAAGACCATCACGACCATCATCCTGCACGCTCGTATGAGCTGTGGGTGGTGACCCACAGCTATACAAGCGTCCAGGAGGACGCTCCATTTTTATGGAGGACGGCCCTCATTCAGAGCGAGCGCTCTGCTCAGAGCGTCCGGCTCTGAATGAGGGCCTAAGTGATTTAAAAACTAATACTTAATTGTGGCACTATGGACTAGATGCTTGGTCCAAGTATAGATATGAGGATCCGAATTGTGGTCTATTTTGTATGCATATTATATGTGTGTTTATTTGTTTTATGTATATAGTCATTTGATATTTGTTATTGATATAAAGTATATTGAGCAAAATATTGGGGTCTTGGTATGAATTCTGCCCTGACAATGCAATTTTAGTGTGTTTAATTATTTTTAATATTAGCGCATCACTATTTGGTCATTTTCAACTTTTTGAGGAAGGCCAGTTGACCCTGATTTGGAGCATAACTATTAACAATGGTGAAGACTTGAATAAACCCAGTGCATTTAACAAGTGGGCACCTCCCCTCCTCCAACCTATGGTCCACTTCATTGGAAACAGGTAATTATTTGGCAAACAAAATAGCTGCTCCCTTAGATTTAGATTGGGTGTGATTGCCAAAATAGACTGTGAGGTAGAATAATTTACTAAGGTGAGGAGTTGAATCAGAATGACATGAGTTTCTGGTACTAAGACGATATTAGCTAACAACAGAAACATACACTGAAATAGAAATATACATATATAATGGAGTCATAGAATGGAGTTTTTAGAAAGACCAGTTGTAGTACAGGTGGGTTCAGCTCCATGAGGGGAATCATCTCCTCTCGATTCTTCTTGGGGAATACTAGGAGGTAATGTGTTGGTGAGAGAGAGAGCCTGCCCATAAGGAAGAGTTATAGCATCCAGTCCCAATGCTGAGCAAAATTCAGGGAGATCTGTGGGAGCCTGGAGAGTGAGGGATCTGCCACCATGAGAAACTTGGAGGGACAGTGGAAACCCCCATCTATATTTGACTTCCTTCCTATGAAGCACTTATGTTAGGGGCTTCAATAACCTTTGCTGCTAGAGCATACACCTCAAGAGGTCCTGGAAAATCTGTAAAATTCGTTAAATTCCACATCCTCCAAGTTGCGGACCTTGTGGAGAATATCTGCTTTTTGCGAGAATTAGTGGACCTGGAAGATGACATCACGTGCTTGATCAGAGGCTGGACCCTTTGAATGGAGGGCTCTGTGAGCTTGGTCGAATGCAACGGAATAATTTGGGTCTAGGGTTAGAATCTCCCCCAAAATTTATTACGGACATCCTTAAGGCCCAAAGAAGTAATATCCTCTGGGAGGCTGCAAATTCAAATGTTGTTTCTATGACCTCTATTGTCCAAATCATCCAACCTGTTTTGCATGGCCCTCATAGCCAGAGATTGCTGAGTGATTTTCTCATGAAGAAGGGATAGCTGGGAATGCACAGCATCTCTGTCCTCTTCCAAAGTAATCTCACATGAACCCAGATGGGTGACATCAGTCTTACCAGAGAAATCTGAGTTTTTAGAGATTTACGAAGTCAAGATTCCAATGCTTGCATATCTTGTTTGGAAAAGAGGGACTTGACATGGGACAAAGGGCCTGATTCAGAGCCGGACGCTATTTGCGCTCACTCGTCAAGAAAATAGGGGTGGCTATTCAAATGAACCATTCGCTGTTTGCGGTCTGTTCATGCCTCTAGGTCTGAACGAGCGTACAAAACTTGCGGTCGTTTTTTTTGAAACTACGCCCCCTGGCCGCTCGCATCCTACGTCATGTCCGCTATTTATTAGATTAATCGAGTACATCGACCAGGGTATGAACTGCTCGCTATTCTTGTGGTTGGTTTTTGCTACCACAATTTTGCGAGCAGTTCTGGCTATAAAATAACCCAGTGACGTGGTCAATGACGCTGCTGTTTTAATTATGCACACCCATAAAACGCCCGTTTTGACCTTTAAGCACGCCTGCGTTCGGATCTCCACTCCCCATTTTCAAGCACCTTCCCCTGTTACCACCCACAAACGCCTCATTCTTTCACTCAAAATAGCAGGCATTCGCAATTTAGCGAACAAACGATTTTCGGCCGCACTGACTGGTTCGCGCATGTGTATTATGATCTGTACGCATGCGCAGTTGGGCAAACATCGCTCGGAGCGAACGAGCAGCCACTTGCGTCCGGCTCTGAATCAGGCCCAAAATCTCCACAATTTCACTTCTTAGCTGTCATATGTGATATGTGATCTTGAGTACCACTGGAGGGAGGAGCAGCAGCCATTGTAGGGTAGCTGGTAATGACCCTGAGTGGCACCTCAGAGGAGTCCGTAGCGTGTGAAATAGGCAAAGTTCTGTTGAAAGGCACTATTACTCAATTTCCGGGGAGTTTTACACTATGAAATCCTTTCCCTTATTTGCCCATTAGAGAAATAAAATAGAGGAAGTTACATAGAAAAAGAGCACTGTGAACAAATAGGATGATGAAGGTCACATTCCCCTGTTAGTGGAGCAGCGTAGTATATAGAAAGTGCTTATATAAGGCCTCGAATGTTGTCAATTTGAGGTAACTTTGAAGGTCAACCGAGGGCGAGGGTGCAGACAAAGTTCCTAGATAGAACAGATCTCAGTAATGTTGCATTACAAATCAAAATAAAAGGTATATGTAATGAAGCTGTAAGTTCTATAATCGACCACTGGTGGGAGCTCCAACCCAGGAAATGAAACAGTCCAGGCAAAGGAGGATGAAATAACTTCGGGGAGCAAATCCACAATTATTGAAGGGAGAAAAGCTATAGGATTAGTCCCCTTCCAAGGGTAAAAGAATGTGCAGGCAGCTGAAGATCTTTAATTAAATCCAGCAGCAACATATAATGGTGACCTACAGCCAGAACAGAGAGCCCTAAGGAACTGAGGCTGCTTTGGGACTTGCTACTTTCATGCCCAGGCAACAGTGGAGGACAGTCCCCAGCCAGGAAAGCTGTCCCAAGGGAATGGTAGCAGATGGCCTGGAGTGAGGGTCCTCACTGAAGAAGTACTTAAAGTTGGGTTTTTTTTCAGGACCAAAGAATCCAGAGTCAGGCCATGTACTGGAAACAAAGATGGAAGTTGGGACCACACGCAAGTCAGGTGCTCCAGGCTCTGGCCATCCCTCCATACAGGTAAGGGTGCCAGGTGTCAGCAGAGGGAGGCAGCTGCATCCCAAGGGCCAGGCAGGGAGGAAAGATGAAGACCACAGGAAGTTGGAAGCCATGGAGATGTGGTGGCGGGGCAGCAGTGATTGAGGCTGCAGCTCAGGGGATGTGTAGGCTATGGCTTGGAGGAGAACTGCAGAGACACCCAGGCAGCAGTGGGAGGGAGCCTGTGGATCAGGAGTTCGCCCATACAGCAAGAAGAGAGCCAGTGGATGCAGGGATTCCCCAGAACAGCCCCAAAAAGTGAAAGGCTGCAGGAGCTGATGTGAGGCACTTCCATGCACACAGCCTGCCAGGCCACATCCTCCAAAAAAAATCACTTTTTACATTCCCATCTAGACAATTTCCCAGAAATCCTGGGTAGTGTAATTGATGAACAGGGGGAATGTTATCACCAACACATTCTGACAGTGGAGCATTGCAACCAAGAAGGATGGGACCCTGCTGTAATGGAGGACTACTGCTGGTTTCTTTTTAGAGAGGTCAATGAGACACTGGTACTGATTCAGAAGTACTCGCAAAAAGCGAGCGCTCGCTCTGAATCAGGGCGGGTGCCTGATTTTTATGTTGCGGCCTCCTTATGCTTATGTGAGCAGCCAGGTGATGGTTGCGATGGTCAAGACCATCGCGACCATCGGGCTTGCGACGAGACCCTTGAGGTAGGGTCTCATTGCCACAAGCCCCAGTGGACTTCCTGCTCCAATAGAGCAGGAAGTCCACCTACTGACATCACGAGTGATGACAGTAGGACCACACACAAACGGCAGGCATTCCAGCAGGAACGCCTCCATTTGCCCAGCCACCCCCCCCACCCCACCTTCCAAATGGGGCGAGCTGTCGATCAATATCGACAGCCACCCCTTTTGGATGCATGTGCCGGAGCGAGTGCTTTTTGCGCTCACTCCGGGGCTTGCACTCGCGCAGTGCACACGCCGCATGTGCGCACTGCCTAACAATTGACCCGCTTGCGAGCGCATAGCGCTTGCGAGCGGGTTTGAATCAGGCCCACTGTACAAATGGAAAATGTCAACATCCTATTTCCTATAGCAAAGTGACTTTACATTTTATCTTTTAATAACAATTACAGTAAGGTTAATTTGGATTGTAGGAGTTCTGAACTTCAGTTTCTGCAGTTTTTTAATAGTTTCTGTAGTTGTATTAGTATTTTATAAATAAATACAATGATAATATTTCAGTTATATAGAGATTCATTTAACTTTTCACTTAACTTGCTGTTTTCAGATACATCTAATAAATGTGTCTCTCCATAACAGTTGTCAGTTGTTACATTTATTCTCCATAGTAGTGCCATAGATATTTTTTTAACCATAGTAGTACCCTAGTTAAAGTTATTCTGCTTAGTGCCCTACTAAAAAAAACCTGACTGTTGCATTCCCATATGTAAGCCTAGGCCTCACTGTACAGCAGGGGCGTATCTATCCATTGGCCAGGATGGCACTCACCAGCGGAGCTGGTTGAGGGGGGGCACTATCCGGCAGTGCCATCCATGGCCAGGGGATAGAATCAGTAAGAGACTGTCCCAGGTATGCCCCTGCCTCCTACCGGAGGCAGATCTTCAGTGCCAGGTAGCGGCTGCCGCTTCCTGACGTTTACTTCGTAGACAAACAAATTAGTGAACAAAGTTTTTTTTTTTTAAAACAAGGCATGCATGATGTCATGACTTCGTGTGCACTGCATCACTGCACTGAGGAGGAGCCGGCCACAGTAAGAAGATGTGGTAAGTATGTGTGGGCTATGGGCAGATTAGGTCACCCTGTCGGCATAAATTCAAGCTGCGTGAGCTGAAGTTGAGGTCACCCCAGCTTGTCACTATGTGAGCTCATGTCAGATCAAGCTGCACCAATATTTTCTATCACTAAAATAAATATAGGTTTCTTCTTCAGAGCAGTCCATGGCAGTATGGACCTCAGGTGCACATTGCTCTAGAAACACAAAATGTAACAACAGAAAAATGATGTATGTCTTTATTTATGTATTTTTACTGTTTTTCATTTTTTATTTTAATATTTTAGATTTTGCCATATACTTGCCTCATACTTCCTTGATTTGTTTTACTGTGAGTCATCATCTATAATTTTTTTATGATTGTTGGGATTTTAAATATTTCATTAAAGATATAAAATGTTAATATTCTGTTGGATTTCCTCATTCCACCTAAGTGCCCAAATCTCTTTTCGAAGAGGCTGTAATACTGCAGTTTAACATGCATGATGCTGTAGATGTGCCCTAACAGAATATACTTTAGTTCTGGGTCCCCAAATAGTAAACCTATTACTTGTCTGTTGCCCGATATTCATATTCATGTACTTCACTGTGTTCCATGTTTCACTGTGACAGGAAATACTCCTATATACCAGATCACCTCTTACAGCAACCTGTTGTAAATAAGGTGATACAGCATTTGTAGAAAAAGTTACATTTTTAGTTTGGCAAACCCTTTAAGATCATGCATGAGATCTGAAATACAGCATGATTGGTATGATTATTGGAGCAATGATATTAGAAATATGGGCAATTTCGCTTGTGTGATATATCTGAAATAATTAAGGTTTTACCATGCAGGCAAACAGTCCTAAAATTAGTTTTAAAATACAGACAGAAGGGGGGACTGGCTTGGGAAACAAAAGGAGGATGGCTGGGGAAACAGAAGGGGGAAGCTGGGGAGACAGATGGAGATGGGTAGGGAGATAGAAGGGATGGCTAGGGAGACAGAAGGGGTGCTACCTGATGAAACAGAAAGAGGTGCTGGTTGATAGATGAAACATGTGGACTGGCTGGGGAAACAGAAGGGGGGCGGCTGGGGAGACATTATAAGTATAGTGTAATTATTAAAAAATTATGGGAGGTGCCAGTCCATTACTTTGCCAGGTGCACTCGGACCCCTAGACACACCACTGCTGTACAGTACACTAACACAATGTATCCTTAGTTGCCAAAAAATACAGCTGTTCCCTGTTGTGTTGGCCACACATAAATCTGATCATTTTGGGATAATTGGATAGCAGCAACTCCATAAGTGACTGATGGTTAAACATGTCCTACAGGCTGTGTGTATTAGTGACCAGTGGTCACATACAACATGATTGCAAGGGACTATTGCAAAAGTTGCCTACCACTTAAACTTGGATTTTTGCATAGCTGAAGACATTATTTCAAATTGTTCTTGGTTTTTAGCTACTAAACACAAAAAAATCAAACCAAATGTATTCCATATTCTTATGGATGTACAGTCTCTGTTTAGCCTGATGGCATTGAAAACACTTTGTGATACAATTGTAATTTTGTTTTAAGTTGGTTATAATACTATTCTATTAATTCCATTTACTATCGGAGCTCGGGAACATTGAGGTGATATTGGAGGTGGGAAATGGTAATGACTAGATGTATTAAGCTCTGAAAAGTGATAAACTGGAGAGTGATAAACCACCAGCCAATCCGCTCCTAACTGTCATTTTTCAAACACAGCCTGTAACATGTGGCTGGCAGTTTATCACTCTCCAGTTTATCACTTGTTAGAGCTTAGTACATCTCCCCCATAGTGAGATACAGATGGCGATTGACTAATGATGGAGAACTAAGATGATATAATATTTGGGAACAATTTATCATTGAGAGCACTAAGTATTACTTTTCTACTGCAATTTGACCAAAACATATCGCCAGGGCACCTAAGCAATATTCTGTTGCCCCTGCAATGCTGGCTCAAAGTGAAAAGGGTTTATTTACAGTAATGGCTGACCAGTATTTGAGCTTATTCATGTGCAAACTTGGAGCTGAAAGCTAATTAATAAAACAGTCTGATCATATATAATTCATTGTAAATAAATATATTTATTTTATCAAATAATAAAACTTCTTTAAAAAGTTTTTTTTCTGTTTTGGACATTCTGATATGGTGCTAACAACACGTCAAAATGCGTGTTACATACAGTAGGTTTTCCCATGCAGATGCAGGTTTATCATCATCAATAACAATTCTATCACTTTCAGTTACCCATTTTGTATATATGTCAGTTTGGTAATAAATTCTATTTCTACTTGAAATTCCTGGGTTTCCTGCCAATACGATTATTTACCTGCTAAGAAAAATACCCTTTAGATTCTGTAAAATAACAAAAAGTTAATAAAAAATAATAATAATGCTTCAAAGTTGTTTCAAGGTGGATAACATCTTAAGAGTGGTTTTTCAGGAGTCCTTGGTTTAGATTTACTAAAACTTCTAAAAATTAAAAGTAGTTTTGCCTATAGTAACCAATTATATTCTGTCTATCATTTCTCTTTTGCATTCTAGAAAATTATAGACCATCACCACCACTTTTCATATTTAGAAGCTTTATACACAATGACATAAAGCCTATTCCATGCATTTTCTAAAAAAAAGGTGTGAACTAGTTTAATAAGATAATAAGTTTCTGTTATACATGTATGTTCATCCATATATTATGTAAGTTTTGTGCAAATTGATAATTTCAACAACTGTCCAAAACAAAATCAATATTAGATTAAACACCATTTATATTAAAATTGTGGGAATCCTTTGGATTACTTATATTTCTCAGTAATTACTGTACAGAATGGAGGGGTTACTTGCTTTGCCAATACAAAATTGATATCTCTTCATAGCAGCTATGACTAGATATAGGGGGGTATTTATCAAAGACTGGAGAGAGAGAAAATTGTGGGAGATAAAGCAGTAACCAATCAGCTTCTAACTTACATTTTACAAGCTGTGTTTGAAAAATGACAGTTAGGAGATGATTGGTTAATACTTTTTCTCTCACAATTTTATCTCTTATCAAGCTTAGTACATAGACCCCATAATTTGCAGGTGTGCCAGAAAAATCATTAGCTGTGTCATACCCCTTTTACATAAGAGCTAAAACCCGGGTTATTGCAGGGTTTAAAAGGTGTAAAAGGGACCAGGGTTGGGTTCCCGGGTCGAGTGACCCGGTATTCCAACCCAGGTAACCTGCGGGGTTTTATACGGGAACAACCCGTGAAACCCTGCAGTGTAAACAAGTACCTCGGGTCATTCAACATGGCTCCCATTTACAGCATGGGGACTTTCCATGTTTCTCGGCGCTTGGAGATTATGTCATCTCCAAGCACTGGGAGAAGCTTTACACTGCATCCGTGTGCAGTGTTTACTGTGCCAATCCTTGAATAATCCTGATTGGTGCCACAGTAGAAAAGGTCTGTCCTGGGTCTGACCCGTTTTGGAACTGTGTTCTAAATTTTGGGTCAGGCCCAGGATTTAGGTGTAAAAGCAGTATTGCTAGCTTGCAATGGCACAGTCCACACATCATAGCAAAGCTGTGATGCAGCATAGAACAGTATGAGAATGCGATGACTGTATACAGCAAACCGAAAGTATATTGTAGTCTTCTACCAGCTCCCATTAGACTTGTAGCCTGTAAGTGTGAATATCTGTTTATATTGCTTTCTTACTGTATTATCAGCCACAGCTAGTAAATTCAATATGTAGTGTGAGCTTGTAACTTACTAATGTATTCATTCTAGGATCATGGCTCTATGTTCTTAATTGTACTTATATTGTTAATATTATTTTACAGAGGCACAGGACTCCAACCAAAGCCTATAATATTCCAAGGGAGAAAACTGATTCTGAATATTTGCAGCTCAATATTAATGATTTCCTGAAATTCTCTGTCTCATTGGATCGCCCATGTTTTCGAGAAGTTTTGATTGTTGCTTTATTTCCTAAACAATTTCTTTAATCAATAAATTTCTTGCACATTAGTAAAATGTTTATTGTCATTAGTTAAGTTAAAGATCCAAACAAATGCGTAAGAAATACAGTATGAAAAGAAGAATATCCCCAATTGAGCTGTCAATAGCAGCTGTAATGGGGTAGTCTCCTCTAATATATACTATGATCTAGAAATATCCAAGAGAAAAATGACTATTTGGGGGCACACTTACAAAAAAAACAGCTAGTAAAAAATAACTTTTTTATCTTACATATTCATAATTATAGAACATTAAATTTTACTTTTAATTGAGGTATTCTTAAAAAATAATCTGTATTGTTACTGACAATAAACAATAACCATACACAAATATAAAAAACACATATGTGAATAGAATACAGTGAATCACTATATTCAGCTGACATTTGTACTATACATTGATATGCCCATATGGCATTTATACACTGATATGGTCAGAAAAGTACTAGGTGGAGTTTGACACTTGTCCATCCACATAATGTGTATTCAACAATGATGAAGGTCAGTGTAACATATTGAGACATAGATGAAATTAGTAATACATATATTCATAATTCTGTAAGTACAATGACTGTCTTTAGTTTGACAGATGGCTAGAGAATTGTATATATCTCTCCTTATTTTAGCTCAAAGATATCCACTTAGACTGTATCAGGTACATCATATTCATAAATAAATAATTCCAGATTCTTATGAGATAAGCCATTGGCATCAATGATCATCAGAAAATCCAGTTCTATATAAAGTTTCCTGTCTTTTTGCACAGAAAACAATGGGCCTGATTCAGAGCCGTTCGCTATTTGCGGTCGTTCGTTCAAAAACAAGGGGTGGCTATTCAAATGATCCCTTCGCAAATTGCAGTCTGTTCACACCTCTAAGTCTGAACGAGCGAGCAAAACATACGCTCGTTTATTTGTTAAAAACGCCCCCTGGCCGCTCGCACCATACGTCATGTCCGCTATTTATTAGATTAATCGAGTACATCGACCAGCGTATGAACTGCTCGCTATTCTTGTGGTTGGTTTTTGCTACCACAATCTTGCGAGCAGTTCTGGCTATAAAATAACCCAGAGACGTGGTCAATGACGCTGCTGTATTAATTATGCACACCCATAAAACGCCCGTTTTGACCTTTAAGCACGCCTGCGTTCGGATCTCCACTCCCCGTTTTCAAGCACCTTCCCCTGTTACCACCCACATACGCCTCATTCTGTCACTCAAAATAGCAAGCATTCGCTATATTGCGAGCACATGAATTTCGGCCGCACTGACTGGTTCGCGCATGCGTATAACGATCCGTACGCATGCGCAGATGTGCGAACATCGCTCGGAATGAGCGTACTGCCGCTAGCGAGTGGCTCTGAATGAGGGCCTATATACCATCTTATCAATACATGGTTTTACTAACAAAGTTAAATTTGCCAAGGCAAAATGTTAAGACAATTATATAAATGCATCTCACAGCAAAATAGCTGTTCTTCTGTTTGAAATAGACCATGCATATATAACAATTTACAGCTGACACTGATAAAATAGAATGTGCATATAAAGCAATTAGCACCTAATGCTGTTTATTATTCTCTCAGCTGACCATTCTCCCCCTGAAAAATCATTCAATAATAGAGCAGGGGTTTAACCAAACACTTTTTTTTCTTTCTATCTCCAATGTGATTAATAATAAAGGTTCATGGCTCCCAAGTAAATGTCATGCATATTATGCTGGTTTAGTGCCAGAAAGATGTAAGAGTTTACTAACTTTGGAATTCCCCTTCTCTACTTTTCTCCATCTTACTTAGGGCTCTATTTATTAACATTATTTTTACAAAAATAAAGTGAAAAAGGGTGTTTTCACACCCTTTTCACATTATTTTAGTTTCACCTATAGTTATTACAGGGCAATTGGAGTAGAATTAGTAAAATTCTACTCCAACCCCCAGTATCACTTATTTTTAGTAAAGCAGATCGCATTTCCCATAATTGTAATGGGAAATGTGATCCAACCAGAGTTACTAAAAATAAATTGTAAAAAAATACCTGGGGAAGCCCTGTGATAATAACGCCACCTGGAGGTGGCGGTATCCAGGGTCTCCCCCGGTTACAGGGCTCCCACTCTGCTCTAACGGGGAGAGCAGAGGTGGGAGCCGGTACCAGTAATCAGCTATGTGGTCTAAGCAGACCGCAAGCTGATTACTGTAAAAATAAGAAAAAAAAAGAAAAAATTTTTTTTTTACTTACCTGAATCCAGGGACCGGTGATCGGGCCTCTGGTTATGGCTCCTCTCTGGTCAGCTGGTCTCCCATAGTACACTGGGGCCCGGTCATCAGGTGATCGGGCCCCAGTGCAGTATGGGCGATCACCTGACCGGGAAGCCCGGAGAAGATCACCGGAGGCCAGGAGGTGCTGGTAAGTGTAATGAAGGGAGGGGGGTCCACGATCGCGGGGGGCGGGGCTTAGTGCCGGGGGCGGGGCTTAGCGTCGGTGGGGGGGTAGTAGCGGTAGTCGGTCGGCGCATGCGCGGGCTCTTAGTCGCGGTATTTTTTCCGAAAATACCGCGACTAGAGTGCGGATGTGATCCGCAGGGACAGAACTTTATCGCAAGCTCTGTCCCTGCAAGGGATTTATAGTAAATCCCTGTGATATTGCCTGAATTCGCAATGCGAATTCACTCAGTAATATCACACTCCACTCCGCATTTAATATGCGGATTGTAGTAAATAGAGCCCTTAGAGTGGGGAATGAGAGTAAGAGGAGTCCCTGTAGTAAAGGAAGGAAGAAAGAGAGGTATCCAGCGGCAGGGGTCTGTGGTTGTTTACACTGTTACAATTGCATTGCAGTGTAAAATCATGCCATTCCCTCCTAAGGCGATTTAACCATGTAAGAATGGAAATGCCAGTGTGTAAGGATGTTACCAATATGTCAGGTGATGCAGCTGCTTGAATTCCCATATGATGCTGGCAGCCTAGAACTCCCCGTGTCCTCCATGTATGTTCCACCAGCAAAATCTCAGTCTGCTAGCAGGGGGGATCAGCAGATCGCATTTCCCATAATTGTAATGGGAAATGTGATCCGACCAGAGTTACTAAAAATAAATTGTAAAAAAATACTGGGGGAAGCCCTGTGATAATAACGCCACCTGGAGGTGGCGGTATCCAGGGTCTCCCCTGGTTACCGGGCTCCCACTCTGCTCTAACGGGGAGAGCAGAGGCGGGAGCCGGTACCAGTAATCAGCTATGTGGTCTAAGCAGACCGCAAGCTGATTACTGTAAAAAAAAGAAAAATTTTTTTTTTTACTTACCTGAATCCAGGGACCGGTGATCGGGCCTCTGGTTATGGCTCCTCTCCGGTCAGCTGGTCTCCCATAGTACACTGGGGCCCAGTCATCAGGTGATCGGGCCCCAGTGCAGTATGGGAGATCACCTGACCGGGAAGCCCAGAGAAGATCACCGGAGGCCAGGAGGTGCAGGTAAGTGTAATGAAGGGAGGGGGGGTCCACGATCACGGGGGGCAGGGCTTAGTGCCGGGGGGCGGGGCTTAGCATCGGTGAGGGGGTAGTAGCGGTGGTCGGCCGGCGCATGCGCGGGCTCTTAGTCGCGGTATTTTTTCCGAAAATACCGCGACTAGAGTGCGGATGTGATCCGCAGGGACAGAACTTTATCGCAAGCTCTGTCCCTGCAAGGGATTTATAGTAAATCCCTGTGATATTGCCTGATTTCGCAATGCGAATTCACTCAGTAATATCACACTACAATCTGCATTTAATATGCGGATTGTAGTAAATAGAGCCCTTAGAGTGGGGAATGAGAGTAAGAGGAGTCCCTGTAGTAAAGGAAGGAAGAAAGAGAGGTATCCAGTGGCAGGGGTCTGTGGTTGTTTACACTGTTACAATTGCATTGCAGTGTAAAATCATGCCATTCCCTCCTAAGGCGATTTAACCATGTAAGAATGGAAATGCCAGTGTGTAAGGATGTTACCAATATTTCAGGTGATGCAGCTGCTTGAATTCCCATATGATGCTGGCAGCCTAGAACTCCCCGTGTCCTCCATGTATGTTCCACCAGCAAAATCTCAGTCTGCTAGCAGGGGGGATCAGCTGGCACAGGTCACATGTGTGCCCCATGTGGTCCGCTCACACTTCTGACATATGTTTTGCAATAAGCTTGGTCACAGATTAGAAAGGAATTATCAGGAAATTTTGCATTTTATTGAGCACCTTAACCACAACCAATACAATCTCACTTTTATGAGCACAATATACCACCAGTTGATTAATTTTCTTGACATTACCTTGGAGATACAGTAGTTGATGGGAGCATAGTCACTTAAAGACTATCAAAAGGAAGTAGACTGTAATAACTATTTAGATTATACCAACAATCATCAAAGGAGCTGGATCAATAATAGATCAAGGGGGGCCATAGATGTAGGTTATCTAGACTTTCGTAAGGCTTTTGACACTGTCCCCCATTGATGATAAATGATAAACAAACTGGAAAGCTTGGGATTGGATTCTATGACTGTTGAATGGATAAGATCTTGGTTGCAGGATAGGAAACAAAGAGTTGTAGTAAATGGCATGTATTCACAGGAGGGAAATGTTACCAGTGGAGTACCCCAGGGATCTGTACTTGGACCTGTGCTTTTTAATATCTATGTTGGTGATATTGCAAATGGTATTGAAGGGAAACTATGCCTATTTGCAGGTGAGACAAAAGTATGCAACAGGATAGACACACCAGGAGGGGTAAAACAAATGACTGATGATCTGGGTAGACTAAAGGAATGGGCAAGAACATGGCAACTATAGTTTTATGTAAAAAAATGCAAAATCATGCACTTGGGTCTCAATAACCTAAGGCTTAATACAGTATAAAGGGCTCTATATTGGAAAATACAGAGGAGAAAAGGGATTTAGGAGTCACCATTTCAGATGTGATGCAGCATAGAACAGTATGAGAATGCGATGACTGTATACAGCAAACCGAAAGTATATTGTAGTCTTCTACCAGCTCCCATTAGACTTGTAGCCTGTAAGTGTGAATATCTGTTTATATTGCTTTCTTACTGTATTATCAGCCACATCTAGTAAATTCAATATGTAGTGTGAGCTTGTAACTTACTAATGTATTCATTCTAGGATCATGGCTCTATGTTCTTAATTGTACTTATATTGTTAATATTATTTTACAGAGGCACAGGACTCCAACCAAAGCCTATAATATTCCAAGGGAGAAAACTGATTCTGAATATTTGCAGCTCAATATTAATGATTTCCTGAAATTCTCTGTCTCATTGGATCGCCCATGTTTTCGAGAAGTTTTGATTGTTGCTTTATTTCCTAAACAATTTCTTTAATCAATAAATTTCTTGCACATTAGTAAAATGTTTATTGTCATTAGTTAAGTTAAAGATCCAAACAAATGCGTAAGAAATACAGTATGAAAAGAAGAATATCCCCAATTGAGCTGTCAATAGCAGCTGTAATGGGGTAGTCTCCTCTAATATATACTATGATCTAGAAATATCCAAGAGAAAAATGACTATTTGGGGGCACACTTACAAAAAAAACAGCTAGTAAAAAATAACTTTTTTATCTTACATATTCATAATTATAGAACATAAAATTTTACTTTTAATTGAGGTATTCTTAAAAAATAATCTGTATTGTTACTGACAATAAACAATAACCATACACAAATATAAAAAACACATATGTGAATAGAATACAGTGAATCACTATATTCAGCTGACATTTGTACTATACATTGATATGCCCATATGGCATTTATACACTGATATGGTCAGAAAAGTATTAAGTGGAGTTTGACACTTGTCCATCCACATAATGTGTATTCAACAATGATGAAGGTCAGTGTAACATATTGAGACATAGATGAAATTAGTAATACATATATTCATAATTCTGTAAGTACAATGACTGTCTTTAGTTTGACAGATGGCTAGAGAATTGTATATATCTCTCCTTATTTTAGCTCAAAGATATCCACTTAGACTGTATCAGGTACATCATATTCATAAATAAATAATTCCAGATTCTTATGAGATAAGCCATTGGCATCAATGATCATCAGAAAATCCAGTTCTATATAAAGTTTCCTGTCTTTTTGCACAGAAAACAATGGGCCTGATTCAGAGCCGTTCGCTATTTGCGGTCGTTCGTTCAAAAACAAGGGGTGGCTATTCAAATGATCCCTTCGCAAATTGCAGTCTGTTCACACCTCTAAGTCTGAACGAGCGAGCAAAACATACGCTCGTTTATTTGTTAAAAACGCCCCCTGGCCGCTCGCACCATACGTCATGTCCGCTATTTATTAGATTAATCGAGTACATCGACCAGCGTATGAACTGCTCGCTATTCTTGTGGTTGGTTTTTGCTACCACAATCTTGCGAGCAGTTCTGGCTATAAAATAACCCAGAGACGTGGTCAATGACGCTGCTGTATTAATTATGCACACCCATAAAACGCCCGTTTTGACCTTTAAGCACGCCTGCGTTCGGATCTCCACTCCCCGTTTTCAAGCACCTTCCCCTGTTACCACCCACATACGCCTCATTCTGTCACTCAAAATAGCAAGCATTCGCTATATTGCGAGCACATGAATTTCGGCCGCACTGACTGGTTCGCGCATACGTATAACGATCCGTACGCATGCGCAGATGTGCGAACATCGCTCGGAACGAGCGTACTGCCGCTAGCGAGTGGCTCTGAATGAGGGCCTATATACCATCTTATCAATACATGGTTTTACTAACAAAGTTAAATTTGCCAAGGCAAAATGTTAAGACAATTATATAAATGCATCTCACAGCAAAATAGCTGTTCTTCTGTTTGAAATAGACCATGCATATATAACAATTTACAGCTGACACTGATAAAATAGAATGTGCATATAAAGCAATTAGCACCTAATGCTATTTATTATTCTCTCAGCTGACCATTCTCCCCCTGAAAAATCATTCAATAATAGAGCAGGGGTTTAACCAAACACTTTTTTTTCTTTCTATCTCCAATGTGATTAATAATAAAGGTTCATGGCTCCCAAGTAATAAATGTCATGCATATTATGCTGGTTTAGTGCCAGAAAGATGTAAGAGTTTACTAACTTTGGAATTCCCCTTCTCTACTTTTCTCCATCTTACTTAGGGCTCTATTTATTAACATTATTTTTACAAAAATAAAGTGAAAAAGGGTGTTTTCACACCCTTTTCACATTATTTTAGTTTCACCTATAGTTATTACAGGGCAATTGGAGTAGAATTAGTAAAATTCTACTCCAACCCCCAGTATCACTTATTTTTAGTAAAGCAGATCGCATTTCCCATAATTGTAATGGGAAATGTGATCCAACCAGAGTTACTAAAAATAAATTGTAAAAAAATACCTGGGGAAGCCCTGTGATAATAACGCCACCTGGAGGTGGCGGTATCCAGGGTCTCCCCCGGTTACAGGGCTCCCACTCTGCTCTAACGGGGAGAGCAGAGGTGGGAGCCGGGTACCAGTAATCAGCTATGTGGTCTAAGCAGACCGCAAGCTGATTACTGTAAAAATAAGAAAAAAAAAGAAAAAATTTTTTTTTTACTTACCTGAATCCAGGGACCGGTGATCGGGCCTCTGGTTATGGCTCCTCTCTGGTCAGCTGGTCTCCCATAGTACACTGGGGCCCGGTCATCAGGTGATCGGGCCCCAGTGCAGTATGGGCGATCACCTGACCGGGAAGCCCGGAGAAGATCACCGGAGGCCAGGAGGTGCTGGTAAGTGTAATGAAGGGAGGGGGGTCCACGATCGCGGGGGGCGGGGCTTAGTGCCGGGGGCGGGGCTTAGCGTCGGTGGGGGGGTAGTAGCGGTAGTCGGTCGGCGCATGCGCGGGCTCTTAGTCGCGGTATTTTTTCCGAAAATACCGCGACTAGAGTGCGGATGTGATCCGCAGGGACAGAACTTTATCGCAAGCTCTGTCCCTGCAAGGGATTTATAGTAAATCCCTGTGATATTGCCTGAATTCGCAATGCGAATTCACTCAGTAATATCACACTCCACTCCGCATTTAATATGCGGATTGTAGTAAATAGAGCCCTTAGAGTGGGGAATGAGAGTAAGAGGAGTCCCTGTAGTAAAGGAAGGAAGAAAGAGAGGTATCCAGCGGCAGGGGTCTGTGGTTGTTTACACTGTTACAATTGCATTGCAGTGTAAAATCATGCCATTCCCTCCTAAGGCGATTTAACCATGTAAGAATGGAAATGCCAGTGTGTAAGGATGTTACCAATATGTCAGGTGATGCAGCTGCTTGAATTCCCATATGATGCTGGCAGCCTAGAACTCCCCGTGTCCTCCATGTATGTTCCACCAGCAAAATCTCAGTCTGCTAGCAGGGGGGATCAGCAGATCGCATTTCCCATAATTGTAATGGGAAATGTGATCCGACCAGAGTTACTAAAAATAAATTGTAAAAAAATACTGGGGGAAGCCCTGTGATAATAACGCCACCTGGAGGTGGCGGTATCCAGGGTCTCCCCTGGTTACCGGGCTCCCACTCTGCTCTAACGGGGAGAGCAGAGGCGGGAGCCGGTACCAGTAATCAGCTATGTGGTCTAAGCAGACCGCAAGCTGATTACTGTAAAAAAAAGAAAAATTTTTTTTTTTACTTACCTGAATCCAGGGACCGGTGATCGGGCCTCTGGTTATGGCTCCTCTCCGGTCAGCTGGTCTCCCATAGTACACTGGGGCCCAGTCATCAGGTGATCGGGCCCCAGTGCAGTATGGGAGATCACCTGACCGGGAAGCCCAGAGAAGATCACCGGAGGCCAGGAGGTGCAGGTAAGTGTAATGAAGGGAGGGGGGGTCCACGATCACGGGGGGCAGGGCTTAGTGCCGGGGGGCGGGGCTTAGCATCGGTGAGGGGGTAGTAGCGGTGGTCGGCCGGCGCATGCGCGGGCTCTTAGTCGCGGTATTTTTTCCGAAAATACCGCGACTAGAGTGCGGATGTGATCCGCAGGGACAGAACTTTATCGCAAGCTCTGTCCCTGCAAGGGATTTATAGTAAATCCCTGTGATATTGCCTGATTTCGCAATGCGAATTCACTCAGTAATATCACACTACAATCTGCATTTAATATGCGGATTGTAGTAAATAGAGCCCTTAGAGTGGGGAATGAGAGTAAGAGGAGTCCCTGTAGTAAAGGAAGGAAGAAAGAGAGGTATCCAGTGGCAGGGGTCTGTGGTTGTTTACACTGTTACAATTGCATTGCAGTGTAAAATCATGCCATTCCCTCCTAAGGCGATTTAACCATGTAAGAATGGAAATGCCAGTGTGTAAGGATGTTACCAATATTTCAGGTGATGCAGCTGCTTGAATTCCCATATGATGCTGGCAGCCTAGAACTCCCCGTGTCCTCCATGTATGTTCCACCAGCAAAATCTCAGTCTGCTAGCAGGGGGGATCAGCTGGCACAGGTCACATGTGTGCCCCATGTGGTCCGCTCACACTTCTGACATATGTTTTGCAATAAGCTTGGTCACAGATTAGAAAGGAATTATCAGGAAATTTTGCATTTTATTGAGCACCTTAACCACAACCAATACAATCTCACTTTTATGAGCACAATATACCACCAGTTGATTAATTTTCTTGACATTACCTTGGAGATACAGTAGTTGATGGGAGCATAGTCACTTAAAGACTATCAAAAGGAAGTAGACTGTAATAACTATTTAGATTATACCAACAATCATCAAAGGAGCTGGATCAATAATAGATCAAGGGGGGCCATAGATGTAGGTTATCTAGACTTTCGTAAGGCTTTTGACACTGTCCCCCATTGATGATAAATGATAAACAAACTGGAAAGCTTGGGATTGGATTCTATGACTGTTGAATGGATAAGATCTTGGTTGCAGGATAGGAAACAAAGAGTTGTAGTAAATGGCATGTATTCACAGGAGGGAAATGTTACCAGTGGAGTACCCCAGGGATCTGTACTTGGACCTGTGCTTTTTAATATCTATGTTGGTGATATTGCAAATGGTATTGAAGGGAAACTATGCCTATTTGCAGGTGAGACAAAAGTATGCAACAGGATAGACACACCAGGAGGGGTAAAACAAATGACTGATGATCTGGGTAGACTAAAGGAATGGGCAAGAACATGGCAACTATAGTTTTATGTAAAAAAATGCAAAATCATGCACTTGGGTCTCAATAACCTAAGGCTTAATACAGTATAAAGGGCTCTATATTGGAAAATACAGAGGAGAAAAGGGATTTAGGAGTCACCATTTCAGATGTGATGCAGCATAGAACAGTATGAGAATGCGATGACTGTATACAGCAAACCGAAAGTATATTGTAGTCTTCTACCAGCTCCCATTAGACTTGTAGCCTGTAAGTGTGAATATCTGTTTATATTGCTTTCTTACTGTATTATCAGCCACATCTAGTAAATTCAATATGTAGTGTGAGCTTGTAACTTACTAATGTATTCATTCTAGGATCATGGCTCTATGTTCTTAATTGTACTTATATTGTTAATATTATTTTACAGAGGCACAGGACTCCAACCAAAGCCTATAATATTCCAAGGGAGAAAACTGATTCTGAATATTTGCAGCTCAATATTAATGATTTCCTGAAATTCTCTGTCTCATTGGATCGCCCATGTTTTCGAGAAGTTTTGATTGTTGCTTTATTTCCTAAACAATTTCTTTAATCAATAAATTTCTTGCACATTAGTAAAATGTTTATTGTCATTAGTTAAGTTAAAGATCCAAACAAATGCGTAAGAAATACAGTATGAAAAGAAGAATATCCCCAATTGAGCTGTCAATAGCAGCTGTAATGGGGTAGTCTCCTCTAATATATACTATGATCTAGAAATATCCAAGAGAAAAATGACTATTTGGGGGCACACTTACAAAAAAAACAGCTAGTAAAAAATAACTTTTTTATCTTACATATTCATAATTATAGAACATAAAATTTTACTTTTAATTGAGGTATTCTTAAAAAATAATCTGTATTGTTACTGACAATAAACAATAACCATACACAAATATAAAAAACACATATGTGAATAGAATACAGTGAATCACTATATTCAGCTGACATTTGTACTATACATTGATATGCCCATATGGCATTTATACACTGATATGGTCAGAAAAGTATTAAGTGGAGTTTGACACTTGTCCATCCACATAATGTGTATTCAACAATGATGAAGGTCAGTGATAACATATTGAGACATAGATGAAATTAGTAATACATATATTCATAATTCTGTAAGTACAATGACTGTCTTTAGTTTGACAGATGGCTAGAGAATTGTATATATCTCTCCTTATTTTAGCTCAAAGATATCCACTTAGACTGTATCAGGTACATCATATTCATAAATAAATAATTCCAGATTCTTATGAGATAAGCCATTGGCATCAATGATCATCAGAAAATCCAGTTCTATATAAAGTTTCCTGTCTTTTTGCACAGAAAACAATGGGCCTGATTCAGAGCCGTTCGCTATTTGCGGTCGTTCGTTCAAAAACAAGGGGTGGCTATTCAAATGATCCCTTCGCAAATTGCAGTCTGTTCACACCTCTAAGTCTGAACGAGCGAGCAAAACATACGCTCGTTTATTTGTTAAAAACGCCCCCTGGCCGCTCGCACCATACGTCATGTCCGCTATTTATTAGATTAATCGAGTACATCGACCAGCGTATGAACTGCTCGCTATTCTTGTGGTTGGTTTTTGCTACCACAATCTTGCGAGCAGTTCTGGCTATAAAATAACCCAGAGACGTGGTCAATGACGCTGCTGTATTAATTATGCACACCCATAAAACGCCCGTTTTGACCTTTAAGCACGCCTGCGTTCGGATCTCCACTCCCCGTTTTCAAGCACCTTCCCCTGTTACCACCCACATACGCCTCATTCTGTCACTCAAAATAGCAAGCATTCGCTATATTGCGAGCACATGAATTTCGGCCGCACTGACTGGTTCGCGCATACGTATAACGATCCGTACGCATGCGCAGATGTGCGAACATCGCTCGGAACGAGCGTACTGCCGCTAGCGAGTGGCTCTGAATGAGGGCCTATATACCATCTTATCAATACATGGTTTTACTAACAAAG
This sequence comes from Taudactylus pleione, assembly GCA_031769625.1. Lineage (NCBI taxonomy): Eukaryota > Metazoa > Chordata > Amphibia > Anura > Myobatrachidae > Taudactylus > Taudactylus pleione. The sequence continues at coordinate 486,572 of JAUIMM010000422.1, forward strand.
TTAAATTTGCCAAGGCAAAATGTTAAGACAATTATATAAATGCATCTCACAGCAAAATAGCTGTTCTTCTGTTTGAAATAGACCATGCATATATAACAATTTACAGCTGACACTGATAAAATAGAATGTGCATATAAAGCAATTAGCACCTAATGCTATTTATTATTCTCTCAGCTGACCATTCTCCCCCTGAAAAATCATTCAATAATAGAGCAGGGGTTTAACCAAACACTTTTTTTTCTTTCTATCTCCAATGTGATTAATAATAAAGGTTCATGGCTCCCAAGTAATAAATGTCATGCATATTATGCTGGTTTAGTGCCAGAAAGATGTAAGAGTTTACTAACTTTGGAATTCCCCTTCTCTACTTTTCTCCATCTTACTTAGGGCTCTATTTATTAACATTATTTTTACAAAAATAAAGTGAAAAAGGGTGTTTTCACACCCTTTTCACATTATTTTAGTTTCACCTATAGTTATTACAGTGCAATTGGAGTAGAATTAGTAAAATTCTACTCCAACCCCCAGTATCACTTATTTTTAGTAAAGCAGATCGCATTTCCCATAATTGTAATGGGAAATGTGATCCAACCAGAGTTACTAAAAATAAATTGTAAAAAAATACCTGGGGAAGCCCTGTGATAATAACGCCACCTGGAGGTGGCGGTATCCAGGGTCTCCCCCGGATACCGGGCTCCCACTCTGCTCTAACGGGGAGAGCAGAGGTGGGAGCCGGTACCAGTAATCAGCTATGTGGTCTAAGCAGACCGCAAGCTGATTACTGTAAAAATAAGAAAAAAAAAGAAAAAATTTTTTTTTTACTTACCTGAATCCAGGGACCGGTGATCGGGCCTCTGGTTATGGCTCCTCTCTGGTCAGCTGGTCTCCCATAGTACACTGGGGCCCGGTCATCAGGTGATCGGGCCCCAGTGCAGTATGGGAGATCACCTGACCGGGAAGCCCGGAGAAGATCACCGGAGGCCAGGAGGTGCAGGTAAGTGTAATGAAGGGAGGGGGGGTCCACGATCGCGGGGGGTGGGGCTTAGTGCCGTGGGGCGGGGCTTAGCGTCGGTGGGGGGGTAGTAGCGGTAGTCGGTCGGCGCATGCGCGGGCTCTTAGTCGCGGTATTTTTTCCGAAAATACCGCGACTAGAGTGCGGATGTGATCCGCAGGGACTGAACTTTATCGCAAGCTCTGTCCCTGCAAGGGATTTATAGTAAATCCCTGTGATATTGCCTGAATTCGCAATGCGAATTCACTCAGTAATATCACACTACAATCCGCATTTAATATGCGGATTGTAGTAAATAGAGCCCTTAGAGTGGGGAATGAGAGTAAGAGGAGTCCCTGTAGTAAAGGAAGGAAGAAAGAGAGGTATCCAGCGGCAGGGGTCTGTGGTTGTTTACACTGTTACAATTGCATTGCAGTGTAAAATCATGCCATTCCCTCCTAAGGCGATTTAACCATGTAAGAATGGAAATGCCAGTGTGTAAGGATGTTACCAATATGTCAGGTGATGCAGCTGCTTGAATTCCCATATGATGCTGGCAGCCTAGAACTCCCCGTGTCCTCCATGTATGTTCCACCAGCAAAATCTCAGTCTGCTAGCAGGGGGGATCAGCAGATCGCATTTCCCATAATTGTAATGGGAAATGTGATCCGACCAGAGTTACTAAAAATAAATTGTAAAAAAATACCGGGGGAAGCCCTGTGATAATAACGCCACCTGGAGGTGGCGGTATCCAGGGTCTCCCCCGGTTACCGGGCTCCCACTCTGCTCTAACGGGGAGAGCAGAGGCGGGAGCCGGTACCAGTAATCAGCTATGTGGTCTAAGCAGACCGCAAGCTGATTACTGTAAAAAAAAGAAAAATTTTTTTTTTACTTACCTGAATCCAGGGACCGGTGATCGGGCCTCTGGTTATGGCTCCTCTCCGGTCAGCTGGTCTCCCATAGTACACTGGGGCCCGGTCATCAGGTGATCGGGCCCCAGTGCAGTATGGGAGATCACCTGACCGGGAAGCCCAGAGAAGATCACCGGAGGCCAGGAGGTGCAGGTAAGTGTAATGAAGGGAGGGGGGGTCCATGATCGCGGGGGGCAGGGCTTAGTGCTGGGGGGCGGGGCTTAGCATCGGTGGGGGGGTAGTAGCGGTGGTCGGCCGGCGCATGCGCGGGCTCTTAGTCGCGGTATTTTTTCCGAAAATACCGCGACTAGAGTGCGGATGTGATCCGCAGGGACAGAACTTTATCGCAAGCTCTGTCCCTGCAAGGGATTTATAGTAAATCCCTGTGATATTGCCTGATTTCGCAATGCGAATTCACTCAGTAATATCACACTACAATCCGCATTTAATATGCGGATTGTAGTAAATAGAGCCCTTAGAGTGGGGAATGAGAGTAAGAGGAGTCCCTGTAGTAAAGGAAGGAAGAAAGAGAGGTATCCAGTGGCAGGGGTCTGTGGTTGTTTACACTGTTACAATTGCATTGCAGTGTAAAATCATGCCATTCCCTTCTAAGGCGATTTAACCATGTAAGAATGGAAATGCCAGTGTGTAAGGATGTTACCAATATTTCAGGTGATGCAGCTGCTTGAATTCCCATATGATGCTGGCAGCCTAGAACTCCCCGTGTCCTCCATGTATGTTCCACCAGCAAAATCTCAGTCTGCTAGCAGGGGGGATCAGCTGGCACAGGTCACATGTGTGCCCCATGTGGTCCGCTCACACTTCTGACATATGTTTTGCAATAAGCTTGGTCACAGATTAGAAAGGAATTATCAGGAAATTTTGCATTTTATTGAGCACCTTAACCACAACCAATACAATCTCACTTTTATGAGCACAATATACCACCAGTTGATTAATTTTCTTGACATTACCTTGGAGATACAGTAGTTGATGGGAGCATAGTCACTTAAAGACTATCAAAAGGAAGTAGACTGTAATAACTATTTAGATTATACCAACAATCATCAAAGGAGCTGGATCAATAATAGATCAAGGGGGGCCATAGATGTAGGTTATCTAGACTTTCGTAAGGCTTTTGACACTGTCCCCCATTGATGATAAATGATAAACAAACTGGAAAGCTTGGGATTGGATTCTATGACTGTTGAATGGATAAGATCTTGGTTGCAGGATAGGAAACAAAGAGTTGTAGTAAATGGCGTGTATTCACAGGAGGGAAATGTTACCAGTGGAGTACCCCAGGGATCTGTACTTGGACCTGTGCTTTTTAATATCTATGTTGGTGATATTGCAAATGGTATTGAAGGGAAACTATGCCTATTTGCAGGTGAGACAAAAGTATGCAACAGGATAGACACACCAGGAGGGGTAAAACAAATGACTGATGATCTGGGTAGACTAAAGGAATGGGCAAGAACATGGCAACTATAGTTTTATGTAAAAAAATGCAAAATCATGCACTTGGGTCTCAATAACCTAAGGCTTAATACAGTATAAAGGGCTCTATATTGGAAAATACAGAGGAGAAAAGGGATTTAGGAGTCACCATTTCAGATGACTTGAAGGCAGACAAGCAATGCACCAAAGTAATGAGGAAGGCAAGTCAGATGCTTGGTTGCATAGGGAGAGGAATCAGTAGCAGGAAAAAAGAAGTAATAATGCCAATGTATAGGTCATTGGTACGGCCTCATCTAGAATACTGTGTTCAGTTCTGGAGGCCATATCTCCAGAAGGATATAGACACATTAGAGACTGTACAAAGAAGGGCAACTAAAATGGTGCATGGCCTACAGCACAGAACTTACCCGGAAAAATGAAATTATCTTAATATGTATAGTTTGGAACAGAAAAGGGAAAGGGGCGACATGAAAGAAACTTTCAAATACATGAAAGGTTTTAACAAGGTACAGGAGGGAAGCATTCTACAAAGGAAGAGATTTACAAGAATACGAGGACATGCACTGACACTGGAGGGAGGTAGGCTCAGAGGAAATCTGAGGAAAAATTACTTCACTGAAAGGGTAGTGGATAAGCATAATAGCCTCCCATCAGAGGTGGTTGAAGCTATGATGGTGGAACAATTTAAACATGCTTGGGAAAGGCATAAGAATATCCTTAAGAGAGATGTAAGGAGCAAATAGGGTTGAGGTTTCCAAAACAATAAATGTGGTTCTTATCTGCCGTCAAATTCTATGTTTCTATGATAATATTCCATGCAGACAATTGTGCAGGTTGAGACGGTTTTGCACCATTACTGACAAATTTAATGAACAAGCATCAAAGATGATATGTTCCGATCTGATTTATTACATCCCCCTAATCATAAAAATGGGAGAGTGAATGAAAATAAAGGTACATTTGAAGGTTCCATGGTTTTTGTTTCCAAACAAAATAGTGCAACATATAAGGTTAAAAATATTATAAATAAAAATGTCTAATAAAAATGTCTCCATTTTGAAACGTGATCCGATTTTAAAGAATAAATTGGATTATACGTAAACCAAACAATATGCCTGCACTCAGCTGTGTAAGTACAATACCTATTAGGGTGTTGTGAATTAATAAGTAATGTAACACTGAGGGGTCTATTTACTAAGCAGTGTTAGGAGAGTGAAAAGTGATAAGAAAGTGATAAGGTGCCAGCCTATCAACCCCCAACTGTCATCTCACAGGCTGTGTTTGAAAAATGACAGTTGGGAGCTGATTGGCTGGCACCTTATCACTTTCTTATCACTTTTCACTCTGTCTCCTAACACTGCTTAGTAAATAGACCCCACAGTAGTTTTCAACATGTGTTTTTATTGTGGAAAACACAAAAACTAAAGGTGCCTATGTATCCTACATTTACCTTAATTGTTGCTTTTTAATTTATAAAAAAAACTATTAAATGTAATTGTTTAGATTAGAAATGGGCAATTGAATGCCTGGGCTCAGCTGTGTAAGTACAATACCTACAGTATTAGGGTGTTGTGACTGAATAAGTAATATAACATTGAGGGTAAAAACAACTACTATTTATTATTTCAATTGGAGTCACAGTGCTCCCTATTTGGTGGCAGTCTAATAGTTGCAGTAATTAAATGATATAAGGTAACTGAATCAAGGCAAAGTTTGCTTTTTGAGAGGCCTAATATATATAAGCCAACTTAAGTCTGCCGGTGTTGCACTCTGGAGGGGCGGCCTCCCGTACCGTCCGGTCTGACAACTTACCTTTTGGTTCCAAAATGCTGTTGATCTTCTCACTGGGTGAAATGTCTTGATTTGGTCCTCCTGTCCGCTCCTGCCCAAATGGAGTGTGTGCCCAGTTACACACTCTCTATGGGCCCTGTTGTGAATCACCAGTCATGGCGAGACTACCGGGTCCCACGATCTCTGCCGGTCATGTGGTCACCAGCTATCTACCGCAGTGAATGTCTGCACCCGAATGGTGAGGAGATTGAGGATCCGGTGGCAGCAGGGCGGGAGTCCTGTCCCAAGTGTGTGCCTAGTTATACACTCTGCGTATGTTGGAAAGGTTGATGGTTACTTCCGGGATTGCTCGTGGAATCTTAATAACCCTTAATGGAGTACATAATGGGTATGACCCATGGATTTGTGAAACTAAGTCCTTGGTTGCACCTTATAGGTGTGTAAAGTTTGTGGTGGGTTAGATGCTTAGCGGCTCGCAAGCCTTCCTCAGGGACATGTTGCTGTACTAAGAGACATGTCTCCTTTAGTAGTGAACTCTGCGTAATGTCACTCCTGCTGGGGAGATGACATTACCATGGTAGTAATGTAAACAAGTAGGGATGAGCGGGTTTGTATTTTTGAGATCTGAAGCCCGCCTTGATCCGAGCCGGATCCGAGTCAGGTTCAAGTTTTCCCGCCTAGCCCGGATCTGAAATCGAGACAAATCGTCATCATCCCGCTGTTGGATTCTCGTGGGTTTTGGAGTCTATAAAAGGTCCCCACGTTGGTACCATTTTTCACTCCGGCTGTGGACAGTGAAGAGGGAGGGTGGGGGTTTGCTGTGATGGTGCTGCTGTTGTCCATAAGGGCTGTGCCCAAATTCCAAAGTCCATAGGGCCTGGCTGGGCGGTGTAGTGCAGTGTCCCATAAAGGCTGTAGTCCTAAAGGGGTGCTGTAGTGTTGTCCAGGGGGTGCTCTGTCCATCAGGAGTGTTCCCCCCAAGTGCAAAAAAATATATATTTTTTTTGCTTATGTGCACTGTAGCCACACGTACATCAACATAGCAGTGCCAAGCATGTGCCTGGGTCATAAGTCAAGGGCCGGCTGGCTCGTCTGTTGAAGGGTGGTGTAACCACCAAAGTGCTAGAAAAAAAAATATATATTTTTTTGTCTGTTTGTGACTTGTGTGCAATATCCCAAAAAGGCTGTAGTCCTAAAGGGGTGCTGTAGTGTTGTCCAGGGGGTGTTCTGTCCATCAGGGGTGCTCCCCCAAGTGCAAAAAACCTATTATTTTTTTTCTGTTTGTATGCACAGTAGCCACACGTGCATCAACATAGCAGCACCAAGCTTGCGCCTGTGTCATAAGAAAAGGGCCGGCTGGCTCATCAGTTGAAGGGTGGTGTAACCCCCAAAGTGCCGGAAAAAAAAATGTTTCTGTGCTTGTGACAGCAATGACAGTTGGGAGCTGATTGGCTGGCGCCTTGTCACTATCTTATCACTTTTCACTCTGTCTCCTAACACTGCTTAGTAAATAGACCCCTTAGGGTAAAAACAACTACTATTTATTATTTAAATTGGAGTCACAGTGCTCCTAATTTGGTTGCAGCCTAATAGTTGCAGTAATTAAATGATATAAGGTAACTGAATCAAGGCAAAGTTTGCTTTTTGAGAGGCCTAATATATATAAGCCAACTTAAGTCTGCTGGTGTTGCACTCTGGAGGGGTGGCCTCCCGTACTGTCCGGTCCGACAACTTACCCTTTGGTTCGAAAATGCTGTTGATCTTCTCACTGGGTGAAATGTCCTGATTTGGTCCTCCTGTCCGCTCCTGCCCAAATGGAGTGTGTGCCCAGTTACACACCCTCTATGGGCCCTGTTGTGAATCACCAGTCACGGCAAGACTACCGGGTCCCACGATCTCTGCCGGTCATGTGGTCACCAGCTATCTACCGCTGTGAACAGCTGCACCCAAATGGTGAGGAGATTAAGGACAGAGTTGCCTATCCTCCCGATTTTTGCGGGAGTCTCACGAATAAAGGTGGGAGCTCCCGCTACCCCACAAAGTAAGTTGATTCCCCCGCATTCCCTCTGCCCTGTCTAAAAATCCGGACTGTGCATGCGCTAGTCTGGAAGTAAAGGGGGCGGGGCCTGATCTTAAGACGCAGGGGCATACTCACTAGGTGCAGGGAGGCAGGAGTGTGGCTGCTGCTGGCCTCGAGGTCTCCTGGGCATGCCTTCCCCTGCTCACACACTGCTGCTGGGATATACTGATGCTCCCAGCATTCCCTGGCCAGCCTGTGTTGACAGAGGGGGGAGGGTGAGGAGCCGATGCTGGAGGACCCTGAAGACAAAGGAGCTGCCTGAGACTGTGAGTGTTATGGTGGGTACACACTGGGCGATTAAAGTGGACGACTGAATGATAACGATATCGTTTTCGTTCAGTCGTCCACTTTATCATCCATTTTTAACTCCAAAACGATGAACGATAACGACGACGCGCGTTCCCGCGGGTCGTTCGTCATCATCGGTCATCGGGTTAACATACAGGCCAACCTGACGATATTGTCAGGTTGCTGCATGTTTGGGAATGGGGGAGAGAGCCCGGCGCTGAACGATATCATTAATGATATCGTTCAGCGGCTGTGCTCAATGTCATGAACGACATTCAGCACAGCCTGCCGGGGACACACTACACGATATCGCTCAGGGAGCATATCATGTAGTGTGTACGCACCATTAGAGCTCACTGCAGCTCCTGCCAAATGTACAACTCATGTCAGTGCCGTGGGGGAGGGAGGGAGATCTATTACTGTGTGTTTGTATGTGTGTGTGTGTGTAGTAATGTGATGTATGTGTGTAGTAATGTGATGTATGTGTGTGTTTAGTAATGTGATGTATGTGTGTGTAGTAATGTGATGTATGTGTGTGTGTAGTAATGTGATGTATCTGTGTGTGTGTGTAGTAATGTTATGTATGTGTAGTAATGTGATGTATGTGTGTGTAGTAATGTGATGTATGTGTGTGTGTAGTAATGTGATGTATGTGTGTGTGTGTAGTAATGTGATGCATGTGTGTGTGTGTGTGTAGTAATGTGATGTACGTGTGCATGTGTAGTAATGTGATGTATGTGTGTGTGTAGTAATGTGATGTGTGTGTGTGACTGTGTGTGTGGGGGGGGGTGAAATCTTCATGGGATGTGTGTGACTGACTGGGTGTCTGTGTGTGTGACTTTGTGTGTGTGACTGTATGTGTGAATCTATTCATGGGATGTGTGTGAGACTGTGTGTGTGTGACTGTGTGTATGAGACTGTGTGAGACTGTGTGTGTGTGAGGCTGTGTGTATGAGACTGTGTGTGAGAATGTGTGAGACTGTGTGTGTATGAGACTGTGTGTGTGTGAGAGACTGTGTGTATGAGACTGTGTGTGTGTATGAGACTGTGTGTGAATCTATTCATGGGATGTGTGTGTGAGACTGTGGACCTCATTCAGAGTCGGTCGAAGCAGCTGCACGGTCGTACGGAAAAAGGGGCCGGATATGCAAATGATTCCCTCGCAAGTTGCATCCCTAAGTTCGGATCGGTATGTGGCCGACCAAGGGGAGGAAGCGGCCGGAAGACAAAAAAATATGCCCCCTTCTCGTACGCATTGCACGTCATCTCTGGGCATATAAGGATTAATTGAGACCATTGGGAACCATCGGAACTGGTCGTAGAGCTTAAGGTTGACCATACCCTCTCTTAAGCTCTACGATCATGTCAGTGTACAAACCTCCCATGTCACATGTGCCATGATGCTACTTTGTTAATTATGCACTCCCATAAACCGTATGCACTCCCATAAAACCCCGTTCGCATAATTAGGCACGCCTGTGTTCGGATCTCCACTCCCCCGTTTTCAAGCACCTTCCCCTGTTACCACCCACAAACGCCTCAATCTGTCACTCAAACTACCGACCTGGCTGTGTTCAAGGAGAGAGAAATTTCTGATCATAGCGGCTAGTTTGCGGACGCGCATTGCGAACTTTACGCATGCGCAGTATAGCGAACATCGGTGTCGTACGACTGTGCGGCCGCTTCGACCAACTCTGAATGAGGTCCTGTGTGTATGAATCTATTCATGGGATGTGTGTGTGAGACTGTGGGCCTTATTCAGAGTCGGTTGCGAGCGCTGAGCGCTCACAACCGACTCGATGTTGGTCCACAGGGCATGCGCACGACGGATACGGCTCCATCGTGTGCATGCGCAAGCCCCCGCTAACGACGGGTGATCCATCATTAGTGGGCTCGAAGCAGACGGAGCGAGCTGTCAATGTTGATTGACAGCTCGCTCCATTTGCTGGGCGGGCAGGGGGCGTGCCTGCCCAAATGGAGGAGTTCCCGCCGGAACGCTAGACGTTTGGGGGCGGCCCCACTGACATCACTGGTGATGTCAGTGGGGCCGCCGGAACGCTAGACATTTGGGGGCGGCCCCACTGACATCACTGGTGATGTCAGTGGGGAGCTTCCTGCTGAAACACAGCAGGAAGCTCCCTGGGGCTTAAGGTTGACGAGACCCTACCCTAGGGTCTCGTCATAAGCCCTGAAGGTCGCGATGGTGTTAACCCACAGCCTAACGACCGACATGGAGGCGGCCGTTCAGGATGCAAGTGGCCGCCCTGATTCTGAGTGACCGCTTGCATCGTACGACCGCCTCTGAATGAGCCCCTGTGTGTGTGTGTGACTGTGTGTATGAATTTATTCATGGGATGTGTGTGTGAGACTGTGTGTGTGTGACTGTGTGTGTGACTGTGTGTATGAATCTATTCATGGGATGTGTGTGTGAGACTGTGGACCTCATTCAGAGTCGGTCGAAGCGGCCGCACAGTCGTATGCCACCGATGTTCGCTATAATGCGCATGCATAAAGTTCGCAATGCGCGTGCGCAAACTAGCCGCTACGATCAGAAATTTCTCTCTTCTTGAACACAGCCAGGTCGGTAGTTTGAGTGACAGAATGAGGCGTTTGTGGGTGTTAACAGGGGAAGGTGCTTGAAAACGGGGGAGTGGAGATCCGAACGCAGGCGTGCCTCATTATGCGAACTGTGTTTTATGGGAGTGCATACTGTTTATGGGAGTGCATAATTAACAAAGTAGCGTCATGGCACATGTGACATGGGTGGTTTTTACACTGACATGATCGTAGAGCTTAAGAGAGGGTATGGTCAACCTTAAGCTCTACGACCAGTTCCGATGGTTCACGATGGTCTCGATTAATCCTTATATGCCCGGAGATGACGTGCAATGCGTAAAAGATGGGGGCGTTTTTTTTGTCTTCCGACCGCTTCCTCCCCTTGGTCAGCCAGCTACCGATCCGAACTTAGGGATGCAACTTGCGAGGGAATCATTTGCATATTCGGCCCCTTTTCCCGTACAACCATGCGGCTGCTTCAACCGACTCTGAATGAGGTCCTGTGTGTGTGTCACTGTGTGTATGAATCTCTTCATGGGATGTGTGTGTGAAACTGTGTGTGTGTGACTGTGTGTATGAATCTATTCATGGGATGTGTGTGTGAGACTGTGTGTGAATCTATTCATGGGATGTGTGTGTGAGACAGTGTGTATGAATCTATTCATGGGATGTGTGTGTGAGACTGTGTGTGAATCTATTCATGGGATGTGTGTGTGAGACTGTGTGTATGAATCTATTCATGGGATGTGTGTGAGACTGTGTTTGAATCTATTCATGGAATGTGTGTGAGACTGTGTGTGTGACTGTGTGTATGAATCTCTTCATGGGATGTGTGTGTGCGACTATGTGTGTGTGTGTGTGTGTGAGACTGTGTGTGTGTGTGTGACTGTGTGTGTGACTGTGTGTATGAATTTATTCATGGGATGTGTGTGTGAGACTGTGTGTGTAAATCTATTCATGGGATGTGTGTGTGTGTGACTGTGTGTATGAATTTATTCATGGGATGTGTGTGAGACTGAGTGTGTGAATCTATTCATGAGATGTGTGTGTGAGACTGTGTGTGTGAATCTATTCATGGGATGTGTGTGTAAGACTGTGTGTGTGTGTGTGTGTGTGTGTGTGTGACTGTGTGTATGAATTTATTCATGGGATGTGTGTGTGAGACTATTGATCTTATTCAGAGGCAGCCGTACGGTCGGCCGTACGGTCTATTTGGTCTGGAAATATGTCTATCCAAATCCGGATAACAACTGTTTTGCCATATGTAGCATATGTAAATATGCCTCGATGTTTTGCCAGTGTGCATGCGCATGAGGGAGCCGGCTCCCTCGTGCGCATGCGTGAGACCCGCTATGACCAACAGTGCCGGTCGTAGCGGGTCTCGATCCAAAGGGGGCGAGCTGTCGATGTTGATTGACAGCTCACCCCATTTGGAAGGCGGGCCGGAGGGGTGGCAGCCCAAACGGAGGCATTCCCATGGGAACGCCTGCCGTTTGGGGGAGGCCCCACTGACATCACTAGTGACTGAGTGACTGATAGTGCCAGAAGCTCTCCGGCTCTTACGACAAGTGAGACCCTACCCTAGGGTCTCGTCGTATGCCCCGATGGTCGCAATGGTCTCTGACCATCGTGACCATCACCCGAGCGGTCGTTAGAGCTGTGGGTGTTAACCAACAGCCTAACGACCGCAACAGAGGCGGCCGGTCAGGATGCAAGTGGCCGCCCAGTTTCTGAGCGACCGCTTGATCCTCCGACCACCTCTGAATGAGGCCCTATGTGTGTGAATCTATTCATGGGATGTGTGTGACTGTGAATGAATCTATTCATGGGATGTGTGTGTGAGACTGTTGGCTTCATTGAGAGGCAGCCGTACGGTCTGCGACCGCACAGCCGCCTCGATGTTTGTCCAGTGCGCATGCGCATGAGGGAGCCGGCTCCTTCGTGCGCATGCGTGAGACCCGCAACAACCGACAGCGCCGGTCATAGCGGGTCTCTTTCCAAAGGGGGCGAGCTGTCGATATTGATTGACAGCTCGCCCCGTTTGGAAGGTGGGCCGGGGGAGTGGCAGCCCAAACAGAGGCGTTCCCATGGGAACGCCTGCCATTTGGGGGAGGCCCCACTGACATCACTAGTGATGTCAGTGTAGAGCTTCCGGCTCTGACAGAGCCAGAAGCTCTCCGGGGCTTACGACAAGTGAGACCCTATCCTAGGGTCTCGTCGTAAGCCCCGATGGTCGCGATTGTCTATGACCATCACGACCATCACCCTAGTGGTCGCTAGAGCTGTGGGTCTAAACCCACAGCCTAATAACCGAAACAGAGGCGGCCGGTCAGGATGTAAGCGGCCGCCCAGTTTCTCTGAGCGACCGTTTGCATCCTCCGACCGCCTCTGAATGAGGGCCTGTGTGTGTGAATCTATTCATGCGTAGTGTGTGTGCGTGACTGTGTGTGTGTGTGTGAATCTATTCATATAAATGAATGTGTGTGTGTGGGGGGAATCTATTAATGTCAATATGGCAGAGTAGAAATGTATTAATGTCAGTGGGGGAGTTAGGGTGTCAGTTTATAGGAAAATGTATGTCCGTAGGTGGAATTAGACATGCCCTTTGGGAGGAGTAGACCACGCCCCCAGAATGGTGCACCGCACTGCACATGATGCATTCTGCAGCCATCTGCAATCGCCCTCAAAGTCATTTTCAAAAGTAGGCAAGTATGGTTAAGGATCCGGTGGCAGCAGGACGGGAGTCCTGTCCCGAGTGTGTGCCTAGTTATACACTCTGCGTATGTTGGAATGGTTGATGGCTACTGCCTGGAATGCTCATGGAATCTTAAGAACCCTTAATGGAGTACATAATGGGTATGACCCATGGATTTGTAATACTTAGTCCTTGGTTGCAACTTATAGGTGTGTAAAGTTTGTGGTGGGTCAGACGCGTAGCACTCGCAAGCCTTCCTCAGGTATGTGCTGCTGTACTAAGAGACGTTTCTCCTTTAGTAGTGAACTCTGCGTAACGTCACTCCTGCTTGGGAACTGATGTTACCATGGGAGTAATGTAAACAAGTAGGGATGAGCTGGTTTGGATTTCTGAGATCCGAACCCGCCCTCGATCCGAGCCGGATCCGAGTCAGGTTCGAGTTTTCCCACCTGGCCCAGATCTGAAATTGAGGCAAAATGTCATCATCCCGCTTTTGGAATCCATAAAAGGTCCCCGCGTCAGCACCATTTTTCACTCCAGCTGTGGACAGTGAAGAGGGAGGGTGGGGGTTTGCTGTGCTGGTGCTGCTGTTGTCCATAGTGGCTGTGTCCAAACTCCAAAGTCCATCGGGCCTGGCTGGGCTGTGTTATGCAGTGTCCCATATGGGCTATATTTCTAAAGGGGTGCTGTAGTGTTGTCCAGGGAGTGCTGTGTCCATCAGGGGTGCTCCTTTCAAGTGCAAAAAAACAATTATTTTTTATACTGTTTGTGTGTGCTGTAGCTGCACATGCATCAACATAGCAGTGCCAAGCATGCACCTGTGTCATAAGTCCTGAGCCGGCTGGCTTGTCTGTTGAAGGTTGATGTAACCCCCAAAGTGCCGGAAAAAAATAAAAATATTTTTGTCTCTGTATTTGCAACTTGTGTGCAGTGTCTCATAAAGGCTGTAGTCCTAAAGAGGTGCTATAGTGTTGTCCGGGGGGTGCTTTGTCCATCAGGGTTGTTCCCCCAATGCAAAAAAACCTATAATTTTTTTCTGTTTGTGTGCGCTGTAGCCGCACGTGCATCAACATAGTGGCGCCAAGTGTGCACCTGTGTCATAAGTCAAGGGTGGCAGGCTCATCTGTTGAAGGTTGGTGTAACCCCCAAAGTGCCGGAAAAAAAAATAAATATTTTTTTTCTGTGTTTGCTACTTGTATGCAGTGTCCCATAAAGGCTGTAGTCCTACAGGGGGTTCTATAGTGTTGTCCAGGGGGTGTTCTATCCATCTGGGGTGTTCCCCCCAAGTGCAAAAAAATATATTTTTTTTCTGTTTGTGTGTGCTGTAGCCGCACGTGCATCAACATAGCAGCACCAAGCATGAGCCTGTGTCATAAGTCAAGGGCCGGCTGGCTCATCTATTGAAGGGTGGTTCAACCCCCAAAGTGGCGGAAAAAAACAAACATTTTTCTGTGTTTGTGTGCACCATAGCCGCACGTATATCAATATCACATAAATGGAGAACAAAAATTTGTCCAATAATAATAAAATATGGAAAGATCAAGAACCACTTCCTCCTAGTGCTGAAGCTGCTGGCACTAGTCATGACATAGACAATATAATGCCATCAACATTGTCTGCCAAGGCCGATGCCCAATGTCATAGTAGGGGGCATATAAAATCCCAAATGACATAGGGCCTGATTCAGAGCCGTTCGCTATTTGCGGTCGTTCGTTCAAAAACAAGGGGTGGCTATTCAAATGATCCGTTCGCAAATTGCAGTCTGTTCACACCTCTAAGTCTGAACGAGCGAGCAAAACATATGCTCGTTTATTTGTTACAAACGCCCCCTGGCCGCTCGCACCATACGTCATGTCCGCTATTTATTAGATTAATCGAGAACATCGACCAGCCTATGAACTGCTCGCTATTATTGTGGTTGGTTTTTGCCACCACAATCTTGCGAGCAGTTCTGGCTATAAAATAACCCAGTGACGTGGTCAATGACGCTGCTGTATTAATTATGCACACCCATAAAACGCCCGTTTTGACCTTTAAGCACGCCTGCGTTCTGATCTCCACTCCCCGTTTTCAAGCACCTTCCCCTGTTACCACCCACATACGCCTCATTCTGTCACTCAAAATAGCAGGCATTCGCTATATTGCGAGCACATGAATTTCGGCCGCACTGACTGGTTCGCGCATGCGTATAACGATCCGTACGCATGCGCAGATGTGCGAACATCGCTCGGAACGAGCGTACTGCCGCTAGCGAGTGGCTCTGAATGAGCGCCATAGTTCAGAAAAAATTACCTTAAAGAAGAAATTTTAATCAACTGAGGAGAAACATAAACTTGCCAATATGCCATTTACGACACGGAGTGGCAAGGAACGGCAAAAGTCCTTCCCTATGTTCATGATTAGTGCTTCAGCTTCACATGACAATTGAAGCCCTCCTCCCACTTGTAAAACGAAATGAGTTAGGCTGGCAAAAGCACAGCAAAGAACTGTACATTTTAACTCTAAGTAGATATCACAAATCCCCATGGAGAGTCCAAGTGTGGAGACGGTTGCGAAGCCTGACCTTCCCAGCACTGGACAGGAAGCGGTGGCTCCTTCCACCATTTGCACACCCTCTGCAAGTGCTGGAAGGATCACCCACAGTCCACTTGCATATATTCAAATTGAAGATGTCACTGTTGAAGTACAGCAGGATGAGGATATTGGTGTAACTGGCGCTGAGGAGGAAGTTGACGAGGAGGATTCTGTTGGTGAGGTGGTTTGTTTAAATCAGGCACCGGGCATGACAGTTGTTGTCCGTGGGATGAAAAATCCCATCACGGTCATGCCTGGGCAGAAGATCAAACATTCCACCTCTTTGGTCTGGAAATATGTCTATCCAAATCCGGATAACAACTGTTTTGCCATATGTAGCATATGTAAAGGTGGAATAAATAGGGGTAGTGACATTAACCACCTAGGAACATCCCTCCCTTATACATCACCTGCAGCGCTTTCATAAAAAATTACTGTCAACTTCAGAAACTGTGGCTAAGACCGTAAGCAGTCCAGGGACACCTAAATCCCTTTGCCCTGTTGTATCCAAGTGCCTGCAAACCACACCATCAACTCCCTCCTTATCAATTTCCTCCTCAGTCAGGATCGGAAGTAGTCCTGCAGCCCATGTCACTGGCATGACTGACTCTCCCATCCGGGATTCCTCCGGAGGATCCTGCATTGCTACGCCTACTACTGCCGCTGCTGCTGGGAGTCATTCATCATCCCAGAAAGGAAGTAGGAACACCACTACTTCTTTCACTAAGCAATTGACCCTCCAACAGCCTTTAGCGTGGAGGATGAAGTACGACAGCTGTCATCCTGTTGCACAGCAGATAACTAAGGCCTTGACAGCTATGTTGGTGTTAGACTTGCATCCATTATGCACCATTAGTGCAGTGGGATTTAGACTATTGATGGAGGAAGTGTGTCCCCGGTACCAAATCCCATCTAGATTCCACTTCACTAGGCAGGCGATACTGAGAATGTACAGAGACATCATTAACAGTGTCCTCAGTGTCCTAAAAAATGCAGTTGTACCCAATGCCCACTTAACCATGGACATCTGGTCAAGTAGAACAGGGCAGACTAAGAACTATATGACTGTGACAGCCCACTGGGTGGATGTATCGCCTTACACAGCAACAACAGCAGCATCACCAGTAGCAGCATCTCAGAAATTATCAGCTCGTTCTAAGGCAGGCTACAGGCAGGATGTGTATCACCAGTTTCAGTAAAAGGCACACCGCCGTCAACCTCTAAGAGAAACTAAGATAAATCATCTCCCAATGGCTTAACCCACTTAGACTCTCCTGGGGATTTGTGATATCTGACAATGCCACCAATATTGTGCGGTCATTACATCTGGGCATGTCCCATGTTTTGCTCACACAATAAATTTGGTGGTGCAGAATTTTCTGAAAAATGACAAGGGTGTGCAGGAGACTCTTTGGATGGCCCGAAAACTTTCTATCCACTTTCACCATTCGGCGACTGTGTGCCGAAGACTGGAGTGCCAGCAAACACTCTTGAACCTGCCCTGCCATCACCTGAAGCAAGGGGTTGTGATGTGGTGGAACTCAACCCTCTATATGCTTCAGAGGATGGAGGAGCAGCAAAAGGCCATTCAATCATATACATCCACGTATGACATAGGCAAAGGAAGGGGTATGCACCTGACTCAAGCGCAGTGGAGAATGATTTCTTTGTTGGGCAAGGTTCTCCAGCCCTTCGAACTTGCCACACGTGAAGTCAGTTCAGACACTGCCAGCTTGAGTCAGGTCATTCCCCTCATCAGGCTTTTGCAGAAGCAGCTGGAGAAAGTGAAGGAGGAGTTAAGACAAAGCGATTCCGCTCGGTATGTGGAACTTGTGGATGAAGCCCTTCATTCACTTTGCCAGGATTCGAGGTTGGTCAATCTGTTGAAATCAGACCACTACATTTTGGCCACCGTGCTTGATCCTAGGTTTAACGCCTATATGGTGTCTCTATTTCCGGTGGACACTTGCCTGCAGAGGTGCAAAGACCTGCTGGTGAACTGGGGCTGCCAGGAAACAACTTAGGTATCCTAAGCAACCCACTGGCAGTGATGCAGGGCAGACAGGAACAAGTTTGGACATCTTGTCCAGACTGAAGGACCTGCCAACAATTTCTGATATGTCTACTGTCAATGCATATGATACTATCACCCTTGACAGAATGGTGGAGGATTACATCGGTGACAGCATCCAAGTAGGCATGTCAGACAGTCCGTACCTGTACTGGCAGGAAAAAGAGGCAATTTGGAGGCCCCTGTACAAACTGGCTCTATTTTACCTAAGTTGCCCCCTCCCCAGTGTGTACTCCAAAAGAGTCTTTAGTGCAGCCGGGAACCTTGTCAGCGAAAGGCGTAGCAGGTTGCTTCTACAAAATGTGGAGAAGATGATGTTCATCAAAATGAATTGTCAATTCTTCCAGGAAGACCAGCCTCCAGACAGTACAGAGGGACTTGTGGTGGTGGATTCCAGCAAAGACAAATTAATACTCTGTGAGGATGAGGACAACACTAAAGAGGGTGAGGAATCGGTGGATGAGGAAGATGAGGACAACATCTTGCCTCTATAGAGCCAGTTTGTGTAGGGACAGATTAATTGCCAGCTTGTTTTGTGGGGGCCCAAACAAACCAAAAACTTTAACCACAGTCGTGTGGCAGACCCTGGCGCTGAAATGATTGGTTTGTTAAAGTGTGCATGTCCTGTTTATTCAACATAAGGGTGGGTGGGAGGGTCCAAGGACAATTCCATCTTGCATCTCTTTTTTTTCTTTTCAGCATATACTCTTTGGGGCCTAGTTTTTCAAACTGCCATCCTGTATGCCACTGCAGTGCCACTCCAAGATGGGCCACGTGTTTGTGCTGCCCACTTGTGTCACTTAGCATAGTCATCCAGCTACCTGGGTGCAACCTTTTTTCCTAAAAACAATATTGTGAGGTGTGAGGTGTTCAGAATACACTGGAAATGAGTGGAAATGAATGTTATTGAGGTTAATAAATATTAGCGTAGGAACAAATAAAAAACAAATTCTGTGATTTTAGCTGTTTTTATGCTTTTTACCAAAAAAATACAGATCCAAAACACAACCCAGAACCCAAAACACGGAAGGGTGGTTTTGGCAAAACCAATCCAGATCCAAAACATGAAGAAAGATCCAGATCCAAAACCAAAACACTAAACACGAAAAGTGGCCGGTGCACACCCCTATAACAAGTCTTATAATTGGTTAGAGAATGCGTGTTGGCAGCTGTGGATTTATCACATATAAATGACAGGTGGTTTAAACCTTTGTGCTGATTTGCCTTTATGTCAGTATTTGTGACTCTTGATGTAAGAATTTAATAGAATAGTGTTAATCAGGGATTCGGTAATAATAAATTATATTATATTTTAAATGTTACATTTAGTTGGTTTAATGGTGAATAAGGACAGAATTTCCTAAGTTAATTAACACTGTTGAGTCAGTTGTTAATACATGAGTATTTCTATACTTTTCTCAGGGGCTTCAAGTGTCATGCAGAGTAATAGATATCATTGGTTTATAATGACTTTAACCTCATTGTCTATATTAAGTCTTTCGGGGGTTTTGTTTTTAATGATAAGATCCATCTTAGCTCTTCCTTATCTAATTTCTTAGTGAAATCTCCCCCCTCCAGTTTTTCTTTAATTGGATGATACACCTATTGTTGTTTATAAGAAGGCAGATTGCCTACAAAAAAATTGGTAAGGAGCCAATTCAAACACAAAGGAGAACAGAACAGTTTGATTGCTCCATCGAACTAGCTTAATGCTAAGCCCTGCGGTTGCTTTAATGCAGCCGTAATATGTGTATCACTTCTAAACATATCTGTCACCGACAGACCAATTTCTCTTCTTTTATTACAGGACAACATTTTTATATTAAGGCCCATATTCAATTGCCGGTGAAAATACTTTTCGCCTGGTACACCTTCTGCCTACATCACTGGTTTTGGCTCTGAGAAAGTATCGTGCTCCTCCCCGCTTTTCGCCCTCTTCAATTGTAAAGGACGTGAAAATGGGACCCGGCGAAACTTCGACTGGCGAAAAGTGCTGTAAAAAATGGAGAAATCAGTCTGACACCCCCAAAAGATGCACTGACATGGGGGATCACTATGGGTACCCCCGAATAGCCCTGCTGAAGGTATTTGGGGTTTTCAAATGGTCTCAATAGGTGCTATTTTGAGACTTGGCATAAGTGGTGAAGAATAGCATTTAACAATATTTTTTGTGAAAATAGGTAGCCCCAGCAAATTTGGGGTACCTGAAAATGGGGACAAGCATATTTAAAAGTTGTTAAAGTGAAGTTTTACAAATCATGAGAGATCCACCTTCTGCAAGCACCTGCAATCTTTAAAGCACCTGGGGCATACTTGGGGGACCACCTGGAGTCTATTTAGCTTGTTTTTAAGTTTGTCCCCCAACTTTGAACTTTTTTGCCCCCAAAATGAAAGTACTTTTTTGACGTGTTCTAAAAGTTTCTTTAAACTTTTTTGACGTACAGTAGTTTATCTTTGGGGGACTGTATTAACACTGCATGGGTGTTACCACAACTTTGCACCCTAAAACCCCAATTCTGCACTTATGTTTGCCTCCATTCAGAGGTGAATCGCCTATCTGATTGCATTGACTTTTCCGCTTAGGCGAAAAGTCAATGCAATTGCCTAAGGGTCCGAAGCTTGTAGGGGCCTAACAAGCCGCCCCCCTGCAGCCACAGCCAGTTGTTAAATTTGTGATATTTTTATAAGCTGGCCGCTGGTGCACTGTAATCTGATCCAACCTCGCCCACCCCATCCCACCCTGGTGACAAATACTCACCTCAGTACCAGTTTCACTTCATCTGCCAGCTTTAGTCTAGTCAGACAGAGTCTCTCTGCATGTGTGGGAGGTCTGATGGGCATGCAGGAGGGTTTCATTTTACTGACGATTTACATTTTTTTCCCATTAATGGGTGGGTAGGGGCCCCAGTGCTTTGCTTTTCCCAGGGCCCACACTGCTGTTAACACAGCCCTGTCCCTTCCCCCAGTGTCTTGACATCTACTTTTCATGTCACTCTCATTGAGCCTCGGACCCAAAACTTTCTGTCTGCAATACATTGTAATAGACAGATGTTTATAGGATGGCCCAACAGCAGATGCCAATTTTCTTTCTTATTTACTTTCCTAATACTCATTTAAAGTCCGCTCACACATCATTCACTGTAATATAAACATGATGTGCAGCAGCCACTTTTTTATGTGAGGTTTTTAGTAGTAATCTATATTCTATAGACAGACTACATAGTACACATGGTTACAAACCTTATACCTCACTGTCAATCTTTATGCCAAAAACTCCAGATTTAATTTATGCAGTACTGTTTTATCATTAGGAGACATGGCAGCACCTACTTCTATATTAGGAATATTACAACAAGTGCTCACTTTATTTTGACCTGGGAATCCTTGTTCAATGCTAATTATTTTTCTACATGATCATATGTATATAGGGAATTCTTCTGTATGCAGTACACTCACTCCCTGTATTCTGCAGCATACGGTATATGCTATAGGCAATAATTTACAAACTGCCTACTCTACTGATTGTACCAGGGAACCTTAAGTTTGAAGCACATGCTGCTAAAATTCCCCAGATTCATTGGTTAATGTCTGTGATAGCTTTTTGTCTATTAGAGGTTCATAGGAGTAAACTATATTTTTGTCCCTCCTTCTATAGAACATTCTGATCATACTGATTTCTATTCTATAGACAGACAACATAGTACACACAGCTACAGCCCTTATAATTCTCTGCCATCTTTTATGCCAGAGACTCCAGATTCAATTCATGCATTTTATGTTTTATCATTAGGAGACATGGCAGCACCTACTTCTATATGAGGAATACTACAACATATGCTAATATTTTTTTACCTGTGAATCCCTGTTCAATGCTAACTATTCCTCAGCATTATCATATGTATATAGGGAATCCATCTGTATTCCGTGCAATTGCCCCTTGTACTCAGTAGCACACATGCTGTACGTAATGATTTACAAACTGCCTGATCTACTGATTGTACCAGGTACCTTAAGTTTGAAGCACATGCTGTTTTATTGACCAGGCTCATTGGTTTATTTCTGTATTAATGATGCTGATATGATAGTTTTTTATCTATTACTTGGGTTTTTCTCCCATTTCATAATATGAAATTATAACATTTATTATCGCCAGGGGATGGTGGTGGAATTTTTCACCACTATCGAATGATTGAACTATCTATAATTTTTTTCTATATCATGTTTGCCAATTTTTCCCTGAGCTAATTTCAATTGTGTATGATGATTATCACATATGTTACATTCAGAACATGTTGGAACCCAATGTCTAAAATGGTATGATTAAGTTATAACTTGTACACGGTGTTATCTACATCACTCTTCTCTAGACAGGAAGCTATTCAGTCCTGATCATTCAATCTATGATGATTTACACATGTATCATCTTATAGGTGCAATTTATGTCAACGAGGTCTGACTTAAGTATATTTTTTACTACACTATAGGACCCAGAACATCTTTTCAGGATAAGATAACACTTATTCTTGTCACCATATGTTTATGTGTTGTGTTATTGTGGCATTTCATGTGAGTACCCTTCTCTACAAATATTTTATATGCTTATATTAAAAGTTACATTTTAGTTGTATCCCACATTTTAGATTATCTGCAATATTATATACATTGTTCATGTGTTTTTTATATATGAGCAATTTTGTGATATGTCAGGTGTAATGAACCACAAGTGTAAGTAATTGACCTTAATTAGATTGAACTCACTATATAAGGGGCTCTCAGCACCAGACATACACTTTACCTTCTGAGGAAACTGGGAGCCATTAGACCCAGAGAAATGCATCAAGGTTTTGCTGAGATATTCATTGGGACATCTTGATTTGTATCCCCATGCTGAAAGCTTTCTTATGTCTACCGCAGCTTTTGACAAATCACTGTCTCTTACTGCACGTTGTAATTACCAGGATTCTTCTAGCCACTTCACACTGACACCAGCCGCTTTACATTTACACCTAGTGCTGCTGTATATCATCTGGATATCCACCTCTACAGTTGGTTTACTGGCAGTACCTACTGGTCTTTTATGAGGAAAATAGCCAGCATAACACTAATGTACGAGCTCCCAGATCTTCTATTCTTAATTACCAGTGATTTTGGCAGGATACCTCCAGGACTCCGGAGTGCTATCTGTGAGTTGACCACCTCTGTTTCATGGTTATAGCAGAGGCATTAATACCAGTGATTTAACTATGGTCCTGCAGCCCCTGGGGTGGCTTGGGGGCACCGGGGGCCATTGCTTCACCACTGCATGACTGAGCATGCTGGCCTCTGAAGGGATCGGAGGCTAAGGAAGCCTCCGATCACTTCAGAGGCCAGCGTTACAAGCCAAGCAGAGCGTGGGTGACATCATGATGTCACCCACATGCTGAAGAGCCTGTGCGGCTGTGCCTGCTGGATCATGTTAGGTCCAGTCAGTGCGGCAGTGTGAGGGACATCCCCAGACAGCGGTGAGTCAGGTAAGTACTGGTGGGTGGGGGCTCAATTACAGGGGAGCCTGCATAAGGGATAAGGGGCACTGCTACATGGGGGGCTGCATAAGGGGCACTGCTACAGGGGGGGTCTGCATAAGGGGTACAACTACATGGGGGCCTGAATAATGGGCACTGCTACAGAGGGTCCTGCATAATGGGCACAGACTGCTACAGGGGGCCTGCATAATGGGCACTGCTACAGGAGGGCCTGCATAATGGGCACTGACTGCTATAAGGGGCCTGCATAATGGGCATTGCTACAGGGGGGCCTGCATAATGGGCACTTCTACAGTGGGCATTGCATAAGGGACACTACTACAGGGGGCATTGCATAAGGGGCACAACTACAGGAGGACTACTACAGGGGGCACTGTATAAGAGGCATGGTGTGGCATAATTTGTTATAAGGGCATTACTCTGTGTCATGTGTTATACATGGCATTATTTTGTGGCATAAACTGTAAGGGCATTACTGTGTGGCACAATGTGTTGTAAGGGGCATTATGGTGTGGCATAATTTGTTACAAGGCCATTACGGAGTGGCATAATGTGTTATAAGGGACATTACTGTATTATGAACCACACACCTTAAATGTCATCTTTGGGTGTGTTTGTTATGTGGCCGGGGGTGGCATCTGAATCTTTTTGGCAGGGGGAGCAAAATATATAGTTACGCCACAGATTAATACTATAGCTTATTTGGAAGAGTGCTACTGCAATAGCCAGTTTTATATTTAGTATTGGCATCATCATCATGCTAACTTTGGGGACCAGGTTTTTCCATGTATGTGCAAGCATCCTGGTTGTTGGTTACCTGAAGTAACATGGTGCAGTGTGTGAAAGTAAGAAAAACACATTTAAAAAAAAAAAAACAAGCAAACAGAGGAAACTCAAGTAGCTGCAGTACATAAATGAAAAATAAATATATTTGTTAATGACCAGTTGTGATATAAAGGTCTGCTGTTTTTTAAATAAAATGAAAATAGCTTGCTGGCTAAAAGTCACATTTGATCAACAGAATGAATACAGATATACCTACAGACTAAGGGGCATATTTAGCAACATAATTATACAGGAAATCCTCTGAAAATAGTCTTTTTTGGAGGGATACCCACAAAAAAAGCATTGCTAGAATCTATGTAGGGTGATCGGTTCCCCGTTTTCAGTTGCAAATCTACTTATTGTGAAATTTACCTACAGTAGCTCCAGAATGCATTCTGGAGCTTGGACCCGGGTCACTAACACCATCTTCCAAATACTTTAGCCCATAATAGCCTATGGGCTACTATCGGTCACTATACCGCTTTTTTATAGCCCATACTAGTGAATGCACATGCCATCAGTGCACATGATCATAATGTTCGCAGAGTGCATAGCTATTACTCTGCATCTAACTCTTCACCAGGACTGGCTTTTACTGGTACCCATGTCCTGGCAACAGTATTTTGGTAAATACCACATTTTTATAATTTATTATTGTTCCAAGATGCCCTACATAGTATTACATTAGCTTATTATGATACGGTGTAGCATGTGTAAGCCCAATGCAGCATATACAAATCACTGTATTACACATGCTATGTACAATAATGTGTATATACTGTAGTACTGACAATGACAAATCAGTGCCTCTGAAATCCGAGGATTATACAGGTTTTTTAGTGAGATTAGGGCATTTCTTCAAAAATCACAAAATACCTGCATATAAATGGCCTCTTCATATGATAAAGTAGGGAAATTCACAGAAAAAACAAGTTTATCATAATATACACTGTTTTCATACTTCCCAAAATTTGGTAGTTTAAAGCTAGAACTCTGCATGCGCTCAAAAAAAGGCAGCATGGCCAACACTCCCGGAGATGGTGGGCTGCCCCCAAGCTCTCTCCCCGCACTTACACCTTCAACTGTAATGAAGACTGCAGATATATTACAGGATGGTATAGGAAGTAGTCATGCACAGAGCTGAAAATAATCCCTAGCAGTACTCTCTTTATAAGAGTTATTTTGTGGTCTTTGGGGCCGATTCAGATCCAGACGCTAAGCCACAATCGCTCGCATCCAAAAAGATGCCCTCTATGTCTTAGAGAGTGATGGCAGAGTGAGTGCACTCTGGTGTAAAGACGCCCACTTTTCTATCTTAGCACACATCATCTCCAGGAAGTGTATGATTAATCAATAACATTGAGAGCCCTCGGAGCTGCATGCAGCACTTGAGGTTGACCCTACCCCGACGCAAGCACTGCGATCACTGGAGGCTGAAATGCATCCAAGTGTCCAAGTGGCATGTACAATGATACTTCCATGCTAACTATGGACACCCATTAAATGTTGTTCTGATACAAAGACATGCCTCTGCTCGCACCACCACTCCCCTGTTACCACCCAAAAACAGCACTGTCACTCATAGTAGCGCTCAGTCTGTGCACAACGAGTGCACGATTCCTGATCACAATGACTGGCTAGCACACAAGCACTTTCTATGCATACGCATGCGCAGATGGACGACAATCACCCATAGTGAGAATTCGCAGCATAGTGTCCGTGTCTGAATCGGTCCCATTATGTTTTTTTCCTATAGGTGTAATATCTATGTAGTAAGGATAGAGGGTGCTACTGCACATTTATAAGACTAATACACACATACAGTACTTTATAAAACAAGAAAAAGAAGAATGCATTAGTCGGTGCTATCGATTCCTACCTATCTATACACTCTAAAATTGTCGCTGTTTAGCGTTATGAGTCGCACAAGAAATAATTGCTTTCAGACTTTAATTGTGGTTCCAAAGCACAAAAAGTTAGTATTTACCATAAAAATAGATAGTTACACGCTGTGTTCTAAATACAATCAGCGCAAACAAATTATACAGGCACAAGGTATAGTCATTACATACGCATGCGTTCTGGATCCAGATCCCGGCATCAAAGATGAAACCTCTGTCAACAGCAAAGCAAGAAGACTAGCATCTAGTTTCAGAGAGCCTGCATATATAATCTTACAGAGATAGGCAATACAATAGAACAGGTTGGCATGATTCCATTGGTTTTCTTCCTGGTTCTTCTGTTACAGTACAGTTCATAGGTCAATTCGTATGGTCACAGTCCAGCCTCCAACAGCTCTTTGTGTCCATTTTCCCGCTGCATAACAAATCTAAACTGGCTGCATTACAGGATACATTTTAATGCCTAATTCTGTATGATCCATAACTTGCAGACACATGTTGCGATTTCTTCCCCAATGGAACCAGAAATCTGCAAAGACACAGTAGTTTAGAATGACACCAAACACGGTCTGCTTAAATGCACTAAACCTTAGATATCAAATAACATGTATTTCACAACATTACTGATAATGAATAAAACCTTAAATATTAACCTTGATGCTAGGGAGCCTTTTTATGTAAGTGTGCAGTGTGTAAGTATTGGGGTATTAAGAAAAGATGCTAGTTAGCGTTGTGCGACTACATGTTGTGTGGAGTACACCGTGGTATGTGTTTTGCAGGGTTGATCATATTATATGTTTTAATAACTGTCTGTACTTATATAGTGAGGACTTTTAACATCTTTCTATTGTGTGGGAATCACAAAACGCTAAATGATAGCATCGCCGTATGTACTTATAATGTGTGAGATTCGATAAAATGGCACTGGGCGGCCATTCACAAAATAGTGTCTTGCTGACATTCACAAAATGGCGTCGTGCAGATTTCATTTTAAACAGATTCTGTTGAGATTTCTCATTTGAGTTTGCAGTGTCTTCTGTCATTCAGACTCTCCAGAACAAGCTGCCTGCACATATCAGTAATATATGTGAGGCTGCTTGTGTGTTATACCTGTCAAAAAAGCGTTACATTTAAAAAAAAATAAAGGCCCTCTCCCCTCAAAAATCATGGCCAAAGAACATCTTGCAGCAGGTACGTATGTGAGTGTGGTAGGTAGGTATATGTAATAAAATTGTACTTACTATGGTATGCGTGCTTTTTGTTTTTTTCACTATATTTTTTACAGCTGGGGTATGGGTGCTGGCCGCCTGCTGGTAGATGTAGTTCCACAAGTGCCAAATGGCAGGCACACTGGTACCTGTCGTTCCACTGTAAAAAACAATAGTTTCTATCTATTTTCACTACTATTGAAGCACTGGGCTTCAGCCTAAGCCTAGAGTGCTCGGTAGAGGAGGGTCCTTTTTATTGGGGGCTTCACACCTCCCCTGAGATCCTCAGCATTGGAGAGATAATGCTTTGGCCAGGGAGCCCTGGTGGAAGGTTCCCCTGGCTGTGGTATTGCAACCTGGCCAGATTTGAGTCCAGTGCTGGTTTTAAAAATAGGGGGAGCCCTATGCATTTTTCACCTATTTTTAAAACCAGGACAGATTCAGCAGCCCAGTGCTGGTTCCTAAAATACAGGGGTACCCTACTCATTTTATTCCCCATATTTTTAGGAACCAGGACTGGCTGAGCAGTCCGGGGCTGGTTATGTTTTTTTTTGGTGGACTCTACTATTTTATTTTTATATTAACCCTTTAGATAAGGTTTACATGCAGAAACATACAGAAATCATACTTATCTGTTTACAGTATGTTTCTGCCAAACTCACAGCTCAGGAGGTGGTCTATTTAAAACTCCTATTTAGCTGCGAGTTTGCTACAATTACATCGGAGATTGTAATCTTGAATGCCATTAAGTTCCTGAGTTGTATCTTTTTCATGAAAAGTACTGATTTTGGCCGATAGTGAGTTTATACGAGTTTGAAATCTCACATGAGATTTTCAGTGACAAGAGAGAAATATCACCCTAGTTTTCCTTTAGTAAATTTGCAAGTTGAAAAAAATGTATAAACTCATCCGAGATTGCAATCTCGACCACACTTGAATCTTAGAAAATTTACCTCTATGTATCACTATTGTGATAGTAACAATTTCTCACTACAGTGTTACATACAGTATACTGTATAATTTGCAAGATTTGACCCAGGTGAGGTATTATCGGATCAATTCAATTAGGTGAGAGTTGGGTCCTAAGAGCTGCAGTCACGGCAAAATCACACTGCAAATTACATGGGCAAAACAATTCCAAACTCACTTTGATTTTCCAGAGAAAAGTCACGTTTTTTGTGTGCACCCCCTGAGCAGGTGACAAGGTAGGGAAAGTCTGTATTGTAAGGTAACAATGTCAGGGCACAGTGAAGCACCTCTGGCACACTTCTCCCAATGAATAATCACACACTAGGAAGGGTTCAAATTGCATAATTTGGCCAAAAAAGACATCAGTTTTTGGGTGAATCTCTTTAAAAGGCTCATTAATGGGTTAAATGATATGTAACAGGTACGTGGATATGTTGTGTTGCTAAGAGAGGGATTTTTGAACTTGCAGATGAAAGGAAAAAGTGTTTATTCCAAATTTTTACAAACTTCAACTGTATATAACTACTATCAGTGGTGCCACCCCCACCCCCATAAAATCCACCACCTCAGTGTAGTCAGTGCAGTCCATGACTGCACTGGCTACGCTGTGACTGATAGTGGCTTCCCATTGTAAGTGCAAACTCCCAGTCACATAACCAACAGGCAGTCTCAGAGGGAGGTGCCTCCTCCCCCCTGGGACTGCCAGTCTGGGCTGCTATTAGCAGAGAGCAGCTTCCAGTAGAAATACTCTTCTCTGCCTTTCTGTCAACCTTACCCAGCTCTTTAAGGCAATGCAGCCCCTTGTAAGCTGGTTATATGTACATGTGTGGCGCCCTGCTGAAAGTATGCATGTGGCAGTCCCAACGCTTGGAATATCAATTGAGCAGGTGAAGCCAGGTGAGTGGTTTTCGGCGGTGGCAGCATCCCTCATCTCAGTGCAGCTCCAGGGGTTACCACGCCCTGTGCAGGTCCGGTCACTGTTGCCCATTTATTCACATGCGGTGGGGATGTGATCTAATTACCATAGGTCTCGCCTCCTAAATTATGTTATTTTGGTGTATGCCCATATTGCACACCTCCTATTAACATCAGGCTGGGGGCAAGCCAGCCTGCACTGAATAGATGCAGTGCTCATGCACGCTGCATCCATTCCTTTTTTTTTGGGCCAGCATAGCTGCAGCGGTGGAGAGGCCAACCTCCCGACCAACTGCAGGACACTTCGTCACGCAGGTGGAACAGCAGGGCAGTGCCCGAAAATTGGACTGTCCCACTGAAATCGGGAATGGCTGGGAGGGATGCGCCCTCTATGGGGTGGCGCCCCTTTTCAACAGCATTGGTATAAGAGGGTAGAAGCCGCCACTGATTACTATACAGAGATTTTTCTTTGCCCCAAAATGCTGGAAAGACTTTACTTTACTGAAAACACTTGCTTGCTCTCATTTTTTAAACTTTATTAAAGAAAAGTGCTAAAATCAGCCATTTTTCACCTTTTAAAAACCTTCAGTACTTTCCTTATGGCCACTAACAGCTTTTTATATAATAATTACAAATATGGAATGCTGTTTACTTGCAGAGAATTATCAAAACTGTTTTATTTTTTATTAAATGTATATTTTACTTATTCAATAAATTATTATGCAAAAAATTCAAATAAGAACATACAGTCTGTGGATAACAGTATATACTGTACAGTCAAATTGCTAAAATGAATCCATATATAGCCAACAGAACAATCATATAACAATATCCTAAAAGATACAAAATGCCTCTGTATTTGTGCACTAGTATGCAAAATTGTGTCTGGGTTAATTAGCTCAGTTAGTCAGTATCCAAATATAAAACATATTAGTCTCTGTTGGACTCTAATGGACTAATTTAGGACCTGATACAGCATGGGTTGCTATTTTGCTAATGCACACACAACACAGTTGCTACAGTTGCGTATGACATCACAGTGCCTAATTTATGCATGCCCCTGCAACGCCATTAAAACCCACTGCATTCCCCCAACCACCCCCCGTCACCAACCACAAACGACACTTCCTGTGAATCATTCTGCTGTGGGTCTGCATAGCCTCTGCGATCCACATGCGCAGAACACAACAATCGGACGATTGCATACGTAGTAGCAACTGTGATCCTTGCTGAATAAGACCCTTAGCTCAACTTGATATACACATCCACAAGTGTTAATTGTAGAATGGATGGTGTGAAGCTGGGTACACACCAGGCCAACCCGCTGACCTATCTATGGATTGGTAAGTGCATACAGACTTACCAATCATTCAGCTGATGTGTCTGCACTGACATCACAACTGGGCTGTTGATTACATTTTCCAACTCAGTTGAGATGTCAGTCACTGCTTGGTCCCTGCAGCAAGTGTACAGGTGGGTGGCAGGTCCCCTATACACACAGCCAGACATGCCAATATATCTGCAGCCTTTTGATAAAACCCCTGTGAGAGTGGAGAAACGCATCAAGGGAGATAACTACAACTTGCACTTGTTCCTGGAAATAATCTAGAGACCACACAGTGACTATCCCTCCGGCCGCTATTTATCTATTCACCGCTACTCATCCCATTCATGTGCTCACAGGTAAGAGCTTGCCGGAGCATCCAGATCTCCTGGGGAATATACTGACGGTGAGCTGCCACACTGCATGTACTATTGCCGGAGCAAATCACGCTGTGTCTCCATCACTTCAGCCAGCACAGGTATTACACTGTATCCACTCCATACTGTGCTAATACTGGAGTGAAGTTACATTGTGCCTTCATCGCTTCAGCCAGCACAGGCATTCTACTGCATGTACCGAACGCTGTGTCACTGTTCCCCTGGTTAATACAAGAGGCATTTTGTACATACACAGCATTACATATATGAGCACTTGGGGACTTTTTGGAACATCATTATCTGATAAATGGGGGAGCGGTGAGTGCTTTGTACCTATAAGACATTATCTGCTGGCTTTTCCCTCCTGGAAATTGGGAAGCAAATTATGCATTTATGAACTGTGACATTCTCTAAACAGGAGTTTTCACAGACATTTATTTTCATTAGGAATAAATATATTATTCATGTATACTATTTATTATTTCTGTGAATCTCTTCTGTCGGGATCATGAATATATTTTTTATTAGTGCACTGGTGTAATATGCTGATTGTATATTTGTAAGTACAGGAACTGCAGTTCTAGTTGTATATGTATTTTAAAATGAATAAATAATTGGAATGAACCAATTTTGAACATCTAATTGCATTTCTGGGGAACATCAGCGAAGACACAGTTCTCTTGCATATCTGCAAGGTATATCTACATTGACTGTGCTACAGGGAAGAAGCTAAATGATTGTGAATGATTTCATTCACAGGCATTTCATCTGTACAAACCTGCCAATGCAATACAGATATATTGACCATTAATGGAATGGGTGATATATCTGTCAGTGTGCACCAACCCAGAATAGGTATGCTTAGATCCATAGAGTCATAAAGAAAGGTTTCATCCAAATACCAGTTGGTGTTAGTAATTGGTAAAAGTAAAATTGCATGCAGTATAAAAAGAGCTAATAAAACAAGTGATAATCACCATCAGTAATTAGGGGTGAGCGGGTTCGGATTTCTGAAATCCGAACCCCCCCGAGCCCCCCCGATCCGAGTCAGGCTCGACTTTTCCCACCTGACTCGGATCTGAAATCGAGGCAAAACGTCATCATCCCGCCTTCCGGGTCTCGCGGGTTTTGGATCCTATATAAGGTACCCACGTCGGCGCCATTTTCTCACTCGGCTGTGGACAGTGAAGAGGGAGGGTGGAAGTTAGGGCTGGCTGGGCTGTGTAGTGTAGTGTAGTGTAGTGTAGTCCAGTGTAGTGTTGTGCTGTGCTGTGCTGCTGTTGTCCATAGGGGCTGTGTCCACTACTTCAAAGTCCATAGGGGCTGGCTGGACTGTGTTGTGCAGTCAATTGTCCATAGGGGCTGTGTCCACTCCAAAGTCCTGTGCAGTGTCCCAGTCCTAAAGGGGTGCTGTAGTGTTGTCCAGGGGGTGCTCTGTCCATCAGGGGTGCTCCCCCAAGTGCAAAAAAAAATAATATTTTTTCTGTGTTTGTGAATTGTGTGCACTGTGGCTGCACGTGCATCAACAAAGTAGCAGCGCCAAGTGTGCGCCTGTGTCCCATAAGTAAAAGGCCGGCTGGCTTGTCTGTTAAAGAGTACTGTAACCCCCAAAGAGCACTCCAAACAAGATAAAAAAATATATTTTTTTGTGTTTGTGAATTGTGTGCGCAGTAGCCGCACATGCATCAACAAAGTAGTGCCAAGCGTGCGCCTGTGTCCCATAAATAAAGGGCCGGCTGTATTGACCGCTAAAGGGTGCTGTAACCCCCAAAGGGCACTCCAAACAAAATAAAAAAATAGTTTCTGTGTTTGTGAATTGTGTGGGCTGTAGCTGCACGTGCATCAACAAAGGAGCAGCACCAAGCGTGCGCCTGTATCCCATAAGTAAAGGGCCGGCTGGCTCATTTCTTAAAGGGTGTTGTAACCCACAAAGTGCACTACTCTCTAGCAAAAATAAAAAAAATATTTTCTGTGTTTGTGTGCGCCTTAGCCGCACGTATATATCAAATCAATATAACATAAATGGAGGACCAAACTTTCTCCGATAAAAATAAAATAGGGAAAGATCAAGAACCACTTCCTCCTAGTGCTGAAGCTGCTGCCACTAGTCATGACATAGACGATAACATGCCATCAACGTCGTCTGCCAAGGCCGATGCCCAATGTCATAGTAGAGGGCACATACAATCCCAAATGACAAAGTTCAGGAAAATGACCTTAAAAGAAACATTTAAATCATCTGAAGAGAAATGTAAACTTGCCAATATGCCATTTAAGACATGGAGTGGCAAGGAACGGCAAAGGTCTTTCCCTATGTTCATGACTAGTGGTTCAGCTTCACATGACGATGGAAGCCCTCCTCCTGCTAAAAAAATCAAAAGAGTTAAGCTGGCAAAAGCACAGCGAAGAACTGTGCGTTCTAAGAAGATATCACAAATCCCCAAGGAGAGTCCAAGTGTGGTGGCGGTTGCGATGCCCGACCTTCCCAGCACTGGACGGGAAGAGGTGGCTCTTTCCACCATATGCACACCCCCTGCAAGTGCTGAAAGGAGCACCCACAGTCCACTTGCTGATATGCAAATTGAAGATGTCACTGTTGAAGTACAACAGGATGAGGATACTGGTGTAGCTGGCGCTGAGGAGGAAGTTGGCGAGGAGGATTCTGATGGTGATGTGGTTTGTTTAAATCAGGCTCCGGGGGAGACAGTTGTCGTCTGTGGGATGAAAAAACCCATCACGGTCATGCCTGGGCAGAAGACCAAACATTCCACCTCTTTGGTCTGGCAATATTTCTATCCAAATCCAGACAACAACTGTCTTGCCATATGTAGCATATGTAAAGGTGAAATAAGTAGGGGTAGGGACGTTAACCACCTAGGAACATCCTCCCTTATACGTCACCTGCAGTGCATTCATAAAAAGTTACTGTCAATTTCAGAAACTTTGGGTAAGACCGTAAGCAGTCCAGGGACACCTAAATCCCTTTTTCCTGTTTTATCCAAGGAATCGGTGGATGAGGAGGATGAGGATGACATCTTGCCTCCATAGAGCCAGTTTGTGCAGGGACACATTAATTGCCAGCTTGTTTTGTGGGGGCCCAAATGAACCAATCATTTCAGCCACAGTCATGTGGCAGACCCTGGTGCTGAAATGATTGCTTTGTTAAAGTGTGCATGTCCTATTTATACAACCATAAGGGTGGATGGGAGGGCCCAAGGACATTTCCATCTTGCACCTCTTTTTTTTCTTTGCAGTATGTACTGTTTGGGGCCTAGTTTTTCAAACTGCCATCCTGTCTGCCACTGCAGTGTCACTCCTAGATGGGCCATGTGTTTGTGCCGCCCACTCGTGTCGCTTAGCATAGTCATCCAGCTACCTTGGTATTTGGCCATAAAAACAATATTGTGAGGTGTGAGGTGTTCAGAATAGACTGGAAATGAGTGGAAATGAAGGTTATTGAGGTTAATAATAGCATAGGAGCATAAAAACCCATAAATTCTGTGATTTTAGCTGTTTTTATGCTTTTTAAAAAAAAATACAGATCCAAAACACAAAACCCAGAACCCAAAACATGGAAGGGTGGTTTTGGCAAAACCAATCCAGATCCAAAACATGAAGAGAGATCCAGATCCAAACACAAAACACGAAAAGTGGCCGGTGCACACCCCTATCAGTAATAAGCTTCCTCACCCAGTATCATACTTGCCTACTTTTGAAAAAGTATTTCAGGGAGATTGTAAATGCATCACCTATAAGCACGGTGGTAAAGTGGGCATGTACTGCTACATCTGAGAGATGTGTCATAAAATTGGTTTACATCGAAATGTAAATGGGCCCCAAGGCAGTTAGTAAGATCTATTTTTCATGAAAATACACTGATACTTTTCAGAAAATACTTGTAGCCATAGGGATCATTGTGCCTTATAACCAATGCAGGGAAATGATACTAATGATCCCATTTGTAAATATATCTGTTTATTTATCTATATAACAGCTAAATAATAGGGGTAGGGTGTAATCATGGAGATTACTAGCCTCTTCAGGGAGACAGGGAGATTGCTACTATTTCAGGGAGTATCCCTGACAATCAGGGAGAGTTAGCAAGTATGAGTAGTACTAAGAGCAGTATGGGCAAGGTACAGGGGTCTAGAGGGGCAGTAGAATGCTGGTAGCTGATCTTAGTAGCATTTGGGTGTAAAAGGGTCTCAGAAAGGCATTTACAGTGCCAGCAATGCCTTCTGCAGGGTAAGGTGACCCCTAGCATTAGTGGGGAGGGTGGCATAGCGGTTGCAGGAGGGAGCTGGCTGCTGGCCTCAGTATATTTTGCTGAAAAGTGTATCAAGCAGGATAGTAGTCACAGCTGCCACCACTGCCTCCTGTTTGGAGAGGTGACCCTTGGCATGTGGGGGTAGGGGGTGAGGATGCTAGCTGTCAGTGGTATCTGGGTGTAATAGTGTGACATGAGCATAGCAGGCTAATAATTACAGCTGACAGTAAGGACTCCTAAAGGTGACCCTTGCATTATGGGGAGGAGAGGCAGTCACACACATACATGCTGTTACACACAAATAAACATACATATGTACTGTACAGTCACACACATATAGATACATATCTACTGTACAGTCACACCAATATATATACATACTGTCACCCATATTAACATAAAATCACTCACACTTATACACAGTGTCCTCCCTCCCTGTTACTACCTAACACTCCTGTTACTACCTAACACTGTGTACACTGTCTGCAGAGCTTCTCTCCTCAGTCCCTCATGCCGCTTGTATCCTCTGCACTGTGCCATGTAGCACTGCCCTCCCTGCTCAGAGTTCTCCCTCTTCTCTTCACTGTAAGCTGTAAAATCAATGGTTGGGGGCCCCAATAGAGGCTGGCTTGGGGCACTTACCCCGGGGCCCCCTCCTTAATCCAGCAGCTATTGCTGCAATATACTGCTCTCCTGCCCATCCTTCCCCTGCCCGGTTATCCCTCTGCCCACAGCGCAGCTCCCATCACAGGGCACACAACCCCAGAGCACTACTACTTACTATTAATTCCTTTCCTTGCTTAGGCAGGGGGGAGGAGTAAAATCCACTGCTGTAGATGCTGCTGCACCCGCTGAAGCAGGAGAGAACTTTCATCTCTGCCTGCACTGAGTGTCAGTGACAAGTTACAAGTCACACAGGCTTTGCTTGCTGGGCAAGGCGGCTGACACATAACCCAGCAGTGTATGGCCAGCCTATATTGCATGCTTCTGTCAAGTCCCGCTCCTGTCACATCTGGATTTGCACATGAACAGTCTGTATTTCAGATGGGGCTGTGGAGGATTCATTAGTCTTGCAGGGCAGCAGGAGGCTTGTTAAAAAAAATGGGAGCCTTCCATGAGCTGCAGAAGGGTTGGCAAGCATGCCCAGTATTATGCCACATTTTAGCTACTGTACTTTAAAACAGTCCTGTATATACTCCTGGCCATTGCACACTGAGAAACTTCCAGGTAGCTGTGTCTTGGGGGTATATTTTCTAAAGTGTGGGTTTTTATAATTGGATATGTTGCCCATAGCAACCATTCTAATTCTACTTAACATTTATCTAGCACCTTCTAGAAGATAATAGCTAGAATCAGATTGTTTGTTATGGGCAACATCTCCACTTCTAAAAACCTGCACTTTAGTAACTATACCCCTTAGTGTCAGCAGCATGCACAGTTCACATAAACTTTATCTTAACTACAATGTGACTGGGGAGATGGAAGTGCCAGCAGTAGCTTTTGTTTTGTATGCATCTCAGGTCCCAGCTACAGCGGTCTGTGCTCCGTGAGTGTAAAAGATCTCACATGGGGGTATATTTACTAAAGTGGGAGTTTAGAAAAATTGAGATGTTGTCCATAGCAACCAGTCAGATTCTAGCTATTATCTTCTAGAAGGTGCTAGTTAAATGTTAAGTAGAATCTGATTAATCCCATTTGAAAGTATATATTTCTGTATATATATGTATATATATATAGAACAGCTTCATAATGAGGGTAGGGTGCAATCAGGGAGATTGCTAGACTCTTCAGAGAGTCATGGAGATTGCTAATGTTTCAGGGAGCCTCACTGACAATCAGGGAGAGTAGGCAAGCATGATGTATATGTGTCAATGTGTGTGTATATGTGTCAGTGTGTGTGTATATGTCAGTGTGTGTGTATATGTCAGTGTGTGTGTATATGTGTCAGTGTATGTGTGTATGTGTGTGTATATGTCAGTGTGTGTGTGTGTCAGTGTGTGTATATATATCAGTGTGTGTGTATATGTGTCAGTGTGTGTGTGTCAGTGTGTGTGTGTATATGTGTTAGTGTTTGTGTATCTGTGTCAGTTTGTATCTATGTCAGTGCATGTGTATCTATGTATTTGTGCTGATAGACAATGCAGGGGATAGGTGCTGTGCTGAGAGATGATGCAGGGGGGAGATGATAGTTTGCTGAGACTTGATGCAGGGATAGAGGTGATGGTGTGCTGAGAGTTGATGCAGGGATAGAGGTGATGGTGTGCTGAGAGATGATGCAGCAGGGAGATGATGGTGTGCTAAGAGTTGAAGCAGGGGGGGAGGTAATAGTGTGCTAAGAGTTGATGCAGGGTGGGAGGTGATGGTGTGATGAGAGACAACATGGTGGAGAGATGAGGTTTGGCTAAGAGATGATGCAGTGAGATGATGGTGTGACTGAGAGAAGCAGGGGGCTGGTAGTTACACAGGGGACACGAGTCTGGTTGAACTGCCATTGTACGTTGATGACCTTGTTAATATTGCTACACAAAACAGGCGTCTTCTGGAGGATGTGACCAGGGGTGTATTTATAATGGGTGCAGGGTGTGCACCCATTAGTGCCTCTGTTTGTTGGGTAAAGGTATTTAATGTAGAACAGTTTATCCTAAGGCACATCAATTGGCCCTTGGGTGTGTTTGATTTCCAGGGTGCATAGTGAGCACTCTTAAAATGTAGATATGCATTGCTACCCACTTCTTTAATGTATTTAGACATTATTATTTTGTTTTCAGATATTTCTAAGGTCAGATCAAAGAAATACATTTTTCTCCTGTCATATTGGTGTGTGAAAACTAAATTACATGTGTTGGTGTTGAGAAAATTAATAAAATCTGTAGCATCAGTAGAAGTCCCCATCCCAAATAAAAAATAGATCATCTATGTAATGGCCATATAGGACCAGATGGTCACAAAGCCCCCACCCCAAATGAGTTAATCTTCAACTTGACTCATATAGAGGTTCACATAGCTCGGCGCAAATCTGCTCCCCATGGATGTTCTCATTGTCTGAAGATAAAAGGTGTTCAAAAAAAGAAAATAATTAAGAATGAAAAGAATAGAATCTATAATAAACAGTCTGTCTCGTACATTGAGGTCCCCCTGTTGATTCAAAACATCACTAATATAACTAATATCAATAATATCAATAATAAGTAATCTCCATATTAAGGAAATATGTGGACTTAATAAAGTATTCATATGAAACGTTATGACTCGGTAAGTTCTGAACACAGATTGACACATAGGGGTAAATTAACTAAAGTGAGAGTTTTTAGAAGTAAGTTTTAAAAGTGATGTTGCCCATAGCAACCAATCAGATTCTACTTAACATTTAAGTAGCACCTTCTAGAAGATAATAGCTAGAATCTGATTGGTTGCTATGGGCAACATCACTTTTAAAACTCACTTCTAAAACTCTCACTTTAGTAAATTTACCCCTTAGGCTCCTCAGCTTGCTATTTAAGTTCTTTCTTATCTATGCTTCCACTAAAATGATGTAATAACTATAATATTACTACACTATTATAGGTATTAGTATGTGTTTACTTTGTTAATTGTAAATACGGGTAATCTAGGTGTCTTATCCATTGCTAAGCAACAGAAGATTCATCAGTAAATTAAATTAACATCAAGAAAAGTCCATCTAAGTTCATTAGCCCACTGATATCACATGACCAAACCAGACCAAGGTCTGGAACACGGCTTCCATCTTCCGTCTTTGTTCCACAGCCATAGGCTTGGAACGCAGATGATGGTCATGTGCAAGCTGCACACTGGAATCAGTGGAATCAGGAAGTGTCAGTCGCGACTTGAATCAGTCGCCGGCTGTTTAGCCAGTGAGGGACGGAATAAACATGAGCAGGTCATGTGATCGGCATTCATATTTGTTCTGCCTGTGTCTATTTTTATTTCTGCTTTTAAAGTAAGTAAATATAGTTGTTGGGTATTTTCTAAATAGATATCTGTTTTTTCTCCTATTGTTTATCATTACTAATATTTGTTTATCGTCATCATTATGTTATTTGGACAAATAGTTGATAATCATACATTATAAGAAACAGCTGATAATATTTTAATATCGATTGAACAGGAAAATGGATATCAGCTGTCGATAACACCTAAACTGCTAAAACCTGGCACTAGACAGCCACTGGCTATATACTTATATTTAGTGTGATATACATGCATACAATGATCAATCAATAGATTACGTAAACATCACCATGTGCTGCTGCTAATTTTAATGCCAGTAGCCACCTGGCAGTACATAGTAATTACTATAAAGAAAGGAAGAAAAAAACTGCACTGCAATGGTAAGAAAAATATATATTAAGTGATGGTGCTTGATAGACCAATTAAATACAGGCTTTTTCTGACTGTATATAAAAACATTTATTTGAAAAACACATACAATATCAGATTATTAATATCAGTGCATTCCCAATACTGCTGTCAATAATGGATATTAAGTTAGTAACAAATTCACAAACCTATGTAAATACAATGTATCCTATTAGGTGTATGGGTTATGCACTCATAGTGAACACAGGAGCTCATTCAGACCCGCTCGCTAGATTCGATCATTCGCTTCCTTCTAGGAACTATGTTTGACCAAACCAGGAGTGTGTCCGGCCAACATGAGTGTACCTTGCTTAGGTCTATTTTAATTGCCCTGACCAGGCTCCAGAAACTTGTTCTGCCTAAATCATTTCCCCCCAAATGTAATACTGTCGTCCTTGGATATCTGTATTGCCTAGCTGCCGTAGCGGTTTATGTGTCCAGCTGTTCCCACTTTATTCCTCTCAACAACCACCTGATTTTACCCCACTGTCTCTCTGCAGTCTGCACTAAACCATTCTCCCTTACATATCTCTCCACCCAGAAGATAAAAGAATGCACCATGATCCAGGTGTCTCCGACCCCACTGTGCGGTACTGAAATTTGGAAAAACATGTCAGTAACATTGTAATGCCCAAAACTTTCAACCCCTCTTCCTTTGTTCTAACTACTACAAATGCGTGCCCACTTGAGGTTCAAGACCCTTGAAGGGGGTGAAAACAAAAACCTCATGTCTAGGGCCAATTGGAGAAGTTAGAATTTATAATGACATGAGTAAAAATAAAACCCCCCTCAGAGGTGCATCCCCCCACTTCACCCGAAATCATGATGAGTATGAGCCCACATCTGCCTACTTCCCTGGTCTAATGTAACTCTTGTAACTGTTTCCTTCCATAAAGTTGGTGGCCTTGGAAAAAGCAATTTCAAACTGTACTACTCAAATCCAATCCCACTGATCATGAAGTCAGGAAACTCCTCCCTCACTACGCAATGCAATGTGCATATCTAGACTTATGCACCACCATCCTTCATTTTGGGAGGACCCTTCACAATCTCCAATATCAATGGGGGCAGTGACAATCACCACAGCACTGCTGCATACAATGGCATAGGTGTCACACATCAACATAGATGCCTGCTGCCCATCATTAGGCAGATGAACCAAATAACTTGCAAAATCACTACACAGCCCCCTGAGGACATATCATCCTCACACCACATGATTATCATTATAATTTAGTTTGCAATTGCTTTTCCAGCACCACCAACCCACCAAATCCATTCTGGAGCTTTCAAATTTAAATAGCATTCTTGATTCCCTGATCATGACATTA
Organism: Taudactylus pleione; assembly: GCA_031769625.1. Lineage (NCBI taxonomy): Eukaryota > Metazoa > Chordata > Amphibia > Anura > Myobatrachidae > Taudactylus > Taudactylus pleione. Next base: position 527,006 of record JAUIMM010000422.1, read on the forward strand.
ACGTAAAGCAAAACCATGTTGTGTGACTTTCTGGATGTAGCCACCAGTTCTTCCATCCTGACAGCCCCAAAGTAGGCGAATGAGAAAAAAAAAACTGCCCATTTCTCACCCACTGCTACACATCTTTAGAACTATGTAATGGATTGCCAAATGGAATGGGCATATTTCCTTTTTCTCATGTTATGGCAGTGCCATACCCTGATCTGGAAAAAAGCACCCCAATGGGGTTTCTAGTAGCTCTGCTACTCAAACCCACCAAGTTTATTAACATTTGTGGGTCAATAGGTCTCTATATCCTTTTTTATGAGATAGCATCTCCCCTAACCTTCCAATGCCTTTGAGATCAGAAACCCCCGGTGACATCCTTCTTACCTCTCAAATTCATGAACCGGAGATATTTGCTATGACACCTTTGAATGTGTAATTCTACCAGATGTAATATAATATAACCTGACTTCTGGTTTTACCTAGATTCAGCTCCAGAAACTGAACCCACACTTTCCCACTGAATTCTCAACAACATGTCCGCTAACTGACCCAACATAGTATCATACCCATGATGCTTGGTGTTTTCTTGTACACATAGTGAATTCTTCATTAATTGAGTAAAAAGGCCTCATATTTGCTGCCTCAAAGATTGCACAGTTTGAAATATGGACTGCAACTGTTATTGCCAGATTATTTCTACCATGATACACATAACCACAGTTATGACTGCATTTTATTTTAGCTTGGTATACTGTAACCTGTGGTTTATCCCCATTCTATCATATTTGAGCATAGGCACTACCAGACAGATGTTCCACCTGCTTTACACTTCTGTCTGCCCGCCGCAATATGTTTTGTAAGAATGTCAGTGTCAGCAAAACTGTGAGAATAAGATTATAGAAAACCCTGATTCATATCTTATTACCAAGAAAGAGGGGCTGAGCTGTGGAGATTTCTATGGATGAGAAAATGGGGGGACATCTTAGCTGGGTGCTCCAGGGGTTATATGAGGAGTTCATGGGTCCCGTGATGACTCAAATTACCCCCAATTATTTTGTGAGGGGGTACTACTACACCCAGCCATGACAATGAGCACACTTAATGACGAGGAGAATCCTCCAGCCCGCACTGGCCTGTAAGTGGGGAGTCAGTGGATAAGCACTGTGGCTAAGCGAAATATGAAGATTGGTCACCAAAGAAAAGCAGAGGGGTGAAGACCTAAGTGAGAGGTAGTGCTGTATAGGGATAAGGTCTGCTTGCTGACATTTCCATTTGCCCCAATATTTACCCCCTACCACCGAAACTGTATGCTTGCATTTGTGCCCATTCTGCACTCTGTGGAACACCAAGCACATGAGCTGTCATAGGTAGTTGTTAGACCAAGTTGAGTTAACAGAGCTTTTATACCCGGGCCACACGTAATAATCCAAAATTTGCACATGATCATACTCACAAGAATGTGCCCCCATGAGCCAGCCAGGATTGAGGACCGGCAAAATTTTGGGTATCTGTTCTTGAGTCATCCGAGGCTAAGCTACTTCTATACATTGTCCTGCACCTCATCTGAGGAGGCAAAAATATTAGCGTTTGGAGAGTAACAGTCTTCGTGCATAAGAAGTAACCTATTGTATTTATTTAGCCTATGAAGGGCCCCAATTTTGCTGTGCCTAGTCACGTGGGTCAACTGCATATACCCACACTATCTCAGGTGTGCACAGAGGGGGGGTTATCGAGTACCTGGAAACCCCCCTTGCTCAGTGGCGGGCTTGGCCGGGGGGGGCATGGTGCCTTGGGGCCCCTGGGCTACTCAATTGCCAAGTTGCCGATTCCTCAGACAGGTAAGGGACCCTGGGCAGCAGATTCCATGTGGCCGTCCGCGTGGAATCTGCTAAAAATGCCTTCCAAAAATGGCCACCGCTTAGGAGGAGACAGAAGCTAGAGGTGCTACTTGACCTCTAGTGTCTGCCAGGGAACACAGCTCTGTGTTACCCGGAAGTGCGTGGAATGCTGAAGCAGCCGGGAGAAGAAGCAGAAAGCTGCATCTTTTCTTGTATAACCCCTGACAACGAGCAGGAGACCCCTGGCAATGAGCAGGAGACATGAAAAAATACCTTTGCTTGAGGCAAAGGTAGGGGGAAAGACAAATAACATCTATGTTGGGGCACTCTTATATACGATGTAAAAAAGCTGTAATGTGATAATATGAAAAAGGGTATAAAATTTAACCTTTAATCAAGAACCTTAAAAGAAAAGACAGAGACACTAGAAATACACTGGATATATAGATAGATAATCAATTAACTAATCATCCTATTCAAGGAGTTAGTTAAGGTAAAATGAACAGATCTATCATGAAGATATGTCCAGTGAAGTCAATAACATTTGACGTACACACTTAACAAATATACATATATAAGTCATCTAATCAAAAAGATGACAATCAAACTCATGGTACCCAAAAACATATCAACAGAATCTAGTCACAAGAAGACATCTATTGTGACACATATAATGACTCTGTTACACAACAAATATCAAAATATATCAAAAGGCATCACAAAAAGACATCTATTGTGACACATAATGACTCTGTTACACAACAAATAACAAAATATATCATAAGGCGAAAATATTGCTGATGCAACCCTCAATAGACAAATTGTATTGATCAATTAGAATGATACCACACACCAAAGTAGTATGTAAAGTGCTTTTTATAGGGATCATCCGGATATCTGTGATCCCATTAATACATATTGATGACCTGAGCAGGAGACCCCTGGCAACGAGCAGGAGACCCCTAACAATGACCGTGAATCCCATGGCAATGAGCATGAGATCCCTGGCAACAAGCATGTAAAACCATAGCATTAAACCCTTGGCAACGAGCATGAAACCCCTGAGAATGAGCATGAAACCCCTGGCAACGAGCATGAGACCCCTTGCAATGAGCATGAAACCCCTGGAAACAAGCATGAGAGCCCTGGCAACGAGCAGGTAATTGAAAACTAATTTGAAGCCTTACTATGGGGCATAAAATGGTGTTATGGGCATAACTGTTTGTGGCATAATGTGTAATGCACATTACAGTGTGTAGCATAATGTGTACTGGGCATTACCATAAGGAGGAAAAATTCTAATGTAAACTGTCAATGGGGGGAGGATCATTTTTTAACTGTCCGCACTGGGAGCCAAATTGCCTAGAAACAGGCCTGCATTAGTATAAGGAAAATGCATGGGGGGAGGGTGCCCAAACTGGCAGGTGGCGAGAAAAATGTTAAGTGCACAGTTTCTCCATCTAAATGTGACCTCTGTAGCTGCGGCTCTGAATCTGAGAACACAGCAGCTTTCACTGATGACCCCACAACACTCCCATAACATGCCCATGAAACACTCTTTTTGAGTTCACTTCAGGTTGCCGCCCAGGAACGCCCATCACTCCACTGCTCCATTTGCAATGCCATCTGATCCAATCGCACCAGCATCATTGTGTGTACACTCAGGGTATCACATTTTCTGTACTGGCTTTCTGAAGTTCTAGCACATGTGCAGTTGCTACAAATCACATTGAGCAAGTTTTATGCCAAGATGCCTTGTTATTTATATTATTTATATAAAAACACTTGAATTACACAATAAAGTGTACATTGCAGGCTTATTCTGGTTAGACTTTTTTGTCATTGGCTCTGTAACCAACTATTTGGAAACCCCCCCTTTCAAAATCCTGCATTTGCCTAAATGCCTAACTTCTATCTATCCATGTATGTACATTTCTATATCTATGTACATACAGCTTCCTACATGCACATATATACCCATAAGCTTACCCTTACATACCACTAGATCCATAGATATGTGCCCATGCACATACACATATATTTCCCCATCTACCTAATATATAAATGTATATACATATATATATCCAATTATGATGTACCTATCTACACATACATGTCCATCCACATGTAAATGAATACCCATACATTTATATGTGCCTACTCCATAATACATTGACCCATAACTCTATGTATAAATTAACATATCCAACATGTGTATATATATATCTCTATATATAAAGTATATGCATACATATGCCACACCTACAACATACATGCCACACCTACCCAATATATATATATATATATATATATATATATATTGTGATAGGAGCACTAGAGAAGTTAGGGATGGCATGTATATGTGTCACTGATTCCTGTAATATGTATTTTAACCCCCAGGAAAAGTCTATTTTACAAACAGATCTGATTGTCGGCTTTTGGTAACAGCCGGAGAATGGGTCCTTGGGGTGTGGATGTGAGTGAGAAGGGAGGGGTCCATTCACAGGGCCGTTTAAAATGCTAGGCCTAGGGATGGAAAATGTAAAGTATCTTGGTTACACCATTGGCAGAGGTTTAATAAAGCCACAGCTTAATATCAACGTGGTTCTTGGCATTACAAAAATTCAAGTTCACAGTAGAATACAGGCCAGGAAGCCAGCTGGCCAATGCAGATGCTTTGTTGTGTGTCCATTGTTTGGGGGCTGTAGTTGTTCCACCCACAGGTCGAAACAAAGGGGGGGATTTGTGATAGGAGCACTAGAGAAGTTAGGGATGGCGTATATATGTGTCCCAGATTCCTGTAATATGTATTATAACCCCCAGAAAAAGTCTATTTTACAAACAGTTCTGAGTGTCGGAGCCCTAGGTGTTTCTCCATTTGGAGGTTTTTCATCATTTGCTGCATACTTAACATCTTGCTGGAGCAAGCCTTTTATCCACGCATCAATCCGGTGAACACAGCTTGTGTGCGGATTTACCCACAGTAGTCAGGCGAGCACAACTGCATGGAGCCAACTCCCAGGGCAACCTGTTTGCAGCTGAGTCAGCTCATCACTTTAGGAGCCGTAGGACCCGCGCTGTCCCTACCCCACCTTGGAGCTTAACATAGAGGATTACCCCGCAGTCTCCTTACCTTCTACAGACTGGAGTCTGGAAGTGGACATTGGCGGTGTGAGTATTCAGAGCATACTGCTCACTTACCATCACTCAATACTACACTTACTTGCGGATCTCTATACACTAGTGTGGAGTCCTACTTTCATTCCAACAAACATCGGACACCCGATTGCAATTGTGACTTTTCTTCCACCACTAGTTATATGGATTTGAATTTTCTCTGACTTTTCATTCAGGTTTTATTTTACTCATTTATGCCCACTTTGAACAGCGCTGTTTTTATGTACTATATACATTACATGTGCTCCCGGGAGTAATTGTCATCTATCTATGATACCTTTTTATGTTTAATAAACATTGTATTATCACTTTTTAATTTGGTCTGATATTATGCTCTAGTTGGTATAGTGCCATTGCAGTATTTCTCTGTTTTAGCCATTTTTGTATCGGAGACAGGCAATCTCCATTTCTGCATTCTGGCAGCCACACCTTCTGAGCTATTCAACACAGGTTTTCTAGGGTGCCCAGGCTTTTTGGGCCTGATTCAGACCCGCTCGTGAGCGCTATGCGCTCGCAAGCGGGTCCATGGTGGCCCAGTACGCATGTGCACGACGGAACCGGCTCTGTTGTGCGCAAGCGTGAGACCCGGATAGCGACGGACAATCCGTCGCTCCAGGTCTCGTACCAAAGGGGGCGTGCTGGTGATATTGAGTGACAGCATGCCCCCTTTGGTGGGCGGGCCAGGGGTGTGGCTGCCCAGATGGAGGCATTCCCATGGGAATGTCTACTGTCTGGGGCCGGCCCCGCTGACATCACAAGTGATGTCACAAGTGATGTCAGTGGGAGTGCTTTCGGCTCTGTTAGAGCCGAAAGCACTCTGGGGCTTGCGGCAACCAGACCCTACCACAAGGGTCTTGTTGCAAGCCCGATGGTCGCAATGGTCTTGACCCTCGCGACCATCTTCCTGGCTGCTCGCTATAGCAGTGGGTGGTAACCCACAGCTATGCAAGTGGCCAGGAGGCCGATATGAAAAACAAGAAGGACGGCCCTGATTCAGAGCGAATGCTCTGTCAGACCATCCGGCTCTGAATCAGGGCCTCTGTGTGTTAATTCTATGATTTGTGCCTGGCTGATGCCAAGGACAATGCAAAGCTAAAATGGAAGATCCTAACTCGCTTGGGAGTCACCTCATTTGTTCGGGCCCAACGAGTCCACCGCTGGGACTTCCAAATGGAAAAGCATCCACGCTCACAGATGCGTGACCTCGTCCATCTAACCACAAAATGGCTGCAGCCCGAGATACTGACAGGACCGCAGATCATGGAAAGATTTGTGATGGACCGGTATCTGTGATTGCTACTTGCATCTCTGCGCAAGTGGGTGAGCCATGCAGACCCTAAATCCAAAGATCAGTTATTTGAGCTGGTGGAGAGTTATGTGGCGGCTGAGGAACTGTTGGGTGTGTCCCACCGAGCCCCGATTCCGCATCGGCAATCTCCCGTGACTACTGGTAAGACTGTTCCAGGGGAGAAGGGTGCTGGGCGGTGGAATGAATTTAAGATTGTGGGTTTGGAACCTGGAGATAGGCCAGCCAGGCCAGGAAGGTTCTTACCTCATAAGAGACTTGATAATAATTTGATACAATGTTTTCGATGTAGTGATTTCAGCCAAATTGCTGCTAATTGTCCACTCACCTATGCAATGTGATACCACTTATGTCCGTCGCAGAATGTCTTTCTTTGCACAGCCTGTCTGTACTGCTGACCAACAGGCTGAGACAGATAAGCAAATGTGTAAGGTTACTGCAGAAGGCAATCAAGTAGCGGCTCTGTTAGATTCTGGTAGCCTGGTTACACTTAAGAAAGCTGAACTGGTGAACCCCTTAAAACGCAAGGGAAAAACTGTTGGTGTGACCTGCATACATGGGGATACCCAGTAATATATTGCTGCAGAAATGAACATTGAGACACCATGTGGTTCCGCAATAGTCTCTCTGGGTTTGGTGCATGGCTTAATGTATGATGCAATATTGGGGAGAGACTTCAGAGTCAGAGATGTTCCCTTTTTCTAGTATGATTGATGAACTAGAGAATGCAGAGCATGATGGTGGCTCGCCAACTGATGTGCCTCCCACTGAGGTGGGAAGTGTTGTTGAGCCAGTTGATCATCTGCCTGATTTAGAGGACAGAAGAGAGGTCTTTGCCATGGAGCAGTTAAGTAACCCTACTCTAGTAAAAGTGGGAAGATGTAAAAGTGTTTGATGGTAAATTCATAGACCCTGATAGTCCGTTGTCATATCCTCACATGGCAATACACCTGGATTTTTCGTACAGGAGATATCCAAGGGGATTACCTGACATTGCCAAGGAAACATGGGAGGGGCAGTCCAGTCCCTATAAAACTGTAATTAAGCCTAAGAAAAGAAAGCCAGAACAGTTATACCATGTAAATCTTATCAGATCTTGGAAGGATAGAACAGCTCTGGTAGCCATCCAGGCCCCTCCAGTAAACCTTGGACCTTTGGTTCCTGAAGTGACAATAGCTAAAACCCTGTTGACCGTTCAACAGCAGGAAGTTAAGGAATTAGTTATCAGAAATAGGGTTTTGTTCTTAGATGTACCGTGCAAAACCACAGTCATTAAACATGACATAACCACTGACCCAGGGGTTAAGATTAACCTAAAGCCCTGAAGGTTACCAGAAGCCCAAAGAGAATCAGTGTCTAAAGAAATTAAAAAAATGTTGCAACTGGGTGTAATTGAAAAATCGCATAGTGAGTGGTCAAGTCCCATTGTGCTTATTTCAAAGCCTGACGGGAGTGTATGTTTTGGCAACGATTTCTAAAAATTGAACAGTCTGTCAAAGTTTGATGCCTACCCAATGCCAAGGGTGGATGAACTAATTGAAAGGCCAGGAACAGCCAGGTATTTAACCACTCTAGACTTAACCAAAGAGTATTGGCAAGTGCCGTTAACTGAGAATGCCAAAGAAAAGACAGCTTTTTCTACACAAGAATGGTTGTTCCAATACAAGATGTTGCCCTTTGGGTTACGTGCGGCATCGGCTACCTTCCAAAGGATGATGGACAGAATTCTAAGACCCCATAGATGGTATGCTGCTACTTGTCTAGGTGATGTAGTCATTCATAGTCCTGATTGGCAGTCTCATTTGCCCAGAGTACAAGCAGTGTTGGACTCCATCTATAGGACAGGATTGACAGCCAACCCAAATAAATGTTGCCTAGGGATGGAAAAAGTAAAGTATCTTGGTTACACCACTGGCAGAGATTGAATAAAGCCACAGCTTAATAACAAGGTGGTTCTTGGCATTACAAAAATTCAAGTTCACAGTAGAATACAGGCCAGGAAGCCAGCTGGCCAATGCAGATGCTTTGTCGCTTGTCCATTGTTTGGGGGCTGTAGTTGTTCCGCCCACAGGTTGAAACAAAGGGGGGGATATGTGATAGGAGCACTAGAGAAGTTAGGGATGGCATATATATGTGTCCCAGATTCCTGTAGTATGTATTATAACCCCCAGAAAAAGTCTATTTTACAAACAGATCTGAGTGTCGGCTTTTGGTAAAAGTCGGATAATGGGTCCTGGGGGTGTGGATGTGAGAGAGAAGGGAGGGCTTCATCCACAGGGCCATTTCAGGTGTTGGGCCTTTCAGCCTGAGAGCAGGATAATTAGGGTTTACACCTGGAAGTGGCTCAATATAGCTGTGTAAGAGTTTTGATGCAGTGTCTCACACACCCTGGGGAGAACAGACACTGACGTTTTGTTCTGAGACACTGTGACATTGATATGTACTATGTTTGTGGTAAGGCAGTAAGCCCTGCCACATGTAGAGAGGGAGTTACCTACCTAGTTAGTGCCCAGACGAGCTAGGGTTTATTTTTATGTTTTGTTTGTTTGATTATTGGTGTCACACAATAAAAACTGGTGCTGACCAGATTGCATGAAAACCCTCAACTAGTGCTGTTTCCTGGCTGCTGTTGGGTAAAGAGATGTCCATCTACCCCAGGAGAGGGATCCCTACCACGATCATATCACAATATATATATATATATATATATATATATATATATACACACTTATATACCTGCTCACAGCAATGCTTACATGTACCTTATCATACATGTAAAATACCTAACCCCCCAAATGTATACATAATTATATGCATATGTGCAAACACACAAATACAGCTATATACGTATATGTCTGTACATACACATATGCATATATAAGCCTACCTATATTTATACATCAACATAGAAACATGCCTACAGTATTTCCTTATTCCTACATACATGCACTCACCTCTGCGTGTCCCTCAGTAGGGGGGTTTGTCTACAGTTAGGTGAGGGCTGTTTAGAAAGGTGATGTGTTGTGGTGTCATTGAGAGGTTTTTCTGCTTTAGAACATTATACCAAGAACGGAAGGGGGGACAGTTTAGTTGAGATGTGGGAGGTTAAATGTAGTGGTGAACATAAACTGGCCTGCCATCAATAGTCGACGGTTTTAAACCATTAGTATAAATAATCAATGGTGAGCATTGATGTTGTTCCATTATCAGTTTCTGCCTCCCAATATTCCCTTGCTGGTCAAACACATTCAACATCGACATCTGTCCATTGCTGATTGTCAAACCATCAATGGCAGATGACTAAGCCCTTGTTAACTATGTATACGAGACTAAGAAGACACAATTTGCATTTTTGAGAAATCGAAAGAAAAATCCACATTGCTCAAAAGAGAGCAAAAAATAGGGAATAGCAAAGAAAGCATGCACAGGAATCATTAGAGTAGAAGACTGTGTCAGGAAGATGCCAGACTCAGGACTTTAAATTAGAGTCTGTGTATTGTTATGAACAAAGGAAGGACACACGAGGGGAGGGGGAGAACAAATTGGCTTAAAAGAAACCTTGCAGCTTTCAAGAAAATAGAAGACCACATATATTGTTAAGATATTTGAGAAGCAAGCCACATATAGGTGAGGACAGAGGGAGCGATAAGTCAAATAGATATACAGTACCATCAAATTACTAAGTTTTGAGACAAGGGGGCGGGGGAGGGGGTGATGGGGACAAAGAGCTAAAGATATGTGGCACATGTTTGGTGAATGAACAAAATGAATGCTTGCCTGAAGCAATTTCCCTGGTCAGGAGAGCGCAGATTTTGTTATAAAGTGTATAATGGATGAGACTTGCCGGACCAATGTAATGTAACTAACATTACCTGAGTTCAAATTAGGCTGGTTGTTTTTATGAAAAAGTTTAGAGAAACAGACTGGTGGGGAATTGTACCTACTTCCTATTAAATGCAGCAGAGGGGGCTTTAAGTTGCTTGGTAAATGGCCTGACAAACTGGGACAGTGAAACTAGGGAGCACAAAGCAGTCGGGGGATGGGGTATTTATGAGAGGGGCTGTGTTAGGGAACTGAATCTGACCCACTTTACTACATTTACTACGATATACAGCGATTCTCAATCATACATGATGCAGCGATTGCTGTTGCACAATGCAAACCTTATTTAACAATTCAAACTATAATGCACAGAAATTATAATACATACATGCAGCGATTTATGTTCAAACTACAAAACCTTATCCTAACAACTTAAACTATAATACTCAGCAATTATATAACTGCACTTGATGTTACAACATGCGAATGATCCTGATAAGGTAAGACTAAGGGCCTGATTCAGAGCCGCTCACTAGATGCGATCGCTCGCTCCAGCGTATGCAAATCCAGTGCACGCCCAGCAAGGCAGGCGATTGCACAGCAAAGCATTAGCACGCCCACTATGTCTTGACGAGTGATCACTTTTGTATGCAGAAGCCCACCAGCCATTCATAAAATGCCCACTTGCGCACGTCATCTCCTGGAAGTGCATGAAAACATTGGTACATCGAGCACCATCGGATGTGCTCACAGCGCTTGCGGTTGACTATACCTGGCCGCAAGCACTGCGATCACTTCAGTGTGAAATACAACTAGGTGACGTGTACAATGACGCTGCCTGTTAATTATGCATGCCTATGAAGCAACATTGAAACACACCATGCACACCTGCGTTCTTAGCTCCACTTCCCCATTTCTAGTGGCCAGCCCCTGTTACCACCCACAAACGGCCTCTTCTGTCACTCATTCAACTGGGTTGTTTATGCTGGGCGAGCGAGCGCTTCCCAATCTGTCGCAGTGGTTGGCACACGTGCATTGTGATGCATACGCATGCGCAGAATGTAAATATTGGCCAGCTACGAGCGATCGCATCCTAGCGAGCAAGTCTGAATCAGGTCCTAAGTATGTAATAGCTATGTAGAAAGAGACAGAGGTTAGGGGCTTAGTCAAGAAGGATGAAAGTGTAGGTTTATTTATTTTTTTATTAAGATAGGGGAAACAGCTGAAAGGTACTGCAATGGTAGCTGGAACTGGAGTAGGGCAGCTTTGGGATGGCACTGTGAGCAGGGTAGAAAAGAGTATTTGCTACGTAGACAGATAAGAAAATTATTGTGACTGCTATATAAATCCTGTAAGCTTATCATAAGCAATATTCTTGTTGAAAGGCTTAGAACATAGGTGAAGCTAAAGTGGACATAAGATATAAGAGACTTTCTGGAGTTTGCAAGGCTGTGTATCAAAGTGAACACCAGTTGCTAAATAAGCAATCTCCTCTGATTTGTTATGCTGTACGGGAAAGTGAATGCTAGTCAGCAAGCGGACATGGAAGAAAAGCACTGGGAATATGATACAGACTTATAAGCTTGTTATAAACAAAATGCCTACTGATTGAAAATCTAAGTTGGGTATTTGTGCATAGCTGTCTATGAAAAACATTGAGATAACTCTTACTGATAGAAGATAATATAAGCTACAAGAGACTTTCATTCTTGTTTTAAGGTGTCCCATTGTATCAATCACTCAAAAATGATTTCATACATAGAGCATACTTTACCCCTAACAGGCAACATAACATTTATCTCTTTCAAACTGTGGCTCTATGGACAATATCCTCCATATTTTCTTGACTTGCCCACTTCTGAGGTCTCTGTGGGAGGAATTGTTTGTCATGATTTATAAAGTGTCAGACACCCCACTACCTATGGACCCTTTCACCACCCTGCCACACTTTTATCCAGGTGACCTGTCGATGAGAGATAGATATCTTATGGGTCACATTCTAATTGCCATTAAGGCCTCCATAGCACACCTGTGGAAGACCACATCTTTGCCGAAAATATTGGTTATAGAAAATAAGATCCAAAAGCATTGTTGTTTTAAAACTGCGGACTGTAAATATTCTACATCTGCCTCATCTCTCCTTATGAAATGGTTCAAATGGAATGAGTATCAGGAGGAGCAATGTCTTAATTTTGTCCAAATTTTGAGGTTTATTGCTGTGTAATTTGATTTATGGTAGAACTGCTATGCTTCAGCTCTTTAAAATGTTATCAGGATTTACTCCCCTATGTGATTCCTCATATATATGTTTCTTTAAATTTCAACAAACATTATGTGGAAAAAAAACTGGTCTGTATTCTAAATTTGGAAACCATTAAAAGTGGATAAAAAGGTGTTTTAGGGGAATCAGTATGATTTACCACCGGCCGCATGGATTGAAAAATCCCAAAGCTACAAAAGGTAAGTATAACTAAAAAATGTTTAACCCCCAACCCTCCTTTAGGGGTGCCTAACCCTAACCTTCCATCCAAGTGCCTAATCCTAACCCCCCTGTAAATTCCTAAACCTAACCCCCTTCCCTGCAGCCTAAACCTAAGTCTCCTGGGGAGGGTGCCTAACCCTAACCTCCCCCTGGGGGTGCCTAACCCTAACCCCACCTTCCCTTAGCCTAATGCCAACTTCTGGGGGGGTTGCCTAACTCTAAGTCCCCCCGGGAGCCCCTAACCTAACCCCCCCGTGGCTTACCTTCGATCGGTAATCTGGGTGTCAGGCTCCCGGCATAGGTCTAATGACAGTCATCTGATGCCTATCACTTGTTCCTTGATGGAATTAGATAGTCGGGAAGCCAGTGGTCGGGATTTCATCTGTCAGTCTCCTGACTGCTTCCTGTTTTAGGAGAGGATTATATCCTGACTTTTGTCACCCCCGAGTGGATCTTTATTGAGATCAACATATAAATATTCAGTTAAAAATATGCACAATGCTTAGCTTATGACCATAAATAGTTGCAGTATATACTACACTAAGGCCCTCATTCAGAGCCGTACGCTCTGAGCAGAGCGCACGCTCTGAATGAGGGCCGCCCTCCATAAAAATGGAGCGTCCTCCTGGATGCTAGTATAGCTGTGGGTCACCACCCACAGCCTATACGAGCGTGCAGGTTGATGGCCGCGATGGTCGTGACCATCGTGACCATCGAAACTGCGGGCCGGAGCCTGCGGTTGAGGTTTTCAACCGCAAGCCCCGGAGTGATTTTGGCTCTATCAGAGGGCCGGCTTCTGATGGGAGGCTTTCCCATGGGAACGCCCCCATCAGGGAGGCATGCCCCCGGCACGCCCACCAAAGGGGGCGTGCTGTCAATCAACATCGACAGCATGCCCCCTTTGATCAGACACAACATATAAATATTCAGTTAAAAATATGCACAATGCTTAGCTTATGACCATAAATAGATGCAGTATATACTACACTAAGGCCCTCATTCAGAGCCGTATGCTCTGAGCAGACCGCACGCTCTGAATGAGGGCCGCCCTCCATAAAAATGGAGCGTCCTCCTGGACGCTCGTATAGCTGTGGGTCACCACCCACAGCCTATACGAGCGTGCAGGATGATGGCCGCGACGGTCGTGACCATCGCGACCATTGAAACTGCGAGCCGGAGCCTGCGGTTGAGGTTTTCAACCGCAAGCCCCGGAGTGATTTTGGCTCTATCAGAGAGCCGGCTTCTGATGGGAGGCGTTCCCGTGGGAACGCCCCCGTCAGGGAGGCACGCCCCCGGCACGCCCACCAAAGGGGGCGTGCTGTCAATCAACATCGACAGCATGCCCCCTTTGATTAGACACAACGAGCGAAGGAAAGTCCTTCGCTCGTCGCGTCTGGCGCATGCGCACGACGGAGCTCCCGCCATCGTGCGCATGCGCAGAGCACAACATCGACCCACTTGCGAGTGGACAGCCGCTTGCGAGTGGGTCTGAATCAGGCCCTAAGTGTCTTGTTGTTATATGTTTATTTTTTAGATCTCTTTGTTTGCAAAAATCTTACAAGTGAAGCAGATTGTATACAGTTAATCAATTATTATTATTTATTATATGTAAACACTAGCGCATTTGAGGGTTGGTTGAATGTATATATGTACAGTATGTGCATGTATATATTAGAGATCAACAGTTCAGTTTTGACTTGGTACTTTTCACAAACTTAGCACAAGTTTGGATTTATCTAATTGGCTATCTGAAACACATGAGAGCAGGATACCCATTATGTTGCCATTTTTTAATATCCGAACATAAGTAAGTAAAACTGAACCACTCTTCTCTAGTGTAAATATATATATATGTATTAGAGATGTGCGCCGACCCCCATGTTTTGGTTTAGGTTTTGGATCTGTTTCTCCTTGTGTTTTAGATCTGGATTGGGTTTGCCAAAACTGCCCTTGGCATGTTTTATTTTTGGGTTTTGGTTTTGGATCTGTATTTTTTTTTAAAAAATTATAAAAACAGCTAAAATCACATCATATGTGCTTTTGTTTTTTCCTACAGTATTATTAACCACAATAACATTAATTTCCCCTCATTCCCAGTCAATTTGGACCACCTCACAGCTCACAATATTGTTTTCACTCAGTTTAGGCCCAAAATTTGCACCAAGCTAACTGGTTGACTAAGGTAAGCAGCAACAGTGGATGTCAAAAACACGTGGCAGTTCAACTTCCAACATGGCACTTCAGGATACTAATGTTTTTATTATTCAAGAGGCCTGAGGGAGTTGGAGTATGTATGTAGTTGAAGGCAGGGACAGGAAGTGTTGATTGGTTATAAAGTTCATTTAATTTTTTAAATTCTGAAGTAAATTTATGAGGGAGAAGGAGAGGGGAAGAGGGGAAGCATTTACAAAAATATTTTATTCATTCACATCAGTCCTTGCCACAGAAGAATCCTTGAGCGCCATGCCTGCTTCTGCTGCTGGGAGTGGATTTTCATCCAAGACGGGGACTAGGAAGAGTGCTTTCCAAAACAATTGACTGTAAAATAATCCTTCGCAAAAATTCTTGAAAAGCATTTCCCAACCTGTACATGGACATTAAAAAAACAGTTAATGGCCTCCAAACTGCCATTGTACCCACTGTCCACTTAACCAGCACAGATATGTGGATAAGTGGAACAGAGCAAATGCAAGAATTAAGATTTAAGGTTTAAGTCCTATGTTGTGTCTTGAGAATCCTTGAGTGCCATGCCTGCTGCTGTGAGTGGATTTTCATCCCAGAAGGGATGAAGACATTGTTTATTTTTTCCCAATGGACACAGATCTGGAGAGCTGTAAAGAGCTGTTGATAAGCAAATTGTCAGCTCAATTGGCACATGATGCAGCGGTAGCTTCTCCTTCCGTTTCTCCAGCAAGTGCATCTGCCGAGAAAAAACTAAACTTTCAAAACACCCACTGGTGATGCAGATTAGTCAACACAACCAAGTTTTAACTTTTGACATCTGGTCCGGTCAGAATTTCCTACAATTAATGACACCTCTGCCATGACTCCATCTGATACGTTCACATTTAAAGAATGGTTGAGGACTATTTAAAAAATTTTAATGATAGCATCCAAATAGGCATGTCAGACTGTCCGTTTGACTACCGGCAGGAAGAAAAGGTAATTTTGAGGCCCTTGCACAAACTAGCTTTGCTTTACTTGAGCTACCCACCCTTCAGTGTATACTCAGAAAAAGTTTTCAGCACAGCCGGGAACCTTATCAGTGATCGGCCTATGAGGCTACTTCCCCAAAATGTGGAAAAGATGAAATAGTAGTAGTAGTAGTAGCAGCAGTAGTAGTATTAATAGTGGTAGCAGTAGTAGTGGTAGTAGTAACAGTAGTAATAATAGTAGTAGTAATAATAATAGTAGTAGTATTAGCAGCAGTAGTAGTAGTAGTAATAGTGGTGGCAGTAGTAACAGTAGTAACAATAGTAGTATTAGTAATAGTAGTAGTAGCAGCAGCAGCAGTAGTAGTAATAGTGGTAGCAGTAGTAGTAGTAACAGTAGTAACAATAGTAGTAGTAGTAATAATAATAGTAGCAGTAGTACTAGTAATGGTAATAGTGGTCGCAGTAGTAGTAGTAACAGTAGTAACAATAGTAGTAGTAATAATAGTAGTAGTAGCAGTAGTAGTAGTAGTAGTAGTAGTAGTAGTAATACTGGCAGCAGTAGTAGTAGTAGTAACAGTAGTTATAATAGTAGTAGTAGTAGTAGTAACAGTAGTAATAGTACTAGTAGTAGTAGTAGTAGTAGTAACAGCAGAACTACAAATTCTATGAGAAAGACCTTTACTGTTAATGATGTGCAAAAATTACAGAGGATGTTATGATGCAGATCATTGGTCATAATGTACATCACTGCAGATAATGTAACAGGGTGGAGATTCCTAGGTGGTTAAGGTCCCTATCTCTACTAATTTTGGCTTTACAAATGGTTCAGATGCCTTCACAACTGTTTTTCTGGTCTTATGCCCAGGCATAACCCGAGCCTATAAACCCAGTTTATATAATCACCCCAGCCTATGCAATCACCCCAGATTATACCAGCACCCAACCCTATATCTTCATCCCATCCTGTGTTGTGTATAAATTACAGCTGTACTCCCTGTTAGATTGGGGATTCATTGCCCACTTTAATGGATGTGAGCTCCATTTTAGTCCATATCAACACATCCCCTACACATCTTCTGACATGGGCTACAGGAGGAGCAGCTGCACTGTGGAATACGGTTGCATGGAGTTGCCCCTCTGACTCGCTGAAATTCAGGTAGAGGGGCCCTGGGTAGGGAGTAGAGACACTATATCAGAGAATGCAGTTTTAGCTACTTTATTTAATTTTTAAACCATATCCTCTAATTTCACATTTTGAAAATATGTTTATGTGAATCTTAGCTGAGGAGTTTGTGATGTCATTATGTTTAATATATTATGCACGTTATTTAGCACTTTGTTGTGGTCTTGTAGTCAGCGTGTAGACTAATCATTTATTCATGATTGAGGAAAGAAGTGAAAAGTTGCATTTTTTATTGCTAACTTTTTGTTATTAAATTGTAAAATTGTGAAGTTTCCACTTATAGTGTCACAAGATTTCTTTTTCAGGGTCCATAGGGTCCACAGGATCTAAGTTTGGGTATGTAGTGGAAACGATCCATTGTACCTAACAGCTTCCAGCTTTGAAGCTCTTGGCATGCACTGGCCCTCCTCCCTATATATCCCGTCTTCAGCCACAGGCATTTAGTTTTTTTGTTTGGTGTGGCAAGGTGCACCTGTTGTACAGCAGGACTGCTTAGGCAGCAACCTGGCTTTTTTCTTTTATGATTTATTTAAGTTTTTTGAACTACTGAGTTTAGCCGTACCAGGAACCATTAATGACGCAGGTACTGCAACTCCTACTACCTCTGCCGGCAGCAAAACACCAGTACCGCTATATGCCCTGAGTTTTTCGGCATGCCTCAGTGTGGCTTAGCTAGTGCCTGTGTTGAGGTCTGGACTGCAGTCAGGCATGGAGATGACGGGTAAGTGTGCAGCAGTCCTGGCATCCGATGTAGGAGACAGATCGGGTGCAACTGCGGGTGAAAGCCTCGTGTGATGTTTCCTCACTAAGGCGGCCAGGTCCTTATTGTCTGTTGCCAGGGATGGGTAGTAGATGCACTGGAGTGCACTAGTAAGTGTCTACTACTATGATGCCAGCGTACCCATGCCGCCAAAATTGCACCTCCCCCAACCCAGTCGCAACTTCTGGTATGGATTTCAGCTTCTGGTTTGCTATATTTGCCCACCTCGTGGTGAGATGCTCGCAGATTTCATTTGTGTGTGTACTGTGGTAGCTGTTGGTCTCAGAGGTTGGTCTGTCTCCCTGTATACCTCTCCTTTGGGTCTGTTAAATAACACTCTATATACTTCCATTACCCCTGCGGGGCTGGTCAATTGATAAAAGGTCCAATAGCAATTGTGCATATTTATGCATTGTATGTGACTTTAAAGCTAGCTGCTATATTTGTACTGAACTTTTATTTCAAAACTGTCAGTTATACCTATCACTGTGTTTCTTCTCATCCCTGAGGGTGTGGGGGGTTTCATTGATAAGGGGTCACATTGCATTTATACTGTACACCTTATACCATTTATACATTTGTCATGTCTAAAGGTGTAGGTGAGAAGGATCATATGCCAGTACTAAGCTCATGTGTGTCTTGTTTGGCAGGCCTGTCTGACAAGGATATTAACCAGGATTGATTGTGTAACCACTGTTATAAACAGTTACCTGTTCAATCCAGTACATCAAGGGCTCCAGCGCTAGAGCCACCCGGGTGGTATCAGGTTTTGTCACACTTAGTGGACAAAATTGCAGAAGCGCGGTCTCCAGCTGCAGTATTTCTATGAGGTATTCACAGCAGTTGCATCCTTCTATATTTATGCCCCCCAATGAATTCCTGTTGGGTTATTTCTACTGCTCACTCTAGTCAGAGTGTTCCACCATCTATAGCTCCTCGCATCAGGCATGGTCACTCTCTTTCCTGTCTATTGGAGCTACCTACAACATAGACTGGGCTACACAGCAATATCATCACAGATAGTTGCACAGCACGAGGTATTGTGATTACACCTCTTGTGCCCTTCTGTCATGCTGGACTATTTGACTGACTATTAGTCACAAGCGGACCAATTACATCAGAAGATCCACTAGACGACAGCCTCAAACCGGTTTGTTATACTGGAGGATCACAGCCCCACAGAGGGCCTGATTCAGACCCGCTCACGAGCGCTGTGCGCTCACAAGCGGGTCGATGGTGGCCCAGTGCGCATGTGCACGACGGAGCCGGCTCTGTCGTGCACACGCGCGAGACCTGGATAGCGACGGGCAAACCGTCGCTCTGGGTCTCGTACCAAAGGGGGCATGCTGTCGATGTTGAGTGACAGCACACCCCCTTTGGTGGGTGGGCTGGGGGTGTGGCAGCCCAGATGGAGGCATTCCCATGGGAATGTCTAATGTCTGGGGCCAGCCCCACTGACATCACAAGTGATGCCAGTGGGAGTGGTTTCAGCTTTGCTTGAGCTGAAAGCACTCTTGGGCTATAACTGTGGGTGGCCACCCACAGCTATGCGAGTAGCCAGGAGGCTGTTCTGCAAAACCAGAGGGACGGCCCTGATTCAGAGCGAGCGCTCTGTCAGAGCGTCCGGCTCTGAGTCAGGCTCAGAGAGCACTGCCATCTCTCATATAGGCTCCCCAATATGGGAATCCATCTAGATTGCTATCGCATATGAGAGCTGCTCCCATGTCATTGGACTCTCAACATATGGTGAGCATACAACGCTTATTACACCAATCTGATTGATTGAGATCCAAATCAGGGTGACAGCATTATCTATCATATGCCAGCCCCAGGAATTGTTATATCATCCCCCCACCTACTAAGCATAAATAGGAGACCTCCGTTCTGGAGGGCAAAAAACTTTGGACTCTAGCTTACTAAGTGTAAAAAAAGTGTTTTTATATATGATCTTTTCCTGCTGGCTTGAATATTGATTATTGCACTGTATGTTACTTTGTTTCTATACCCAGTCAGATACTAACTAACTGCTCCCATTTTTATATGTACATGTTTTTTACATGATATTATTAAATTAACCTGATTTCAGGATTAACTATTTATATATTGTATTTCTATGAATACTCATTTTTATTTGTGTATTATCAGCACTGTGTTATATATTTAAGAACCTCCTGATATTAGCACAATCTCAGGAGATGTTACAATGTCATCTCCAGATGACCTTTGTTTGCCTACAAGAGCACGCTGGATAATAAATTGAAAAAAGTCCTCTCTTTCTCCAACTCAGCAGATGGTGCACTTGGGGGCACTGCTGGATTCTCTTGGACAGAGAATTCTTCTACCAGAAGACAAGATTGTGGCACTACAATCTTGTGTGTGCAGTCTTCTCTGCAAGCAAAGAGTGTCAGTACACTAGGAAATGCAGGTGCTGGGCTTCATGGTATCCACATTCGACATGGTGGCTTATGCCCAGTTCCACTCCAGGTCCCTGCAGAATTGGATTCTGGCTCATTGGGATGGTCAGTATCATCAGATAAAGTCTCAGATGATCCACATCTAGCCAGAGGTTTGGCTCTCCCTCACTTAGTGGCTGGAGAGGACTAATTTAAACAGGGGACATCCATTATGGGTACTGGATTGGTTACTCCTCACCACAGATGCAAGCATGTGAGGATGGCGAGCAGTGACAGGCCATCACACCTTTCAGGGAAGATGGATGGTTCAGGAAAGTCTCCTACCAATAAATATCTTGGAGCTTCATGCAGTGCATAGAGCGCTCATACTGGCGCAGGAACTCCTACAGGGCAGGCCTGCCCAGGTCCAGTCTGACAACATGACAGCAGTGGCCTACATAAACCATCAGGGTAGGCACATGAAGTCTGGCAGCCATGAAGGAAGTGGCAGAAATTTGGCTGTGGGCAGAATGCCATTTTCAGGCAATCTCGGCAATAATCATCTCAGGTGATCTCTACTGGGAAGCAGATTTTCTAAGTTGCCAGGACATACAAGCTGGAGAATGGGTTCTTCATCCAGATGTCTTTCAATTCCTGGTGGACAAGTGGGGAGTACTGGACGTAGACCTCATGGCATAATGTCACAACTACAAAGTACAGATCCAGAACCAGGGACCCCTCAGCCACCTTCGTGGGTACTCTGGCAGTGAGATGAGAATTCAGGTCACCATACCTATCTCCTTCAATCTCCCTCCTCCCAAGGGTCATCAGAAAGTTCAAGCAGGAAGGTGGCTGGATAATACTAATAGCCCCTGCCTGGCCCAGGAGGCATTTTTTCACCAACCTGACATGTCTATCCATAGACCAGTGGTTCCCAAACTTTTTTGAATCATGGCGCCCTAAAGTATCAGCATTGTTTTCACGGCACCCCTAAGTTTAACTTTGTTCTTGAGATAGAAAAAAATTTAGTAAAATTGTAAAGTGAAGTAAATTGTGCTTGCCTGTCATGCTTAGGTTCAGTTATGTAGTGGAGGACTGGTTTGCACTTCTGTTTGTTCACATATTTACATTACATTGACATTAAATAATTTGATTTGGTGCTGGACCACAAACCTGAGGCACCCCTGTATGTGTCCCGAGGCACTCCAGCTTGGGAATCACTGCCATAGACAGTCCACATTCACTGACTCTATGGACAGATCTGCTAGTGCAGGCTCACTGCCTGTATCAGGATTTACCTCGGCTGGCTTTAACAGCATGGCTGTTGAGTCCGCCATCTTCAAGGCCAAAGGTTTTTTGGCCTCTGTGATTCAGACGATGCTGAAGGCAAGGAAGCCTGCTTCCACCCGCAATCTATTACATAATTTGGAATAATTTTTTTTCTTTGGTGTTCTCTCAGATAATGTGACCCTAAGATCTTCAAGGTCGCATGAATACTTGCTTTTCTTCAGGTGGGATTAGACTTAGATCTTTGACTGGCTACCTTGACAGTTCAGGTTTCTGCGTTGTCAGTTCCAATTCAGAAGTGCCCATCTGCCTTATGTTAGAACATTCCTGCAGGGGATTCTCTGGCTGCAACCTCCATTTGTCCCTCTGGTGGCACCGTGGAATTTGACTTTGGTTCCCAAGGCATTGCAGATGGCTCCCTTTGAACCTTTGGATATGATGGACGTAAGATAGTTGACAGTGAAGACACTTTTTCTCCTCGCTGTTGCCTCGTAGAGTTTCTGACGTAGCAGCTCTGTCATGTTGCTCTCCATGTTTGATTTTTCATCAAGATAGAGCTGTCTTCCATATTAAGGCGGGTTATCTGCTTAAGGTGGTTTCCTATTTCCATATAAATGAGAAGGTTGTAGTTCCGGCCTTTCAGTCTTCAGACCTGTCCACAGGTGAAGCTTCACTGGATGTTGTTCGAACCCTTCATATGTGGATCGTACAAGCTTCATCAGGATAACAGATTTGCTCTGTGTTCTATGGGTTTCACAAATGAGGCTGGCCAGCAAACAAACAGATTTTGGCTTGCTGGCTGCATACGACTATTTCTCAGGTCTATACACAGGCTGGTCTCCCTGTCCCAAATAATGTGACAGCACATTCTACTCGGTCTGTGCGCCTGTTGTGTTTGGTTAGACATGGCACCTTGGCTGAACAGCTGTGCAATGCAGCCACTTGGTCATCTGTCAATATGTTTATCAAATTATATGCATTTGATACTTTTGCCTCCCAGAATGCTTCCTTTGAGTGGCAGATTCTCCTCTCTGTGCAGAAGCATCCCCAGCCTTAAGGGAACTGCTTTAGGACTTCCCCAAGGTAGATCCTGTGGACCCTATGGACCCTGAAGAAGAAAATTTGAGTTATGGTATAATATACCTCAGTTAACTCTTTTTCTTCAAGTTCAATAGGGTCCACAGGGCAACCACCCTGATGCACCTGGTCTCAGTTGGGATCTGTTCTTTTGCTTTTTTTGCATCACTGATTCCCTCTTTGTATGTTGAGTTTTTCTTGTGAGCAATGTACTTCCTTCTCCACTTTTCGCCTCTTGCTATTTGTTTACAAACTGAATGCCTGTGGCAGAGGGTGGAGTATTTAGGGAGGAGGACCAGTGCATGCTGGGAGCTTCAAAGCTCAAAGCTATTTGGTGCAATGGATCGTTTCCACTACATACCCCAAAGTAGATCCTGTGGAGTCTATGGACCTCAAAGAAAAAGAGTTAACCGATGTATGTTATATAAATATAAAAAGAATAACACACTGCGCTACCACTTATAGTGTCACAAGATTTTTTATGAATAACAAAACAGTAACACACTGCTCTACCACTAACAGTGTCACAAGATTTTTTATGAATACACTGTGTTTTCCACTTACAGTGTTACAATATTTTTACTAATACACTGCATTTCCTCTGACAGTGGAACAATATTTTATATGAATATACTGCATTTTCCACTTACAGTCACAATATTTTTACAAATACACTGCGTTTCCACTTAGTTTGACAATATTTTTTACGAATACACCGCATTTTCCACTTACAGTGTGACAACATTTTCATGCTGCTAAGTTATATATATATATATAACTTAGAAATTATATATATATATATATATATATATAATATAAATATATATTATATTTATATATAATTCTTAGAAATAAGGGGTGCACTTGAAGTAGGCAATTTTTCTTTATCTTTATTCCAGCATCATAGGGCACAATTAGTGTATCGGCATTACGATCCCTCTACGGATCTTTGTCAAGATTAACTAATTGTACCCTATGATGTTGGAATAAAGATTTTTTGCCTACTTCAAGCCTGGGGAGTGCACCCCTTATTTCTTGGAATTGTATGGTACCCTTGGCAACAAGGATATGGAGCAGCACCCCAGCAGATGTTAATAGAAATGGATATGAACACACACACCTCACCCATATATCAGTATGTATATATATATATATATATATATATATTCAGTAAATGGTTTGTACAATGTCCTATTTTAATATATATTTAAATTTTATATATATATATATATATATATATATATATATGGGGTACCTTTGGTGTGCTACAATTTTGAATATTAATTGAATAGGAGAAATTTCCACCACCACTTAGGGGGATTTAATTGCAATATTAGCTGTTGGTCAAACACAACCTTCTAGTTACTCTTCAAATCACCATTTGTTTACGTTTTGGGTATTATTCATAAAATAATAGCCCTATGGCAGCCCATAATTCTTTTACCTGAATATTTTATTCTTGATATATCAACAGAGGTACAGTAAAAATATATAAAACTATTTACAATACAAATCAATATCTACATAGCATAAAATAACTTTTAGTAAACCTTCCACAGTACAGAAGTATAGATGGTATCTGTCACCTACACTCTTATGGGTGTGAGCTCTTAGGTGGACGTATCATGTGATCGGTGCAGGTGTTTCAAAGTGATGACCCTACGCATTTCATCTACATACAGGACTTCATCAGGGGTAAATACTTTAAAAAACAGAACATATGGTGATAAATACAATTGCATATTTACAGTGTATAACAGATATATACATAGTCAGGTACTGTAATCGAATTGATTAATATTTATACAACATGAAGACAGAAAAGAAGGTTCATATAATGGAAGTTTATCCAATGAGAGGTTTAATAATGGCTACCGACAACAGACACTTTGTAAAAGTACATACCAAAAATTGAACTGGTCTGAATTAACACTCAATAATTTGGAACTAGTTAGAACACCCAATAGTATAAGCTTTTTTTCCATCCCTTGATATGGAGAAATTCCTAGAAAGGCTTTTAGAAATCTAATAGGAGATGCAGACAATTAATATTACATTATAGGATTTGGTATTTATTTTCAATATAGTCACATGTCGAGAGAAAATTTTTTAAAATAATTTCATGAAAATTAAGTATATACAAGGTGGTTCTTAAAACCCTTATATTGTAGTGATTGGGGCTGAAGACCCCTCAATAACATAAGTTTATTTTCTATCCCTTAGTTGCAAAAAACGTCTCTCAAAAATGTATAGAAAAAAGTAGAATATTCATACTACTTTATAGAAGCTAATGTTAATTTTCAATATATTCATTAGAAAAAAAGGATTAGTGCATACCAAGTAGTTCTTATAATTATTTTACTGGAACAATTGGATGGATGTTTCTCAACCAATAAATGTAACCTAGTGTATAATGCACAGTATTGTACCTTTGTTATTGTAAGTACATTTAATCCAATGACATCATAAACATCTCTATTTTTTTAATGAGAAGGATACATGCCAGATTCCTTAATATCAATTTAAATATGAAGTTGTATCATATACTCCCAATGTGTAAAAACGATGAGTGCCAAGCAAGCGTTAAAACCTAATGTGAAGGATAATAGTATTATATGAATGAAATTCCTCAATTAGTGGGTTATTTAGTTTTCTCTAAGGGGCAGTGATAGTAATTAAAAAGTATTTATCTATTATCAACATATATATATATATATATATATTATATTGTGACTATACTGTAGGGGTATGTATAGCCCATAATAGATATTTATAAACCGTATAATTATTATGCATGTTAATACATTTGTACACATAAATGTTATACACAAAATTATAATGTGTACTTCACATTTCCAAGCATAGATCCAGTATCTTTGTTACTTATACAGGAGAATCCATACATAATACTGCATATTTTATATATCCATAATTACAATAGTATATAACAGAGTTTATAAAAGATAAGTATTTAACAAAGGCTAGTGTAGTCCGTATAGCCAAAAGCACTCCAGGGCTTGCGGCAGCGAGACCCTAAGATTATTAAAAAAACATGTTAGACTTTAATTTATATTAAGTTTTTTAATATAACTTAAAGTCTAACATGTGTTTTTAATAATCTTAGATAATGTTGAGAGTATGGGCGGAAGTGATTCATCTAACGTTTATGCCAGGAGTACGTTAGAATCTGGATGACGCTACTTATGTCCCCATAGAAACAGAAGGCCTGCTTGCGGAGTTATGGTGACGCAGAGGGCGGAAGCAAGACAGCAGCCATTGTGAGAACGGGCAGGAGAAGGGCGGATGTGACAGATGTGGACGCAGCCCCCAGGACGGAGGAACGGAAGATCTGATTGTGGGCGGAAGGGAGCTGACACCGCGAGAAGAGCGGATGTGACGGAAGTCGATAACGCTGCCTCCACGACGGAGGTGTGATGTTTCAACCTATCCGGGTCCTGAAAGAGAGCGGCAAGATACCAGATGTGATGTACTAATTAAGGGCGGAAGTGATAGAGAGAAGACGGACTTTGCCCTTTCGTTATGTGAAGATTTATTGTTTTTAAAATATAAAATATAAATATGTATAATGCAATGGAATTGAGTTGCAGTGGCACTTATCCATCCTATGTCAATTTACTATTTTGATCAATATTAGTGCATGTGCCAAACAGGAAGTGATGCGCTTGTCTAATCTCTGATGAATTAAGGTGGGGGTATAAAAGGGAGAGGGCCCCACCATAACAGTATCCCCTTGATGAAGTCCCCAGGACGAAACGCATTGGGAGTGAATCAGCCTTGCCTCTTGAACCAATGAATGAGCAAAATACTTTCCACTTTCCTCATATAAGCTATTAACTTATTTATTCTCTTAAAAAGACAAGTTTCTTTTTTAAAGTGAATATTATATGCTGAGTTTTTTTAGACCTTTTCCTCTGATTTTATCCACCGGTCTTAAAAGGGTCTATTGTGTTTTATATGTATACGTTTTTATCTATTTCTATGTATTTTGTGTACTTATTAAATTGTTGAATTATTTATTTATAAGCACTGGCACTTTCATTTTTTATCACATTGTGAGCTTTATTTAATTTTATTAAGGATTAAAGCACTTTGGTAAACCAGTCGCTCTGTAGTCATTTTATTTTTCTATAAATTTTCTAATACTTTTACCAGTATTATTTATTTGACTTTGAGCTGATGCCTATTAACACTGGGTTGGGTTGACACAATTGTATTTAGTATCATAAGATACATCACTTATAAAGATATTATATTTTGGCGCCATACCCACCTATTTTTCTTTACACTATTTTTTGGTATATTTTGGGCTGAGGCGGAATACACATTCAAAATTATGTTTAGAAATAGAGATCGTATTAATAAGAGAAGTGATTTTTGTCAAAAAAATTTTAATGAATGGAATTCCCCTTATAAAAATGCTCCCATAGAAAACATGGATAATATGTTTTGGGAGATGGAGAAAATGCTGACAAAAGAAATAAAGGCATGGTGAGATGTTAGAGGATTAGAACACTACAGTCCCTAGAAGAAGATTTGATCGTAGGAGAGAACAGGCAAATGAACTCACCTCCAGACCCACAACAAGTCGCATGAAAAATAGATTTACTACTCTACAATGTTTAGATTCCAACAGCGTCAGTGATTTTTTATCCCCAGGACAGGATCTTTTAACGAGCAACAGAAAAACCACTTTCAGGGAAACAATAAGGACAGCCTCCCCCTTAAAAAGAATGTACGGAGAAGAGGAATACGGGGAGGAAGGAGGAAGAAATACAAAAAGGCGACACCTGTAGTGGACCCTCTTAAGAAAGGCCTTTTTAACTTATCTAAACACAATCTAAGTAAATCAGAGATCTCTTTGCTCAGTAAAGGTTTGAACTTTGCTCCCACTAGTAATATGAACAAGTTTGACACCTTCAGTGATTTAAACAAATATGTACGTAACCTAACTTTGAAAAGACATTTTTTAAGGAAGGAATCGGCACCTATGAGAAATTATAACGAATCCCTTTCAAAATCCAGACTAAAAGGGAAATCTACTTACTACCCTTTAGAGTCCAAAGGAAATTATATAAGCGTGTTTTACGACATGGTTAAAAAGGATTTATGTGAAAATTAAATAAGCAAGATTAAGAAACAGAATTTAAATAATAGGGAAAAAGAAGCCTTGAAGAATCTCAAAGAGAACAGAGATTTAGTGATAAACCCGGCTGACAAAGGGGGAGGGTTAGTCATTATGGACTATGATTATTATCTCAAAGAAGCCCATAGACTATTGGATGATGTGAATTCATACGAGAAGCTGGATAATGATCCAGTTAACAATTACATAGATGAATTAAGGACCATTTTGGTACATGGTCTGCATAACAACATCATCAACAAAGAGGAATTCCAATTTCTGATGAATACTAACCCTTGAATCCCTATATTTTATTTTTTGCCCAAGATACATAAATCGCTAACAGAACCCCCGGGCAGGCCTATTATAGCGGGTATTGATTCACTGACTTCTAATTTATCTAAATTTGTGGACCTTTTTCTTCAAAAATATGTAATCAAATTAGAATCTTACCTTAAAGATACCACGAATATGTTGCAGTGTCTAGAGGGAGTCCAGTGGAAACAGAGTTATAACTGATCAACCATAGATGTGCAATCCCTCTACACATGTATAGAGCACACAAAAGGTATAAATGCAGCAAGGGAATCCTTGAGTTGGATGGTACTATGGATGTTTTACAAAGAGAATTCTTATGTGATCTTATGTGTTTTATACTTAACCACAATTATTTTAAGTTTTTAAATCAAATTTATCGTCAAATATGTGGCTCGGCTATGGGCACCACTTTTGCACAAAGCTTTGCAAATTTGTTTATGGGATGTTGGGAGAATTGTTACGTTTATACCAACAACCCATTTAGGACGAACCTAATTTTGTATAAAAGATATATTGACGATATATTGATTATTTGGGAAGGCATAGAGGCAAGTTTTAACCAATTTTTAATTCATATTTCAAACAACAACATGAATCTTAAATTCACGTCTAATTTTAACACTACTAAAATAGAATTTTTGGATTTGGTACTATCATTGGTGGCATCTGTACTAAGAACTTTATTAAAACTGTGGATGCTAATAGCTACCTGCATTTTAAGAGTTGCCATTTGGATAAATGAAAGAGGAATATTCCTTACTCTCAATTCCACAGAATAAGACGTAATTGTAGTGACAATAAGACGTGTGAAGATCAACTTGAAATATATACAGGGAGATTCAGAGAAAAGGATTACCCAGAGATGATTCTATGCTACTGCACTTCAAAAAACTAAATCGTTGAACAGACCAGAACTCCTTAAATACAAGGTGGAAGTATCAGGTAAACCGGAGAAAATACCTTCCGTTACTTCATTTAATGGTCATGAGGGTCAAATTAGAAAAGCATTCAATAAGAATTGGAACATTCTTTTAATGGACCCAGTATTACAAAACATCCTACCACCAAAACCACAAATTGTTTATAGGAATTCCAAAAATGTAAAAGATCTATTAGCACCAAGCATGTTGCCAGAAAAAAAAACTACAGTGACATCTAACATGCTTAAATGCAATGGTAGCTATAAGTGCGGCCATTGCAATATTTGTAGGTTTGTTCACCCTAAAAGAAAAACTTTTACAAACTCAGAGGGGTCGAAGGAGTTCAAAATAAAAGACTTTATGAACTGTAACTCCACTTTGGTTATTTACTTACTGGAATGCACCTGTGGCCTCAAATACGTGGGCAAAACTAAAAGACTATAGGAAATAAGGATCCAGGAACATATCAGCAACATACGTAATAAAATAGAAGGACATTTGGTCTCCAAGCATTTTTCCCTAGTACATAATTCCAATCCAGAAGATATAACATTCAAGGCCATTGAACATGTCAAATTAGGGGAAAGAGGAGGAGACCTTGGAAACCTTCTTTCAAGGCGCGAAATGTACTGGTTATTTGAACTGGAGACTTTGACACCAAAGGGATTCAATGAATACTATGAGATTGCTCCATTCTTGTAGTGGTAATTTTCCATCTACCAATATACCACACAGTTGATCCAATATTGGTAATGGTTGAGGGCCTGATCAGTACCTTGGAAGGTGACCTACTTGAGAAGATCAGGTATGGTAGATTGACGAGAGATTGTCACCTTTCTTCATTGCAGCCATACCACTGGATGTATGCCCAATACCATCTGATCTTGGAAGCTAAGCACCCGTGGGCCTGGTTAGTACTGGGATGGGAGACCTCCTGGGAATACCAGGTGCTGCAGAGATTCCAGTAGGTGACAATTTCCTGATGGGAACATGAGCAATGAAGATTGAAGTCCAAAAAAATATGGAACTGAAAGAATCCTTGAACACTGAGCCAGCAAATAATATGTGACACACATAAGTGTACTTGCAAAACTGTAATGAGGATTTAAATATGTTAAAAATGTTGGAGTCCTTATACGAAGAACTATCTATTTGAACTTTTTATCAATTCCCTCTATTATGAAAAAAACTACTAAAATATCATATACAATTTTTCATATGTCTAATGGGTTTGATCATGTTGCCGCATTGATGAATTATGTTAAGTTATTATGTGATTTTAGATTCCAAATTATTTTTTATCAAATAGCAATATGTGGGCTGAGAATTGTTTTTTAATATAACTTAAAGTCTAACATGTGTTTTTTAATAATCTTAGATAACGTTGAGAGTATGGGCGGAAGTGATTCATCTAACGTTTATGCCAGGAGTACGTTAGAATCTGGATGACGCTACTTATGTCCCCATAGAAACAGAAGGCCTGCTTGCAGAGTTATGGTGATGCGGAGGGTGGAAGTAAGACAGCAGCCATCGCGAGAACGGGCAGGAGAAGGGCGGATGTGACAGATGTGGACGCAGCCCCCAGGACGGAGGAACGGAAGATCTGATTGTGGGCGGAAGGGAGCTGACACCGCGAGAAGAGCGGATGTGACGGAAGTCGATAACGCTGCCTCCACGACGGAGGTGTGATGTTTCAACCTATCCGGGTCCTGAAAGAGAGCGGCAAGATACCAGATGTGATGTACTAATTAAGGGCGGAAGTGATAGAGAGAAGACGGACTTTGCCCTTTCGTTATGTGAAGATTTATTGTTTTTAAAATATAAAATATAAATATGTATAATGCAATGGAATTGAGTTGCAGTGGCACTTATCCATCCTATGTCAATTTACTATTTTGATCAATATTAGTGCATGTGCCAAACAGGAAGTGATGCGCTTGTCTAATCTCTGATGAATTAAGGTGGGGGTATAAAAGGGAGAGGGCCCCACCATAACAGTATCCCCTTGATGAAGTCCCCAGGACGAAACGCATTGGGAGTGAATCAGCCTTGCCTCTTGAACCAATGAATGAGCAAAATACTTTCCACTTTCCTCATATAAGCTATTAACTTATTTATTCTCTTAAAAAGACAAGTTTCTTTTTTAAAGTGAATATTATATGCTGAGTTTTTTTAGACCTTTTCCTCTGATTTTATCCACCGGTCTTAAAAGGGTCTATTGTGTTTTATATGTATACGTTTTTATCTATTTCTATGTATTTTGTGTACTTATTAAATTGTTGAATTATTTATTTATAAGCACTGGCACTTTCATTTTTTATCACATTGTGAGCTTTATTTAATTTTATTAAGGATTAATGCACTTTGGTAAACCAGTCGCTCTGTAGTCATTTTATTTTTCTATAAATTTTCTAATACTTTTACCAGTATTATTTATTTGACTTTGAGCTGATGCCTATTAACACTGGGTTGGGTTGACACAATTGTATTTAGTATCATAAGATACATCACTTATAAAGATATTATATTTTGGCGCCATACCCACCTATTTTTCTTTACACTATTTTTTGGTATATTTTGGGCTGAGGCGGCCTACACATTCAAAATTATGTTTAGAAATAGAGATCGTATTAATAAGAGAAGTGATTTTTGTCAAAAAAATTTTAATGAATGGAATTCACCTTATAAAAAAGCTCCCATAGAAAACATGGATAATATGTTTTGGGAGATGGAGAAAATGCTGACAAAAGAAATAAAGGCATGGTGGGATGTTAGAGGATTAGAGCACTATATATCTGTGAACAGAATTCCCAGGGGCTTAAGACTCCTAAAAAATCCCACGTTTGGCATGGAAAATCCGGACTTCCTAAAAAGTCGGGATAGCATTCTGCATAAGTGCTCTTTGGATTTAATGAGATTGATAATAGAAGAAAAAAAGATTGTATTGTCCAATTTGGAAAAAGATATTTCAAATATGGAAGTGGTAATGGAAGAATCTAAAGAAAAAGAGGAATACAAGATTAATGAAAAAGTTTTAACTAAAAAAGTGGAAAAGGTGGAAGAAATGGTCATGCAGAGCAAGGAAAGAAAATTCATCAGAGACAAAAAAGACTATGAGCAGAATAGAATTAAGAATTGGAGTAGATTTTATGGACAAGAAAGGGCAACTAGAAAATTGCAAGTAGATGAAGGACAAAGTTGGACTACAGTCCCTAGAAGAAGATTTGATCGTAGGAGAGAACAGGCAAATGAACTCACCTCCAGACCCAGAACAAGTCACATGAAAAATAGATTTACTACTCTACAATGTTTAGATTCCAACAGCGACAGTGATTTTTTATCCCCAGGACAGGATCTTTTAACGAGCAACAAAAAAACCACTTTCAGGGAAACTATAAGGACAGCCTCCCCCTTAAAAAGAATGTACGGAGAAGAGGAATACGGGGAGGCAGGAGGAAGAAATACAAAAAGGCGACACCTTTAGTGGACCCTCTTAAGAAAGGCATTTTTAACTTATCTAAACACAATCTAAGTAAATCAGAGATCTCTTTGCTCAGTAAAGGTTTGAACTTTGCTCCCACTAGTAATATGAACAAGTTTGACACCTTCAGTGATTTAAACAAATATGTACGTAACCTAACTTTGAAAAGACATTTTTTAAGGAAGGAATCGGCACCTATGAGAAATTATAACGAATCCCTTTCAAAATCCAGACTAAAAGGGAAATCTACTTACTACTCTTTAGAGTCCAAAGGAAATTATATAAGCGTGTTTTACGACATGGTTAAAAAGGATTTATGTGAAAATGAAATAAGCAAGATTAAGAAACAGAATTTAAATAATAGGGAAAAAGAAGCCTTGAAGAATCTCAAAGAGAACAGAGATTTAGTGATAAAACCGGCTGACAAAGGGGGAGGGTTAGTCATTATGGACTATGATTATTATCTCAAAGAAGCCCATAGACTATTGGATGATGTGAATTCATACGAGAAGCTGGATAATGATCCAGTTAACAATTACATAGATGAATTAAGGACCATTTTGGTACATGGTCTGCATAACAACATCATCAACAAAGAGGAATTCCAATTTCTGATGAATACTAACCCTCGAATCCCTATATTTTATTTTTTGCCCAAGATACATAAATCGCTAACAGAACCCCCGGGCAGGCCTATTATAGTGGGTATTGATTCACTGACTTCTAATTTATCTAAATTTGTGGACCTTTTTCTTCAAAAATATGTAATCAAATTAGAATCTTACCTTAAAGATACCACGAATATGTTGCAGTGTCTAGAGGGAGTCCAGTGGAAACAGAGTTATAACTGATCAACCATAGATGTGCAATCCCTCTACACATGTATAGAGCACACAAAAGGTATAAATGCAGCAAGGGAATCCTTGAGTTGGATGGTACTATGGATGTTTTACAAAGAGAATTCTTATGTGATCTTATGTGTTTTATACTTAACCACAATTATTTTAAGTTTTTAAATCAAATTTATCGTCAAATATGTGGCTCGGCTATGGGCACCACTTTTGCACCAAGCATCGCAAATTTGTTTATGGGATGTTGGGAGAATTGTTACGTTTATACCAACAACCCATTTAGGATTAACCTAATTTTGTATAAAAGATATATTGACGATATATTGATTATTTGGGATGGCATAGAGGCAAGTTTTAACCAATTTTTAATTCATATTTCAAACAACAACATGAATCTTAAATTCACGTCTAATTTTAACACTACTAAAATAGAATTTTTGGATTTGGTACTATCATCGGTGGCATCGGTACTAAGAACTTTATTAAAACCATGGATGCTAATAGCTACCTGCATTTTAAGAGTTGCCATTTGGAAAAATGGAAGAGGAATATTCCTTACTCTCAATTCCACAGAATAAGACGTAATTGTAGTGACAATAAGACGTGTGAGGAACAACTTGAAATATATACAGGAAGATTCAGAGAAAAGGAATACCCAGAGACGATTCTTACTACTGCACTTCAAAAAACTAAATCGTTGAATAGACAAGAACTCCTTAAATACAAGGTGGAAGTATCAGGTAAACCGGAGAAAATACCTTTCGTTACTTCATTTAATGGTCATGAGGGTCAAATTAGAAAAGCATTCAATAAGAATTGGAACATTCTTTTAATGGACCCAGTATTACGAAACATCCTACCACCAAAATCACAAATTGTTTATAGGAATTCCAAAAATGTAAAAGATCTATCGGCACCAAGCATGTTGCCAGAAAAGAAAACTACAGTGACATCTAACACGCTTAAATGCAATGGTAGCTATAAGTGCGGCCATTGCAATATTTGTAGGTTTGTTCACCCTAAAAGAAAAACTTTTACAAACTCAGAGGGGTCGAAGGAGTTCAAAATAAAAGACTTTATGAACTGTAACTCCACTTTGGTTATTTACTTACTGGAATGCACCTGTGGACTCAAATACGTGGGCAAAACTAAAAGACTATTGGAAATAAGGATCCAGGAACATATCCGCAACATACGTAATAAAATAGAAGGACATGCGGTCTCCAAGCATTTTTCCCTAGTACATAATTCCAATCCGGAAGATATTACATTCAAGGCCATTGAACATGTCAAATTAGGGGAAAGAGGAGGAGACCTTGGAAACCTTCATTCAAGGCGCGAAATGTACTGGTTATTTGAACTGGACACTTTGACACCAAAGGGATTCAATGAATACTATGAGATTGCTCCATTCTTGTAGTGGTAATTTTCCATCTACCAATATACCACACAGTTGATCCAATATTGGTAATGGTTGAGGGCCTGATCAGTACCTTGGAGGGTGACCTACTTGAGAAGATCAGGTATGGTAGATTGATGAGAGATTGTCACCTTTCTTCATTGCAGCCATACCACTGGATGTATGCCCAATACCATCTGATCTTGGAAGCTAAGCACCCGTGGGCCTGGTTAGTACGGGGATGGGAGATCTCCTGGGAATACCAGGTGCTGCAGAGATTCCAGTAGGTGACAATTTCCTGATGGGAACATGAGCAATGAAGATTGAAGTCCAAAGAACATATGGAACTGAAAGAATCCTTGAACACTGAGCCAGCAAATAATATGTGACACACATAAGTGTACTTGCAAAACTGTAATGAGGATTACAAATATGTTAAAAATGTGGGAGTCCTTATACGAAGAACTATCTATTTGTACTTTTTATCAATTCCCTCTATTATGAAAAAAACGACTAAAAAATCATAAACAATTTTTCATATGTCTAAGGGGTATGATCATGTTGCCGCATTGATGAATTATGATAAGTTATTATGTTATTTTAGATTCCAAATAATTTTTTATCAAATAGCAATATGTGGGCTGAGAATTGTTTTTTAATATAACTTAAAGGCTAACATGTGTTTTTTAATAATCTTAGATAACATTGAGAGTATGGGCAGAAGTGATTCATCTAACGTTTATGCCAGGAGTACGTTAGAATCTGGATGACGCTTTTTATGTGCCCATAGAAACAGAAGGCCTGCTTGCGGAGTTATGGTGATGCGGAGGGCAGAAGCAAGACAGCAGCCATCGCGAGAACGGGCAGGAGAAGGGCGGATGTGACAGATGTGGACGCTGCCCCCAGGACGGAGGAACGGAAGACCTGATTGTGGGCGGAAGGGAGCTGACACCGCGAGAAGAGCGGATGTGACGGAAGTCGATAACGCTGCCTCCACGACGGAGGTGTGATGTTTCAACCTATCTGGGTCCTGAAAGAGAGCGGCAAGATACCAGATGTGATGTACTAATTAAGGGCGGAAGTGATAGAGAGAAGACGGACTTTGCCCTTTCGTTATGTGAAGATTTATTGTTTTTAAAATATAAAATATAAATATGTATAATGCAATGGAATTGAGTTGCAGTGGCACTTATCCATCCTATGTCAATTTACTATTTTGATCAATATTAGTGCATGTGCCAAACAGGAAGTGATGCGCTTGTCTAATCTCTGATGAATTAAGGTGGGGGTATAAAAGGGAGAGGGCCCCACCATAACAGTATCCCCTTGATGAAGTCCCCAGGATGAAACGCATTGGGAGTGAATCAGCCTTGCCTCTTGAACCAATGAATGAGCAAAATACTTTCCACTTTCCTCATATAAGCTATTAACTTATTTATTCTCTTAAAAAGACAAGTTTCTTTTTTAAAGTGAATATTATATGCTGAGTTTTTTTAGACCTTTTCCTCTGATTTTATCCACCGGTCTTAAAAGGGTCTATTGTGTTTTATATGTATACGTTTTTATCTATTTCTATGTATTTTGTGTACTTATTAAATTGTTGAATTATTTATTTATAAGCACTGGCACTTTCATTTTTTATCACATTGTGAGCTTTATTTAATTTTATTAAGGATTAATGCACTTTGGTAAACCAGTCGCTCTGTAGTCATTTTATTTTTCTATAAATTTTCTAATACTTTTACCAGTATTATTTATTTGACTTTGAGCTGATGCCTATTAACACTGGGTTGGGTTGACACAATTGTATTTAGTATCATAAGATACATCACTTATAAAGATATTATATTTTGGCGCCATACCCACCTATTTTTCTTTACACTATTTTTTGATATGTTTTGGGCTGAGGCGGCCTACACATTCAAAATTATGTTTAGAAATAGAGATCGTATTAATAAGAGAAGTGATTTTTGTCAAAAAAATTTTAATGAATGGAATTCACCTTATAAAAAAGCTCCCATAGAAAACATGGATAATATGTTTTGGGAGATGGAGAAAATGCTGACAAAAGAAATAAAGGCATGGTGGGATGTTAGAGGATTAGAGCACTATATATCTGTGAACAGAATTCCCAGGGGCTTAAGACTCCTAAAAAATCCCACGTTTGGCATGGAAAATCCGGACTTCCTAAAAAGTCGGGATAGCATTCTGCATAAGTGCTCTTTGGATTTAATGAGATTGATAATAGAAGAAAAAAAGATTGTATTGTCCAATTTGGAAAAAGATATTTCAAATATGGAAGTGGTAATGGAAGAATCTAAAGAAAAAGAGGAATACAAGATTAATGAAAAAGTTTTAACTAAAAAAGTGGAAAAGGTGGAAGAAATGGTCATGCAGAGCAAGGAAAGAAAATTCATCAGAGACAAAAAAGACTATGAGCAGAATAGAATTAAGAATTGGAGTAGATTTTATGGACAAGAAAGGGCAACTAGAAAATTGCAAGTAGATGAAGGACAAAGTTGGACTACAGTCCCTAGAAGAAGATTTGATCGTAGGAGAGAACAGGCAAATGAACTCACCTCCAGACCCAGAACAAGTCACATGAAAAATAGATTTACTACTCTACAATGTTTAGATTCCAACAGCGACAGTGATTTTTTTATCCCCAGGACAGGATCTTTTAACGAGCAACAAAAAAAACACTTTCAGGGAAACTATAAGGACAGCCTCCCCCTTAAAAAGAATGTACGGAGAAGAGGAATACGGGGAGGCAGGAGGAAGAAATACAAAAAGGCGACACCTTTAGTGGACCCTCTTAAGAAAGGCATTTTTAACTTATCTAAACACAATCTAAGTAAATCAGAGATCTCTTTGCTCAGTAAAGGTTTGAACTTTGCTCCCACTAGTAATATGAACAAGTTTGACACCTTCAGTGATTTAAACAAATATGTACGTAACCTAACTTTGAAAAGACATTTTTTAAGGAAGCAATCGGCACCTATGAGAAATTATAACGAATCCCTTTCAAAATCCAGACTAAAAGGGAAATCTACTTACTACCCTTTAGAGTCCAAAGGAAATTATATAAGCGTGTTTTACGACATGGTTAAAAAGGATTTATGTGAAAATGAAATAAGCAAGATTAAGAAACAGAATTTAAATAATAGGGAAAAAGAAGCCTTGAAGAATCTCAAAGAGAACAGAGATTTAGTGATAAAACCGGCTGACAAAGGGGGAGGGTTAGTCATTATGGACTATGATTATTATCTCAAAGAAGCCCATAGACTATTGGATGATGTGAATTCATACGAGAAGCTGGATAATGATCCAGTTAACAATTACATAGATGAATTAAGGACCTTTTTGGTACATGGTCTGCATAACAACATCATCAACAAAGAGGAATTCCAATTTCTGATGAATACTAACCCTCGAATCCCTATATTTTATTTTTTGCCCAAGATACATAAATCGCTAACAGAACCCCCGGGCAGGCCTATTATAGCGGGTATTGATTCACTGACTTCTAATTTATTTAAATTTGTGGACCTTTTTCTTCAAAAATATGTAATCAAATTAGAATCTTACCTTAAAGATATCACGAATATGTTGCAGTGTCTAGAGGGAGTCCAGTGGAAACAGAGTTATAACTGATCAACCATAGATGTGCAATCCCTCTACACATGTATAGAGCACACAAAAGGTATAAATGCAGCAAGGGAATCCTTGAGTTGGATGGTACTATGGATGTTTTACAAAGAGAATTCTTATGTGATCTTATGTGTTTTATACTTAACCACAATTATTTTAAGTTTTTTAATCAAATTTATCGTCAAATATGCGGCACGGCTATGGGCACCACTTTTGCACCAAGCTTTGCAAATTTGTTTATGGGATGTTGGGAGAATTGTTACATTTATACCAACAACCCATTTAGGACGAACCTATTTTTGTATAAAAGATATATTGACGATATATTGATTATTTGGGAAGGCATAGAGGCAAGTTTTAACCAATTTTTAATTCATATTTCAAACAACAACATGAATCTTAATTTCACGTCTAATTTTAACACTACTAAAATAGAATTTTTGGATTTGGTACTATCATTGGTGGCATGTGTACTAAGAACTTTATTAAAACCGTGGATGCTAATAGCTACCTGCATTTTAAGAGTTGCCATTTTGATAAATGGAAGAGGAATATTCCTTACTCTCAATTCCACAGAATAAGATGTAATTGTAGTGACAATAAGACGTGTGAGGAACAACTTGAAATATATACAGGAAGATTCAGAGAAAAGGAATACCCAGAGACGATTCTTTGCTACTGCACTTCAAAAAACTAAATCGTTGAACAGACCAGAACTCCTTAAATACAAGGTGGAAGTATCAGGTAAACCAGAGAAAATACCTTTCGTTACTTCATTTAATGGTCATGAGGGTCAAATTAGAAAAGCATTCAATAAGAATTGGAACATTCTTTTAATGGACCCAGTATTACAAAACATCCTACCACCAAAACCACAAATTGTTTATAGGAATTCCAAAAATGTAAAAGATCTAATAGCACCAAGCATGTTGCCAGAAAAGAAAACTACAGTGACATCTAACATGCTTAAATGCAATGGTAGCTATAAGTGCGGCCATTGCAATATTTGTAGGTTTGTTCACCCTAAAAGAAAAACTTTTACAAACTCAGAGGGGTCAAAGGAGTTCAAAATAAAAGACTTTATGAACTGTAACTCCACTTTGGTTATTTACTTACTGGAATGCACCTGTGGCCTCAAATACGTGGGCAAAAGTAAAAGACTATTGGAAATAAGGATCCAGGAACATACCCGCAACATACGTAATAAAATAGAAGGACATGCGGTCTACAAGCATTTTTCCCTAGTACATAATTCCAATCCGGAAGATATAACATTCAAGGCCATTGAACATGTCAAATTAGGGGAAAGAGGAGGAGACCTTGGAAACCTTCTTTCAAGGCGCGAAATGTACTGGTTATTTGAACTGGACACTTTGACACCAAAGGGATTCAATGAATACTATGAGATTGCTCCATTCTTGTAGTGGTAATTTTCCATCTACCAATATACCACACAGTTGATCCAATATTGGTAATGGTTGAGGGCCTGATCAGTACCTTGGAGGGTGACCTAATTGAGAAGATCAGGTATGGTAGATTGACGAGAGATTGTCACCTTTCTTCATTGCAGCCATACCACTGGATGTATGCCCAATACCATCTGATCTTGGAAGCTAAGCACCCGTGGGCCTGGTTAGTACTGGGATGGGAGACCTCCTGGGAATACCAGGTGCTGCAGAGATTCCAGTAGGTGACAATTTCCTGATGGGAACATGAGCAATGAAGATTGAAGTCGAAAGAACATATGGAACTGAAAGAATCCTTGAACACTGAGCCAGCAAATAATATGTGACACACATAAGTGTACTTGCAAAACTGTAATGAGGATTACAAATATGTTAAAAATGTTGGAGTCCTTATACGAAGAACTATCTATTTGAACTTTTTATCAATTCCCTCTATTATGAAAAAAACTACTAAAAAATCATATACAATTTTTCATATGTCTAATGGGTTTGATCATGTTGCCGCATTGATGAATTATGATAAGTTGTTATGTGATTTTAGATTCCAAATTATTTTTTATCAAATAGCAATATGTGGGCTGAGAATTGTTTTTTAATATAACTTAAAGTCTAACATGTGTTTTTTAATAATCTTACATAACGTTGAGAGTATGGGCGGAAGTGATTCATCTAACGTTTATGCCAGGAGTACGTTAGAATCTGGATGACGCTACTTATGTCCCCATAGAAACAGAAGGCCTGCTTGCGGAGTTATGGTGATGCGGAGGGCGGAAGCAAGACAGCAGCCATCGCGAGAACGGGCAGGAGAAGGGCGGATGTGATGGATGTGGACGCTGCCCCCAGGACGGAGGAACGGAAGACCTGATTGTGGGCAGAAGGGAGCTGACACCGCGAGAAGAGTGGATGTGATGGACGTCGATGACGCTGCCTCCAGGACGGAGGTGTGATGTTTCAACCTATCCGGGTCCTGAAAGAGAGCGGCAAGATACCAGATGTGATGTACTAATTAAGGGCGGAAGTGATAGAGAGAAGACGGACTTTGCCCTTTTGTTATGTGAAGATTTATTGTTTTTAAAATATAAAATATAAATAGATATAATGCAATGGAATTGAGTTGCAGTGGCACTTATCCATCCTATGTCAATTTACTATTTTGATCAATATTAGTGCATGTGCCAAACAGGAAGTGATGCGCTTGTCTAATCTCTGATGAATTAAGGTGGGGGTATAAAAGGGAGAGGGCCCCACCATAACAGTATCCCCTTGATGAAGTCCCCAGGATGAAACGCATTGGGAGTGAATCAGCCTTGCCTCTTGAACCAATGAATGAGCAAAATACTTTCCACTTTCCTCATATAAGCTATTAACTTATTTATTCTCTTAAAAAGACAAGTTTCTTTTTTAAAGTGAATATTATATGCTGAGTTTTTTTAGACCTTTTCCTCTGATTTTATCCACCGGTCTTAAAAGGGTCTATTGTGTTTTATATGTATACGTTTTTATCTATTTCTATGTATTTTGTGTACTTATTAAATTGTTGAATTATTTATTTATAAGCACTGGCACTTTCATTTTTTATCACATTGTGAGCTTTATTTAATTTTATTAAGGATTAATGCACTTTGGTAAACCAGTCGCTCTGTAGTCATTTTATTTTTCTATACATTTTCTAATACTTTTACCAGTATTATTTATTTGACTTTGAGCTGATGCCTATTAACACTGGGTTGGGTTGACACAATTGTATTTAGTATCATAAGATACATCACTTATAAAGATATTATATTTTGGCACCATACCCACCTATTTTTCTTTACACTATTTTTTGATATGTTTTGGGCTGAGGCGGCCTACACATTCAAAATTATGTTTAGAAATAGAGATCGTATTAATAAGAGAAGTGATTTTTGTCAAAAAAATTTTAATGAATGGAATTCACCTTATAAAAAAGCTCCCATAGAAAACATGGATAATATGTTTTGGGAGATGGAGAAAATGCTGACAAAAGAAATAAAGGCATGGTGGGATGTTAGAGGATTAGAGCACTATATATCTGTGAATAGAATTCCCAGGGGCTTAAGACTCCTAAAAAATCCCACGTTTGGCATGGAAAATCCGGACTTCCTAAAAAGTCGGGATAGCATTCTGCATAAGTGCTCTTTGGATTTAATGAAATTGATAATAGAAGAAAAAAGATTGTATTGTCCAATTTGGAAAAAGATATTTCAAATATGGTAGTGGTAATGGAAGAATCTAAAGAAAAAGAGGAATACAAGATTAATGAAAAAGTTTTAACTAAAAAAGTGGAAAAGGTGGAAGAAATGGTCATGCAGAGCAAGGAAAGAAAATTCATCAGAGACAAAAAAGACTATGAGCAGAATAGAATTAAGAATTGGAGTAGATTTTATGGACAAGAAAGGGCATCTAGAAAATTGCAAGTAGATGAAGGACAAAGTTGGACTACAGTCCCTAGAAGAAGATTTGATCGTAGGAGAGAACAGGCAAATGAACTCACCTCCAGACCCAGAACAAGTCACATGAAAAATAGATTTACTACTCTACAATGTTTAGATTCCAACAGCGACAGTGATTTTTTTATCCCCAGGACAGGATCTTTTAACGAGCAACAAAAAAACCACTTTCAGGGAAACTATAAGGACAGCCTCCCCCTTAAAAAGAATGTACGGAGAAGAGGAATACAGGGAGGCCGGAGGAAGAAATACAAAAAGGCGACACCTGTAGTGGACCCTCTTAAGAAAGGCATTTTTAACTTATCTAAACACAATCTAAGTAAATCAGAGATCTCTTTGCTCAGTAAAGGTTTGAACTTTGCTCCCACTAGTAATATGAACAAGTTTGACACCTTCAGTGATTTAAACAAATATGTACGTAACCTAACTTTGAAAAGACATTTTTTAAGGAAGGAATCAGCACCTATGAGAAATTATAACGAATCCCTTTCAAAATCCAGACTAAAAGGGAAATCTACTTACTACCCTTTAGAGTCCAAAGGAAATTATATAAGCGTGTTTTACGACATGGTTAAAAAGGATTTATGTGAAAATGAAATAAGCAATATTAAGAAACAGAATTTAAATAATAGGGAAAAAGAAGCCTTGAAGAATCTCAAAGAGAACAGAGATTTAGTGATAAAACCGGCTGACAAAGGGGGAGGGTTAGTCATTATGGACTATGATTATTATCTCAAAGAAGCCCATAGACTATTGGATGATGTGAATTCATACGAGAAGCTGGATAATGATCCAGTTAACAATTACATAGATGAATTAAGGACCATTTTGGTACATGGTCTGCATAACAACATCATCAACAAAGAGGAATTCCAATTTCTGATGAATACTAACCCTCGAATCCCTATATTTTATTTTTTGCCCAAGATACATAAATCGCTAACAGAACCCCCGGGCAGGCCTATTATAGCGGGTATTGATTCACTGACTTCTAATTTATCTAAATTTGTGGACCTTTTTCTTCAAAAATATGTAATCAAATTAGAATCTTACCTTAAAGATATCACGAATATGTTGCAGTGTCTAGAGGGAGTCCAGTGGAAACAGAGTTATAACTGATCAACCATAGATGTGCAATCCCTCTACACATGTATAGAGCACACAAAAGGTATAAATGCAGCAAGGGAATCCTTGAGTTGGATGGTACTATGGATGT
Source organism: Taudactylus pleione (assembly GCA_031769625.1). Classification (NCBI taxonomy): domain Eukaryota; kingdom Metazoa; phylum Chordata; class Amphibia; order Anura; family Myobatrachidae; genus Taudactylus; species Taudactylus pleione. Next base: position 570,390 of record JAUIMM010000422.1, read on the forward strand.
TTTACAAAGAGAATTCTTATGTGATCTTATGTGTTTTATACTTAACCACAATTATTTTAAGTTTTTAAATCAAATTTATCGTCAAATATGCGGCACGGCTATGGGCACCACTTTTGCACTAAGCTTTGCAAATTTGTTTATGGGATGTTGGGAGAATTGTTACATTTATACCAACAACCCATTTAGGACGAACCTATTTTTGTATAAAAGATATATTGACGATATATTGATTATTTGGGAAGGCATAGAGGCAAGTTTTAACCAATTTTTAATTCATATTTCAAACAACAACATGAATCTTAAATTCACGTCTAATTTTAACACTACTAAAATAGAATTTTTGGATTTGGTACTATCATTGGTGGCATCTGTACTAAGAACTTTATTAAAACCGTGGATGCTAATAGCTACCTGCATTTTAAGAGTTGCCATTTTGATAAATGGAAGAGGAATATTCCTTACTCTCAATTCCACAGAATAAGATGTAATTGTAGTGACAATAAGACGTGTGAGGAACAACTTGAAATATATACAGGAAGATTCAGAGAAAAGGAATACCCAGAGACGATTCTTTGCTACTGCACTTCAAAAAACTAAATCGTTGAACAGACCAGAACTCCTTAAATACAAGGTGGAAGTATCAGGTAAACCAGAGAAAATACCTTTCGTTACTTCATTTAATGGTCATGAGGATCAAATTAGAAAAGCATTCAATAAGAATTGGAACATTCTTTTAATGGACCCAGTATTACAAAACATCCTACCACCAAAACCACAAATTGTTTATAGGAATTCCAAAAATGTAAAAGATCTAATAGCACCAAGCTTGTTTCTGGAAAAGAAAACTACAGTGACATCTAACACGCTTAAATGCAATGGTAGCTATAAGTGCGGCCATTGCAATATTTGTAGGTTTGTTCACCCTAAAAGAAAAACTTTTTCAAACTCAGAGGGGTCAAAGGAGTTCAAAATAAAAGACTTTATGAACTGTAACTCCACTTTGGTTATTTACTTACTGGAATGCACCTGTGGCCTCAAATACGTGGGCAAAACTAAAAGACTATTGGAAATAAGGATCCAGGAACATACCCGCAACATACGTAATAAAATAGAAGGACATGCGGTCTACAAGCATTTTTCCCTAGTACATAATTCCAATCCGGAAGATATAACATTCAAGGCCATTGAACATGTCAAATTAGGGGAAAGAGGAGGAGACCTTGGAAACCTTCTTTCAAGGCGCGAAATGTACTGGTTATTTGAACTGGACACTTTGACACCAAAGGGATTCAATGAATACTATGAGATTGCTCCATTCTTGTAGTGGTAATTTTCCATCTACCAATATACCACACAGTTGATCCAATATTGGTAATGGTTGAGGGCCTGATCAGTACCTTGGAGGGTGACCTAATTGAGAAGATCAGGTATGGTAGATTGACGAGAGATTGTCACCTTTCTTCATTGCAGCCATACCACTGGATGTATGCCCAATACCATCTGATCTTGGAAGCTAAGCACCCGTGGGCCTGGTTAGTACTGGGATGGGAGACCTCCTGGGAATACCAGGTGCTGCAGAGATTCCAGTAGGTGACAATTTCCTGATGGGAACATGAGCAATGAAGATTGAAGTCCAAAGAACATATGGAACTGAAAGAATCCTTGAACACTGAGCCAGCAAATAATATGTGACACACATAAGTGTACTTGCAAAACTGTAATGAGGATTACAAATATGTTAAAAATGTTGGAGTCCTTATACGAAGAACTATCTATTTGAACTTTTTATCAATTCCCTCTATTGTGAAAAAAACTACAAAAAAATCATATACAATTTTTCATATGTCTAATGGGTTTGATCATGTTGCCGCATTGATGAATTATGATAAGTTATTATGTGATTTTAGATTCCAAATTATTTTTTATCAAATAGCAATATGTGGGCTGAGAATTGTTTTTTAATATAACTAAAAGTCTAACATGTGTTTTTTAATAATCTTAGATAACGTTGAGAGTATGGGCGGAAGTGATTCATCTAACGTTTATGCCAGGAGTACGTTAGAATCTGGATGACGCTACTTATGTCCCCATAGAAACAGAAGGCCTGCTTGCGGAGTTATGGTGATGCAGAGGGCGGAAGCAAGACAGCAGCCATCGCGAGAACGGGTAGGAGAAGGGCGGATGTGATGGATGTGGACGCTGCCCCCAGGACGGAGGAACGGAAGACCTGATTGTGGGCGGAAGGGAGCTGACACCGCGAGAAGAGTGGATGTGATGGAAGTCGATGACGCTGCCTCCAGGACGGAGGTGTGATGTTTCAACCTATCCGGGTCCTGAAAGAGAGCGGCAAGATACCAGATGTGATGTACTAATTAAGGGCGGAAGTGATAGAGAGAAGACGGACTTTGTCCTTTTGTTATGTGAAGATTTATTGTTTTTAAAATATAAAATATAAATAGATATAATGCAATGGAATTGAGTTGCAGTGGCACTTATCCATCCTATGTCAATTTACTATTTTGATCAATATTAGTGCATGTGCCAAACAGGAAGTGATGCGCTTGTCTAATCTCTGATGAATTAAGGTGGGGGTATAAAAGGGAGAGGGCCCCACCATAACAGTATCCCCTTGATGAAGTCCCCAGGATGAAACGCATTGGGAGTGAATCAGCCTTGCCTCTTGAACCAATAAATGAGCAAAATACTTTCCACTTTCCTCATATAAGCTATTAACTTATTTATTCTCTTAAAAAGACAAGTTTCTTTTTTAAAGTGAATATTATATGCTGAGTTTTTTTAGACCTTTTCCTCTGATTTTATCCACCGGTCTTAAAAGGGTCTATTGTGTTTTATATGTATACGTTTTTATCTATTTCTATGTATTTTGTGTACTTATTAAATTGTTGAATTATTTATTTATAAGCACTGGCACTTTCATTTTTTATCACATTGTGAGCTTTATTTAATTTTATTAAGGATTAATGCACTTTGGTAAACCAGTCACTCTGTAGTCATTTTATTTTTCTATACATTTTCTAATACTTTTACCAGTATTATTTATTTGACTTTGAGCTGATGCCTATTAACACTGGGTTGGGTTAACACAATTGTATTTAGTATCATAAGATACATCACTTATAAAGATATTATATTTTGGCGCCATACCCACCTATTTTTCTTTACACTATTTTTTGATATGTTTTGGGCTGAGGCGGCCTACACATTCAAAATTATGTTTAGAAATAGAGATCGTATTAATAAGAGAAGTGATTTTTGTCAAAAAAATTTTAATGAATGGAATTCACCTTATAAAAAAGCTCCCATAGAAAACATGGATAATATGTTTTGGGAGATGGAGAAAATGCTGACAAAAGAAATAAAGGCATGGTGGGATGTTAGAGGATTAGAGTACTATATATCTGTGAATAGAATTCCCAGGGGCTTAAGACTCCTAAAAAATCCCACGTTTGGCATGGAAAATCCGGACTTCCTAAAAAGTCGGGATAGCATTCTGCATAAGTGCTCTTTGGATTTAATGAAATTGATAATAGAAGAAAAAAAGATTGTATTGTCCAATTTGGAAAAAGATATTTCAAATATGGTAGTGGTAATGGAAGAATCTAAAGAAAAAGAGGAATACAAGATTAATGAAAAAGTTTTAACTAAAAAAGAGGAAAAGGTGGAAGAAATGGTCATGCAGAGCAAGGAAAGAAAATTCATCAGAGACAAAAAAGACTATGAGCAGAATAGAATTAAGAATTGGAGTAGATTTTATGGACAAGAAAGGGCATCTAGAAAATTGCAAGTAGATGAAGGACAAAGTTGGACTACAGTCCCTAGAAGAAGATTTGATCATAGGAGAGAACAGCCAAATGAACTCACCTCCAGACCCAGAACAAGTCACATGAAAAATAGATTTACTACTCTACAATGTTTAGATTCCAACAGCGACAGTGATTTTTTTATCCCCAGGACAGGATCTTTTAACGAGCAACAAAAAAACCACTTTCAGGGAAACTATAAGGACAGCCTCCCCCTTAAAAAGAATGTACGGAGAAGAGGAATACAGGGAGGCCGGAGGAAGAAATACAAAAAGGCGACACCTGTAGTGGACCCTCTTAAGAAAGGCATTTTTAACTTATCTAAACACAATCTAAGTAAATCAGAGATCTCTTTGCTCAGTAAAGGTTTGAACTTTGCTCCCACTAGTAATATGAACAAGTTTGACACCTTCAGTGATTTAAACAAATATGTACGTAACCTAACTTTGAAAAGACATTTTTTAAGGAAGCAATCGGCACCTATGAGAAATTATAACGAATCCCTTTCAAAATCCAGACTAAAAGGGAAATCTACTTACTACCCTTTAGAGTCCAAAGGAAATTATATAAGCGTGTTTTACGACATGGTTAAAAAGGATTTATGTGAAAATGAAATAAGCAAGATTAAGAAACAGAATTTAAATAATAGGGAAAAAGAAGCCTTGAAGAATCTCAAAGAGAACAGAGATTTAGTGATAAAACCGGCTGACAAAGGGGGAGGGTTAGTCATTATGGACTATGATTATTATCTCAAAGAAGCCCATAGACTATTGGATGATGTGAATTCATACGAGAAGCTGGATAATGATCCAGTTAACAATTACATAGATGAATTAAGGACCTTTTTGGTACATGGTCTGCATAACAACATCATCAACAAAGAGGAATTCCAATTTCTGATGAATACTAACCCTCGAATCCCTATATTTTATTTTTTGCCCAAGATACATAAATCGCTAACAGAACCCCCGGGCAGGCCTATTATAGCGGGTATTGATTCACTGACTTCTAATTTATTTAAATTTGTGGACCTTTTTCTTCAAAAATATGTAATCAAATTAGAATCTTACCTTAAAGATATCACGAATATGTTGCAGTGTCTAGAGGGAGTCCAGTGGAAACAGAGTTATAACTGATCAACCATAGATGTGCAATCCCTCTACACATGTATAGAGCACACAAAAGGTATAAATGCAGCAAGGGAATCCTTGAGTTGGATGGTACTATGGATGTTTTACAAAGAGAATTCTTATGTGATCTTATGTGTTTTATACTTAACCACAATTATTTTAAGTTTTTTAATCAAATTTATCGTCAAATATGCGGCACGGCTATGGGCACCACTTTTGCACCAAGCTTTGCAAATTTGTTTATGGGATGTTGGGAGAATTGTTACATTTATACCAACAACCCATTTAGGACGAACCTATTTTTGTATAAAAGATATATTGACGATATATTGATTATTTGGGAAGGCATAGAGGCAAGTTTTAACCAATTTTTAATTCATATTTCAAACAACAACATGAATCTTAATTTCACGTCTAATTTTAACACTACTAAAATAGAATTTTTGGATTTGGTACTATCATTGGTGGCATGTGTACTAAGAACTTTATTAAAACCGTGGATGCTAATAGCTACCTGCATTTTAAGAGTTGCCATTTTGATAAATGGAAGAGGAATATTCCTTACTCTCAATTCCACAGAATAAGATGTAATTGTAGTGACAATAAGACGTGTGAGGAACAACTTGAAATATATACAGGAAGATTCAGAGAAAAGGAATACCCAGAGACGATTCTTTGCTACTGCACTTCAAAAAACTAAATCGTTGAACAGACCAGAACTCCTTAAATACAAGGTGGAAGTATCAGGTAAACCAGAGAAAATACCTTTCGTTACTTCATTTAATGGTCATGAGGGTCAAATTAGAAAAGCATTCAATAAGAATTGGAACATTCTTTTAATGGACCCAGTATTACAAAACATCCTACCACCAAAACCACAAATTGTTTATAGGAATTCCAAAAATGTAAAAGATCTAATAGCACCAAGCATGTTGCCAGAAAAGAAAACTACAGTGACATCTAACATGCTTAAATGCAATGGTAGCTATAAGTGCGGCCATTGCAATATTTGTAGGTTTGTTCACCCTAAAAGAAAAACTTTTACAAACTCAGAGGGGTCAAAGGAGTTCAAAATAAAAGACTTTATGAACTGTAACTCCACTTTGGTTATTTACTTACTGGAATGCACCTGTGGCCTCAAATACGTGGGCAAAAGTAAAAGACTATTGGAAATAAGGATCCAGGAACATACCCGCAACATACGTAATAAAATAGAAGGACATGCGGTCTACAAGCATTTTTCCCTAGTACATAATTCCAATCCGGAAGATATAACATTCAAGGCCATTGAACATGTCAAATTAGGGGAAAGAGGAGGAGACCTTGGAAACCTTCTTTCAAGGCGCGAAATGTACTGGTTATTTGAACTGGACACTTTGACACCAAAGGGATTCAATGAATACTATGAGATTGCTCCATTCTTGTAGTGGTAATTTTCCATCTACCAATATACCACACAGTTGATCCAATATTGGTAATGGTTGAGGGCCTGATCAGTACCTTGGAGGGTGACCTAATTGAGAAGATCAGGTATGGTAGATTGACGAGAGATTGTCACCTTTCTTCATTGCAGCCATACCACTGGATGTATGCCCAATACCATCTGATCTTGGAAGCTAAGCACCCGTGGGCCTGGTTAGTACTGGGATGGGAGACCTCCTGGGAATACCAGGTGCTGCAGAGATTCCAGTAGGTGACAATTTCCTGATGGGAACATGAGCAATGAAGATTGAAGTCGAAAGAACATATGGAACTGAAAGAATCCTTGAACACTGAGCCAGCAAATAATATGTGACACACATAAGTGTACTTGCAAAACTGTAATGAGGATTACAAATATGTTAAAAATGTTGGAGTCCTTATACGAAGAACTATCTATTTGAACTTTTTATCAATTCCCTCTATTATGAAAAAAACTACTAAAAAATCATATACAATTTTTCATATGTCTAATGGGTTTGATCATGTTGCCGCATTGATGAATTATGATAAGTTGTTATGTGATTTTAGATTCCAAATTATTTTTTATCAAATAGCAATATGTGGGCTGAGAATTGTTTTTTAATATAACTTAAAGTCTAACATGTGTTTTTTAATAATCTTACATAACGTTGAGAGTATGGGCGGAAGTGATTCATCTAACGTTTATGCCAGGAGTACGTTAGAATCTGGATGACGCTACTTATGTCCCCATAGAAACAGAAGGCCTGCTTGCGGAGTTATGGTGATGCGGAGGGCGGAAGCAAGACAGCAGCCATCGCGAGAACGGGCAGGAGAAGGGCGGATGTGATGGATGTGGACGCTGCCCCCAGGACGGAGGAACGGAAGACCTGATTGTGGGCGGAAGGGAGCTGACACCGCGAGAAGAGTGGATGTGATGGACGTCGATGACGCTGCCTCCAGGACGGAGGTGTGATGTTTCAACCTATCCGGGTCCTGAAAGAGAGCGGCAAGATACCAGATGTGATGTACTAATTAAGGGCGGAAGTGATAGAGAGAAGACGGACTTTGCCCTTTTGTTATGTGAAGATTTATTGTTTTTAAAATATAAAATATAAATAGATATAATGCAATGGAATTGAGTTGCAGTGGCACTTATCCATCCTATGTCAATTTACTATTTTGATCAATATTAGTGCATGTGCCAAACAGGAAGTGATGCGCTTGTCTAATCTCTGATGAATTAAGGTGGGGGTATAAAAGGGAGAGGGCCCCACCATAACAGTATCCCCTTGATGAAGTCCCCAGGATGAAACGCATTGGGAGTGAATCAGCCTTGCCTCTTGAACCAATGAATGAGCAAAATACTTTCCACTTTCCTCATATAAGCTATTAACTTATTTATTCTCTTAAAAAGACAAGTTTCTTTTTTAAAGTGAATATTATATGCTGAGTTTTTTTAGACCTTTTCCTCTGATTTTATCCACCGGTCTTAAAAGGGTCTATTGTGTTTTATATGTATACGTTTTTATCTATTTCTATGTATTTTGTGTACTTATTAAATTGTTGAATTATTTATTTATAAGCACTGGCACTTTCATTTTTTATCACATTGTGAGCTTTATTTAATTTTATTAAGGATTAATGCACTTTGGTAAACCAGTCGCTCTGTAGTCATTTTATTTTTCTATACATTTTCTAATACTTTTACCAGTATTATTTATTTGACTTTGAGCTGATGCCTATTAACACTGGGTTGGGTTGACACAATTGTATTTAGTATCATAAGATACATCACTTATAAAGATATTATATTTTGGCACCATACCCACCTATTTTTCTTTACACTATTTTTTGATATGTTTTGGGCTGAGGCGGCCTACACATTCAAAATTATGTTTAGAAATAGAGATCGTATTAATAAGAGAAGTGATTTTTGTCAAAAAAATTTTAATGAATGGAATTCACCTTATAAAAAAGCTCCCATAGAAAACATGGATAATATGTTTTGGGAGATGGAGAAAATGCTGACAAAAGAAATAAAGGCATGGTGGGATGTTAGAGGATTAGAGCACTATATATCTGTGAATAGAATTCCCAGGGGCTTAAGACTCCTAAAAAATCCCACGTTTGGCATGGAAAATCCGGACTTCCTAAAAAGTCGGGATAGCATTCTGCATAAGTGCTCTTTGGATTTAATGAAATTGATAATAGAAGAAAAAAGATTGTATTGTCCAATTTGGAAAAAGATATTTCAAATATGGTAGTGGTAATGGAAGAATCTAAAGAAAAAGAGGAATACAAGATTAATGAAAAAGTTTTAACTAAAAAAGTGGAAAAGGTGGAAGAAATGGTCATGCAGAGCAAGGAAAGAAAATTCATCAGAGACAAAAAAGACTATGAGCAGAATAGAATTAAGAATTGGAGTAGATTTTATGGACAAGAAAGGGCATCTAGAAAATTGCAAGTAGATGAAGGACAAAGTTGGACTACAGTCCCTAGAAGAAGATTTGATCGTAGGAGAGAACAGGCAAATGAACTCACCTCCAGACCCAGAACAAGTCACATGAAAAATAGATTTACTACTCTACAATGTTTAGATTCCAACAGCGACAGTGATTTTTTTATCCCCAGGACAGGATCTTTTAACGAGCAACAAAAAAACCACTTTCAGGGAAACTATAAGGACAGCCTCCCCCTTAAAAAGAATGTACGGAGAAGAGGAATACAGGGAGGCCGGAGGAAGAAATACAAAAAGGCGACACCTGTAGTGGACCCTCTTAAGAAAGGCATTTTTAACTTATCTAAACACAATCTAAGTAAATCAGAGATCTCTTTGCTCAGTAAAGGTTTGAACTTTGCTCCCACTAGTAATATGAACAAGTTTGACACCTTCAGTGATTTAAACAAATATGTACGTAACCTAACTTTGAAAAGACATTTTTTAAGGAAGGAATCAGCACCTATGAGAAATTATAACGAATCCCTTTCAAAATCCAGACTAAAAGGGAAATCTACTTACTACCCTTTAGAGTCCAAAGGAAATTATATAAGCGTGTTTTACGACATGGTTAAAAAGGATTTATGTGAAAATGAAATAAGCAATATTAAGAAACAGAATTTAAATAATAGGGAAAAAGAAGCCTTGAAGAATCTCAAAGAGAACAGAGATTTAGTGATAAAACCGGCTGACAAAGGGGGAGGGTTAGTCATTATGGACTATGATTATTATCTCAAAGAAGCCCATAGACTATTGGATGATGTGAATTCATACGAGAAGCTGGATAATGATCCAGTTAACAATTACATAGATGAATTAAGGACCATTTTGGTACATGGTCTGCATAACAACATCATCAACAAAGAGGAATTCCAATTTCTGATGAATACTAACCCTCGAATCCCTATATTTTATTTTTTGCCCAAGATACATAAATCGCTAACAGAACCCCCGGGCAGGCCTATTATAGCGGGTATTGATTCACTGACTTCTAATTTATCTAAATTTGTGGACCTTTTTCTTCAAAAATATGTAATCAAATTAGAATCTTACCTTAAAGATATCACGAATATGTTGCAGTGTCTAGAGGGAGTCCAGTGGAAACAGAGTTATAACTGATCAACCATAGATGTGCAATCCCTCTACACATGTATAGAGCACACAAAAGGTATAAATGCAGCAAGGGAATCCTTGAGTTGGATGGTACTATGGATGTTTTACAAAGAGAATTCTTATGTGATCTTATGTGTTTTATACTTAACCACAATTATTTTAAGTTTTTAAATCAAATTTATCGTCAAATATGCGGCACGGCTATGGGCACCACTTTTGCACTAAGCTTTGCAAATTTGTTTATGGGATGTTGGGAGAATTGTTACATTTATACCAACAACCCATTTAGGACGAACCTATTTTTGTATAAAAGATATATTGACGATATATTGATTATTTGGGAAGGCATAGAGGCAAGTTTTAACCAATTTTTAATTCATATTTCAAACAACAACATGAATCTTAAATTCACGTCTAATTTTAACACTACTAAAATAGAATTTTTGGATTTGGTACTATCATTGGTGGCATCTGTACTAAGAACTTTATTAAAACCGTGGATGCTAATAGCTACCTGCATTTTAAGAGTTGCCATTTTGATAAATGGAAGAGGAATATTCCTTACTCTCAATTCCACAGAATAAGATGTAATTGTAGTGACAATAAGACGTGTGAGGAACAACTTGAAATATATACAGGAAGATTCAGAGAAAAGGAATACCCAGAGACGATTCTTTGCTACTGCACTTCAAAAAACTAAATCGTTGAACAGACCAGAACTCCTTAAATACAAGGTGGAAGTATCAGGTAAACCAGAGAAAATACCTTTCGTTACTTCATTTAATGGTCATGAGGATCAAATTAGAAAAGCATTCAATAAGAATTGGAACATTCTTTTAATGGACCCAGTATTACAAAACATCCTACCACCAAAACCACAAATTGTTTATAGGAATTCCAAAAATGTAAAAGATCTAATAGCACCAAGCTTGTTTCTGGAAAAGAAAACTACAGTGACATCTAACACGCTTAAATGCAATGGTAGCTATAAGTGCGGCCATTGCAATATTTGTAGGTTTGTTCACCCTAAAAGAAAAACTTTTTCAAACTCAGAGGGGTCAAAGGAGTTCAAAATAAAAGACTTTATGAACTGTAACTCCACTTTGGTTATTTACTTACTGGAATGCACCTGTGGCCTCAAATACGTGGGCAAAACTAAAAGACTATTGGAAATAAGGATCCAGGAACATACCCGCAACATACGTAATAAAATAGAAGGACATGCGGTCTACAAGCATTTTTCCCTAGTACATAATTCCAATCCGGAAGATATAACATTCAAGGCCATTGAACATGTCAAATTAGGGGAAAGAGGAGGAGACCTTGGAAACCTTCTTTCAAGGCGCGAAATGTACTGGTTATTTGAACTGGACACTTTGACACCAAAGGGATTCAATGAATACTATGAGATTGCTCCATTCTTGTAGTGGTAATTTTCCATCTACCAATATACCACACAGTTGATCCAATATTGGTAATGGTTGAGGGCCTGATCAGTACCTTGGAGGGTGACCTAATTGAGAAGATCAGGTATGGTAGATTGACGAGAGATTGTCACCTTTCTTCATTGCAGCCATACCACTGGATGTATGCCCAATACCATCTGATCTTGGAAGCTAAGCACCCGTGGGCCTGGTTAGTACTGGGATGGGAGACCTCCTGGGAATACCAGGTGCTGCAGAGATTCCAGTAGGTGACAATTTCCTGATGGGAACATGAGCAATGAAGATTGAAGTCCAAAGAACATATGGAACTGAAAGAATCCTTGAACACTGAGCCAGCAAATAATATGTGACACACATAAGTGTACTTGCAAAACTGTAATGAGGATTACAAATATGTTAAAAATGTTGGAGTCCTTATACGAAGAACTATCTATTTGAACTTTTTATCAATTCCCTCTATTGTGAAAAAAACTACAAAAAAATCATATACAATTTTTCATATGTCTAATGGGTTTGATCATGTTGCCGCATTGATGAATTATGATAAGTTATTATGTGATTTTAGATTCCAAATTATTTTTTATCAAATAGCAATATGTGGGCTGAGAATTGTTTTTTAATATAACTAAAAGTCTAACATGTGTTTTTTAATAATCTTAGATAACGTTGAGAGTATGGGCGGAAGTGATTCATCTAACGTTTATGCCAGGAGTACGTTAGAATCTGGATGACGCTACTTATGTCCCCATAGAAACAGAAGGCCTGCTTGCGGAGTTATGGTGATGCAGAGGGCGGAAGCAAGACAGCAGCCATCGCGAGAACGGGTAGGAGAAGGGCGGATGTGATGGATGTGGACGCTGCCCCCAGGACGGAGGAACGGAAGACCTGATTGTGGGCGGAAGGGAGCTGACACCGCGAGAAGAGTGGATGTGATGGAAGTCGATGACGCTGCCTCCAGGACGGAGGTGTGATGTTTCAACCTATCCGGGTCCTGAAAGAGAGCGGCAAGATACCAGATGTGATGTACTAATTAAGGGCGGAAGTGATAGAGAGAAGACGGACTTTGTCCTTTTGTTATTTGAAGATTTATTGTTTTTAAAATATAAAATATAAATAGATATAATGCAATGGAATTGAGTTGCAGTGGCACTTATCCATCCTATGTCAATTTACTATTTTGATCAATATTAGTGCATGTGCCAAACAGGAAGTGATGCGCTTGTCTAATCTCTGATGAATTAAGGTGGGGGTATAAAAGGGAGAGGGCCCCACCATAACAGTATCCCCTTGATGAAGTCCCCAGGATGAAACGCATTGGGAGTGAATCAGCCTTGCCTCTTGAACCAATAAATGAGCAAAATACTTTCCACTTTCCTCATATAAGCTATTAACTTATTTATTCTCTTAAAAAGACAAGTTTCTTTTTTAAAGTGAATATTATATGCTGAGTTTTTTTAGACCTTTTCCTCTGATTTTATCCACCGGTCTTAAAAGGGTCTATTGTGTTTTATATGTATACGTTTTTATCTATTTCTATGTATTTTGTGTACTTATTAAATTGTTGAATTATTTATTTATAAGCACTGGCACTTTCATTTTTTATCACATTGTGAGCTTTATTTAATTTTATTAAGGATTAATGCACTTTGGTAAACCAGTCACTCTGTAGTCATTTTATTTTTCTATACATTTTCTAATACTTTTACCAGTATTATTTATTTGACTTTGAGCTGATGCCTATTAACACTGGGTTGGGTTAACACAATTGTATTTAGTATCATAAGATACATCACTTATAAAGATATTATATTTTGGCGCCATACCCACCTATTTTTCTTTACACTATTTTTTGATATGTTTTGGGCTGAGGCGGCCTACACATTCAAAATTATGTTTAGAAATAGAGATCGTATTAATAAGAGAAGTGATTTTTGTCAAAAAAATTTTAATGAATGGAATTCACCTTATAAAAAAGCTCCCATAGAAAACATGGATAATATGTTTTGGGAGATGGAGAAAATGCTGACAAAAGAAATAAAGGCATGGTGGGATGTTAGAGGATTAGAGTACTATATATCTGTGAATAGAATTCCCAGGGGCTTAAGACTCCTAAAAAATCCCACGTTTGGCATGGAAAATCCGGACTTCCTAAAAAGTCGGGATAGCATTCTGCATAAGTGCTCTTTGGATTTAATGAAATTGATAATAGAAGAAAAAAAGATTGTATTGTCCAATTTGGAAAAAGATATTTCAAATATGGTAGTGGTAATGGAAGAATCTAAAGAAAAAGAGGAATACAAGATTAATGAAAAAGTTTTAACTAAAAAAGAGGAAAAGGTGGAAGAAATGGTCATGCAGAGCAAGGAAAGAAAATTCATCAGAGACAAAAAAGACTATGAGCAGAATAGAATTAAGAATTGGAGTAGATTTTATGGACAAGAAAGGGCATCTAGAAAATTGCAAGTAGATGAAGGACAAAGTTGGACTACAGTCCCTAGAAGAAGATTTGATCATAGGAGAGAACAGGCAAATGAACTCACCTCCAGACCCAGAACAAGTCACATGAAAAATAGATTTACTACTCTACAATGTTTAGATTCCAACAGCGACAGTGATTTTTTTATCCCCAGGACAGGATCTTTTAACGAGCAACAAAAAAACCACTTTCAGGGAAACTATAAGGACAGCCTCCCCCTTAAAAAGAATGTACGGAGAAGAGGAATACAGGGAGGCCGGAGGAAGAAATACAAAAAGGCGACACCTGTAGTGGACCCTCTTAAGAAAGGCATTTTTAACTTATCTAAACACAATCTAAGTAAATCAGAGATCTCTTTGCTCAGTAAAGGTTTGAACTTTGCTCCCACTAGTAATATGAACAAGTTTGACACCTTCAGTGATTTAAACAAATATGTACGTAACCTAACTTTGAAAAGACATTTTTTAAGGAAGGAATCAGCACCTATGAGAAATTACAACGAATCCCTTTCAAAATCCAGACTAAAAGGGAAATCTACTTACTACCCTTTAGAGTCCAAAGGAAATTATATAAGCATGTTTTACGACATGGTTAAAAAGGATTTATGTGAAAATGAAATAAGCAATATTAAGAAACAGAATTTAAATAATAGGGAAAAAGAAGCCTTGAAGAATCTCAAAGAGAACAGAGATTTAGTGATAAAACCGGCTGACAAAGGGGGAGGGTTAGTCATTATGGACTATGATTATTATCTCAAAGAAGCCCATAGACTATTGGATGATGTGAATTCATACGAGAAGCTGGATAATGATCCAGTTAACAATTACATAGATGAATTAAAGACCATTTTGGTACATGGTCTGCATAACAACATCATCAACAAAGAGGAATTCCAATTTCTGATGAATACTAACCCTCGAATCCCTATATTTTATTTTTTGCCCAAGATACATAAATCGCTAACAGAACCCCCGGGCAGGCCTATTATAGTGGGTATTGATTCACTGACTTCTAATTTATCTAAATTTGTGGACCTTTTTCTTCAAAAATATGTAATCGAATTAGAATCTTACCTTAAAGATATCACGAATATGTTGCAGTGTCTAGAGGGAGTCCAGTGGAAACAGAGTTATAACTGATCAACCATAGATGTGCAATCCCTCTACACATGTATAGAGCACACAAAAGGTATAAATGCAGCAAGGGAATCCTTGAGTTGGATGGTACTATGGATGTTTTACAAAGAGAATTCTTATGTGATCTTATGTGTTTTATACTTAACCACAATTATTTTAAGTTTTTAAATCAAATTTATCGTCAAATATGTGGCACGGCTATGGGCACCACTTTTGCACCAAGCTTTGCAAATTTGTTTATGGGATGTTGGGAGAATTGTTACATTTATACCAACAACCCATTTAGGACGAACCTATTTTTGTATAAAAGATATATTGACGATATATTGATTATTTGGGAAGGCATAGAGGCAAGTTTTAACCAATTTTTAATTCATATTTCAAACAACAACATGAATCTTAAATTCACGTCTAATTTTAACACTACTAAAATAGAATTTTTGGATTTGGTACTATCATTGGTGGCATCTGTACTAAGAACTTTATTAAAACCGTGGATGCTAATAGCTACCTGCATTTTAAGAGTTGCCATTTTGATAAATGGAAGAGGAATATTCCTTACTCTCAATTCCACAGAATAAGATGTAATTGTAGTGACAATAAGACGTGTGAGGAACAACTTGAAATATATACAGGAAGATTCAGAGAAAAGGAATACCCAGAGACGATTCTTTGCTACTGCACTTCAAAAAACTAAATCGTTGAACAGACCAGAACTCCTTAAATACAAGGTGGAAGTATCAGGTAAACCAGAGAAAATACCTTTCGTTACTTCATTTAATGGTCATGAGGGTCAAATTAGAAAAGCATTCAATAAGAATTGGAACATTCTTTTAATGGACCCAGTATTACAAAACATCCTACCACCAAAACCACAAATTGTTTATAGGAATTCCAAAAATGTAAAAGATCTAATAGCACCAAGCATGTTTCCGGAAAAGAAAACTACAGTGACATCTAACACGCTTAAATGCAATGGTAGCTATAAGTGCGGCCATTGCAATATTTGTAGGTTTGTTCACCCTAAAAGAAAAACTTTTTCAAACTCAGAGGGGTCAAAGGAGTTCAAAATAAAAGACTTTATGAACTGTAACTCCACTTTGGTTATTTACTTACTGGAATGCACCTGTGGCCTCAAATACGTGGGCAAAACTAAAAGACTATTGGAAATAAGGATCCAGGAACATACCCGCAACATACGTAATAAAATAGAAGGACATGCGGTCTACAAGCATTTTTCCCTAGTACATAATTCCAATCCGGAAGATATAACATTCAAGGCCATTGAACATGTCAAATTAGGGGAAAGAGGAGGAGACCTTGGAAACCTTCTTTCAAGGCGCGAAATGTACTGGTTATTTGAACTGGACACTTTGACACCAAAGGGATTCAATGAATACTATGAGATTGCTCCATTCTTGTAGTGGTAATTTTCCATCTACCAATATACCACACAGTTGATCCAATATTGGTAATGGTTGAGGGCCTGATCAGTACCTTGGAGGGTGACCTAATTGAGAAGATCAGGTATGGTAGATTGATGAGAGATTGTCACCTTTCTTCATTGCAGCCATACCACTGGATGTATGCCCAATACCATCTGATCTTGGAAGCTAAGCACCCGTGGGCCTGGTTAGTACTGGGATGGGAGACCTCCTGGGAATACCAGGTGCTGCAGAGATTCCAGTAGGTGACAATTTCCTGATGGGAACATGAGCAATGAAGATTGAAGTCCAAAGAACATATGGAACTGAAAGAATCCTTGAACACTGAGCCAGCAAATAATATGTGACACACATAAGTGTACTTGCAAAACTGTAATGAGGATTACAAATATGTTAAAAATGTTGGAGTCCTTATACGAAGAACTATCTATTTGAACTTTTTATCAATTCCCTCTATTGTGAAAAAAACTACAAAAAAATCATATACAATTTTTCATATGTCTAATGGGTTTGATCATGTTGCCGCATTGATGAATTATGATAAGTTATTATGTGATTTTAGATTCCAAATTATTTTTTATCAAATAGCAATATGTGGGCTGAGAATTGTTTTTTAATATAACTTAAAGTCTAACATGTGTTTTTTAATAATCTTAGATAACGTTGAGAGTATGGGCGGAAGTGATTCATCTAACGTTTATGCCAGGAGAACGTTAGAATCTGGATGACGCTACTTATGTCCCCATAGAAACAGAAGGCCTGCTTGCGGAGTTATGGTGATGCGGAGGGCGGAAGCAAGACAGCAGCCATCGCGAGAACGGGCAGGAGAAGGGCGGATGTGATGGATGTGGACGCTGCCCCCAGGACGGAGGAACGGAAGACCTGATTGTGGGCAGAAGGGAGCTGACACCGCGAGAAGAGCGGATGTGATGGAAGTCGATGACGCTGCCTCCAGGACGGAGGTGTGATGTTTCAACCTATCCGGGTCCTGAAAGAGAGCGGCAAGATACCAGATGTGATGTACTAATTAAGGGCGGAAGTGATAGAGAGAAGACGGACTTTGCCCTTTCGTTATGTGAAGATTTATTGTTTTTAAAATATAAAATATAAATATGTATAATGCAATGGAATTGAGTTGCAGTGGCACTTATCCATCCTATGTCAATTTACTATTTTGATCAATATTAGTGCATGTGCCAAACAGGAAGTGATGCGCTTGTCTAATCTCTGATGAATTAAGGTGGGGGTATAAAAGGGAGAGGGCCCCACCATAACAGTATCCCCTTGATGAAGTCCCCAGGATGAAACGCATTGGGAGTGAATCAGCCTTGCCTCTTGAACCAATGAATGAGCAAAATACTTTCCACTTTCCTCATATAAGCTATTAACTTATTTATTCTCTTAAAAAGACAAGTTTCTTTTTTAAAGTGAATATTATATGCTGAGTTTTTTTAGACCTTTTCCTCTGATTTTATCCACCGGTCTTAAAAGGGTCTATTGTGTTTTATATGTATACGTTTTTATATATTTCTATGTGTTTTGTGTACTTATTAAATTGTTGAATTATTTATTTATAAGCACTGGCACTTTCATTTTTTATCACATTGTGAGCTTTATTTAATTTTATTAAGGATTAATGCACTTTGGTAAACCAGTCGCTCTGTAGTCATTTAATTTTTCTATACATTTTCTAATACTTTTACCAGTATTATTTATTTGACTTTGAGCTGATGCCTATTAACAATGGGTTGGGTTGACCAAATTGTATTTAGTATCATAAGATACATCACTTATAAAGATATTATATTTTGGTGCCATACCCACCTATTTTTCTTTACACTATTTTTTGGTATATTTTGGGTTGAGGCGGCCTACACATTCAAAATTATGTTTAGAAATAGAGATCGTATTAATAAGAGAAGTGATTTTTGTCAAAAAA
Source organism: Taudactylus pleione (assembly GCA_031769625.1). Lineage (NCBI taxonomy): Eukaryota > Metazoa > Chordata > Amphibia > Anura > Myobatrachidae > Taudactylus > Taudactylus pleione. The sequence goes on from JAUIMM010000422.1 coordinate 588,835, forward strand.
AATTTAATGAATGGAATTCCCCTTATAAAAATGCTCCCATAGAAAACATGGATAATATGTTTTGGGAGATGGAGAAAATGCTGACAAAAGAAATAAAGGCATGGTGGGATGTTAGAGGATTAGAGCACTATATATCTGTGAACAGAATTCCCAGGGGCTTAAGACTCCTAAAAAATCCCACGTTTGGCATGGAAAATCCGGACTTCCTAAAAAGTTGGAATAGCATTCTGCATAAGTGCTCTTTGGATTTAATGAGATTGATAATAGAAGAAAAAAAGATTGTATTGTCCAATTTGGAAAAAGATATTTCAAATATGGAAGTGGTAATGGAAGAATCTAAAGAAAAAGAGGAATACAAGATTAATGAAAAAGTTTTAACTAAAAAAAGTGGAAAAGGTGGAAGAAATGGTCATGCAGAGCAAGGAAAGAAAATTAATCAGAGACAAAAAAGACTATGAGCAGAATAGAATTAAGAATTGGAGTAGATTTTATGGACAAGAAAGGGCAACTAGAAAATTGCAAGTAGATGAAGGACAGAGTTGGACTACAGTCCATAGAAGAAGATTTGATCGTAGGAGAGAACAGGCAAATGAACTCACCTCCAGACCCACAACAAGTCGCATGAAAAATAGATTTACTACTCTACAATGTTTAGATTCCAACAGCGACAGTGATTTTTTTATCCCCAGGACAGGATCTTTTAACCAGCAACAGAAAAACCACTTTCAGGGAAACTATAAGGACAGCCTCCCCCTTAAAAAGAATGTACGGAGAAGAGGAATACGGGGAGGCAGGAGGAAGAAATACAAAAAGGCGACACCTGTAGTGGACCCTCTTAAGAAAGGCCTTTTTAACTTATCTAAACACAATCTAAGTAAATCAGAGATCTCTTTGCTCAGTAAGGGTTTGAACTTTGCTCCCACTAGTAATATGAACAAGTTTGACACCTTCAGTGATTTAAACAAATATGTACGTAACCTAACTTTGAAAAGACATTTTTTAAGGAAGGAATCGGCACCTATGAGAAATTATAACGAATCCCTTTCAAAATCCAGACTAAAAGGGAAATCTACTTACTACCCTTTAGAGTCCAAAGGAAATTATATAAGCGTGTTTTACGACATGGTTAAAAAGGATTTATGTGAAAATTAAATATGCAAGATTAAGAAACAGAATTTAAATAATAGGGAAAAAGAAGCCTTGAAGAATCTCAAAGAGAACAGAGATTTAGTGATAAAACCGGCTGACAAACGGGGAGGGTTAGCCATTATGGACTATGATTATTATCTCAAAGAACCCCATAGACTATTGGATGATGTGAATTCATACGAGAAGCTGGATAATGATCCAGTTAACAATTACATAGATGAATTAAGGACCATTTTGGTACATGGTCTGCATAACAACATCATCAACAAAGAGGAATTCCAATTTCTGATAAATTCTAACCCTCGAATCCCTATATTTTATTTTTTGCCCAAGATACATAAATCACTAACAGAACCCCCGGGCAGTCCTATTATAGCGGGTATTGATTCACTGACTTCAAATTTATCTAAATTTGTGGACCTTTTTCTTCAAAAATATGTAATCAAATTAGAATCTTACCTTAAAGATACCACGAATATGTTGCAGTGTCTAGAGGGAGTCCAGTGGAAACAGAGTTATAACTGATCAACCATAGATGTGCAATCCCTCTACACATGTATAGAGCACACAAAAGGTATAAATGCAGCAAGGGAATCCTTGAGTTGGATGGTACTATGGATGTTTTACAAAGAGAATTCTTATGTGATCTTATGTGTTTTATACTTGACCACAATTATTTTAAGTTTTTAAATCAAATTTATCGTCAAATATGCGGCACGGCTATGGGCACCACTTTTGCACCAAGCTTCGCAAATTTGTTTATGGGATGTTGGGAGAATTGTTACGTTTATACCAGCAACCCATTTAGGACGAACCTAATTTTGTATAAAAGATATATTGACGATATATTGATTATTTGGGAAGGCATAGAGGCAAGTTTTAACCAATTTTTAATTCATATTTCAAACAACAACATGAATCTTAAATTCACGTCTAATTTTAACACTACTAAAATAGAATTTTTGGATTTGGTACTATCATCGGTGGCATCTGTACTAAGAACTTTATTAAAACCGTGGATGCTAATAGCTACCTGCATTTTAAGAGTTGCCATTTGGATAAATGGAAGAGGAATATTCCTTACTCTCAATTCCACAGAATAAGACGTAATTGTAGTGACAATAAGACGTGTGAGGAACAACTTGAAATATATACAGGAAGATTCAGAGAAAAGGAATACCCAGAGACGATTCTTACTACTGCACTTCAAAAAACTGAATCGTTGAATAGACCAGAACTCCTTAAATACAAGGTGGAAGTATCATGTAAACCAGAGAAAATACCTTTCGTTACTTCATTTAATGGTCATGAGGGTCAAATTAGAAAAGCATTCAATAAGAATTGGAACATTCTTTTAATGGACCCAGTATTACGAAACATCCTACCACCAAAACCACAAATTGTTTATAGGAAGTCCAAAAATGTAAAAGATCTATTAGCACCAAGCATGCTGCCAGAAAAGAAAACTACAGTGACATCTAACACGCTTAAATGCAATGGTAGCTATAAGTGCGGCCATTGCAATATTTGTAGGTTTGTTCACCCTAAAAGAAAAACTTTTACAAACTCAGAGGGGTCGAAGGAGTTCAAAATAAAAGACTTTATGAACTGTAACTCCACTTCGGTTATTTACTTACTGGAATGCACCTGTGGCCTCAAATACGTGGGCAAAAGTAAAAAACTATTGGAAATAAGGATCCAGGAACATATCCGCAATATACGTAATAAAATAGAAGGACAAGCGGTCTCCAAGCATTTTTCCCTAGTACATAATTCCAATCCGGAAGATATAACATTCAAGGCCATTGAACATGTCAAATTAGGGGAAAGAGGAGGAGACCTTGGAAACCTTCTTTCAAGGTGCGAAATGTACTGGTTATTTGAACTGGACACTTTGACACCAAAGGGATTCAATGAATACTATGAGATTGCTCCATTCTTGTAGTGGTAATTTTCCATCTACCAATATACCACACAGTTGATCCAATATTGGTAATGGTTGAGGGCCTGATCAGTACCTTGGAGGGTGACCTACTTGAGAAGATCAGGTATGGTAGATTGACGAGAGATTGTCACCTTTCTTCATTGCAGCCATACCACTGGATGTATGCCCAATACCATCTGATCTTGGAAGCTAAGCACCCGTGGGCCTGGTTAGTACTGGGATGGGAGACCTCCTGGGAATACCAGGTGCTGCAGAGATTCCAGTAGCTGACAATTTCCTGATGGGAACATGAGCAATGAAGATTGAAGTCCAAAGAACATATGGAACTGAAAGAATCCTTGAACACTGAGCCAGCAAATAATATGTGACACACATAAGTGTACTTGCAAAACTGTAATGAGGATTACAAATATGTTAAAAATGTGGGAGTCCTTATACGAAGAACTATCTATTTGAACTTTTTATCAATTCCCTCTATTATGAAAAAAACTACTAAAAAATCATATACAATTTTTCATATGTCTAAGGGGTTTGATCATGTTGCCGCATTAATGAATTATGATAAGTTATTAAGTGATTTTAGTTTCCAAATAATTTTTTATCAAATAGCAATATGTGGGCTGAGAATTGTTTTTTAATATAACTTAAAGTCTAACATGTGTTTTTTAATAATCTTAGATAACGTTGAGAGTATGGGCGGAAGTGATTCATCTAACGTTTATGCCAGGAGTACGTTAGAATCTGGATGACGCTACTTATGTCCCCATAGAAACAGAAGGCCTGCTTGCGGAGTTATGGTGACGCGGAGGGCGGAAGCAAGACAGCAGCCATCGTGAGAACGGGCAGGAGAAGGGCGGATGTGACAGATGTGGACGCTGCCCCCAGGACAGAGGAATGGAAGACCTGATTGTGGGAGGAAGGGAGCTGACACCGCGAGAAGAGCGGATGTGACGGAAGTCGATGACGCTGCCTCCAGGACGGAGGTGTGATGTTTCAACCTATCCGGGTCCTGAAAGAGAGTGGCAAGATACCAGATGTGATGTACTAATTAAGGGCGGAAGTGATAGAGAGAAGACGGACTTTGCCCTTTTGTTATGTGAAGATTTATTGTTTTTAAAATATAAAATATAAATAGATATAATGCAATGGAATTGAGTTGCAGTGGCACTTATCCATCCTATGTCAATTTACTATTTTGATCAATATTAGTGCATGTGCCAAACAGGAAGTGATGCGCTTGTCTAATCTCTGATGAATTAAGGTGGGGGTATAAAAGGGAGAGGGCCCCACCATAACAGTATCCCCTTGATGAAGTCCCCAGGATGAAATGCATTGGGAGTGAATCAGCCTTGCCTCTTGAACCAATGAATGAGCAAAATACTTTCCACTTTCCTCATATAAGCTATTAACTTATTTATTCTCTTAAAAAGACAAGTTTCTTTTTTAAAGTGAATATTATATGCTGAGTTTTTTTAGACCTTTTCCTCTGATTTTATCCACCGGTCTTAAAAGGGTCTATTGTGTTTTATATGTATACGTTTTTATCTATTTCTATGTGTTTTGTGTACTTATTAAATTGTTGAATTATTTATTTATAAGCACTGGCACTTTCATTTTTTATCACATTGTGAGCTTTATTTAATTTTATTAAGGATTAATGCACTTTGGTAAACCAGTCGCTCTGTAGTCATTTAATTTTTCTATACATTTTCTAATACTTTTACCAGTATTATTTATTTGACTTTGAGCTGATGCCTATTAACAATGGGTTGGGTTGACCAAATTGTATTTAGTATCATAAGATACATCACTTATAAAGATATTATATTTTGGTGCCATACCCACCTATTTTTCTTTACACTATTTTTTGGTATATTTTGGGTTGAGGCGGCCTACACATTCAAAATTATGTTTAGAAATAGAGATCGTATTAATAAGAGAAGTGATTTTTGTCAAAAAAAATTTAATGAATGGAATTCCCCTTATAAAAATGCTCCCATAGAAAACATGGATAATATGTTTTGGGAGATGGAGAAAATGCTGACAAAAGAAATAAAGGCATGGTGGGATGTTAGAGGATTAGAGCACTATATATCTGTGAACAGAATTCCCAGGGGCTTAAGACTCCTAAAAAATCCCACGTTTGGCATGGAAAATCCGGACTTCCTAAAAAGTTGGAATAGCATTCTGCATAAGTGCTCTTTGGATTTAATGAGATTGATAATAGAAGAAAAAAAGATTGTATTGTTCAATTTGGAAAAAGATATTTCAAATATGGAAGTGGTAATGGAAGAATCTAAAGAAAAAGAGGAATACAAGATTAATGAAAAAGTTTTAACTAAAAAAGTGGAAAAGGTGGAAGAAATGGTCATGCAGAGCAAGGAAAGAAAATTAATCAGAGACAAAAAAGACTATGAGCAGAATAGAATTAAGAATTGGAGTAGATTTTATGGACAAGAAAGGGCAACTAGAAAATTGCAAGTAGATGAAGGACAGAGTTGGACTACAGTCCATAGAAGAAGATTTGATCGTAGGAGAGAACAGGCAAATGAACTCACCTCCAGACCCACAACAAGTCGCATGAAAAATAGATTTACTACTCTACAATGTTTAGATTCCAACAGCGACAGTGATTTTTTTATCCCCAGGACAGGATCTTTTAACCAGCAACAGAAAAACCACTTTCAGGGAAACTATAAGGACAGCCTCCCCCTTAAAAAGAATGTACGGAGAAGAGGAATACGGGGAGGCAGGAGGAAGAAATACAAAAAGGCGACACCTGTAGTGGACCCTCTTAAGAAAGGCCTTTTTAACTTATCTAAACACAATCTAAGTAAATCAGAGATCTCTTTGCTCAGTAAAGATTTGAACTTTGCTCCCACTAGTAATATGAACAAGTTTGACACCTTCAGTGATTTAAACAAATATATACGTAACCTAACTTTGAAAAGACATTTTTTAAGGAAGGAATCGGCACCTATGAGAAATTATAACGAATCCCTTTCAAAATCCAGACTAAAAGGGAAATCTACTTACTACCCTTTAGAGTCCAAAGGAAATTATATAAGCGTGTTTTACGACATGGTTAAAAAGGATTTATGTGAAAATGAAATAAGCAAGATTAAGAAACAGAATTTAAATAATAGGGAAAAAGAAGCCTTGAAGAATCTCAAAGAGAACAGAGATTTAGTGATAAAACCGGCTGACAAACGGGGAGGGTTAGCCATTATGGACTATGATTATTATCTCAAAGAACCCCATAGACTATTGGATGATGTGAATTCATACGAGAAGCTGGATAATGATCCAGTTAACAATTACATAGATGAATTAAGGACCATTTTGGTACATGGTCTGCATAACAACATCATCAACAAAGAGGAATTCCAATTTCTGATAAATTCTAACCCTCGAATCCCTATATTTTATTTTTTGCCCAAGATACATAAATCACTAACAGAACCCCCGGGCAGTCCTATTATAGCGGGTATTGATTCACTGACTTCAAATTTATCTAAATTTGTGGACCTTTTTCTTCAAAAATATGTAATCAAATTAGAATCTTACCTTAAAGATACCACGAATATGTTGCAGTGTCTAGAGGGAGTCCAGTGGAAACAGAGTTATAACTGATCAACCATAGATGTGCAATCCCTCTACACATGTATAGAGCACACAAAAGGTATAAATGCAGCAAGGGAATCCTTGAGTTGGATGGTACTATGGATGTTTTACAAAGAGAATTCTTATGTGATCTTATGTGTTTTATACTTGACCACAATTATTTTAAGTTTTTAAATCAAATTTATCGTCAAATATGCGGCACGGCTATGGGCACCACTTTTGCACCAAGCTTCGCAAATTTGTTTATGGGATGTTGGGAGAATTGTTACGTTTATACCAACAACCCATTTAGGACGAACCTAATTTTGTATAAAAGATATATTGACGATATATTGATTATTTGGGAAGGCATAGAGGCAAGTTTTAACCAATTTTTAATTCATATTTCAAACAACAACATGAATCTTAAATTCACGTCTAATTTTAACACTACTAAAATAGAATTTTTGGATTTGGTACTATCATCGGTGGCATCTGTACTAAGAACTTTATTAAAACCGTGGATGCTAATAGCTACCTGCATTTTAAGAGTTGCCATTTGGATAAATGGAAGAGGAATATTCCTTACTCTCAATTCCACAGAATAAGACGTAATTGTAGTGACAATAAGACGTGTGAGGAACAACTTGAAATATATACAGGAAGATTCAGAGAAAAGGAATACCCAGAGACGATTCTTACTACTGCACTTCAAAAAACTGAATCGTTGAATAGACCAGAACTCCTTAAATACAAGGTGGAAGTATCATGTAAACCAGAGAAAATACCTTTCGTTACTTCATTTAATGGTCATGAGGGTCAAATTAGAAAAGCATTCAATAAGAATTGGAACATTCTTTTAATGGACCCAGTATTACGAAACATCCTACCACCAAAACCACAAATTGTTTATAGGAAGTCCAAAAATGTAAAAGATCTATTAGCACCAAGCATGCTGCCAGAAAAGAAAACTACAGTGACATCTAACACGCTTAAATGCAATGGTAGCTATAAGTGCGGCCATTGCAATATTTGTAGGTTTGTTCACCCTAAAAGAAAAACTTTTACAAACTCAGAGGGGTCGAAGGAGTTCAAAATAAAAGACTTTATGAACTGTAACTCCACTTCGGTTATTTACTTACTGGAATGCACCTGTGGCCTCAAATACGTGGGCAAAAGTAAAAAACTATTGGAAATAAGGATCCAGGAACATATCCGCAATATACGTAATAAAATAGAAGGACAAGCGGTCTCCAAGCATTTTTCCCTAGTACATAATTCCAATCCGGAAGATATAACATTCAAGGCCATTGAACATGTCAAATTAGGGGAAAGAGGAGGAGACCTTGGAAACCTTCTTTCAAGGTGCGAAATGTACTGGTTATTTGAACTGGACACTTTGACACCAAAGGGATTCAATGAATACTATGAGATTGCTCCATTCTTGTAGTGGTAATTTTCCATCTACCAATATACCACACAGTTGATCCAATATTGGTAATGGTTGAGGGCCTGATCAGTACCTTGGAGGGTGACCTACTTGAGAAGATCAGGTATGGTAGATTGACGAGAGATTGTCACCTTTCTTCATTGCAGCCATACCACTGGATGTATGCCCAATACCATCTGATCTTGGAAGCTAAGCACCCGTGGGCCTGGTTAGTACTGGGATGGGAGACCTCCTGGGAATACCAGGTGCTGCAGAGATTCCAGTAGGTGACAATTTCCTGATGGGAACATGAGCAATGAAGATTGAAGTCCAAAGAACATATGGAACTGAAAGAATCCTTGAACACTGAGCCAGCAAATAATATGTGACACACATAAGTGTACTTGCAAAACTGTAATGAGGATTACAAATATGTTAAAAATGTGGGAGTCCTTATACAAAGAACTATCTATTTGAACTTTTTATCAATTCCCTCTATTATGAAAAAAACTACTAAAAAATCATATACAATTTTTCATATGTCTAAGGGGTTTGATCATGTTGCCGCATTAATGAATTATGATAAGTTATTAAGTGATTTTAGTTTCCAAATAATTTTTTATCAAATAGCAATATGTGGGCTGAGAATTGTTTTTTAATATAACTTAAAGTCTAACATGTGTTTTTTAATAATCTTAGATAACGTTGAGAGTATGGGCGGAAGTGATTCATCTAACGTTTATGCCAGGAGTACGTTAGAATCTGGATGACGCTACTTATGTCCCCATAGAAACAGAAGGCCTGCTTGCGGAATTATGGTGACGCGGAGGGCGGAAGCAAGACAGCAGCCATCGTGAGAACGGGCAGGAGAAGGGCGGATGTGACAGATGTGGACGCTGCCCCCAGGACAGAGGAATGGAAGACCTGATTGTGGGCGGAAGGGAGCTGACACCGCGAGAAGAGCGGATGTGACGGAAGTCGATGACGCTGCCTCAAGGACGGAGGTGTGATGTTTCAACCTATCCGGGTCCTGAAAGAGAGTGGCAAGATACCAGATGTGATGTACTAATTAAGGGCGGAAGTGATAGAGAGAAGACGGACTTTGCCCTTTTGTTATGTGAAGATTTATTGTTTTTAAAACATAAAATATAAATAGATATAATGCAATGGAATTGAGTTGCAGTGGCACTTATCCATCCTGTGTCAATTTACTATTTTGATCAATATTAGTGCATGTGCCAAACAGGAAGTGATGCGCTTGTCTAATCTCTGATGAATTAAGGTGGGGGTATAAAAGGGAGAGGGCCCCACCATAACAGTATCCCCTTGATGAAGTCCCTAGGATGAAACGCATTGGGAGTGAATCAGCCTTGCCTCTTGAACCAATGAATGAGCAAAATACTTTCCACTTTCCTCATATAAGCTATTAACTTATTTATTCTCTTAAAAAGACATGTTTCTTTTTTAAAGTGAATATTATATGCTGAGTTTTTTAGACCTTTTCCTCTGATTTTATCCACCGGTCTTAAAAGGGTCTATTGTGTTTTATATGTATACGTTTTTATCTATTTCTATGTATTTTGTGTACTTATTAAATTGTTGAATTATTTATTTATAAGCACTGGCACTTTCATTTTTTATCACATTGTGAGCTTTATTTAATTTTATTAAGGATTAATGCACTTTGGTAAACCAGTCGCTCTGTAGTCATTTTATTTTTCTATACATTTTCTAATACTTTTACCAGTATTATTTATTTGACTTTGAGCTGACGCCTATTAACTTTGGGTTGGGTTGACACAATTGTATTTAGTATCATAAGATACATCACTTATAAAGATATTATATTTTGGCGCCATACCCACCTATTTTTCTTTACACTATTTTTTGGTATATTTTGGGTTGATGCGGCCTACACATCCAAAATTATGTTTAGAAATAAAGATCGTAATAATAAGAGAAGTGATTTTTGTCTAAAAAATGTTAATGAATGGAATTCCCCTTAAAAAAATGCTCCCAAAGAAAACATGGATAATATGTTTTGGGAGATGGAGAAAATACTGACAAAAGAAATAAAGGCATGGTGGGATGTTTGAGGATTAGAGCACTATATATCTGTGAACAGAATTCCCAGGTGCTTAAGACTCCTAAAAAATCCCACGTTTGGCATGGAAAATCCGGACTTCCTAAAAAGTTGGGATAGCATTCTGCATAAGTGCTCTTTGGATTTAATGAGATTGATAATAGAAGAAAAAAAGATTGTATTGTTCAATTTGGAAAAAGATATTTCAAATATGGAAGTGGTAATGGAAGAATCTAAAGAAAAAGAGGAATACAAGATTAATGAAAAAGTTTTAACTAAAAAAGTGGAAAAGGTGGAAGAAATGGTCATGCAGAGCAAGGAAAGAAAATTCATCAGAGACAAAAAAGACTATGAGCAGAATAGAATTAAGAATTGGAGTAGATTTTATGGACAAGAAAGTGCAACTAGAAAATTGCAAGTAGATGATGGACAGAGTTGGACTACAGTCCATAGAAGAAGATCATAGGAGAGCACACTAAAATGAACTCACATCCAGACCCACAACAAGTCGCATGAAAAATAGATTTACTACTCTACAAAGTTTAGATTCCAACAGCGACAGTGATTTTTTATCCCCAGGACAAGATCTTTTAACAAGCAACAGTAAAACCACTTTCAGGGAAACTATAAGGACAGCCTCCCCCTTAAAAAGAATGTACGGAGAAGAGGAATACAGGGAGGCAGGAGGAAGAAATACAAAAACGCGACACCTGTAGTGGACCCTCTTAAGAAAGGCATTTTTAACTTATCTAAACACAATCTAAGTAAATCTGAGATCTCTTTGCTCAGTAAAGGTTTGAACTTTGCTCCCACTAGTAATATGAACAAGTTTGACACCTTCAGTGACTTAAACAAATATGTACGTAATCTAACTTTGAAAAGACATTTTTTAAGGAAGGAATCGGCACCTATGAGAAATTATAATGAATCCTTTTCAAAATCCAGACTAAAAGGGAAATCTACTTACTACCCTTTAGAATCCAAAGGAAATTATATAAGCGTGTTTTATGACATGGTTAAAAAGGATTTATGTGAAAATGAAATAAGCAAGATTAAGAAACAGAATTTAAATAATAGGGAAAAAGAAGCCTTGAAGAATCTCAAAGAGAACAGAGATTTAGTGATAAAACCGGCTGACAAAGGGGGAGGGTTAGTCATTATGGACTATGATTATTATCTCAAAGAAGCCCATAGACTATTGGATGATGTGAATTCATACGAGAAGCTGGATAATGATCAAGTTAACAATTACATAGATGAATTAAGGACCATTTTGGTACATGGTCTGCATAACAACATCATCAACAAAGAGGAATTCCAATTTCTGATGAATACTAACCCTCGAATCCCTATATTTTATTTTTTGCCCAAGATACATAAATCGCTAACAGAACCCCCGGGCAGTCCTATTATAGCGGGTATTGATTCACTGACTTCTAATTTATCTAAATTTGTGGACCTTTTTCTTCAAAAATATGTAATCAAATTAGAATCTTACCTTAAAGATACCACGAATATGTTGCAGTGTCTAGAGGGAGTCCAGTGGAAACAGAGTTATAACTGGGCAACCATAGATGTGCAATCCCTCTACACATGTATAGAGCACACAAAAGGTATAAATGCAGCAAGGGAATTCCTTGAGTTGGATGGTACTATGGATGTTTTACAAAGAGAATTCTTATGTGATCTTATGTGTTTTATACTTAACCACAATTATTTTAAGTTTTTAAATCAATTTTATCGTCAAATATGCGGCACGGCTATGGGCACCACTTTTGCACCAAGCTTCGCAAATTTGTTTATGGGATGTTGGGAGAATTGTTACGTTTATACAAACAACCCATTTAGGACGAACCTAATTTTGTATAAAAGATATATTAACGATATATTGATTATTTGGGAAGGCATAGAGGCAAGTTTTAACCAATTTTTAATTCATATTTCAAACAACAACATGAATCTTAAATTCACGTCTAATTTTAACACTACTAAAATTGAATTTTTGGATTTGGTACTATCATCGGTGGAAGGTAGCATCTGTACTAAGAACTTTATTAAAACCGTGGATGCTAATAGCTACCTGCATTTTAAGAGTTGCCATTTGGATAAATGGAAGAGGAATATTCCTTACTCTCAATTCCACAGAATAAGACGTAATTGTAGTGACAATAAGACGTGTGAGGAACAACTTGAAATATATACAGGAAGATTCAGAGAAAAGGAATACCCAGAGACGATTCTTACTACTGCACTTCAAAAAACTAAATCGTTGAATAGACCAGAACTCCTTAAATACAAGGTGGAAGTATCAGGTAAATCGGAGAAAATACCTTTCGTTACTTCATTTAATGGTCATGAGGGTCAAATTAGAAAAGCATTCAATAAGAATTGGAACATTCTTTTAATGGACCCAGTATTACGAAACATCCTACCACCAAAACCAGAAATTGTTTATAGGAAGTCCAAAAATGTAAAAGATCTATTAGCACCAAGCATGCTGCCAGAAAAGAAAACTACAGTGACATCTAACATGCTTAAATGCAATGGTAGCTATAAGTGCGGCCATTGCAAGATTTGTAGGTTTGTTCACCCTAAAAGAAAAACTTTTACAAACTCAGAGGGGTTGAAGGAGTTCAAAATAAAAGACTTTATGAACTGTAACTCCACTTCGGTTATTTACTTACTGGAATGCACCTGTGGACTCAAATACGTGGGCAAAACTAAAAGACTATAGGAAATAAGGATCCAGGAACATATCCGCAACATACGTAATAAAATAGAAGGACATGCGGTCTCCAAGCATTTTTCCCTAGTACATAATTCCAATCCGGAAGATATAACATTCAAGGCCATTGAACATGTCAAATTAGGGGAAAGAGGAGGAGACCTTGGAAACCTTCTTTCAAGGCGCGAAATGTACTGGTTATTTGAACTGGACACTTTGACACCAAAGGGATTCAATGAATACTATGAGATTGCTCCATTCTTGTAGTGGTAATATTCCATCTACCAATATACCACACAGTTGATCCAATATTGGTAATGGTTGAGGGCTTGATCTATACCTTGGAGGGTGACCTATTTGAGAAGATCAGGTATGGTAGATTGACGAGAGATTGTCACCTTTCTTCATTGCAGCCATACCACTGGATGTATGCCCAATACCATCTGATCTTGGAAGCTAAGCACCTGTGGGCCTGGTTAGAACTGGGATGGGAGACCTCCTGGGAATACCAGGTGCTGCAGAGATTCCAGTAGGTGACAATTTCCTGATGGGAACATGAGCAATGAAGATTGAAGTCCAAAGAACATATGGAACTGAAAGAATCCTTGATCACTGAGCCAGCAAATAATATGTGACACACATAAGTGTACTTGCAAAACTGTAATAAGGATTACAAATATGTTAAAAATGTGGGAGTCCTTATACGAAGAACTATCTATTTGAACTTTTTATCAATTCCCTCTATTATGAAAAAAACTACTAAAAAATCATACACAATTTTTCATATGTCTAAGGGGTTTGATCATGTTGCCTCATTGATGAATTATGATAAGTTATTAAGTGATTTTAGATTCCAAATAATTTTTTATCAAATAGCAATATGTGGGCTGAGAATTGTTTTTTAATATAACTTAAAGTCTAACATGTGTTTTTTAATAATCTTAGATAACGTTGAGAGTATGGGCGGAAGTGATTCATCTAACGTTTATGCCAGGAGTACGTTAGAATCTGGATGACGCTACTTATGTCCCCATAGAAACAGAAGGCCTGCTTGTGGAGTTATGGTGACGCGGAGGGCGGAAGCAAGACAGCAGCCATCGCGAGAACGGGCAGGAGAAGGGTGGATGTGACAGATGTGGACGCTGCCCCCAGGACGGAGGAACGGAAGATCTGATTGTGGGCGGAAGGGAGCTGACACCGCGAGAAGAGCGGATGTGACGGAAGTCGATAACGCTGCCTCCACGACGGAGGTGTGATGTTTCAACCTATCCGGGTCCTGAAAGAGAGCGGCAAGATACCAGATGTGATGTACTTATTAAGGGCGGAAGTGATAGAGAGAAGACGGACTTTGCCCTTTCGTTATGTGAAGATTTATTGTTTTTAAAATATAAAATATAAATATGTATAATGCAATGGAATTGAGTTGCAGTGGCACTTATCCATCCTATGTCAATTTACTATTTTGATCAATATTAGTGCATGTGCCAAACAGGAAGTGATGCGCTTGTCTAATCTCTGATGAATTAAGGTGGGGGTATAAAAGGGAGAGGGCCCCACCATAACAGTATCCCCTTGATGAAGTCCCCAGGACGAAACGCATTGGGAGTGAATCAGCCTTGCCTCTTGAACCAATGAATGAGCAAAATACTTTCCACTTTCCTCATATAAGCTATTAACTTATTTATTCTCTTAAAAAATCAAGTTTCTTTTTTAAAGTGAATATTATATGCTGAGTTTTTTTAGACCTTTTCCTCTGATTTTATCCACCGGTCTTAAAAGGGTCTATTGTGTTTTATATGTATACGTTTTTATCTATTTCTATGTATTTTGTGTACTTATTAAATTGTTGAATTATTTATTTATAAGCACTGGCACTTTCATTTTTTATCACATTGTGAGCTTTATTTATTTTTATTAAGGATTAATGCACTTTGGTAAACCAGTCGCTCTGTAGTCATTTTATTTTTCTATACATTTTCTAATACTTTTACCAGTATTATTTATTTGACTTTGAGCTGATGCCTATTAACACTGGGTTGGGTTGACACAATTGTATTTAGTATCATAAGATACATCACTTATAAAGATATTATATTTTGGCGCCATACCCACCTATTTTTCTTTACACTATTTTTTGGTATATTTTGGGCTGAGGCGGCCTACACATTCAAAATTATGTTTAGAAATAGAGATCGTATTAATAAGAGAAGTGATTTTTGTCAAAAAAATTTTAATGAATGGAATTCACCTTATAAAAAAGCTCCCATAGAAAACATGGATAATATGTTTTGGGAGATGGAGAAAATGCTGACAAAAGAAATAAAGGCATGGTGGGATGTTAGAGGATTAGAGCACTATATATCTGTGAACAGAATTCCCAGGGGCTTAAGACTCCTAAAAAATCCCACGTTTGGCATGGAAAATCCGGACTTCCTAAAAAGTCGGGATAGCATTCTGCATAAGTGCTCTTTGGATTTAATGAGATTGATAATAGAAGAAAAAAAGATTGTATTGTCCAATTTGGAAAAAGATATTTCAAATATGGAAGTGGTAATGGAAGAATCTAAAGAAAAAGAGGAATACAAGATTAATGAAAAAGTTTTAACTAAAAAAGTGGAAAAGGTGGAAGAAATGGTCATGCAGAGCAAGGAAAGAAAATTCATCAGAGACAAAAAAGACTATGAGCAGAATAGAATTAAGAATTGGAGTAGATTTTATGGACAAGAAAGGGCAACTAGAAAATTGCAAGTAGATGAAGGACAAAGTTGGACTACAGTCCCTAGAAGAAGATTTGATCGTAGGAGAGAACAGGCAAATTAACTCACCTCCAGACCCAGAACAAGTCACATGAAAAATAGATTTACTACTCTACAATGTTTAGATTCCAACAGCGACAGTGATTTTTTATCCCCAGGACAGGATCTTTTAACGAGCAACAAAAAAACCACTTTCAGGGAAACTATAAGGACAGCCTCCCCCTTAAAAAGAATGTACGGAGAAGAGGAATACGGGGAGGCAGGAGGAAGAAATACAAAAAGGCGACACCTTTAGTGGACCCTCTTAAGAAAGGCATTTTTAACTTATCTAAACACAATCTAAGTAAATCAGAGATCTCTTTGCTCAGTAAAGGTTTGAACTTTGCTCCCACTAGTAATATGAACAAGTTTGACACCTTCAGTGATTTAAACAAATATGTACGTAACCTAACTTTGAAAAGACATTTTTTAAGGAAGGAATCGGCACCTATGAGAAATTATAACGAATCCCTTTCAAAATCCAGACTAAAAGGGAAATCTACTTACTACCCTTTAGAGTCCAAAGGAAATTATATAAGCGTGTTTTACGACATGGTTAAAAAGGATTTATGTGAAAATGAAATAAGCAAGATTAAGAAACAGAATTTAAATAATAGGGAAAAAGAAGCCTTGAAGAATCTCAAAGAGAACAGAGATTTAGTGATAAAACCGGCTGACAAAGGGGGAGGGTTAGTCATTATGGACTATGATTATTATCTCAAAGAAGCCCATAGACTATTGGATGATGTGAATTCATACGAGAAGCTGGATAATGATCCAGTTAACAATTACATAGATGAATTAAGGACCATTTTGGTACATGGTCTGCATAACAACATCATCAACAAAGAGGAATTCCAATTTCTGATGAATACTAACCCTCGAATCCCTATATTTTATTTTTTGCCCAAGATACATAAATCGCTAACAGAACCCCCGGGCAGGCCTATTATAGCGGGTATTGATTCACTGACTTCTAATTTATCTAAATTTGTGGACCTTTTTCTTCAAAAATATGTAATCAAATTAGAATCTTACCTTAAAGATACCACGAATATGTTGCAGTGTCTAGAGGGAGTCCAGTGGAAACAGAGTTATAACTGATCAACCATAGATGTGCAATCCCTCTACACATGTATAGAGCACACAAAAGGTATAAATGCAGCAAGGGATTCCTTGAGTTGGATGGTACTATGGATGTTTTACAAAGAGAATTCTTATGTGATCTTATGTGTTTTATACTTAACCACAATTATTTTAAGTTTTTAAATCAAATTTATCGTCAAATATGCGGCACGGCTATGGGCACCACTTTTGCACCAAGCTTTGCAAATTTGTTTATGGGATGTTGGGAGAATTGTTACATTTATACCAACAACCCATTTAGGACGAACCTATTTTTGTATAAAAGATATATTGACGATATATTGATTATTTGGGAAGGCATAGAGGCAAGTTTTAACCAATTTTTAATTCATATTTCAAACAACAACATGAATCTTAAATTCACGTCTAATTTTAACACTACTAAAATAGAATTTTTGGATTTGGTACTATCATTGGTGGCATGTGTACTAAGAACTTTATTAAAACCGTGGATGCTAATAGCTACCTGCATTTTAAGAGTTGCCATTTTGATAAATGGAAGAGGAATATTCCTTACTCTCAATTCCACAGAATAAGATGTAATTGTAGTGACAATAAGACGTGTGAGGAACAACTTGAAATATATACAGGAAGATTCAGAGAAAAGGAATACCCAGAGACGATTCTTTGCTACTGCACTTCAAAAAACTAAATCGTTGAACAGACCAGAACTCCTTAAATACAAGGTGGAAGTATCAGGTAAACCAGAGAAAATACCTTTCGTTACTTCATTTAATGGTCATGAGGGTCAAATTAGAAAAGCATTCAATAAGAATTGGAACATTCTTTTAATGGACCCAGTATTACAAAACATCCTACCACCAAAACCACAAATTGTTTATAGGAATTCCAAAAATGTAAAAGATCTAATAGCACCAAGCATGTTGCCAGAAAAGAAAACTACAGTGACATCTAACATGCTTAAATTCAATGGTAGCTATAAGTGCAGCCATTGCAATATTTGTAGGTTTGTTCACCCTAAAAGAAAAACTTTTACAAACTCAGAGGGGTCAAAGGAGTTCAAAATAAAAGACTTTATGAACTGTAACTCCACTTTGGTTATTTACTTACTGGAATGCACCTGTGGCCTCAAATACGTGGGCAAAACTAAAAGACTATTGGAAATAAGGATCCAGGAACATACCCGCAACATACGTAATAAAATAGAAGGACATGCGGTCTACAAGCATTTTTCCCTAGTACATAATTCCAATCCGGAAGATATAACATTCAAGGCCATTGAACATGTCAAATTAGGGGAAAGAGGAGGAGACCTTGGAAACCTTCTTTCAAGGCGCGAAATGTACTGGTTATTTGAACTGGACACTTTGACACCAAAGGGATTCAATGAATACTATGAGATTGCTCCATTCTTGTAGTGGTAATTTTCCATCTACCAATATACCACACAGTTGATCCAATATTGGTAATGGTTGAGGGCCTGATCAGTACCTTGGAGGGTGACCTAATTGAGAAGATCAGGTATGGTAGATTGACGAGAGATTGTCACCTTTCTTCATTGCAGCCATACCACTGGATGTATGCCCAATACCATCTGATCTTGGAAGCTAAGCACCCGTGGGCCTGGTTAGTACTGGGATGGGAGACCTCCTGGGAATACCAGGTGCTGCAGAGATTCCAGTAGGTGACAATTTCCTGATGGGAACATGAGCAATGAAGATTGAAGTCCAAAGAACATATGGAACTGAAAGAATCCTTGAACACTGAGCCAGCAAATAATATGTGACACACATAAGTGTACTTGCAAAACTGTAATGAGGATTACAAATATGTTAAAAATGTTGGAGTCCTTATACGAAGAACTATCTATTTGAACTTTTTATCAATTCCCTCTATTATGAAAAAAACTACTAAAAAATCATATACAATTTTTCATATGTCTAATGGGTTTGATCATGTTGCCGCATTGATGAATTATGATAAGTTATTATGTGATTTTAGATTCCAAATTATTTTTTATCAAATAGCAATATGTGGGCTGAGAATTGTTTTTTAATATAACTTAAAGTCTAACATGTGTTTTTTAATAATCTTAGATAACGTTGAGATAATGGGCGGAAGTGATTCATCTAACGTTTATGCCAGGAGTACGTTAGAATCTGGATGACGCTACTTATGTCCCCATAGAAACAGAAGGCCTGCTTGCGGAGTTATGGTGATGCGGAGGGCGGAAGCAAGACAGCAGCCATCGCGAGAACGGGCAGGAGAAGGGCGGATGTGATGGATGTGGACGCTGCCCCCAGGACGGAGGAACGGAAGACCTGATTGTGGGCGGAAGGGAGCTGACACCGCGAGAAGAGTGGATGTGATGGAAGTCGATGACGTTGCCTCCAGGACGGAGGTGTGATGTTTCAACCTATCCGGGTCCTGAAAGAGAGCGGCAAGATACCAGATGTGATGTACTAATTAAGGGCGGAAGTGATAGAGAGAAGACGGACTTTGCCCTTTTGTTATGTGAAGATTTATTGTTTTTAAAATATAAAATATAAATAGATATAATGCAATGGAATTGAGTTGCAGTGGCACTTATCCATCCTATGTCAATTTACTATTTTGATCAATATTAGTGCATGTGCCAAACAGGAAGTGATGCGCTTGTCTAATCTCTGATGAATTAAGGTGGGGGTATAAAAGGGAGAGGGCCCCACCATAACAGTATCCCCTTGATGAAGTCCCCAGGATGAAACGCATTGGGAGTGAATCAGCCTTGCCTCTTGAACCAATGAATGAGCAAAATACTTTCCACTTTCCTCATATAAGCTATTAACTTATTTATTCTCTTAAAAAGACAAGTTTCTTTTTTAAAGTGAATATTATATGCTGAGTTTTTTTAGACCTTTTCCTCTGATTTTATCCACCGGTCTTAAAAGGGTCTATTGTGTTTTATATGTATACGTTTTTATCTATTTCTATGTATTTTGTGTACTTATTAAATTGTTGAATTATTTATTTATAAGCACTGGCACTTTCATTTTTTATCACATTGTGAGCTTTATTTAATTTTATTAAGGATTAATGCACTTTGGTAAACCAGTCGCTCTGTAGTCATTTTATTTTTCTATACATTTTCTAATACTTTTACCAGTATAATTTATTTGACTTTGAGCTGATGCCTATTAACACTGGGTTGGGTTGACACAATTGTATTTAGTATCATAAGATACATCACTTATAAAGATATTATATTTTGGCGCCATACCCACCTATTTTTCTTTACACTATTTTTTGATATGTTTTGGGCTGAGGCGGCCTACACATTCAAAATTATGTTTAGAAATAGAGATCGTATTAATAAGAGAAGTGATTTTTGTCAAAAAAATTTTAATGAATGGAATTCACCTTATAAAAAAGCTCCCATAGAAAACATGGATAATATGTTTTGGGAGATGGAGAAAATGCTGACAAAAGAAATAAAGGCATGGTGGGATGTTAGAGGATTAGAGCACTATATATCTGTGAATAGAATTCCCAGGGGCTTAAGACTCCTAAAAAATCCCACGTTTGGCATGGAAAATCCGGACTTCCTAAAAAGTCGGGATAGCATTCTGCATAAGTGCTCTTTGGATTTAATGAAATTGATAATAGAAGAAAAAAAGATTGTATTGTCCAATTTGGAAAAAGATATTTCAAATATGGTAGTGGTAATGGAAGAATCTAAAGAAAAAGAGGAATACAAGATTAATGAAAAAGTTTTAACTAAAAAAGTGGAAAAGGTGGAAGAAATGGTCATGCAGAGCAAGGAAAGAAAATTCATCAGAGACAAAAAAGACTATGAGCAGAATAGAATTAAGAATTGGAGTAGATTTTATGGACAAGAAAGGGCATCTAGAAAATTGCAAGTAGATGAAGGACAAAGTTGGACTACAGTCCCTAGAAGAAGATTTGATCGTAGGAGAGAACAGGCAAATGAACTCACCTCCAGACCCAGAACAAGTCACATGAAAAATAGATTTACTACTCTACAATGTTTAGATTCCAACAGCGACAGTGATTTTTTTATCCCCAGGACAGGATCTTTTAACGAGCAACAAAAAAACCACTTTCAGGGAAACTATAAGGACAGCCTCCCCCTTAAAAAGAATGTACGGAGAAGAGGAATACAGGGAGGCCGGAGGAAGAAATACAAAAAGGCGACACCTGTAGTGGACCCTCTTAAGAAAGGCATTTTTAACTTATCTAAACACAATCTAAGTAAATCAGAGATCTCTTTGCTCAGTAAAGGTTTGAACTTTGCTCCCACTAGTAATATGAACAAGTTTGACACCTTCAGTGATTTAAACAAATATGTACGTAACCTAACTTTGAAAAGACATTTTTTAAGGAAGGAATCAGCACCTATGAGAAATTATAACGAATCCCTTTCAAAATCCAGACTAAAAGGGAAATCTACTTACTACCCTTTAGAGTCCAAAGGAAATTATATAAGCGTGTTTTACGACATGGTTAAAAAGGATTTATGTGAAAATGAAATAAGCAATATTAAGAAACAGAATTTAAATAATAGGGAAAAAGAAGCCTTGAAGAATCTCAAAGAGAACAGAGATTTAGTGATAAAACCGGCTGACAAAGGGGGAGGGTTAGTCATTATGGACTATGATTATTATCTCAAAGAAGCCCATAGACTATTGGATGATGTGAATTCATACGAGAAGCTGGATAATGATCCAGTTAACAATTACATAGATGAATTAAGGACCATTTTGGTACATGGTCTGCATAACAACATCATCAACAAAGAGGAATTCCAATTTCTGATGAATACTAACCCTCGAATCCCTATATTTTATTTTTTGCCCAAGATACATAAATCGCTAACAGGACCCCCGGGCAGGCCTATTATAGCGGGTATTGATTCACTGACTTCTAATTTATCTAAATTTGTGGACCTTTTTCTTCAAAAATATGTAATCAAATTAGAATCTTACCTTAAAGATATCACGAATATGTTGCAGTGTCTAGAGGGAGTCCAGTGGAAACAGAGTTATAACTGATCAACCATAGATGTGCAATCCCTCTACACATGTATAGAGCACACAAAAGGTATAAATGCAGCAAGGGAATCCTTGAGTTGGATGGTACTATGGATGTTTTACAAAGAGAATTCTTATGTGATCTTATGTGTTTTATACTTAACCACAATTATTTTAAGTTTTTAAATCAAATTTATCGTCAAATATGCGGCACGGCTATGGGCACCACTTTTGCACCAAGCTTTGCAAATTTGTTTATGGGATGTTGGGAGAATTGTTACATTTATACCAACAACCCATTTAGGACGAACCTATTTTTGTATAAAAGATATATTGACGATATATTGATTATTTGGGAAGGCATAGAGGCAAGTTTTAACCAATTTTTAATTCATATTTCAAACAACAACATGAATCTTAAATTCACGTCTAATTTTAACACTACTAAAATAGAATTTTTGGATTTGGTACTATCATTGGTGGCATCTGTACTAAGAACTTTATTAAAACCGTGGATGCTAATAGCTACCTGCATTTTAAGAGTTGCCATTTTGATAAATGGAAGAGGAATATTCCTTACTCTCAATTCCACAGAATAAGATGTAAATGTAGTGACAATAAGACGTGTGAGGAACAACTTGAAATATATACAGGAAGATTCAGAGAAAAGGAATACCCAGAGACGATTCTTTGCTACTGCACTTCAAAAAACTAAATCGTTGAACAGACCAGAACTCCTTAAATACAAGGTGGAAGTATCAGGTAAACCAGAGAAAATACCTTTCGTTACTTCATTTAATGGTCATGAGGGTCAAATTAGAAAAGCATTCAATAAGAATTGGAACATTCTTTTAATGGACCCAGTATTACAAAACATCCTACCACCAAAACCACAAATTGTTTATAGGAATTCCAAAAATGTAAAAGATCTAATAGCACCAAGCATGTTTCCGGAAAAGAAAACTACAGTGACATCTAACACGCTTAAATGCAATGGTAGCTATAAGTGCGGCCATTGCAATATTTGTAGGTTTGTTCACCCTAAAAGAAAAACTTTTTCAAACTCAGAGGGGTCAAAGGAGTTCAAAATAAAAGACTTTATGAACTGTAACTCCACTTTGGTTATTTACTTACTGGAATGCACCTGTGGCCTCAAATACGTGGGCAAAACTAAAAGACTATTGGAAATAAGGATCCAGGAACATACCCGCAACATACGTAATAAAATAGAAGGACATGCGGTCTACAAGCATTTTTCCCTAGTACATAATTCCAATCCGGAAGATATAACATTCAAGGCCATTGAACATGTCAAATTAGGGGAAAGAGGAGGAGACCTTGGAAACCTTCTTTCAAGGCGCGAAATGTACTGGTTATTTGAACTGGACACTTTGACACCAAAGGGATTCAATGAATACTATGAGATTGCTCCATTCTTGTAGTGGTAATTTTCCATCTACCAATATACCACAAAGTTGATCCAATATTGGTAATGGTTGAGGGCCTGATCAGTACCTTGGAGGGTGACCTAATTGAGAAGATCAGGTATGGTAGATTGACGAGAGATTGTCACCTTTCTTCATTGCAGCCATACCACTGGATGTATGCCCAATACCATCTGATCTTGGAAGCTAAGCACCCGTGGGCCTGGTTAGTACTGGGATGGGAGACCTCCTGGGAATACCAGGTGCTGCAGAGATTCCAGTAGGTGACAATTTCCTGATGGGAACATGAGCAATGAAGATTGAAGTCCAAAGAACATATGGAACTGAAAGAATCCTTGAACACTGAGCCAGCAAATAATATGTGACACACATAAGTGTACTTGCAAAACTGTAATGAGGATTACAAATATGTTAAAAATGTTGGAGTCCTTATACGAAGAACTATCTATTTGAACTTTTTATCAATTCCCTCTATTGTGAAAAAAACTACAAAAAAATCATATACAATTTTTCATATGTCTAATGGGTTTGATCATGTTGCCGCATTGATGAATTATGATAAGTTATTATGTGATTTTAGATTCCAAATTATTTTTTATCAAATAGCAATATGTGGGCTGAGAATTGTTTTTTAATATAACTAAAAGTCTAACATGTGTTTTTTAATAATCTTAGATAACGTTGAGAGTATGGGCGGAAGTGATTCATCTAACGTTTATGCCAGGAGTACGTTAGAATCTGGATGACGCTACTTATGTCCCCATAGAAACAGAAGGCCTGCTTGCGGAGTTATGGTGATGCGGAGGGCGGAAGCAAGACAGCAGCCATCGCGAGAACGGGTAGGAGAAGGGCGGATGTGATGGATGTGGACGCTGCCCCCAGGACGGAGGAACGGAAGACCTGATTGTGGGCGGAAGGGAGCTGACACCGCGAGTAGAGTGGATGTGATGGAAGTCGATGACGCTGCCTCCAGGACGGAGGTGTGATGTTTCAACCTATCCGGGTCCTGAAAGAGAGCGGCAAGATACCAGATGTGATGTACTAATTAAGGGCGGAAGTGATAGAGAGAAGACGGACTTTGCCCTTTTGTTATGTGAAGATTTATTGTTTTTAAAATATAAAATATAAATAGATATAATGCAATGGAATTGAGTTGCAGTGGCACTTATCCATCCTATGTCAATTTACTATTTTGATCAATATTAGTGCATGTGCCAAACAGGAAGTGATGCGCTTGTCTAATCTCTGATGAATTAAGGTGGGGGTATAAAAGGGAGAGGGCCCCACCATAACAGTATCCCCTTGATGAAGTCCCCAGGATGAAACGCATTGGGAGTGAATCAGCCTTGCCTCTTGAACCAATGAATGAGCAAAATACTTTCCACTTTCCTCATATAAGCTATTAACTTATTTATTCTCTTAAAAAGACAAGTTTCTTTTTTAAAGTGAATATTATATGCTGAGTTTTTTTAGACCTTTTCCTCTGATTTTATCCACCGGTCTTAAAAGGGTCTATTGTGTTTTATATGTATACGTTTTTATCTATTTCTATGTATTTTGTGTACTTATTAAATTGTTGAATTATTTATTTATAAGCACTGGCACTTTCATTTTTTATCACATTGTGAGCTTTATTTAATTTTATTAAGGATTAATGCACTTTGGTAAACCAGTCGCTCTGTAGTCATTTTATTTTTCTATACATTTTCTAATACTTTTACCAGTATTATTTATTTGACTTTGAGCTGATGCCTATTAACACTGGGTTGGGTTGACACAATTGTATTTAGTATCATAAGATACATCACTTATAAAGATATTATATTTTGGCGCCATACCCACCTATTTTTCTTTACACTATTTTTTGATATGTTTTGGGCTGAGGCGGCCTACACATTCAAAATTATGTTTAGAAATAGAGATCGTATTAATAAGAGAAGTGATTTTTGTCAAAAAAATTTTAATGAATGGAATTCACCTTATAAAAAAGCTCCCATAGAAAACATGGATAATATGTTTTGGGAGATGGAGAAAATGCTGACAAAAGAAATAAAGGCATGGTGGGATGTTAGAGGATTAGAGCACTATATATCTGTGAATAGAATTCCCAGGGGCTTAAGACTCCTAAAAAATCCCACGTTTGGCATGGAAAATCCGGACTTCCTAAAAAGTCGGGATAGCATTCTGCATAAGTGCTCTTTGGATTTAATGAAATTGATAATAGAAGAAAAAAAGATTGTATTGTCCAATTTGGAAAAAGATATTTCAAATATGGTAGTGGTAATGGAAGGATCTAAAGAAAAAGAGGAATACAAGATTAATGAAAAAGTTTTAACTAAAAAAGTGGAAAAGGTGGAAGAAATGGTCATGCAGAGCAAGGAAAGAAAATTCATCAGAGACAAAAAAGACTATGAGCAGAATAGAATTAAGAATTGGAGTAGATTTTATGGACAAGAAAGGGCATCTAGAAAATTGCAAGTAGATGAAGGACAAAGTTGGACTACAGTCCCTAGAAGAAGATTTGATCGTAGGAGAGAACAGGCAAATGAACTCACCTCCAGACCCAGAACAAGTCACATGAAAAATAGATTTACTACTCTACAATGTTTAGATTCCAACAGCGACAGTGATTTTTTTATCCCCAGGACAGGATCTTTTAACGAGCAACAAAAAAACCACTTTCAGGGAAACTATAAGGACAGCCTCCCCCTTAAAAAGAATGTACGGAGAAGAGGAATACAGGGAGGCCGGAGGAAGAAATACAAAAAGGCGACACCTGTAGTGGACCCTCTTAAGAAAGGCATTTTTAACTTATCTAAACACAATCTAAGTAAATCAGAGATCTCTTTGCTCAGTAAAGGTTTGAACTTTGCTCCCACTAGTAATATGAACAAGTTTGACACCTTCAGTGATTTAAACAAATATGTACGTAACCTAACTTTGAAAAGACATTTTTTAAGGAAGGAATCAGCACCTATGAGAAATTATAACGAATCCCTTTCAAAATCCAGACTAAAAGGGAAATCTACTTACTACCCTTTAGAGTCCAAAGGAAATTATATAAGCGTGTTTTACGACATGGTTAAAAAGGATTTATGTGAAAATGAAATAAGCAATATTAAGAAACAGAATTTAAATAATAGGGAAAAAGAAGCCTTGAAGAATCTCAAAGAGAACAGAGATTTAGTGATAAAACCGGCTGACAAAGGGGGAGGGTTAGTCATTATGGACTATGATTATTATCTCAAAGAAGCCCATAGACTATTGGATGATGTGAATTCATACGAGAAGCTGGATAATGATCCAGTTAACAATTACATAGATGAATTAAGGACCATTTTGGTACATGGTCTGCATAACAACATCATCAACAAAGAGGAATTCCAATTTCTGATGAATACTAACCCTCGAATCCCTATATTTTATTTTTTGCCCAAGATACATAAATCGCTAACAGAACCCCCGGGCAGGCCTATTATAGCGGGTATTGATTCACTGACTTCTAATTTATCTAAATTTGTGGACCTTTTTCTTCAAAAATATGTAATCAAATTAGAATCTTACCTTAAAGATATCACGAATATGTTGCAGTGTCTAGAGGGAGTCCAGTGGAAACAGAGTTATAACTGATCAACCATAGATGTGCAATCCCTCTACACATGTATAGAGCACACAAAAGGTATAAATGCAGCAAGGGAATCCTTGAGTTGGATGGTACTATGGATGTTTTACAAAGAGAATTCTTATGTGATCTTATGTGTTTTATACTTAACCACAATTATTTTAAGTTTTTAAATCAAATTTATCGTCAAATATGCGGCACGGCTATGGGCACCACTTTTGCACCAAGCTTTGCAAATTTGTTTATGGGATGTTGGGAGAATTGTTACATTTATACCAACAACCCATTTAGGACGAACCTATTTTTGTATAAAAGATATATTGACGATATATTGATTATTTGGGAAGGCATAGAGGCAAGTTTTAACCAATTTTTAATTCATATTTCAAACAACAACATGAATCTTAAATTCACGTCTAATTTTTACACTACTAAAATAGAATTTTTGGATTTGGTACTATCATTGGTGGCATGTGTACTAAGAACTTTATTAAAACCGTGGATGCTAATAGCTACCTGCATTTTAAGAGTTGCCATTTTGATAAATGGAAGAGGAATATTCCTTACTCTCAATTCCACAGAATAAGATGTAATTGTAGTGACAATAAGACGTGTGAGGAACAACTTGAAATATATACAGGAAGATTCAGAGAAAAGGAATACCCAGAGACGATTCTTTGCTACTGCACTTCAAAAAACTAAATCGTTGAACAGACCAGAACTCCTTAAATACAAGGTGGAAGTATCAGGTAAACCAGAGAAAATACCTTTCGTTACTTCATTTAATGGTCATGAGGGTCAAATTAGAAAAGCATTCAATAAGAATTGGAACATTCTTTTAATGGACCCAGTATTACAAAACATCCTACCACCAAAACCACAAATTGTTTATAGGAATTCCAAAAATGTAAAAGATCTAATAGCACCAAGCATGTTTCCGGAAAAGAAAACTACAGTGACATCTAACACGCTTAAATGCAATGGTAGCTATAAGTGCGGCCATTGCAATATTTGTAGGTTTGTTCACCCTAAAAGAAAAACTTTTTCAAACTCAGAGGGGTCAAAGGAGTTCAAAATAAAAGACTTTATGAACTGTAACTCCACTTTGGTTATTTACTTAC
The DNA here is from genome assembly GCA_031769625.1 of Taudactylus pleione. NCBI lineage: Eukaryota > Metazoa > Chordata > Amphibia > Anura > Myobatrachidae > Taudactylus > Taudactylus pleione. Next base: position 616,889 of record JAUIMM010000422.1, read on the forward strand.
TGGAATGCACCTGTGGCCTCAAATACGTGGGCAAAACTAAAAGACTATTGGAAATAAGGATCCAGGAACATACCCGCAACATACGTAATAAAATAGAAGGACATGCGGTCTACAAGCATTTTTCCCTAGTACATAATTCCAATCCGGAAGATATAACATTCAAGGCCATTGAACATGTCAAATTAGGGGAAAGAGGAGGAGACCTTGGAAACCTTCTTTCAAGGCGCGAAATGTACTGGTTATTTGAACTGGACACTTTGACACCAAAGGGATTCAATGAATACTATGAGATTGCTCCATTCTTGTAGTGGTAATTTTCCATCTACCAATATACCACACAGTTGATCCAATATTGGTAATGGTTGAGGGCCTGATCAGTACCTTGGAGGGTGACCTAATTGAGAAGATCAGGTATGGTAGATTGACGAGAGATTGTCACCTTTCTTCATTGCAGCCATACCACTGGATGTATGCCCAATACCATCTGATCTTGGAAGCTAAGCACCCGTGGGCCTGGTTAGTACTGGGATGGGAGACCTCCTGGGAATACCAGGTGCTGCAGAGATTCCAGTAGGTGACAATTTCCTGATGGGAACATGAGCAATGAAGATTGAAGTCCAAAGAACATATGGAACTGAAAGAATCCTTGAACACTGAGCCAGCAAATAATATGTGACACACATAAGTGTACTTGCAAAACTGTAATGAGGATTACAAATATGTTAAAAATGTTGGAGTCCTTATACGAAGAACTATCTATTTGAACTTTTTATCAATTCCCTCTATTGTGAAAAAAACTACAAAAAAATCATATACAATTTTTCATATGTCTAATGGGTTTGATCATGTTGCCGCATTGATGAATTATGATAAGTTATTATGTGATTTTAGATTCCAAATTATTTTTTATCAAATAGCAATATGTGGGCTGAGAATTGTTTTTTAATATAACTTAAAGTCTAACATGTGTTTTTTAATAATCTTAGATAACGTTGAGAGTATGGGCGGAAGTGATTCATCTAACGTTTATGCCAGGAGTACGTTAGAATCTGGATGACGCTACTTATGTCCCCATAGAAACAGAAGGCCTGCTTGCGGAGTTATGGTGATGCGGAGGGCGGAAGCAAGACAGCAGCCATCGCGAGAACGGGTAGGAGAAGGGCGGATGTGATGGATGTGGACGCTGCCCCCAGGACGGAGGAACGGAAGACCTGATTGTGGGCGGAAGGGAGCTGACACCGCGAGAAGAGTGGATGTGATGGAAGTCGATGATGCTGCCTCCAGGACGGAGGTGTGATGTTTCAACCTATCCGGGTCCTGAAAGAGAGCGGCAAGATACCAGATGTGATGTTCTAATTAAGGGCGGAAGTGATAGAGAGAAGACGGACTTTGCCCTTTTGTTATGTGAAGATTTATTGTTTTTAAAATATAAAATATAAATAGATATAATGCAATGGAATTGAGTTGCAGTGGCACTTATCCATCCTATGTCAATTTACTATTTTGATCAATATTAGTGCATGTGCCAAACAGGAAGTGATGCGCTTGTCTAATCTCTGATGAATTAAGGTGGGGGTATAAAAGGGAGAGGGCCCCACCATAACAGTATCCCCTTGATGAAGTCCCCAGGATGAAACGCATTGGGAGTGAATCAGCCTTGCCTCTTGAACCAATGAATGAGCAAAATACTTTCCACTTTCCTCATATAAGCTATTAACTTATTTATTCTCTTAAAAAGACAAGTTTCTTTTTTAAAGTGAATATTATATGCTGAGTTTTTTTAGACCTTTTCCTCTGATTTTATCCACCGGTCTTAAAAGGGTCTATTGTGTTTTATATGTATACGTTTTTATCTATTTCTATGTATTTTGTGTACTTATTAAATTGTTGAATTATTTATTTATAAGCACTGGCACTTTCATTTTTTATCACATTGTGAGCTTTATTTAATTTTATTAAGGATTAATGCACTTTGGTAAACCAGTCACTCTGTAGTCATTTTATTTTTCTATACATTTTCTAATACTTTTACCAGTATTATTTATTTGACTTTGAGCTGATGCCTATTAACACTGGGTTGGGTTGACACAATTGTATTTAGTATCATAAGATACATCACTTATAAAGATATTATATTTTGGCGCCATACCCACCTATTTTTCTTTACACTATTTTTTGATATGTTTTGGGCTGAGGCGGCCTACACATTCAAAATTATGTTTAGAAATAGAGATCGTATTAATAAGAGAAGTGATTTTTGTCAAAAAAATTTTAATGAATGGAATTCACCTTATAAAAAAGCTCCCATAGAAAACATGGATAATATGTTTTGGGAGATGGAGAAAATGCTGACAAAAGAAATAAAGGCATGGTGGGATGTTAGAGGATTAGAGTACTATATATCTGTGAATAGAATTCCCAGGGGCTTAAGACTCCTAAAAAAATCCCACGTTTGGCATGGAAAATCCGGACTTCCTAAAAAGTCGGGATAGCATTCTGCATAAGTGCTCTTTGGATTTAATGAAATTGATAATAGAAGAAAAAAAGATTGTATTGTCCAATTTGGAAAAAGATATTTCAAATATGGTAGTGGTAATGGAAGAATCTAAAGAAAAAGAGGAATACAAGATTAATGAAAAAGTTTTAACTAAAAAAGTGGAAAAGGTGGAAGAAATGGTCATGCAGAGCAAGGAAAGAAAATTCATCAGAGACAAAAAAGACTATGAGCAGAATAGAATTAAGAATTGGAGTAGATTTTATGGACAAGAAAGGGCATCTAGAAAATTGCAAGTAGATGAAGGACAAAGTTGGACTACAGTCCCTAGAAGAAGATTTGATCGTAGGAGAGAACAGGCAAATGAACTCACCTCCAGACCCAGAACAAGTCACATGAAAAATAGATTTACTACTCTACAATGTTTAGATTCCAACAGCGACAGTGATTTTTTTATCCCCAGGACAGGATCTTTTAACGAGCAACAAAAAAACCACTTTCAGGGAAACTATAAGGACAGCCTCCCCCTTAAAAAGAATGTACAGAGAAGAGGAATACAGGGAGGCCGGAGGAAGAAATACAAAAAGGCGACACCTGTAGTGGACCCTCTTAAGAAAGGCATTTTTAACTTATCTAAACACAATCTAAGTAAATCAGAGATCTCTTTGCTCAGTAAAGGTTTGAACTTTGCTCCCACTAGTAATATGAACAAGTTTGACACCTTCAGTGATTTAAACAAATATGTACGTAACCTAACTTTGAAAAGACATTTTTTAAGGAAGGAATCAGCACCTATGAGAAATTACAACGAATCCCTTTCAAAATCCAGACTAAAAGGGAAATCTACTTACTACCCTTTAGAGTCCAAAGGAAATTATATAAGCGTGTTTTACGACATGGTTAAAAAGGATTTATGTGAAAATGAAATAAGCAATATTAAGAAACAGAATTTAAATAATAGGGAAAAAGAAGCCTTGAAGAATCTCAAAGAGAACAGAGATTTAGTGATAAAACCGGCTGACAAAGGGGGAGGGTTAGTCATTATGGACTATGATTATTATCTCAAAGAAGCCCATAGACTATTGGATGATGTGAATTCATACTAGAAGCTGGATAATGATCCAGTTAACAATTACATAGATGAATTAAAGACCATTTTGGTACATGGTCTGCATAACAACATCATCAACAAAGAGGAATTCCAATTTCTGATGAATACTAACCCTCGAATCCCTATATTTTATTTTTTGCCCAAGATACATAAATCGCTAACAGAACCCCCGGGCAGGCCTATTATAGCGGGTATTGATTCACTGACTTCTAATTTATCTAAATTTGTGGACCTTTTTCTTCAAAAATATGTAATCAAATTAGAATCTTACCTTAAAGATATCACGAATATGTTGCAGTGTCTAGAGGGAGTCCAGTGGAAACAGAGTTATAACTGATCAACCATAGATGTGCAATCCCTCTACACATGTATAGAGCACACAAAAGGTATAAATGCAGCAAGGGAATCCTTGAGTTGGATGGTACTATGGATGTTTTACAAAGAGAATTCTTATGTGATCTTATGTGTTTTATACTTAACCACAATTATTTTAAGTTTTTAAATCAAATTTATCGTCAAATATGCGGCACGGCTATGGGCACCACTTTTGCACCAAGCTTTGCAAATTTGTTTATGGGATGTTGGGAGAATTGTTACATTTATACCAACAACCCATTTAGGACGAACCTATTTTTGTATAAAAGATATATTGACGATATATTGATTATTTGGGAAGGCATAGAGGCAAGTTTTAACCAATTTTTAATTCATATTTCAAACAACAACATGAATCTTAAATTCACGTCTAATTTTAACACTACTAAAATAGAATTTTTGGATTTGGTACTATCATTGGTGGCATCTGTACTAAGAACTTTATTAAAACCGTGGATGCTAATAGCTACCTGCATTTTAAGAGTTGCCATTTTGATAAATGGAAGAGGAATATTCCTTACTCTCAATTCCACAGAATAAGATGTAATTGTAGTGACAATAAGACGTGTGAGGAACAACTTGAAATATATACAGGAAGATTCAGAGAAAAGGAATACCCAGAGACGATTCTTTGCTACTGCACTTCAAAAAACTAAATCGTTGAACAGACCAGAACTCCTTAAATACAAGGTGGAAGTATCAGGTAAACCAGAGAAAATACCTTTCGTTACTTCATTTAATGGTCATGAGGGTCAAATTAGAAAAGCATTCAATAAGAATTGGAACATTCTTTTAATGGACCCAGTATTACAAAACATCCTACCACCAAAACCACAAATTGTTTATAGGAATTCCAAAAATGTAAAAGATCTAATAGCACCAAGCATGTTTCCGGAAAAGAAAACTACAGTGACATCTAACATGCTTAAATGCAATGGTAGCTATAAGTGCGGCCATTGCAATATTTGTAGGTTTGTTCACCCTAAAAGAAAAACTTTTTCAAACTCAGAGGGGTCAAAGGAGTTCAAAATAAAAGACTTTATGAACTGTAACTCCACTTTGGTTATTTACTTACTGGAATGCACCTGTGGCCTCAAATACGTGGGCAAAACTAAAAGACTATTGGAAATAAGGATCCAGGAACATACCCGCAACATACGTAATAAAATAGAAGGACATGCGGTCTACAAGCATTTTTCCCTAGTACATAATTCCAATCCGGAAGATATAACATTCAAGGCCATTGAACATGTCAAATTAGGGGAAAGAGGAGGAGACCTTGGAAACCTTCTTTCAAGGCGCGAAATGTACTGGTTATTTGAACTGGACACTTTGACACCAAAGGGATTCAATGAATACTATGAGATTGCTCCATTCTTGTAGTGGTAATTTTCCATCTACCAATATACCACACAGTTGATCCAATATTGGTAATGGTTGAGGGCCTGATCAGTACCTTGGAGGGTGACCTAATTGAGAAGATCAGGTATGGTAGATTGACGAGAGATTGTCACCTTTCTTCATTGCAGCCATACCACTGGATGTATGCCCAATACCATCTGATCTTGGAAGCTAAGCACCCGTGGGCCTGGTTAGTACTGGGATGGGAGACCTCCTGGGAATACCAGGTGCTGCAGAGATTCCAGTAGGTGACAATTTCCTGATGGGAACATGAGCAATGAAGATTGAAGTCCAAAGAACATATGGAACTGAAAGAATCCTTGAACACTGAGCCAGCAAATAATATGTGACACACATAAGTGTACTTGCAAAACTGTAATGAGGATTACAAATATGTTAAAAATGTTGGAGTCCTTATACGAAGAACTATCTATTTGAACTTTTTATCAATTCCCTCTATTGTGAAAAAAACTACAAAAAAATCATATACAATTTTTCATATGTCTAATGGGTTTGATCATGTTGCCGCATTGATGAATTATGATAAGTTATTATGTGATTTTAGATTCCAAATTATTTTTTATCAAATAGCAATATGTGGGCTGAGAATTGTTTTTTAATATAACTTAAAGTCTAACATGTGTTTTTTAATAATCTTAGATAACGTTGAGAGTATGGGCGGAAGTGATTCATCTAACGTTTATGCCAGGAGTACGTTAGAATCTGGATGACGCTACTTATGTCCCCATAGAAACAGAAGGCCTGCTTGCGGAGTTATGGTGATGCGGAGGGCGGAAGCAAGACAGCAGCCATCGCGAGAACGGGTAGGAGAAGGGCGGATGTGATGGATGTGGACGCTGCCCCCAGGACGGAGGAACGGAAGACCTGATTGTGGGCGGAAGGGAGCTGACACCGCGAGAAGAGTGGATGTGATGGAAGTCGATGATGCTGCCTCCAGGACGGAGGTGTGATGTTTCAACCTATCCGGGTCCTGAAAGAGAGCGGCAAGATACCAGATGTGATGTTCTAATTAAGGGCGGAAGTGATAGAGAGAAGACGGACTTTGCCCTTTTGTTATGTGAAGATTTATTGTTTTTAAAATATAAAATATAAATAGATATAATGCAATGGAATTGAGTTGCAGTGGCACTTATCCATCCTATGTCAATTTACTATTTTGATCAATATTAGTGCATGTGCCAAACAGGAAGTGATGCGCTTGTCTAATCTCTGATGAATTAAGGTGGGGGTATAAAAGGGAGAGGGCCCCACCATAACAGTATCCCCTTGATGAAGTCCCCAGGATGAAACGCATTGGGAGTGAATCAGCCTTGCCTCTTGAACCAATGAATGAGCAAAATACTTTCCACTTTCCTCATATAAGCTATTAACTTATTTATTCTCTTAAAAAGACAAGTTTCTTTTTTAAAGTGAATATTATATGCTGAGTTTTTTTAGACCTTTTCCTCTGATTTTATCCACCGGTCTTAAAAGGGTCTATTGTGTTTTATATGTATACGTTTTTATCTATTTCTATGTATTTTGTGTACTTATTAAATTGTTGAATTATTTATTTATAAGCACTGGCACTTTCATTTTTTATCACATTGTGAGCTTTATTTAATTTTATTAAGGATTAATGCACTTTGGTAAACCAGTCACTCTGTAGTCATTTTATTTTTCTATACATTTTCTAATACTTTTACCAGTATTATTTATTTGACTTTGAGCTGATGCCTATTAACACTGGGTTGGGTTGACACAATTGTATTTAGTATCATAAGATACATCACTTATAAAGATATTATATTTTGGCGCCATACCCACCTATTTTTCTTTACACTATTTTTTGATATGTTTTGGGCTGAGGCGGCCTACACATTCAAAATTATGTTTAGAAATAGAGATCGTATTAATAAGAGAAGTGATTTTTGTCAAAAAAATTTTAATGAATGGAATTCACCTTATAAAAAAGCTCCCATAGAAAACATGGATAATATGTTTTGGGAGATGGAGAAAATGCTGACAAAAGAAATAAAGGCATGGTGGGATGTTAGAGGATTAGAGTACTATATATCTGTGAATAGAATTCCCAGGGGCTTAAGACTCCTAAAAAAATCCCACGTTTGGCATGGAAAATCCGGACTTCCTAAAAAGTCGGGATAGCATTCTGCATAAGTGCTCTTTGGATTTAATGAAATTGATAATAGAAGAAAAAAAGATTGTATTGTCCAATTTGGAAAAAGATATTTCAAATATGGTAGTGGTAATGGAAGAATCTAAAGAAAAAGAGGAATACAAGATTAATGAAAAAGTTTTAACTAAAAAAGTGGAAAAGGTGGAAGAAATTGTCATGCAGAGCAAGGAAAGAAAATTCATCAGAGACAAAAAAGACTATGAGCAGAATAGAATTAAGAATTGGAGTAGATTTTATGGACAAGAAAGGGCATCTAGAAAATTGCAAGTAGATGAAGGACAAAGTTGGACTACAGTCCCTAGAAGAAGATTTGATCGTAGGAGAGAACAGGCAAATGAACTCACCTCCAGACCCAGAACAAGTCACATGAAAAATAGATTTACTACTCTACAATGTTTAGATTCCAACAGCGACAGTGATTTTTTTATCCCCAGGACAGGATCTTTTAACGAGCAACAAAAAAACCACTTTCAGGGAAACTATAAGGACAGCCTCCCCCTTAAAAAGAATGTACAGAGAAGAGGAATACAGGGAGGCCGGAGGAAGAAATACAAAAAGGCGACACCTGTAGTGGACCCTCTTAAGAAAGGCATTTTTAACTTATCTAAACACAATCTAAGTAAATCAGAGATCTCTTTGCTCAGTAAAGGTTTGAACTTTGCTCCCACTAGTAATATGAACAAGTTTGACACCTTCAGTGATTTAAACAAATATGTACGTAACCTAACTTTGAAAAGACATTTTTTAAGGAAGGAATCAGCACCTATGAGAAATTACAACGAATCCCTTTCAAAATCCAGACTAAAAGGGAAATCTACTTACTACCCTTTAGAGTCCAAAGGAAATTATATAAGCGTGTTTTACGACATGGTTAAAAAGGATTTATGTGAAAATGAAATAAGCAATATTAAGAAACAGAATTTAAATAATAGGGAAAAAGAAGCCTTGAAGAATCTCAAAGAGAACAGAGATTTAGTGATAAAACCGGCTGACAAAGGGGGAGGGTTAGTCATTATGGACTATGATTATTATCTCAAAGAAGCCCATAGACTATTGGATGATGTGAATTCATACTAGAAGCTGGATAATGATCCAGTTAACAATTACATAGATGAATTAAAGACCATTTTGGTACATGGTCTGCATAACAACATCATCAACAAAGAGGAATTCCAATTTCTGATGAATACTAACCCTCGAATCCCTATATTTTATTTTTTGCCCAAGATACATAAATCGCTAACAGAACCCCCGGGCAGGCCTATTATAGTGGGTATTGATTCACTGACTTCTAATTTATCTAAATTTGTGGACCTTTTTCTTCAAAAATATGTAATCGAATTAGAATCTTACCTTAAAGATATCACGAATATGTTGCAGTGTCTAGAGGGAGTCCAGTGGAAACAGAGTTATAACTGATCAACCATAGATGTGCAATCCCTCTACACATGTATAGAGCACACAAAAGGTATAAATGCAGCAAGGGAATCCTTGAGTTGGATGGTACTATGGATGTTTTACAAAGAGAATTCTTATGTGATCTTATGTGTTTTATACTTAACCACAATTATTTTAAGTTTTTAAATCAAATTTATCGTCAAATATGCGGCACGGCTATGGGCACCACTTTTGCACCAAGCTTTGCAAATTTGTTTATGGGATGTTGGGAGAATTGTTACATTTATACCAACAACCCATTTAGGACGAACCTATTTTTGTATAAAAGATATATTGACGATATATTGATTATTTGGGAAGGCATAGAGGCAAGTTTTAACCAATTTTTAATTCATATTTCAAACAACAACATGAATCTTAAATTCACGTCTAATTTTAACACTACTAAAATAGAATTTTTGGATTTGGTACTATCATTGGTGGCATCTGTACTAAGAACTTTATTAAAACCGTGGATGCTAATAGCTACCTGCATTTTAAGAGTTGCCATTTTGATAAATGGAAGAGGAATATTCCTTACTCTCAATTCCACAGAATAAGATGTAATTGTAGTGACAATAAGACGTGTGAGGAACAACTTGAAATATATACAGGAAGATTCAGAGAAAAGGAATACCCAGAGACGATTCTTTGCTACTGCACTTCAAAAAACTAAATCGTTGAACAGACCAGAACTCCTTAAATACAAGGTGGAAGTATCAGGTAAACCAGAGAAAATACCTTTCGTTACTTCATTTAATGGTCATGAGGGTCAAATTAGAAAAGCATTCAATAAGAATTGGAACATTCTTTTAATGGACCCAGTATTACAAAACATCCTACCACCAAAACCACAAATTGTTTATAGGAATTCCAAAAATGTAAAAGATCTAATAGCACCAAGCATGTTTCCGGAAAAGAAAACTACAGTGACATCTAACACGCTTAAATGCAATGGTAGCTATAAGTGCGGCCATTGCAATATTTGTAGGTTTGTTCACCCTAAAAGAAAAACTTTTTCAAACTCAGAGGGGTCAAAGGAGTTCAAAATAAAAGACTTTATGAACTGTAACTCCACTTTGGTTATTTACTTACTGGAATGCACCTGTGGCCTCAAATACGTGGGCAAAACTAAAAGACTATTGGAAATAAGGATCCAGGAACATACCCGCAACATACGTAATAAAATAGAAGGACATGCGGTCTACAAGCATTTTTCCCTAGTACATAATTCCAATCCGGAAGATATAACATTCAAGGCCATTGAACATGTCAAATTAGGGGAAAGAGGAGGAGACCTTGGAAACCTTCTTTCAAGGCGCGAAATGTACTGGTTATTTGAACTGGACACTTTGACACCAAAGGGATTCAATGAATACTATGAGATTGCTCCATTCTTGTAGTGGTAATTTTCCATCTACCAATATACCACACAGTTGATCCAATATTGGTAATGGTTGAGGGCCTGATCAGTACCTTGGAGGGTGACCTAATTGAGAAGATCAGGTATGGTAGATTGACGAGAGATTGTCACCTTTCTTCATTGCAGCCATACCACTGGATGTATGCCCAATACCATCTGATCTTGGAAGCTAAGCACCCGTGGGCCTGGTTAGTACTGGGATGGGAGACCTCCTGGGAATACCAGGTGCTGCAGAGATTCCAGTAGGTGACAATTTCCTGATGGGAACATGAGCAATGAAGATTGAAGTCCAAAGAACATATGGAACTGAAAGAATCCTTGAACACTGAGCCAGCAAATAATATGTGACACACATAAGTGTACTTGCAAAACTGTAATGAGGATTACAAATATGTTAAAAATGTTGGAGTCCTTATACGAAGAACTATCTATTTGAACTTTTTATCAATTCCCTCTATTGTGAAAAAAACTACAAAAAAATCATATACAATTTTTCATATGTCTAATGGGTTTGATCATGTTGCCGCATTGATGAATTATGATAAGTTATTATGTGATTTTAGATTCCAAATGATTTTTTATCAAATAGCAATATGTGGGCTGAGAATTGTTTTTTAATATAACTAAAAGTCTAACATGTGTTTTTTAATAATCTTAGATAACGTTGAGAGTATGGGCGGAAGTGATTCATCTAACGTTTATGCCAGGAGTACGTTAGAATCTGGATGACGCTACTTATGTCCCCATAGAAACAGAAGGCCTGCTTGCGGAGTTATGGTGATGCGGAGGGCGGAAGCAAGACAGCAGCCATCGCGAGAACGGGTAGGAGAAGGGCGGATGTGATGGATGTGGACGCTGCCCCCAGGATGGAGGAACGGAAGACCTGATTGTGGGCGGAAGGGAGCTGACACCGCGAGAAGAGTGGATGTGATGGAAGTCGATGACGCTGCCTCCAGGACGGAGGTGTGATGTTTCAACCTATCCGGGTCCTGAAAGAGAGCGGCAAGATACCAGATGTGATGTACTAATTAAGGGCGGAAGTGATAGAGAGAAGACGGACTTTGCCCTTTTGTTATGTGAAGATTTATTGTTTTTAAAATATAAAATATAAATAGATATAATGCAATGGAATTGAGTTGCAGTGGCACTTATCCATCCTATGTCAATTTACTATTTTGATCAATATTAGTGCATGTGCCAAACAGGAAGTGATGCGCTTGTCTAATCTCTGATGAATTAAGGTGGGGGTATAAAAGGGAGAGGGCCCCACCATAACAGTATCCCCTTGATGAAGTCCCCAGGATGAAACGCATTGGGAGTGAATCAGCCTTGCCTCTTGAACCAATGAATGAGCAAAATACTTTCCACTTTCCTCATATAAGCTATTAACTTATTTATTCTCTTAAAAAGACAAGTTTCTTTTTTAAAGTGAATATTATATGCTGAGTTTTTTTAGACCGTTTCCTCTGATTTTATCCACCGGGCTTAAAAGGGTCTATTGTGTTTTATATGTATACGTTTTTATCTATTTCTATGTATTTTGTGTACTTATTAAATTGTTGAATTATTTATTTATAAGCACTGGCACTTTCATTTTTTATCACATTGTGAGCTTTATTTAATTTTATTAAGGATTAATGCACTTTGGTAAACCAGTCACTCTGTAGTCATTTTATTTTTCTATACATTTTCTAATACTTTTACCAGTATTATTTATTTGACTTTGAGCTGATGCCTATTAACACTGGGTTGGGTTGACACAATTGTATTTAGTATCATAAGATACATCACTTATAAAGATATTATATTTTGGCGCCATACCCACCTATTTTTCTTTACACTATTTTTTGATATGTTTTGGGCTGAGGCGGCCTACACATTCAAAATTATGTTTAGAAATAGAGATCGTATTAATAAGAGAAGTGATTTTTGTCAAAAAAATTTTAATGAATGGAATTCACCTTATAAAAAAGCTCCCATAGAAAACATGGATAATATGTTTTGGGAGATGGAGAAAATGCTGACAAAAGAAATAAAGGCATGGTGGGATGTTAGAGGATTAGAGTACTATATATCTGTGAATAGAATTCCCAGGGGCTTAAGACTCCTAAAAAAATCCCACGTTTGGCATGGAAAATCCGGACTTCCTAAAAAGTCGGGATAGCATTCTGCATAAGTGCTCTTTGGATTTAATGAAATTGATAATAGAAGAAAAAAAGATTGTATTGTCCAATTTGGAAAAAGATATTTCAAATATGGTAGTGGTAATGGAAGAATCTAAAGAAAAAGAGGAATACAAGATTAATGAAAAAGTTTTAACTAAAAAAGTGGAAAAGGTGGAAGAAATGGTCATGCAGAGCAAGGAAAGAAAATTCATCAGAGACAAAAAAGACTATGAGCAGAATAGAATTAAGAATTGGAGTAGATTTTATGGACAAGAAAGGGCATCTAGAAAATTGCAAGTAGATGAAGGACAAAGTTGGACTACAGTCCCTAGAAGAAGATTTGATCGTAGGAGAGAACAGGCAAATGAACTCACCTCCAGACCCAGAACAAGTCACATGAAAAATAGATTTACTACTCTACAATGTTTAGATTCCAACAGCGACAGTGATTTTTTTATCCCCAGGACAGGATCTTTTAACGAGCAACAAAAAAACCACTTTCAGGGAAACTATAAGGACAGCCTCCCCCTTAAAAAGAATGTACAGAGAAGAGGAATACAGGGAGGCCGGAGGAAGAAATACAAAAAGGCGACACCTGTAGTGGACCCTCTTAAGAAAGGCATTTTTAACTTATCTAAACACAATCTAAGTAAATCAGAGATCTCTTTGCTCAGTAAAGGTTTGAACTTTGCTCCCACTAGTAATATGAACAAGTTTGACACCTTCAGTGATTTAAACAAATATGTACGTAACCTAACTTTGAAAAGACATTTTTTAAGGAAGGAATCAGCACCTATGAGAAATTACAACGAATCCCTTTCAAAATCCAGACTAAAAGGGAAATCTACTTACTACCCTTTAGAGTCCAAAGGAAATTATATAAGCGTGTTTTACGACATGGTTAAAAAGGATTTATGTGAAAATGAAATAAGCAATATTAAGAAACAGAATTTAAATAATAGGGAAAAAGAAGCCTTGAAGAATCTCAAAGAGAACAGAGATTTAGTGATAAAACCGGCTGACAAAGGGGGAGGGTTAGTCATTATGGACTATGATTATTATCTCAAAGAAGCCCATAGACTATTGGATGATGTGAATTCATACTAGAAGCTGGATAATGATCCAGTTAACAATTACATAGATGAATTAAAGACCATTTTGGTACATTGTCTGCATAACAACATCATCAACAAAGAGGAATTCCAATTTCTGATGAATACTAACCCTCGAATCCCTATATTTTATTTTTTGCCCAAGATACATAAATCGCTAACAGAACCCCCGGGCAGGCCTATTATAGTGGGTATTGATTCACTGACTTCTAATTTATCTAAATTTGTGGACCTTTTTCTTCAAAAATATGTAATCGAATTAGAATCTTACCTTAAAGATATCACGAATATGTTGCAGTGTCTAGAGGGAGTCCAGTGGAAACAGAGTTATAACTGATCAACCATAGATGTGCAATCCCTCTACACATGTATAGAGCACACAAAAGGTATAAATGCAGCAAGGGAATCCTTGAGTTGGATGGTACTATGGATGTTTTACAAAGAGAATTCTTATGTGATCTTATGTGTTTTATACTTAACCACAATTATTTTAAGTTTTTAAATCAAATTTATCGTCAAATATGTGGCACGGCTATGGGCACCACTTTTGCACCAAGCTTTGCAAATTTGTTTATGGGATGTTGGGAGAATTGTTACATTTATACCAACAACCCATTTAGGACGAACCTATTTTTGTATAAAAGATATATTGACGATATATTGATTATTTGGGAAGGCATAGAGGCAAGTTTTAACCAATTTTTAATTCATATTTCAAACAACAACATGAATCTTAAATTCACGTCTAATTTTAACACTACTAAAATAGAATTTTTGGATTTGGTACTATCATTGGTGGCATCTGTACTAAGAACTTTATTAAAACCGTGGATGCTAATAGCTACCTGCATTTTAAGAGTTGCCATTTTGATAAATGGAAGAGGAATATTCCTTACTCTCAATTCCACAGAATAAGATGTAATTGTAGTGACAATAAGACGTGTGAGGAACAACTTGAAATATATACAGGAAGATTCAGAGAAAAGGAATACCCAGAGACGATTCTTTGCTACTGCACTTCAAAAAACTAAATCGTTGAACAGACCAGAACTCCTTAAATACAAGGTGGAAGTATCAGGTAAACCAGAGAAAATACCTTTCGTTACTTCATTTAATGGTCATGAGGGTCAAATTAGAAAAGCATTCAATAAGAATTGGAACATTCTTTTAATGGACCCAGTATTACAAAACATCCTACCACCAAAACCACAAATTGTTTATAGGAATTCCAAAAATGTAAAAGATCTAATAGCACCAAGCATGTTTCCGGAAAAGAAAACTACAGTGACATCTAACATGCTTAAATGCAATGGTAGCTATAAGTGCGGCCATTGCAATATTTGTAGGTTTGTTCACCCTAAAAGAAAAACTTTTTCAAACTCAGAGGGGTCAAAGGAGTTCAAAATAAAAGACTTTATGAACTGTAACTCCACTTTGGTTATTTACTTACTGGAATGCACCTGTGGACTCAAATACGTGGGCAAAACTAAAAGACTATTGGAAATAAGGATCCAGGAACATACCCGCAACATACGTAATAAAATAGAAGGACATGCGGTCTACAAGCATTTTTCCCTAGTACATAATTCCAATCCGGAAGATATAACATTCAAGGCCATTGAACATGTCAAATTAGGGGAAAGAGGAGGAGACCTTGGAAACCTTCTTTCAAGGCGCGAAATGTACTGGTTATTTGAACTGGACACTTTGACACCAAAGGGATTCAATGAATACTATGAGATTGCTCCATTCTTGTAGTGGTAATTTTCCATCTACCAATATACCACACAGTTGATCCAATATTGGTAATGGTTGAGGGCCTGATCAGTACCTTGGAGGGTGACCTAATTGAGAAGATCAGGTATGGTAGATTGATGAGAGATTGTCACCTTTCTTCATTGCAGCCATACCACTGGATGTATGCCCAATACCATCTGATCTTGGAAGCTAAGCACCCGTGGGCCTGGTTAGTACTGGGATGGGAGACCTCCTGGGAATACCAGGTGCTGCAGAGATTCCAGTAGGTGACAATTTCCTGATGGGAACATGAGCAATGAAGATTGAAGTCCAAAGAACATATGGAACTGAAAGAATCCTTGAACACTGAGCCAGCAAATAATATGTGACACACATAAGTGTACTTGCAAAACTGTAATGAGGATTACAAATATGTTAAAAATGTTGGAGTCCTTATACGAAGAACTATCTATTTGAACTTTTTATCAATTCCCTCTATTGTGAAAAAAACTACAAAAAAATCATATACAATTTTTCATATGTCTAATGGGTTTGATCATGTTGCCGCATTGATGAATTATGATAAGTTATTATGTGATTTTAGATTCCAAATTATTTTTTATCAAATAGCAATATGTGGGCTGAGAATTGTTTTTTAATATAACTTAAAGTCTAACATGTGTTTTTTAATAATCTTAGATAACGTTGAGAGTATGGGCGGAAGTGATTCATCTAACGTTTATGCCAGGAGAACGTTAGAATCTGGATGACGCTACTTATGTCCCCATAGAAACAGAAGGCCTGCTTGCGAAGTTATGGTGATGCGGAGGGCGGAAGCAAGACAGCAGCCATCGCGAGAACGGGCAGGAGAAGGGCGGATGTGATGGATGTGGACGCTGCCCCCAGGACGGAGGAACGGAAGACCTGATTGTGGGCAGAAGGGAGCTGACACCGCGAGAAGAGCGGATGTGATGGAAGTCGATGACGCTGCCTCCAGGACGGAGGTGTGATGTTTCAACCTATCCGGGTCCTGAAAGAGAGCGGCAAGATACCAGATGTGATGTACTAATTAAGGGCGGAAGTGATAGAGAGAAGACGGACTTTGCCCTTTTGTTATGTGAAGATTTATTGTTTTTAAAATATAAAATATAAATAGATATAATGCAATGGAATTGAGTTGCAGTGGCACTTATCCATCCTATGTCAATTTACTATTTTGATCAATATTAGTGCATGTGCCAAACAGGAAGTGATGCGCTTGTCTAATCTCTGATGAATTAAGGTGGGGGTATAAAAGGGAGAGGGCCCCACCATAACAGTATCCCCTTGATGAAGTCCCCTTGATGAAACGCATTGGGAGTGAATCAGCCTTGCCTCTTGAACCAATGAATGAGCAAAATACTTTCCACTTTCCTCATATAAGCTATTAACTTATTTATTCTCTTAAAAAGACAAGTTTCTTTTTTAAAGTGAATATTATATGCTGAGTTTTTTTAGACCTTTTCCTCTGATTTTATCCACCGGTCTTAAAAGGGTCTATTGTGTTTTATATGTATACGTTTTTATCTATTTCTATGTGTTTTGTGTACTTATTAAATTGTTGAATTATTTATTTATAAGCACTGGCACTTTCATTTTTTATCACATTGTGAGCTTTATTTAATTTTATTAAGGATTAATGCACTTTGGTAAACCAGTCGCTCTGTAGTCATTTAATTTTTCTATACATTTTCTAATACTTTTACCAGTATTATTTATTTGACTTTGAGTTGATGCCTATTAACAATGGGTTGGGTTGACCAAATTGTATTTAGTATCATAAGATACATCACTTATAAAGATATTATATTTTGGTGCCATACCCACCTATTTTTCTTTACACTATTTTTTGGTATATTTTGGGTTGAGGCGGCCTACACATTCAAAATTATGTTTAGAAATAGAGATCGTATTAATAAGAGAAGTGATTTTTGTCAAAAAAAATTTAATGAATGGAATTCCCCTTATAAAAATGCTCCCATAGAAAACATGGATAATATGTTTTGGGAGATGGAGAAAATGCTGACAAAAGAAATAAAGGCATGGTGGGATGTTAGAGGATTAGAGCACTATATATCTGTGAACAGAATTCCCAGGGGCTTAAGACTCCTAAAAAATCCCACGTTTGGCATGGAAAATCCGGACTTCCTAAAAAGTTGGAATAGCATTCTGCATAAGTGCTCTTTGGATTTAATGAGATTGATAATAGAAGAAAAAAAGATTGTATTGTCCAATTTGGAAAAAGATATTTCAAATATGGAAGTGGTAATGGAAGAATCTAAAGAAAAAGAGGAATACAAGATTAATGAAAAAGTTTTAACTAAAAAAGTGGAAAAGGTGGAAGAAATGGTCATGCAGAGCAAGGAAAGAAAATTAATCAGAGACAAAAAAGACTATGAGCAGAATAGAATTAAGAATTGGAGTAGATTTTATGGACAAGAAAGGGCAACTAGAAAATTGCAAGTAGATGAAGGACAGAGTTGGACTACAGTCCCTAGAAGAAGATTTGATCGTAGGAGAGAACAGGCAAATGAACTCACCTCCAGACCCACAACAAGTCGCATGAAAAATAGATTTACTACTCTACAATGTTTAGATTCCAACAGCGACAGTGATTTTTTTATCCCCAGGACAGGATCTTTTAACCAGCAACAGAAAAACCACTTTCAGGGAAACTATAAGGACAGCCTCCCCCTTAAAAAGAATGTACAGAGAAGAGGAATACGGGGAGGCAGGAGGAAGAAATACAAAAAGGCGACACCTGTAGTGGACCCTCTTAAGAAAGGCCTTTTTAACTTATCTAAACACAATCTAAGTAAATCAGAGATCTCTTTGCTCAGTAAAGGTTTGAACTTTGCTCCCACTAGTAATATGAACAAGTTTGACACCTTCAGTGATTTAAACAAATATGTACGTAACCTAACTTTGAAAAGACATTTTTTAAGGAAGGAATCAGCACCTATGAGAAATTATAACGAATCCCTTTCAAAATCCAGACTAAAAGGGAAATCTACTTACTACCCTTTAGAGTCCAAAGGAAATTATATAAGCGTGTTTTACGACATGGTTAAAAAGGATTTATGTGAAAATGAAATAAGCAAGATTAAGAAACAGAATTTAAATAATAGGGAAAAAGAAGCCTTGAAGAATCTCAAAGAGAACAGAGATTTAGTGATAAAACCGGCTGACAAACGGGGAGGGTTAGCCATTATGGACTATGATTATTATCTCAAAGAACCCCATAGACTATTGGATGATGTGAATTCATACGAGAAGCTGGATAATGATCCAGTTAACAATTACATAGATGAATTAAGGACCATTTTGGTACATGGTCTGCATAACAACATCATCAACAAAGAGGAATTCCAATTTCTGATAAATTCTAACCCTCGAATCCCTATATTTTATTTTTTGCCCAAGATACATAAATCACTAACAGAACCCCCGGGCAGTCCTATTATAGCGGGTATTGATTCACTGACTTCAAATTTATCTAAATTTGTGGACCTTTTTCTTCAAAAATATGTAATCAAATTAGAATCTTACCTTAAAGATACCACGAATATGTTGCAGTGTCTAGAGGGAGTCCAGTGGAAACAGAGTTATAACTGATCAACCATAGATGTGCAATCCCTCTACACATGTATAGAGCACACAAAAGGTATAAATGCAGCAAGGGAATCCTTGAGTTGGATGGTACTATGGATGTTTTACAAAGAGAAATCTTATGTGATCTTATGTGTTTTATACTTGACCACAATTATTTTAAGTTTTTAAATCAAATTTATCGTCAAATATGCGGCACGGCTATGGGCACCACTTTTGCACCAAGCTTCGCAAATTTGTTTATGGGATGTTGGGAGAATTGTTACATTTATACCAACAACCCATTTAGGACGAACCTAATTTTGTATAAAAGATATATTGACGATATATTGATTATTTGGGAAGGCATAGAGGCAAGTTTTAACCAATTTTTAATTCATATTTCAAACAACAACATGAATCTTAAATTCACGTCTAATTTTAACACTACTAAAATCGAATTTTTGGATTTGGTACTATCATCGGTGGAAGGTAGCATCTGTACTAAGAACTTTATTAAAACCGTGGATGCTAATAGCTACCTGCATTTTAAGAGTTGCCATTTGGATAAATGGAAGAGGAATATTCCTTACTCTCAATTCCACAGAATAAGACGTAATTGTAGTGACAATAAGACGTGTGAGGAACAACTTGAAATATATACAGGAAGATTCAGAGAAAAGGAATACCCAGAGACGATTCTTACTACTGCACTTCAAAAAACTAAATCGTTGAATAGACCAGAACTCCTTAAATACAAGGTGGAAGTATCAGGTAAATCGGAGAAAATACCTTTCGTTACTTCATTTAATGGTCATGAGGATCAAATTAGAAAAGCATTCAATAAGAATTGGAAGATTCTTTTAATGGACCCAGTATTACGAAACATCCTACCACCAAAACCACAAATTATTTATAAGAAGTCCAAAAATGTAAAAGATCTATTAGCACCAAGCATGCTGCCAGAAAAGAAAACTAAAGTGACATCTAACACGCTTAAATGCAATGGTAGCTATAAGTGCGGCCATTGCAATATTTGTAGGTTTGTTCACCCTAAAAGAAAAACTTTTACAAACTCAGAGGGGTCGAAGGAGTTCAAAATAAAAGACTTTATGAACTGTAACTCCACTTTGGTTATTTACTTACTGGAATGCACCTGTGGACTCAAATACGTGGGCAAAACTAAAAGACTATTGAAAATAAGGATCCAGGAACATATCCGCAAAATACGTAATAAAATAGAAGGACATGCGGTCTCCAAGCATTTTTCCCTAGTACATAATTCCAATCCGGAAGATATAACATTCAAGGCCATTGAACATGTCAAATTAGGGGAAAGAGGAGGAGACCTTGGAAACCTTCTTTCAAGGTGCGAAATGTACTGGTTATTTGAACTGGACACTTTGACACCAAAGGGATTCAATGAATACTATGAGATTGCTCCATTCTTGTAGTGGTAATTTTCCATCTACCAATATACCACACAGTTGATCCAATATTGGTAATGGTTGAGGGCCTGATCAGTACCTTGGAGGGTGACCTACTTGAGAAGATCAGGTATGGTAGATTGATGAGAGATTGTCACCTTTCTTCATTGCAGCCATACCACTGGATGTATGCCCAATACCATCTGATCTTGGAAGCTAAGCACCCGTGGGCCTGGTTAGTACTGGGATGGGAGACCTCCTGGGAATACCAGGTGCTGCAGAGATTCCAGTAGGTGACAATTTCCTGATGGGAACATGAGCAATGAAGATTGAAGTCCAAAGAACATATGGAACTGAAAGAATCCTTGAACACTGAGCCAGCAAATAATATGTGACACACATAAGTGTACATGCAAAACTGTAATGAGGATTACAAATATGTTAAAAATGTGGGAGTCCTTAAACGAAGAACTATCTATTTGAACTTTTTATCAATTCCCTCTATTATGAAAAAAACTACTAAAAAATCATATACAATTTTTCATATATCTAAGGGGTTTGATCATGTTGCCGCATTAATGAATTATGATAAGTTATTAAGTGATTTTAGTTTCCAAATAATTTTTTATCAAATAGCAATATGTGGGCTGAGAATTGTTTTTTAATATAACTTAAAGTCTAACATGTGTTTTTTAATAATCTTAGATAACGTTGAGAGTATGGGCGGAAGTGATTCATCTAACGTTTATGCCAGGAGTACGTTAGAATCTGGATGACGCTACTTATGTCCCCATAGAAACAGAAGGCCTGCTTGCGGAATTATGGTGACGCGGAGGGCGGAAGCAAGACAGCAGCCATCGCGAGAACGGGCAGGAGAAGGGCGGATGTGACGGATGTGGACGCTGCCCCCAGGACAGAGGAATGGAAGACCTGATTGTGGGCGGAAGGGAGCTGACACCGCGAGAAGAGCGGATGTGACGGAAGTTGATGACGCTGCCTCCAGGACGGAGGTGTGATGTTTCAACCTATCCGGGTCCTGAAAGAGAGTGGCAAGATACCAGATGTGATGTACTAATTAAGGGCGGAAGTGATAGAGAGAAGACGGACTTTGCCCTTTTGTTATGTGAAGATTTATTGTTTTTAAAACATAAAATATAAATAGATATAATGCAATGGAATTGAGTTGCAGTGGCACTTATCCATCCTGTGTCAATTTACTATTTTGATCAATATTAGTGCATGTGCCAAACAGGAAGTGATGCACTTGTCTAATCTCTGATGAATTAAGGTGGGGGTATAAAAGGGAGAGGGCCCCACCATAACAGTATCCCCTTGATGAAGTCCCCAGGATGAAACGCATTGGGAGTGAATCAGCCTTGCCTCTTGAACCAATGAATGAGCAAAATACTTTCCACTTTCCTCATATAAGCTATTAACTTATTTATTCTCTTAAAAAGACATGTTTCTTTTTTAAAGTGAATATTATATGCTGAGTTTTTTTAGACCTTTTCCTCTGATTTTATCCACCGGTCTTAAAAGGGTCTATTGTGTTTTATATGTATACGTTTTTATCTATTTCTATGTATTTTGTGTACTTATTAAATTGTTGAATTATTTATTTATAAGCACTGGCACTTTCATTTTTTATCACATTGTGAGCTTTATTTAATTTTATTAAGGATTAATGCACTTTGGTAAACCAGTCGCTCTGTAGTCATTTTATTTTTCTATACATTTTCTAATACTTTTACCAGTATTATTTATTTGACTTTGAGCTGACGCCTATTAACTTTGGGTTGGGTTGACACAATTGTATTTAGTATCATAAGATACATCACTTATAAAGATATTATATTTTGGCGCCATACCCACCTATTTTTCTTTACACTATTTTTTGGTATATTTTGGGTTGATGCGGCCTACACATCCAAAATTATGTTTAGAAATAAAGATCGTATTAATAAGAGAAGTGATTTTTGTCTAAAAAATTTTAATGAATGGAATTCCCCTTATAAAAATGCTCCCATAGAAAACATGGATAATATGTTTTGGGAGATGGAGAAAATACTGACAAAAGAAATAAAGGCATGGTGGGATGTTTGAGGATTAGAGCACTATATATCTGTGAACAGAATTCCCAGGTGCTTAAGACTCCTAAAAAATCCCACGTTTGGCATGGAAAATCCGGACTTCCTAAAAAGTTGGGATAGCATTCTGCATAAGTGCTCTTTGGATTTAATGAGATTGATAATAGAAGAAAAAAAGATTGTATTGTTCAATTTGGAAAAAGATATTTCAAATATGGAAGTGGTAATGGAAGAATCTAAAGAAAAAGAGGAATACAAGATTAATGAAAAAGTTTTAACTAAAAAAGTGGAAAAGGTGGAAGAAATGGTCATGCAGAGCAAGGAAAGAAAATTCATCAGAGACAAAAAAGACTATGAGCAGACTAGAATTAAGAATTGGAGTAGATTTTATGGACAAGAAAGTGCAACTAGAAAATTGCAAGTAGATGATGGACAGAGTTGGACTACAGTCCCTAGAAGAAGATCATAGGAGAGCACACTAAAATGAACTCACATCCAGACCCACAACAAGTCGCATGAAAAATAGATTTACTACTCTACAACGTTTAGATTCCAACAGCGACAGTGATTTTTTATCCCCAGGACAAGATATTTTAACAAGCAACAGTAAAACCACTTTCAGGGAAACTATAAGGACAGCCTCCCCCTTAAAAAGAATGTACGGAGAAGAGGAATACAGGGAGGCAGGAGGAAGAAATACAAAAAGGCGACACCTGTAGTGGACCCTCTTAAGAAAGGCATTTTTAACTTATCTAAACACAATCTAAGTAAATCTGAGATCTCTTTGCTCAGTAAAGGTTTGAACTTTGCTCCCACTAGTAATATGAACAAGTTTGACACCTTCAGTGACTTAAACAAATATGTACGTAATCTAACTTTGAAAAGACATTTTTTAAGGAAGGAATCGGCACCTATGAGAAATTATAATGAATCCTTTTCAAAATCCAGACTAAAAGGGAAATCTACTTACTACCCTTTAGAATCCAAAGGAAATTATATAAGCGTGTTTTATGACATGGTTAAAAAGGATTTATGTGAAAATGAAATAAGCAAGATTAAGAAACAGAATTTAAATAATAGGGAAAAAGAAGCCTTGAAGAATCTCAAAGAGAACAGAGATTTAGTGATAAAACCGGCTGACAAAGGGGGAGGGTTAGTCATTATGGACTATGATTATTATCTCAAAGAAGCCCATAGACTATTGGATGATGTGAATTCATACGAGAAGCTGGATAATGATCAAGTTAACAATTACATAGATGAATTAAGGACCATTTTGGTACATGGTCTGCATAACAACATCATCAACAAAGAGGAATTCCAATTTCTGATGAATACTAACCCTCGAATCCCTATATTTTATTTTTTGCCCAAGATACATAAATCGCTAACAGAACCCCCGGGCAGTCCTATTATAGCGGGTATTGATTCACTGACTTCTAATTTATCTAAATTTGTGGACCTTTTTCTTCAAAAATATGTAATCAAATTAGAATCTTACCTTAAAGATACCACGAATATGTTGCAGTGTCTAGAGGGAGTCCAGTGGAAACAGAGTTATAACTGGGCAACCATAGATGTGCAATCCCTCTACACATGTATAGAGCACACAAAAGGTATAAATGCAGCAAGGGAATTCCTTGAGTTGGATGGTACTATGGATGTTTTACAAAGAGAATTCTTATGTGATCTTATGTGTTTTATACTTAACCACAATTATTTTAAGTTTTTAAATCAATTTTATCGTCAAATATGCGGCACGGCTATGGGCACCACTTTTGCACCAAGCTTCGCAAATTTGTTTATGGGATGTTGGGAGAATTGTTACGTTTATACAAACAACCCATTTAGGACGAACCTAATTTTGTATAAAAGATATATTGACGATATATTGATTATTTGGGAAGGCATAGAGGCAAGTTTTAACCAATTTTTAATTCATATTTCAAACAACAACATGAATCTTAAATTCACGTCTAATTTTAACACTACTAAAATCGAATTTTTGGATTTGGTACTATCATCGGTGGAAGGTAGCATCTGTACTAAGAACTTTATTAAAACCGTGGATGCTAATAGCTACCTGCATTTTAAGAGTTGCCATTTGGATAAATGGAAGAGGAATATTCCTTACTCTCAATTCCACAGAATAAGACGTAATTGTAGTGACAATAAGACGTGTGAGGAACAACTTGAAATATATACAGGAAGATTCAGAGAAAAGGAATACCCAGAGACGATTCTTACTACTGCACTTCAAAAAACTAAATCGTTGAATAGACCAGAACTCCTTAAATACAAGGTGGAAGTATCAGGTAAATCGGAGAAAATACCTTTCGTTACTTCATTTAATGGTCATGAGGGTCAAATTAGAAAAGCATTCAATAAGAATTGGAACATTCTTTTAATGGACCCAGTATTATGAAACATCCTACCACCAAAACCACAAATTATTTATAAGAAGTCCAAAAATGTAAAAGATCTATTAGCACCAAGCATGCTTGCCAGAAAAGAAAACTACAGTGACATCTAACACGCTTAAATGCAATGGTAGCTATAAGTGCGGCCATTGCAATATTTGTAGGTTTGTTCACCCTAAAAGAAAAACTTTTACAAACTCAGAGGGGTCGAAGGAGTTCAAAATAAAAGACTTTATGAACTGTAACTCCACTTCGGTTATTTACTTACTGGAATGCACCTGTGGACTCAAATACGTGGGCAAAACTAAAAGACTATTGGAAATAAGGATCCATGAACATATCCGCAACATACGTAATAAAATAGAAGGACATGCGGTCTCCAAGCATTTTTCCCTAGTACATAATTCCAATCCGGAAGATATAACATTCAAGGCCATTAAACTTGTCAAATTAGGGGAAAGAGGAGGAGACCTTGGAAACCTTCTTTCAAGGTGCGAAATGTACTGGTTATTTGAACTGGACACTTTGACACCAAAGGGATTCAATGAATACTATGAGATTGCTCCATTCTTGTAGTATTAATTTTCCATCTACCAATATACCACACAGTTGATCCAATATTGGTAATGGTTAAGGGCTTGATCTGTACCTTGGAGGGTGACCTACTTGAGAAGATCAGGTATGGTAGATTGACGAGAGATTGTCACCTTTCTTCATTGCAGCCATACCACTGGATGTATGCCCAATACCATCTGATCTTGGAAGCTAAGCACCTGTGGGCCTGGTTAGTACTGGGATGGGAGACCTCCGGGGAATACCAGGTGCTACAGAGATTCCAGTAGGTGACAATTTCCTGATGGGAACATGAGCAATGAAGATTGAAGTCCAAAGAACATATGGAACTGAAAGAATCCTTGAACACTGAGCCAGCAAATAATATGTGACACACATAAGTGTACTTGCAAAACTGTAATGAGGATTACAAATATGTTAAAAATGTGGGAGTCCTTATACGAAGAACTATCTATTTGAACTTTTTATCAATTCCCTCTATTATGAAAAAAACTACTAAAAAATCATATACAATTTTTCATATGTCTAAGGAGTTTGATCATGTTGCCGCATTGATGAATTATGATAAGTTATTAAGTGATTTTAGATTCCAAATAATTTTTTATCAAATAGCAATATGTGGGCTGAGAATTGTTTTTTAATATAACTTAAAGTCTAACATGTGTTTTTTAATAATCTTAGATAACGTTGAGAGTATGGGCGGAAGTGATTCATCTAACGTTTATGCCAGGAGTACGTTAGAATCTGGATGACGCTACTTATGTCCCCATAGAAACAGAAGGCCTGCTTGCGGAGTTATGGTGATGCGGAGGGCGGAAGCAAGACAGCAGCCATCGTGAGAACGGGCAGGAGAAGGGCAGATGTGACAGATGTGGACGCTGCCCCCAGGACGGAGGAAAGGAAGACCTGATTGTGGGCGGAAGGGAGCTGACACCGCAAGAAGAGCGGATGTGACGGAAGTCGATGACGCTGCCTCCAGGACGGAGGTGTGATGTTTCAACCTATCCGGGTCCTGAAAGAGAGCGGCAAGATACCAGATGTGATGTACTAATTAAGGGCGGAAGTGATAGAGAGAAGACGGACTTTGCCCTTTTGTTATGTGAAGATTTATTGTTTTTAAAACATAAAATATAAATAGATATAATGCAATGGAATTGAGTTGCAGTGGCACTTATCCATCCTGTGTCAATTTACTATTTTGATCAATATTAGTGCATGTGCCAAACAGGAAGTGATGCGCTTGTCTAATCTCTGATGAATTAAGGTGGGGGTATAAAAGGGAGAGGGCCCCACCATAACAGTATCCCCTTGATGAAGTCCCCAGGATGAAACGCATTGGGAGTGAATCAGCCTTGCCTCTTGAACCAATGAATGAGCAAAATACTTTCCACTTTCCTCATATAAGCTATTAACTTATTTATTCTCTTAAAAAGACATGTTTCTTTTTTAAAGTGAATATTATATGCTGAGTTTTTTTAGACCTTTTCCTCTGATTTTATCCACCGGTCTTAAAAGGGTCTATTGTGTTTTATATGTATACGTTTTTATCTATTTCTATGTATTTTGTGTACTTATTAAATTGTTGAATTATTTATTTATAAGCACTGGCACTTTCATTTTTTATCACATTGTGAGCTTTATTTAATTTTATTAAGGATTAATGCACTTTGGTAAACCAGTCGCTCTGTAGTCATTTTATTTTTCTATACATTTTCTAATACATTTACCAGTATTATTTATTTGACTTTGAGCTGACGCCTATTAACTTTGGGTTGGGTTGACACAATTGTATTTAGTATCATAAGATACATCACTTATAAAGATATTATATTTTGGCGCCATACCCACCTATTTTTCTTTACACTATTTTTTGGTATATTTTGGGTTGATGCGGCCTACACATCCAAAATTATGTTTAGAAATAAAGATCGTATTAATAAGAGAAGTGATTTTTGTCTAAAAAATTTTAATGAATGGAATTCCCCTTATAAAAATGCTCCCATAGAAAACATGGATAATATGTTTTGGGAGATGGAGAAAATACTGACAAAAGAAATAAAGGCATGGTGGGATGTTTGAGGATTAGAGCACTATATATCTGTGAACAGAATTCCCAGGTGCTTAAGACTCCTAAAAAATCCCACGTTTGGCATGGAAAATCCGGACTTCCTAAAAAGTTGGGATAGCATTCTGCATAAGTGCTCTTTGGATTTAATGAGATTGATAATAGAAGAAAAAAAGATTGTATTGTTCAATTTGGAAAAAGATAATTCAAATATGGAAGTGGTAATGGAAGAATCTAAAGAAAAAGAGGAATTCAAGATTAATGAAAAAGTTTTAACTAAAAAAGTGGAAAAGGTGGAAGAAATGGTCATGCAGAGCAAGGAAAGAAAATTCATCAGAGACAAAAAAGACTATGAGCAGAATAGAATTAAGAATTGGAGTAGATTTTATGGACAAGAAAGTGCAACTAGAAAATTGCAAGTAGATGATGGACAGAGTTGGACTACAGTCCCTAGAAGAAGATCATAGGAGAGCACACTAAAATGAACTCACCTCCAGACCCACAACAAGTCGCATGAAAAATAGATTTACTACTCTACAACGTTTAGATTCCAACAGCGACAGTGATTTTTTATCCCCAGGATAAGATCTTTTAACGAGCAACAGAAAAACCACTTTCAGGGAAACTATAAGGACAGCCTCCCCCTTAAAAAGAATGTACAGAGAAGAGGAATACGGGGAGGCAGGAGGAAGAAATACAAAAAGGCGACACCTGTAGTGGACCCTCTTAAGAAAGGCATTTTTAACTTATCTAAACACAATCTAAGTAAATCTGAGATCTCTTTGCTCAGTAAAGGTTTGAACTTTGCTCCCACTAGTAATATGAACAAGTTTGACACCTTCAGTGACTTAAACAAATATGTACGTAATCTAACTTTGAAAAGACATTTTTTAAGGAAGGAATCGGCACCTATGAGAAATTATAATGAATCCCTTTCAAAATCCAGACTAAAAGGGAAATCTACTTACTACCCTTTAGAATCCAAAGGAAATTATATAAGCGTGTTTTATGACATGGTTAAAAAGGATTTATGTGAAAATGAAATAAGCAAGTTTAAGAAACAGAATTTAAATAATAGGGAAAAAGAAGCCTTGAAGAATCTCAAAGAGAACAGAGATTTAGTGATAAAACCAGCTGACAAAGGGGGAGGGTTAGTCATTATGGACTATGATTATTATCTCAAAGAAGCCCATAGACTATTGGATGATGTGAATTCATACGAGAAGCTGGATAATGATCCAGTTAACAATTACAAAGATGAATTAAGGACCATTTTGGTACATGGTCTGCATAACAACATCATCAACAAAGAGGAATTCCAATTTCTGATGAATACTAACCCTCGAATCCCTATATTTTATTTTTTGCCCAAGATACATAAATCGCTAACAGAACCCCCGGGCAGTCCTATTATAGCGGGTATTGATTCACTGACTTCTAATTTATCTAAATTTGTGGACATTTTTCTTCAAAAATATGTAATCAAATTAGAATCTTACCTTAAAGATACCACGAATATGTTGCAGTGTCTAGAGGGAGTCCAGTGGAAACAGAGTTATAACT
The DNA here is from genome assembly GCA_031769625.1 of Taudactylus pleione. Classification (NCBI taxonomy): domain Eukaryota; kingdom Metazoa; phylum Chordata; class Amphibia; order Anura; family Myobatrachidae; genus Taudactylus; species Taudactylus pleione. Next base: position 646,103 of record JAUIMM010000422.1, read on the forward strand.
GGGCAACCAAAGATGTGCAATCCTTCTACACATGTATAGAGCACACAAAAGGTATAAATGCAGCAAGGGAATTCCTTGAGTTGGATGGTACTATGGATGTTTTACAAAGAGAATTCTTATGTGATCTTATGTGTTTTATACTTAACCACAATTATTTTAAGTTTTTAAATCAATTTTATCATCAAATATGCGGCACGGCTATGGGCACCACTTTTGCACCAAGCTTCGCAAATTTGTTTATGGGATGTTGGGAGAATTGTTACGTTTATACCAACAACCCATTTAGGACAATACTAATTTTGTATAAAAGATATATTGACGATATATTGATTATTTGGGAAGGCATAGAGGCAAGTTTTAACCAATTTTTAATTCATATTTCAAACAACAACATGAATCTTAAATTCACGTCTAATTTTAACACTACTAAAAATAGAATTTTTGGATTTGGTACTATCATCGGTGGAAGGTAGCATCTGTACTAAGAACTTTATTAAAACCGTGGATGCTAATAGCTACCTGCATTTTAAGAGTTGCCATTTGGATAAATGGAAGAGGAATATTCCTTACTCTCAATTCCACAGAATAAGACGTAATTGTAGTGACAATAAGACGTGTGAGGAACAACTTGAAATATATACAGGAAGATTCAGAGAAAAGGAATACCCAGAGACGATTCTTACTACTGCACTTCAAAAAACTAAATCGTTGAATAGACCAGAACTCCTTAAATACAAGGTGGAAGTATCAGGTAAATCGGAGAAAATACCTTTCGTTACTTCATTTAATGGTCATGAGGGTCAAATTAGAAAAGCATTCAATAAGAATTGGAACATTCTTTTAATGGACCCAGTATTACGAAACATCCTACCACCAAAACCACAAATTGTTTATAGGAAGTCCAAAAATGTAAAAGATCTATTAGCACCAAGCATGCTGCCAGAAAAGAAAACTACAGTGACATCTAACACGCTTAAATGCAATGGTAGCTATAAGTGCGGCCATTGCAATATTTGTAGGTTTGTTCACCCTAAAAGAAAAACTTTTACAAACTCAGAGGGGTCGAAGGAGTTCAAAATAAAAGACTTTATGAACTGTAACTCCACTTCGGTTATTTACTTACTGGAATGCACCTGTGGACTCAAATACGTGGGCAAAACTAAAAGACTATAGGAAATAAGGATCCAGGAAAATATCCGCAACATACGTAATAAAATAGAAGGACATGCGGTCTCCAAGCATTTTTCCCTAGTACATAATTCCAATCCGGAAGATATAACATTCAAGGCCATTGAACATGTCAAATTAGGGGAAAGAGGAGGAGACCTTGGAAACCTTCTTTCAAGGCGCGAAATGTACTGGTTATTTGAACTGGACACTTTGACACCAAAGGGATTCAATGAATACTATGAGATTGCTCCATTCTTGTAGTGGTAATTTTCCATCTACCAATATACCACACAGTTGATCCAATATTGGTAATGGTTGAGGGCTTGATCTATACCTTGGAGGGTGACCTACTTGAGAAGATCAGGTATGGTAGATTGACGAGAGATTGTCACCTTTCTTCATTGCAGCCATACCACTGGATGTATGCCCAATACCATCTGATCTTGGAAGCTAAGCACCTGTGGGCCTGGTTAGAACTGGGATGGGAGACCTCCTGGGAATACCAGGTGCTGCAGAGATTCCAGTAGGTGACAATTTCCTGATGGGAACATGAGCAATGAAGATTGAAGTCCAAAGAACATATGGAACTGAAAGAATCCTTGATCACTGAGCCAGCAAATAATATGTGACACACATAAGTGTACTTGCAAAACTGTAATAAGGATTACAAATATGTTAAAAATGTGGGAGTCCTTATACGAAGAACTATCTATTTGAACTTTTTATCAATTCCCTCTATTATGAAAAAAACTACTAAAAAATCATATACAATTTTTCATATGTCTAAGGGGTTTGATCATGTTGCCTCATTGATGAATTATGATAAGTTATTAAGTGATTTTAGATTCCAAATAATTTTTTATCAAATAGCAATATGTGAGCTGAGAATTGTTTTTTAATATAACTTAAAGTCTAACATGTGTTTTTTAATAATCTTAGATAACGTTGAGAGTATGGGCGGAAGTGATTCATCTAACGTTTATGCCAGGAGTATGTTAGAATCTGGATGACGCTACTTATGTCCCCATAGAAACAGAAGGCCTGCTTGCGGAGTTATGGTGACGCGGAGGGCGGAAGCAAGACAGCAGCCATCGCGAGAACGGGCAGGAGAAGGGCGGATGTGACAGATGTGGACGCTGCCCCCAGGACGGAGAAATGGAAGACCTGATTGTGGGCGGAAGGGAGCTGACACCGCAAGAAGAGCGGATGTGACGGAAGTCGATGACGCTGCCTCCAGGACGGAGGTGTGATGTTTCAACCTATCCGGGTCCTGAAAGAGAGCGGCAAGATACCAGATGTGAAGTACTAATTAAGGGCGGAAGTGATAGAGAGAAGACGGACTTTGCCCTTTTGTTATGTGAAGATTTATTGTTTTTAAAACATAAAATATAAATAGATATAATGCAATGGAATTGAGTTGCAGTGGCACTTATCCATCCTGTGTCAATTTACTATTTTGATCAATATTAGTGCATGTGCCAAACAGGAAGTGATGCGCTTGTCTAATCTCTGATGAATTAAGGTGGGGGTATAAAAGGGAGAGGGCCCCACCATAACAGTATCCCCTTGATGAAGTCCCCAGGACGAAACGCATTGAGAGTGAATCAGCCTTGCCTCTTGAACCAATGAATGAGCAAAATACTTTCCACTTTCCTCATATAAGCTATTAACTTATTTATTCTCTTAAAAAGACAAGTTTCTTTTTTAAATTGAATATTATATGCTGAGTTTTTTTAGACCTTTTCCTCTGATATTATCCACCGGTCTTAAAAGGGTCTATTGTGTTTTATATGCATACGTTTTTATCTATTTCTATGTATTTTGTGTACTTATTAAATTGTTGAATTATTTATTTATAAGCACTGTCACTTTCATTTTTTATCACATTGTGAGCTTTATTTAATTTTATTAAGGATTAATGCACTTTGGTAAACCAGTCGCTCTGTAGTCATTTTATTTTTCTATACATTTTCTAATACTTTTACCAGTATTATTTATTTGACTTTGAGCTGACGCCTATTAACTTTGGGTTGGGTTGACACAATTGTATTTAGTATCATAAGATACATCATTTATAAAGATATTATATTTTGGCGCCATACCCACCTATTTTTCTTTACACTATTTTTTGGTATATTTTGGGTTGAGGCGGCCTACACATTCAAAATTATGTTTAGAAATAGAGATCGTATTAATAAGAGAAGTGATTTTTGTCTAAAAAATTTTAATGAATAGAATTCCCCTTATAAAAATGCTCCCATAGAAAACATGGATAATATGTTTTGGGAGATGGAGAAAATACTGACAAAAGAAATAAAGGCATGGTGGGATGTTTGAGGATTAGAGCACTATATATCTGTGAACAGAATTCCCTGGGGCTTAAGACTCCTAAAAAATCCCACGTTTGGCATGGAAAATCCGGACTTCCTAAAAAGTTGGGATAGCATTCTGCATAAGTGCTCTTTGGATTTAATGAGATTGATAATAGAAGAAAAAAAGATTGTATTGTTCAATTTGGAAAAAGATATTTCAAATATGGAAGTGGTAATGGAAGAATCTAAAGAAAAAGAGGAATACAAGATTAATGAAAAAGTTTTAACTAAAAAAGTGGTAAAGGTGGAAGAAATGGTTATGCTGAGCAAGGAAAGAAAATTCATCAGAGATAAAAAAGACTATGAGCAGAATAGAATTAAGAATTGGAGTAGATTTTATGGACAAGAAAGTGCAACTAGAAAATTGCAAGTAGATGATGGACAGAGTTGGACTACAGTCCCTAGAAGAAGATCATAGGAGAGCACACTAAAATGAACTCACCTCCAGACCCACAACAAGTCGCTTGAAAAATAGATTTACTACTCTACAATGTTTAGATTCCAACAGCGACAGTGATTTTTTATCTCCAGGACAGGATCTTTTAACGAGCAACAGAAAAACCACTTTCAGGGAAACTATAAGGACAGCCTCCCCCTTAAAAAGAATGTACGGAGAAGAGGAATACAGGGAGGCAGGAGGAAGAAATACAAAAAGGCGACACCTGTAGTGGACCCTCTTAAGAAAGGCATTTTTAACTTATCTAAACACAATCTAAGTAAATCAGAGATCTCTTTGCTCAGTAAAGGACTGAACTTTGCTCCCACTAGTAATATGAACAAGTTTGACACCTTCAGTGACTTAAACAAATATGTACGTAATCTAACTTTGAAAAGACATTTTTTAAGGAAGGAATCGGCTCCTATGAGAAATTATAATGAATCCCTTTCAAAATCCAGACTAAAAGGGAAATCTACTTACTACCCTTTAGAATCCAAAGGAAATTATTTAAGCGTGTTTTATGACATGGTTATAAAAGGATTTATGTGAAAATGAAATAAGCAAGATTAAGAAACAGAATTTAAATAATAGGGAAAAAGAAGCCTTGAAGAATCTCAAAGAGAACAGAGATTTAGTGATAAAACCGGCTGACAAAGGGGGAGGGTTAGTCATTATGGACTATGATTATTATCTCAAAGAAGCCCATAGACTATTGGATGATGTGAATTCATACGAGAAGCTGGATAATGATCCAGTTAACAATTACATAGATGAATTAAGGACCATTTTGGTACATGGTCTGCATAACAACATCATCAACAAAGAGGAATTCCAATTTCTGATGAATACTAACCCTCGAATCCCTATATTTTATTTTTTGCCAAAGATACATAAATCACTAACAGAACCCCTGGGCAGTCCTATTATAGCGGGAATTGATTCACTGACTTCTAATTTATCTAAATTTGTGGACATTTTTCTTCAAAAATATGTAATCAAATTAGAATCTTATGTGTTTTATACTTAACCACAATTATTTTAAGTTTTTAAATCAATTTTATCGTCAAATATGCGGCACGGCTATGGGCACCACTTTTGCACCAAGCTTCGCAAATTTGTTTATGGGATGTTGGGAGAATTGTTATGTTTATACCAACAACCCATTTAGGACGAACCTATTTTTGTATAAAAGATATATTGACGATATATTGATTATTTGGGAAGGCATAGAGGCAAGTTTTAACCAATTTTTAATTCATATTTCAAACAACAACATGAATCTTAAATTCACGTATAATTTTAACACTACTAAAATAGAATTTTTGGATTTGGTACTATCATCGGTGGAAGGTAGCATCTGTACTAAGAACTTTATTAAAACCGTGGATGCTATTAGATACCTGCATTTTAAGAGTTGCCATTTGGATAAATGGAAGAGGAATATTCCTTACTCTCAATTCCACAGAATAAGACGTAATTGTAGTGACAATAAGATGTGTGAGGAACAACTTGAAATATATACAGGAAGATTCAGAGAAAAGGAATACCCAGAGACGATTCTTACTACTGCACTTCAAAAAACTAAATCGTTGAATAGACCAGAACTCCTTAAATACAAGGTGGAAGTATCAGGTAAACCAGAGAAAAAACCTTTCGTTACTTCATTTAATGGTCATGAGGGTCAAATTAGAAAAGCATTCAATAAGAATTGGAACATTCTTTTAATGGACCCAGTATTACGAAACATCCTACCACCAAAACCACAAATTGTTTATAGGAAGTCCAAAAATGTAAAAGATCTATTAGCACCAAGCATGCTGCCAGAAAAGAAAACTACAGTGACATCTAACACGCTTAAATGCAATGGTAGCTATAAGTGCGGCCATTGCAATATTTGTAGGTTTGTTCACCCTAAAAGAAAAACTTTTACAAACTCAGAGGGGTCGAAGGAGTTCAAAATAAAAGACTTTATGAACTGTAACTCCACTTCGGTTATTTACTTACTGGAATGCACCTGTGGACTCAAATACGTGGGCAAAACTAAAAGACTATTGGAAATAAGGATCCTGGAACATATCCGCAACATACGTAATAAAATAGAAGGACATGCGGTCTCCAAGCATTTTTCCCTAGTACATAATTCCAATTCGGAATATATAACATTCAAGGCCATTGAACATGTCAAATTAGGGGAAAGAGGAGGAGACCTTGGAAACCTTCTTTCAAGGCACGAAATGTACTGGTTATTTGAACTGGACACTTTGACACCAAAGGGATTCAATGAATACTATGAGATTGCTCCATTCTTGTAGTGGTAATTTTCCATCTACCAATAAACCACACAGTTGATCCAATATTGGTAATGGTTGAGGGCTTGATCTGTACCTTGGAGGGTGACCTACTTGAGAAGATCAGGTATGGTAGATTGACGAGAGATTGTCACCTGTCTTCATTGCAGCCATACCACTGGATGTATGCCCAATACCATCTGATCTTGGAAGCTAAGCACCCGTGGGCCTGGTTAGTACTGGGATGGGAGACCTCCTGGGAATACCAGGTGCTGCCGAGATTCCAGTAGGTGACAATTTCCTGATGGGAACATGAGCAATGAAGATTGAAGTTCAAAGAACATATGGAACTGAAAGAATCCTTGAACACTGAGCCAGCAAATAATATGTGACACACATAAGTGTACATGCAAAACTGTAATAAGGATTACAAATATGTTAAAAATGTGGGAGTCCTTATACGAAGAACTATCTATTTGAACTTTTTATCAATTCCCTCTATTATGAAAAAAACTACTAAAAAATCATATACAATTTTTCATATGTCTAAGGGGTTTGATCATTTTGCCGCAATGATGAATTATGATAAGTTATTATGTGATTTTAAATTCCAAATAATTTTTTATCAAATAGCAATATGTGGGCTGAGAATTGTTTTTTAATATAACTTAAAGTCTAACATGTGTTTTTTAATAATCTTAGATAACGTTGAGAGTATGGGCGGAAGTGATTCATCTAACGTTTATGCCAGGAGTACATTAGAATCTGGATGACGCTACTTATGTCCCCATAGAAACAGAAGGCCTGCTTGTGTAGTTATGGTGATGCGGAGGGCGGAAGCAAGACAGCAGCCATCGTGAGAACGGGCAGGAGAAGGGCGGATGTGATGGATGTGGATGCTGCCCCCAGGACAGAGGAACAGAAGACCTGATTGTGGGTGGAAGGGAGCTGACACCGCGAGAAGAGCGGATGTGATGGAAGTCAATGACGCTGCCTCCAGGACGGAGGATTGATGTTTCAACCTATCCGGGTCCTGAAAGAGAGCAGCAAGATACCGGATGTGATGTTCTAATTAAGGGCGGAAGTGATAGAGAGAAGACGGACTTTGCCCTTTTGTTATGTGAAGATTTATTGTTTTTAAAATATAAAATATAAATAGATATAATGCAATGGAATTGAGTTTCAGTGGCACTTATCCATCCTATGTCAATTTAGTATTTTGATCAATATTAGTGCATGTGCCAAACAGGAAGTGATGCGCTTGTCTAATCTCTGATGAATTAAGGTGGGGGTATAAAAGGGAGAGGGCCCCACCATAACAGTATCCCCTTGATGAAGTCCCCAGGACGAAACGCGTTGGGAGTGAATCAGCCTTGCCTCTTGAACCAATGAATGAGCAAAATACTTTCCACTTTCCTCATATAAGCTATTAACTTATTTATTCTCTTAAAAAGACAAGTTTCTTTTTTAAAGTGAATATTATATGCTGAGTTTTTTTAGACCTTTTCCTCTGATTTTATCCACCAGTCTTAAAAGGGTCTATCGTGTTTTATATGTATACGTTTTTATCTATTTCTATGTATTTTGTGTACTTATTAAATTGTTGAATTATTTATTTATAAACACTGGCACTTTCATTTTTTATCACATTGTGAGCTTTATTTACTTTTATTAAGGATTAATGCACTTTGGTAAACCAGTCGCTCTGTAGTCATTTTATTTTTCTATAAATTTTCTAATACTTTTACCAGTATTATTTATTTGACTTTGAGCTGATGCCTATTAACACTGGGTTGGGTTGACACAATTGTATTTAGTATCATAAGATACGTCACTTATAAAGATATTATATTTTGGCGCCATACCCACCTATTTTTCTTTTATATATATGTAGTCATTATATATTTCATTTGATTTCTTTTTAAAACCAAACTTATAACTTTTATTGATTTTTTTAGTATCTTTAAATATTATACAATTTAAATTAAAACACAATTGTATGTACAGTAAAATGTCTACATATTTTTGTATAGTATATTAATCTATATCAGTTTTCCTAAACTCATCATCTGTATTTGACAAAAATAAGACCATCATTTTTTGTAAAAAAAGGTCCATACTCCTAATTGCATTTCCTGTGGTTTTTGCAGTCATAAAATATACTTCAAAATAAAGTGGTTCAGTACATAATTAAGTTAATCTAAATACATACATGAACCAGGGAAACAATTTTTACCTATTTACTCTGCTTGATTTGCACAGATTATTATCCAGGGTCATTGTAATCAGCCCATGTCTTCTAACTGTTTGGAAAGGCATTTCAAAAACAATAGTGAGATAATTAACATGTTCAACTTCATACCCAATAGTTAGATTGGCATCATTCATATTTTACAACCTTTAATTAAGTAATATATTTACTTCACATATATTTAGCCACATTTACCAGACAATCTCCGTAACTACATTCAATAAACTGTGTTGTTCCTTGATAATCTCCTATAGTTTAGTAAGTGCACAGGATAACAAAATTTAAGAAAAGTTTTTTAGATTACCTGCCCTCAAATACCTTAGATTGACAAATAAATAGTTCATGTATTGATTTCTGAAGTGAGCAATATTAAAATTATTATTAATTCATTATATTAACATCTTGACCATTCCACAAATGTGAGGTTAGGTAGCAATACATAGTTAATACTTCAAAGTATTATTGATCACAATGAATAAGGATAGAGACTATGGCCCTCATTGTTTTGAAGTGCTTCTTTCAGGTTACCACCCACAGCTTAGCTTGCGATCAGGGTGATGGTCACAATGATCATCACCATCGCGACCATCGGGGCTTACGACCAGACCCTAAAGTTGGGTCTGGGCTCTCGTAAGTCCCAGGGAACTTCCTGCTCTGTTTGAGCAGGAAGTTCCCCACTGACCTCATCAATGAGGTCAGTGGGGCTGCCCCCAAACGGCAAGCATTCTGACTGGAATGCCTCCATTTGGCCGGGCATGCCCCCGGCCCACCCAGCAAACGGGGCGAGCTGTCACTCAACATCGACAGCTCGCCCCATCTGCTACAAGACCCCTAATGATGGAGCGCCCGTCGCTAGCCAGGCTCACATATGTGCACAACGGAGCCGGCTCCGTCGTGCGCATGCTCTGTGGGGACCATCGACCTGGTTGCGAGTGCATCAGCGCTTGCGACCGGGTCTGAATGATACCCTATGACACTATTCTATACCTATTAATATAATATGATTGCTATGATGACCTGATGATAGATTTGTAATCTGCATTTTTAAATAACATTAAATATTAAAAATATTGTTATTTGAATTTGTCAAATAAATGAAGCAAGTTTCATTGCTAATAAGGTGCACAAATCTGCCTTGGGAGTACGTGTGGTATTAACAAAAGGGAGAGAAAGAATAAGATTCTGTGTGGGGGCACACTTATAGGGAGAAAATATAGTTAAAGCTTAACTTTAAATAAATAATACCAATTAAATAAGAGGAGTTGATTATTGAAAAATTAAAATATTTAATACAAATTCAACTATAATTAATCACTGCTGCAAAATGCGAAATATTAACTAGATCAAATCATCAAAACAGTATCATACTGTAATATCTCTGCCGGTAAACAATTACACTCTCTTTAATATTCATAAATGAATATGGAAGAAATACACTTTAAAAAGTTCTTATATTGTATTAAATAAATGCTCCTTCAAAAAAATCTCTGTGCATACATATCCACATTATGGTACTGGAAACCTTCTGATTGAAATATATATGGATAATTCACATACAAGAAAAGAATATAAAGAAAAGTATATATATTGTCTAAACAGATATTGTCTAAACCACTTCTGCTGCTTATATAATTATTATCATAATCCAAAATTGGATATTATATTGTTAATTTGTATTATTTACCAGTTGCTTTGTATTTATTAAATAAACAATTAGTTTCTTTCCTATCCTCTAGGGCAGGGGTCTTCAAACTTGGCCCTCCAGCTGCTGTGGAACTACACATCCCAGCATGCACTGCCACCTTTTGATATAACAGCATGCTAAAACTATGTGCGGTGCATGCTGGGATGTGTAGTTCCACAGCATCTGAAGGGCCAAGTTTGAAGACCCCTGCTCTAGGGATTATCCTATGATGGCAAACAGCAGAAGGGGACTAGTTATTTAGACATCGGCACTATTGTTCCTATATCCCTAAAATCCTTCTTTATTGATTTTCTATCCTGATGGATATTAGGGTTACCTACATAATAATTTAGATCTTTGCCAATTAAGCACAATACAACCAATTTAAGTATTAGTGTTTTGGATACATCTAAGAGACATTTGTGAATACTATACACAAATACTAAATGGAACACAGATACGCTTAATATGGATATATCTGCTAATTAAGGATAAAACATCAAACCAGTGGAGAGTATTTTTTTGGATATGCCTTAAGGATTTCATTTTGGATTAATTTAAAATACCCACTTGGAATTATTAATACCATTTTGGACTAAAATTCTCACAGAAAACAGATCTGCAAAAGTTTGGGATTGTTCATACATGTTGCTGGGATACCTTAGGATGTATATACCTGTATAATAAGGAATGTATACGACTGTCTGTCAACAAAACATTATACCATTCGATAAAATACATCTATGAATTTAATTTTTGTAATCATTAATATATTGACTGAACTCGGTTTTCTTTGGAATAAAATCAACCATAGGGTAAATATGCAGGAATATCCATCCTTATGAACACTGCAATATTGCAGGAAAACAACTACCATTAAAAGGATAAAAATAGCAATTATCTACAAATATAGCCATCAACAGGTTTCCAAATCATTATATTAGGGTGTTGTCTATTATATGATAATTGTTCCCAGTTACTAAAAGGGTGCACCCATGGTATATTCATATGTTGATATTTGATTTATTGTCTTTTGCATATTTTATACATTGATTTGATTCTTGCTTTTGAAATGTGGGTTTAGGAAATGTCTTAGACATCTGTTTAGACAATATATATACTTTTCTTTATATACTTTTCTTGTATGTGAATTATCCATATATATTTCAATCAGAAGGTTTCCAGTACCATAATGTGGATATGTATGCACAGAGATTTTTTTGAAGGAGCATTTAATACAATATAAGAGCTTCATAAAGTGTACTATAGCAGATTGAGTGGGAGATTTATGCAATACAGGAATTTCTTCCATAATTATTTATGAATATTAAAGAGAGTGTAATTGTTTACCGGCAGAGATATTACAGTATGATACTGTTTTGATGATTTGATATAGTTAATATTTCGCCTTTTGCACCAGTGATTAATTATAGTTGAATTTGTATTTTATATTTATATTTTTCAATAATTAACTCCTCTTATTTTATTGGTATTATTTATTAAAAGTTAAGTTTTAACTATATTTTCTCCCTATAAGTGTGCCCCCACACAGAGTTTTATTATTTCTCTCCCTTTTGTTACTACAATTATTATACATGACTCTGGGGGGGCACCACTGACTAAACAATATTGCTACCAAAATATTTATATAAGGTAGTTCTGTTAAAATTTTAATTTTTAGTGATTATTTTTGTAAGTATTGGGAGAACGTAATCTTACATTAAGGTACATTTTTTTGAATTACCCTTTGTCCTTTCCTTTGTGCGGTTTTGCCTCAAAACCCCCTTTATATGAGTACATGTGGTATATAAGTAATTGTGAAGAGTGAAAGGATAGTTAAGATACAGTAAAATATTAAAATAGTCTAATAACAAAGGACATATAGAAAAATTGCACAGTATAGAATGCAATAATGATTATATTCATCGTAGATCAAATCACAAGTAAATAATGGTATATTTTGGTCACCTAATATATGGCTAGGAACATAATGCCTGATTCAGAGACGGACGCTCTGAAAGAGTGCTCGCTCTGAATCAGGGCATTTTTTTTTTGAGCAACCTCCTGGCCACTCGCATAGCTGTGGCTGACCACCCACAGCTATTGCAAGCGGCCAGGATGATGTTTGTGATGGTCAAGACCATTGCGACCATCGGGCTTGTGACAAGACCCTTGTGGTAGGGTCTTGTGGCCACAAGCCCCAGAGAGCTTCTGGCTCTAATAGAGCCAGAAGCTCTCTCACTGACATCATTGGTGATGTCAGTGGGGCTGCCCACAAATGGCAGGTGTTCGCTTGGGAACACTTCCGTTTGTGAAGCCACCCCCTGCCACACCTACAAAATGGGGCAAGCTGTTGATCAACTCTGACAGCCACCCCTTTTGTAGTGAGCTATGGAGTGAGTGCTTCTTGCTCTCGCTCCGGGGCTCGCGCATGCGCAGTGCACACGTCGTGCATGCGCCACCATCATCCTGATTGCGAGTGCTATGCGCTTGTGAGTGGGTCTGAATCAGGCCTATAGTGTATTCAAAAAGCACCGGCAATATGATTGATATATATATATATATACGCAGACTCCAGAAGTGCAGCGCTCAGGGTATAACAAAAACAAGCCAATAGTCAATATCTTTTCAACATTTCAATCTTATTCAGATTTTCATCAGGAAATGAATAATACAAAAAAGACACCTTACCTTATACCCCTCACCCAGCAAGTGCACATGTGTGCAATCTGAGCCAGCTCAGATGGCAGGGACGCACAGAGATGATGTCAACAGCGTATCAATGCTGTGCACGTCAGTGACAAATCCCGGTAACCCAGGCAACCCATTATACAATACAGACACTGAAAACAAATATAAAAAGACAATATTAACTGACAGGACATTAATTGATCCAAGTGTAAGACACACTATGCAGAATAAAATATATAGAATATATAAATAGAAAGCATATAGTAATACAATACATCTTAAATCATCTTAGTCCCTATTAAAGCATGAAAAAAGGCAGCACTACCAAGTGTATATAATGAAGCATCTTAATCCCTACTTAAACAAGAAAGTGATAAAACTTCATTAAGTCCTTTAGGGGATATGACATCTAAAAAATGATTCCCAAAGGCCTCTTTTCTCAAAAGAATTCTGTTCCTATCACCACCTCTTTTAAGAGGCGGTATGTGGTCTATCATCCTGTATTTCAAGCTCGCCAGATTATGCCCAGCTGCAAGAAAGTGGCGAGCCACTGGTTGGCCGCTACAACCCTTATTTAATGCAGTTCTAATCGCAGATCTATGCACCCCCATTCTTTCTTTAAACTTTCTAGAGGTCTTACCAATATAGGTAAGACCACATAGGCACACAATTTGATAAATAACAAAAGAAGACTCACAAGTAAGATGATGTCTAATCTGGAGTTTTTTCCCAGAATGGGGGTAATAAAAAAGATCTCCCGTCAACATATGTCTACAAGTTACACATGTACAACTGAAGCTTCCACATGTTTTAGGTGGTAAAAAATGTCTAGGGGTACTGACGCCTCTACCAGTGATGTCAGTTTTCACAAGCAAGTCCCTCAGATAACTCCCACGAGAGTAGCAGGGACATAAAACCTGATCATGAAGTTGTAAATCATTATCAGTCAGGACCAGCTGCCATAATTTTTTACTGAAATGATTGATCTGAGGGGACAGGGTATTAAACTGAGTAACCCACGTGAATTTATTGCTAGACTCAGCCTGAATTTTCAGGGTTTTACGTCCCTGCTACTCTCGTGGGAGGAATCTGGGTCAGATGTTTGTTAATAATTTGGAGCAAGGGACACCCCACCCTTCCTCTTTGGATATCTATGTATAATTTAAAAAAAGAGGGCACTCCATTGATCTGCCATTACAAGTAAACTAATCAATTTTCATATAAACATAGCTTTTCAGTGGAAGCCTCCACCATTATGTTTTTATTATTAAAAAAATTCTAACACATGGGATATCAAAATAATAGATTTTTTTTGCACATATATTCATTTAGTGAAAAATCTATCTATAGTATAATTTAAAGTTAATGTGTTATGCATGTTGCTTGTGTCTATGTGAAATGTATATAGTTAGTAACTTACATAAAAAATAATAATTAAAATTTTTGATTTAAAAAATATTTAATGTTAAATATCTTCTGTTTTTATTTATAACATATAATGGTATCAAGTTTAAGCTATTTCATTGGTCACTCATGATTTAAATACTTATTCAATATATATTTTTTTTACAATAGCATATAAAAGTATTTCAATGTAATTTTTAATTATCAGTAAATTCGCATGATAATGTTTCTATTCAGCAGAACATGTCTCCAAACCATATACTCCTAAACACATTTTGCAGCTGTGACATTAACAATCATGTAACAAATATAATTAGGTATTTTCAGTCAATCCAAAGAAGCCACTCCATTGTATTCTATGCTCTCTCCAATTGTCATTAATACAAACCAACTGACTCATTGGAGCCAACACAATTGCACTTTAACTAGCAATTAACAAAGATTCAGTAGATAGTTATGCCATTTTACAAAAAACTTTTCATGTTTTGTTTAAATATATACAGAATGCTAACATCTCAATGCATTTGAAATATATTTATGTATTTAACAATAAATAATTTTTTACTAAATTTTTAATCCAGTGTAAATTGTATACACATACAGATGTAAGAGAAATCAGAACTTAACTTTTTATAGAACAACAGTTTTTAGCAGCTGCAACCAAAAGGTAAATGCAGATTAATTTGTGTTTGATATTGTGTCTATTGTTATCTTTAGGATTCTTCCATTTGCCGAGCAGCTATACATGCTGGACTACTAACCAATGATGGGGGACAAGTGACAGTGAGGAAGACTCAGGTCCAGACTAGTTATAGTGGATCCACAAGGAATGGAATAACAACCAGTGACTATGGAACTTGGTTGGGGTCATTTATATTTCTCACAGCAGGTATTCCTCTACCAAGTAATAGTGAGAGACATACTATGGACTTTGCAACATTCTGCTCACAGTATATAGCACTGATGTAATTTTGAGAAATGAAAGCATTGCTGTATTGTATTGTGGTATTAATTAGTAATTTTTGTGACCACTTGTTACTACACGAATACTTTATGTTATGACTCAAATTTAGTTTTTATGTACATTACCACTGCATTGGTTCTCTAGAAAGTATCTGAAAGTATCTGAATATATATTGAAAATATACTTTACTGCATGATTATCTGCAAACAGTTATACTTATTGAAGTTTAAAAAGTGTATATTTAGCATGTGCTTTATGGTAAGAATAATATACTGTAAAATATATTATTTATTTACATAGTATGGAAAATAATGCACATGGCAATATTTAAAACTTTAAGGCATAAGGGGCTATAGAGCCTCATATGACACTCAACTGGGATAATATACAGGTCCCCAAAATAAATAATGTTAACATTCTCAAATCAACATGAATGACCATGACACCATCCCAAAAAGCTGCCTGCAGGGTACATTGGTACTTGCAGATCGACATCAGCTGGAGAGCCATAGACTACCACCCATTGTCCTACAATTCAGAGACTGATAGTATAGTCCTCATTGCTATGAAAGATGTATTTACAATTGCCAATATCAACTTTTAGTTTGGCATTATTTAGATTATTGTTAGGTACTGGGCAAATGGATAAATCATTCACCTTTCCCCTCTAACTGGCTATCAGAAGCGTACAAATAGAATACAAAGCATTTATCAAAAAATGCATTGTTTTACTTAGCTTTGATGAATAAGGATAGCATCCAAACAATAGAGTCTGTATCTGTGCACACTTCCCAGTTACCATGTATCCTCAAATTAGAGACCAATTCACTTCTAATATAAACTTCACACATTACTTCACATAATGAAGTATCAACCCTACACTTTTTAGATACTTTCCAATCATAAAAAGAGATAATTATGATTTAATGCATTTAGGCAGTTGATTGCAGCTGACTCTAATTATAAAATATGAACACAATGTGGCATTAACACTACATAAAATCTTAAATTATAAATATATATTGTTTATATTCAAGCACAATAAAGAACAGAATGTAATTTATATCCAAGGCTTTCAATATATAACCTTAATTTAATCTACAATTACAAAATTGTTTATTAAAAAGAAAATATTCACTTATTCTCTGATTTTGGAAATGCATAATTATAGTTAAATAAATATTTTTTTTATTTATAACGAAATTGTATCAATGTTAATCTGGGTACTCACTGGCCGATATATTGGGCAATCAATTGATCGGCCAATATATCATTCCCCCAGTCGGCCAGTGTGTACAGACAATTTCCCTGATTCAGACCCGGACACAAGTGGACGGACGCACGTACGGCGTACGAGCCGAAAAATGCAAATTCAAGCACTCGCTCGTAATTTCATATGCAGCTAATCTTCCTCCCCATAGTCTACCAACCCCTCCTCTAGCTAACGAGCGAGCCAAATTGTGACCTTACATCTCCAATTTTGCATGCAGGGAACGCTCGCACCAGTCCAAACCGGAAGTGGGCCTGTCAGTTTTTGATTACCTGCTCGTTCATTCTGCTTACATCCTTTAATCGTATCATGCCAATCAACAGATCAATTAGCTTAATTGCTCTTCACATTATTTTTTTTTCATTTGCAATAAACTTTACTCTTGTCCGTGTTTGTTTTTTCACGTAGAATACGTACGGATTAAACAATGGTTTCCTTTATCCAAAATACATGTTTGTGTCATTTTTCATATTGTTTTCCATGTTTTGTCTGACGCATATTTTACTTGTTTAATTTTTTGATTTAAATTAGCTAACGCATGTCACTGCATTAAGCCAAATATAACTCACATTAGATTTTTAAGCCTGTCGAACACATGACTCATACACTAACCAATAGAATGGTTCCTGTTAATTTTCCAAATACATTAGCCAATCAAAATTATTTTCTTGGCTTTATTAAAACTGTTTTTTCCGAAATCCACCATTGCCATCATGAGAGCCTCTGCGTTCACCAGGCGTGAGCTGCTAGTCCTGACGGAGGTAATGGACCGGCGGATAACCAGCCAGCCTCCCCCCATCACCAACAGAGAGAAGCGATCCGCCTATGCGGAGGTTCGCCGCCGCCTGCGCTCCTTCGGCTCACGCTGACAGATTGGCCAGCTGGAGCGCAGGTGGTCGGATCTGCAACGATGCACGCCACGCTTGCTGGCATGTTTCAGACAGCGGATAGCTGAAAGAAAGTTTTTTTTTTCGCTTTATTTTTTTATTTTGTGGCCCTATTTGCGTGTGCATGTTTTCCTTCTTGCCCTGTTTGTTTATATAATACATATCTGCATGTGCATGGTTTCCTTCTTGCCCTGTTTGTTTATTTAATACATATATGCATGTGCATGTTTTCCTTCTTGCCCTGTTTGTTTATTTAATACATATCTGCATGTGCATGTTTTCCTTCTTGCCCTGTTTGTTTATTTAATACATATCTGTGTGTGCATGGTTTGTTTTTTTAAAATTTTTCGGTCTCTAAATATTTTTTCAGGATGTTTTAAAGTTTAAAAATTAATCCAACCTTAAATTGTTATCCATCATTTAGGGGCAGAGTGCAGAATACGCCAACATCGGCAGCGACGCCGTCGGCCACGTCCCCTATCCCCAACTCCCAGCCAATCCTCCTCTCCCCACCCTACCCCTAATTCACCCTCCAACCCAGCATGGCCAGACCCGGATGCCCCTCCCTCTAGTATACTTCCCATCCCTCAAAATTCACCCTCCCCTCAACCCCCCTCTCTCTTTTCATCACCCTCCCCTCCAACCACCCCTCTCTTTTCCACCCCCTCCCCCCCTTCAGAAATCAACCCTCCTCCTACAGACCTGCATTGGCCCACCTCCGAGGAGGACGATGGTGATGCTTCAGGACCAGGTGGCATTGTCAATGGTATGTTTCCCTTTTACCTTGATTTTACAAATTTTTTTGGGGGTTGTTCTCCTTTGCCTGTGCATTTTTATTTGTTAAATTTTTTGACATGTTTGTTAGATATATCTGGTTTTAGAAATGTCTATGATGTTTGGCCCTTACACATATCACACATGTCCAAACACTCATACTTGTATCTCTTGTTTACGGTACCCACCAAAGTAGTTTTTCTGAGTTTTTCTCTTTTTTTCAATTTCTTATTTTTGTCGTGTTTATTTCGAATTTACTTGGGCAAAGAATGTTGGCTTTGAATTGTAATGTTTGTCCAATTTATTTTGGGTTTGAAAATTGCATTTCCTTTGGCAGTTGTTTCTCAAACAAAATTATGGATTTTTTGATTAAGAACCTCAATTTTTAAACCCACAGAGGACCAGAGGCGGCTGACGGAGGCAGCAGCATGTGTGGAGAGGCTGAGGGGCCATGTGATAGGCATGCTGGTGGTCCTCGATCACATGGCAGGGATCCTGCAGCATTAATTTTTTTCATTTAACACAATTTTGTCACTTTTTCAAATAATAAAAAAATAGGTTCGTTTGAAGTCTCATTCCTTCTCTGTAAATATTATATTGTTTAACCTTACCTAAGTCGACTATTGCAGCAAGTTTTTAAAAGTAATGTAACTTAGATTCGAGAAAGCTGAATTCGGTCAGCTGGCACATTCAACACCTAACAATACCAATAGGTTTATTTTTTGTTTGTTATAACTATTTTTATTTTTTGGGGGGTAAGGTAAATATTAAATTAAACCTGTTTAGGCCGAGAATCTAAAACATATTAATTCACCATAATACCTTGGTGTGTTTGATTTGAGCCACTAAGCATGGTAAAATACTGCACAATTTAAATCATAAATGGATTAGCCCTTAATCAAGTTTCCAATTTGGGAACCACGTTACACTTGCATGTAATTTAGAATGGAAATGTTTGTTATAATGTCACAAAAATGTATTAAGTAAAAAATTAGAAACACAAAGTGATTAAGGACAAACAATACACACAGTGAAAACACTCGTCAAAAAACAGCCTACACCAAAAATATACAAAAACAAAACAATCAAGAACTGTTTGACGAAGTAGCATGCCAACATGATTCCACAAATGAGCTGACAACAATTTTGGTCCAGAAGGTAAATCCAATGTGTCCAGATGAAGTCATTTTTTAAGAACAGGTAGTAGTCATGGTTTTTACGATAAATATTATGGAATAAAACACACAAACAAAACAAAAATTAAAATTGTTAATTACATTATTACATGTCTACATTGTGTCATCTCACTTCATTTTGGTCAATAATTACCTGAAAAAACGGGCCACAACATCATCACGTATGGCCCCCCCACATACAGACCTCCGACCAACCTCGGGGGGGCCATCCTCAGACAAGGCATCCTCTGGCTGCATTGGGACACCACTCCTTATGGCGATGTTGTGAAATATCCCACACAGGACCACAATTTTCAGAACCATATCCGGCAAATACATGAGCTCGCCACCAGAGCGGTGGAGGCATCTGAATTGGCCTTTTAAAAGGCTGATACAGTGCTCCACCACCTGCCTGGTGGCTGTAAGTGTGGAATTATACTCACTTTGTGGCACTGGTGTGGGAGCCAAATAAGGAGTGAGCAGCCAGGGCATGCAAGGGTAGCCACTGTCTCCTGTGAACAAGAAATTACAAAATCAGGATCACTGTGTATCAAGCTTTGCATTGCTTTCTTAAAAAGGTCTACACTTACCCAGAAGCCATGCATCACCAGCTTGTAGGTTGTTTAATTTATGCCAAATCCCTGATTGACGGATGACGAATGAGTCATGTGCACTCCCGGGTAATTTTTCATTCAGGGACAGGATCTGGAGGGAGGCATCACATACCACCATTACATTCAGGGAGTGATAGTGTTTTCTGTTCCGAAAAATGGCCTCCAGCCGTGCTGGAGGCTGAAGTGGTATGTGAGTACCATCCACAACCCCTATGATGTGTGGGAAGCCTGCAATTTGGTAAAAATTGGCCTTCGCCACACTAAGGGAACCCATATCCAAAGGCATTTGAATAAAATGATGGAGGTGCTTGAAAAGGGCCTCCATCACTGCCCTCAGGATCCTTGAAAAAGAGGATTGGGAGATTCCCGCAACTATTCCCACCATGGTTTGAAAGGATCCTGAGGCACAGAAATGTAACACCACCATAAATTGCGTAAGTGGTGGTATTGCTGAAGGGCTGTCAATTTGCTGCTCAAGATCACTCTCTATTAATGAGAGAGTGTCTATGATGATTTGGGGCGGAAGACGGTAGCGACTTAACACCTCATCATCGGGCATTCCAAAAAGGGTGACACATGTTCTATATATCTGGGGCCGAGCACGCCTACGATGCCTACACCTGGGACGAGATTGAGGTTGGTCGGCTTCCGGCAGCATGGCAACAATAATACAACCAACATCAACCTGAAATGGTAAGAATTGTAGTTAAGGTATGTTGCCCCCCCAAAAAAACAAAAATATACTTTTCTTTACGATACAATCCAAAGATGCTTACATGCCGGGGTATTGTCATGATTTCAAAAACCTACATTTCAAAAGACCATAATAAGTTAAGATTTTGTGGTGGCCATTTTGTAATCTGGTTTTTTGAAAATGCACAAAAATAAAGGGGGTAATCACACATTTCGAAAAATAGGAAACCGACATTGAGAGGACTTCCACAATTTGACAGAAACAAAAAAAAGCAGAATTTGAACGCTAAATGGTTCGCATTTTTACAAGGGAAATCAAGCCTACAAAAGTGTGCAAAATGGTTCGCATTTTTACAGGGGGAATCAAGCCTACAAAAGTGCGCAAAATGGTTCGCATTTTTACAAGGGGAATCAAGCCTACAAAAGTGCGGTAAATGGTTCGCATTTTTCACATCCCCAAAAACCCAGAAAAAAAATGTAAAGACCCCAAAATATGCGAAGAACAAGACATGAACATTTAACAAACAAGTTAAAATCAAAACTTACCAATACACGATAAAGAAGTCACAGAAAAAAAACATCGTTGGGGCACAGCCAAAATAAACCTACAAAAATAAAAAAAAATAAAAATTAATTTTTGGGCCAAACCAAAAAAAAAGGAGAACCATATTTTACAAAAGGATGAGGGGAAAAAACTTACACTGAAAAAACACCACAACTAAAAAAAACACACCAAAAAATGTGAACGGAAAGTTATTAAAAAAAAACGCCTCTAACACAATCCAAAAATCCGCCAAACACAACTCTCCCCAACAAATCACTCCGAACAACGTAACCTCCAACAAACAACAACCGCCACCTTGACTCAAGTCGCCAAAAGCCATAAATAGTGTTTCTTTTCCCGCTCAAATTAAGGACGGATCATAGGAACGCACAATCAATGATGCGGCCGAATAATAAGGACGCATGTATAAATACGTCACGGAAAAAAACGAACGGTCTGGTGTAGTTCTTGTTTTTGCTTGAAAAATGGCTACAGACCAGCCAAACAATGGCCAAGAGGCGGCCGGTAAGTATTTCTCACATTTCTAATCAAGGCTGATTTTGAAACAGAATATAGTGAAAGATTGACATCTAAAGTCAAATTAATTTAATGTAAATAGGTGTTGAGGATGAGGCTGGGCCCAGTATTCCGGCCAAAGCTGGCAAAAAGAAAAGGCAGCCACAATTCACAAGAAAGGAGATGGAGGTTTTGGTTCAGAAGTGTGTGGACATCCTGCCACAGGCAGACAGGAATATGGGTGTAAGCCAGAAGTGGAGAATGTGGGAGGAGATAGCCAGTGCTGTCAATAGGGTGGGTGATTATGTCCGTCTAGCCCGGGATGTCAAACGCGAGTAAGTAATAACTTAAATTAGAAAATAAAAACAGGGAAAAATAATGCAGGAATAATGCCTACTTTTTCACCCACAGATGGCAAGACTTCAAATATCGCCTGAAGCAAAAACTGGCTGACAGGGCAAGGCATGCAAGGGGGACAGGTGGGGGTCCCACCCCTGTGTCATTGGAGCTGATTGATTTGGAAGAGCTGGCACAGGGGTGTGTGCAGGATGTGGAGGTGTTTGGCGTGTCCAACATGGATACGGACATGCCAGACTTTGCGGCTCCTCATGTTGTCCCAGGTAAATGTTGTGATGTAACCAACTCTGAAATGTTATTGTGACAATATGTAGATTCTAATGTGACTCTTTTCTCTTTTTTATCACAGAGACACAGGCGGATGAGTCTGCTCCAGAGGGGAGCCTTGGCTGCAGAATTTCTGCTGGCTCTGCAGGGGTGGAACCAGTACATCCAGCTGAGGACCCTGCAGAAGCCAGTCCAGGGCAATCCCCCTCACAGGTAGTGTCCCTCCTCACAGAACTCAATTTTAAATCGGATTACCATACGGAGATTCTGCAGATTATGGACGCCAGTCTGCTACGGGTGGCTGAGGCCCTGGAGCAAAATGCCCAAAAAGTGTATTTGCAAAATGCACCCCAAAACTTGAAAATATTGTCTCTGAAAATAAAAAATTGACAAATGATCTCCATTGTATTGTGACATTATTTAAAAATTGTTTGAGAGTTAATCCTGGCCCACAAGCCAAAAACGTCCTCCAAATAAAAAAAAAATGTGTTTTTAAAAAAAGGGTTCTTTAAGGAACACTGTAAAATTAAAAAAAGGATGCAAAATCTCCTTTCCTAAGCAAAATGGTAAAATACACACAAACATGATGACATTATTGTTACAATAGCACAAAACCAAATTCCAAAAATAAAAACATTCAAACAAATGTACGCTAATTGATTATGTAATCCTGAAATTAGCAGCTGAGATTTTCACCTGCGTACGGTTTTGTACTAACCCAAAAAACTCGTTTCAAAACACATTACAAGCTGGTTTGCAATTCAAAGTTGATTGTTTTCTGACAATCAGTGATAAATCGATGAAACATCGAGGTGGCCCAGACCAGAGGACAAGGCCATCGCCATTGTGGTCAAGTAATCCACACCCCAAGCTGTGCGAGCAAGTTGAACGGAAAGAGGATCAGCCAGTGACGTATGACTTGGTACGAACACATTTGCTGTACGCATCTGAAACTTTATGTACGCCCCAAAAACGCCTCGCCACGCCTGCGTTTTTCCATCTCCACCCCCGTCAACGCCCAAAAACGGCCTTTTCTGTCAATCACATTTCACATGTCACTTCCTGTTCGCTATTTGACGAACGAGAGAAAAAAAGCTCGCAATATGCCGTACGCACATGCGCAGTGTAACACCGGCGCATGCGTGGTTTAAGAACATTGGAACGCAATGAGCGTACTGATGCTAACGAACGGCTCTGAATGAGGGCCAATATGTCTGTGAACAACGTCATTCACAGTCTGCAGACTTATCTGTCCATTGGCAAGTGTGTAGGGGTGATCAGCCAATCGCCTGTACACAGGGGTGCAGAGAGAGTGGGGGGAGCTGTGAGCGGGCACTACTTACCCGACTCCGGCAGAGCTCCCTATCCCCAGCAGCCCAGCACACGCTGCCGTGTGCTGGGCTGCACTGAGAGACTTTCCGAGGTAGCTAAAGCAGCAGCCCAAACAGTCTCCTATGCCAAAGGGGGGAGCGATCATGCTGATCGTGCCCCCCATTGGCTGTGCACCGGGCTGAGGGGCACACAGCACCCCCCTCCCCAGCACTGCAAATGTATTTATTTATTTTCCGAAGGGGACGTGGTCACACATTCCGCGATTAGGCCACACCCCTGGCCACTGGGACCCGCTGCAGCACAGATGATGGTCGTTCAGTGTTTATGAATGACCATAATCTGCAGATATATCTGCAGATCACTCAATCTGCAGATATATATTTCAGGTGTGTACCCACCTTTAGTCTATTTTCATTGGTCACTTATGATATAAGACTTTTAAATAATAATTTTCTAGAATAGTATATAAAAGTATTTCAAAGTCATTTTTTGTTATCAGTAAATTCACCTGAGCATAGTTTTAAAGCATATACTTCTAAACACATTTTGCAGCTTTGACATCAACAAATCATGTAACAAATATAACTATGTATCTTCAGTCTATCCAAAGGAAAACACTCCATTGTATTCTAAGCTCTCTCCCATTGTCATTAAAGACAGGCCAACATACTCATTGGAGCCAACACAATAGCACCTTCTCTGGTAAACAACAAAGATTCAGTAGTTATTATGCTAGTATACAGATAATATCTTTACATGTATTGTTAGAAAGAATATATACAGAATAATAACATCTCAGACAATTCTAAATATATTTAAACATTTTAATTGTACATTGCTTACTAAAACTATAAATATAACAGCATAAACATTGGTGATGTGACATTTATCTTTATAATAGAAGCACAAAAACCTATGCTATCAGTGTATAAAAAAATAGTTATAAATATATAGTATGTTCATATAGGGTGTGTACATACCTCTGTGCCATAATTAGGGGTATGTGTATGGTGATGCCACACAGAACACAGGTTCTATGGGGAACCACCGCTGCTCCATGACTCTTGTCTTTGGCTAGCAGGGAGCTGCTGCAACGCTGACGTTCCATCCTTAAGATGCTCCAAACAGGCACCCTAGAGCACACACAGCCAATCAGAGTGTCCTCAGGATGCTACTGTCAGCATTGCACTTAACGGTGCTGCTGGCCCTTCCCCCTCTGTGTGATATCATAATGTTGGGTGCTCAGGGGGCAGGCTGGCACAGTGCGCATTTGAGCCCTGTTATGGCACTGATATAGATAGATAACTATTACTATATAGATATATAGCTATATATGTACATAAACATATTATTTACTTTATTTTCTAAAACCATAACCTATTGTTTATGTGAACACAGTTTATACTAAAACTTTAGGTCATGCATTAGCGCTGCATGACAGTTGTAAGCTTTAAACAAAACATATCATTTTTAACTTTCATTCATGAGAGAGACTGAAGTATTTCTGTTAAAAAACAAAAATAGACTTTTGGTTCCAGCAGCGATGAAGATGGCTTGAGGGTCCCACCAAAGAGTGTCCCATGCTAGATTCCAGTATTGTGTACAGTCTTTAAAAGGCATAATAGAGATCAAACACATCAGGGGGAGCACTATACAGGATATACAGATGGGGAACAATATACATGAGGGGACATAATATTGGACAGACAGATGAGGGGTTGTCACAAAATAGGATTTACAGATATACAGAGATTGAGCCTTATACGGGGCAAATGGAAAACACCTAGGCATCATGAGTTTATTTTCCATCTCCATTCTTCCTGTGGTGCCAATGGACAGGGGACCCTGGGGCTCTTAGTCAATTAGCAGTCGCTGTCATAGAAACTGCCCTCTGATTGGCTTAGAGTGGTTTGACTCTTAGCCAATCAGTGCTATAGTGCATGAATCCACATGAGTCCTGCCATTTGGTTCGCTATACTATATACAGTCTTCCTTGGACCTCTGTAGTCCCACTGTAAAGAACAATATGATTTTGTATATTTGACACATTAACACTACAGCCACTACCACCAGGGGTGCAGGGAATAGCCCTGGACTTTAGAAGGTTGACCTCGGGAAGAGGGACTCCATTTTATTTTTGGGGTCCCCAGTTTCTAAGGATTGCCTGCCCTGGGCTGTCCAGTTTGGGACTGGATAATGGAAACCAATGCTGTGTTTCCTCTTGCTATGGCATTACTACCTCAGTTGGTTTAGCCTGGTGCTGGTTTTAAAAATATACAGGGAACCCCATGCCAGTTTTACCCCCCAATTTTCCTGTATCAGACTAGGACATGTCATAGATTTAGCGGGTGACTCCATGTGTTTTATTTTTTAACTATTTAATTGTTTTTAAGTATAGGAAGCTTGCACAAATCTTAATGATCTGTGCAGTACCCATATACTTCTTCCAAAATTGGCTGCCTTAGGCAGATATATTAAATTGTGTGGTCAATTTCTGTGTTGATATTTGGTAAATTTTTCAGTCGATTTCAAAACCGACCACTAGTAAAGCTCTGGTTTCTTTTGACATCTATGTGAAAGTATTAATCATTGGGCCAAAGTTCTAAACTTTTCTAAAGTCAAATTTTTGGTCGATTTGGTGTGGAATTTTACTTTAGTAAATCTCCGATTGCAAACTAGATGGCAAATTGCACAACATGCAAAATCAACCAAAATTTATCTTTAGTAAAGTTACTCCCTAGACTCTGAAGTATAATACATTTTCTTTCTTTTTTTTAGGTGATACACAAAGCGTGTCTACTTGTCAATAAAGACAGTCCATGATGCTCTAATTTAAGTACAGATTTTTTTTCCTGCTTTACCAAATTAAAGAATGGGAACTGGATTATGTTTACATGCTCCATGCCAGCTGGATTTCATACATGAACTGTACACATTCTGCAAGGATCAAGTTTACATGCACCATGCCAGCTGCATTTCAAACTGGACTTACACATTCTACAAGGATTACTAAGGGTGTTCTTTTGTACTAGGTAAGAAACAAATTAAAAACCTTTTCTGGACACTCTTATTGTATGTCTTATGGAAGGACCAAATATAAATCAATAATAAATATTTTCATCAAAACAGTTAATTGTCCAATATCTTTTGCTCTCTTTCTTATGTCCTAACGAGCTGAGGCAAATATATGGGTTTCACTGTAATATTCCCTAAGGATTGTTACAGAGTTGCATCTACAGATGTGTCCTTACACATGTTTGCTGCAGTCATGATAAAAAGCTCCTCACTGTGCGCCAGGTCCCAATAGAATCTGCTAGTGCTGGGTGTCTATTTTGCATTCAATATACCAGCAGACTGTGCTGATTAATTTGATATGTGACACCTGTATATCTGTATGCACCTGAGTCCCTGAATATGTATATGAAGTGCTATAATGTAGTGGCTGCAGCTTTTTTATGTCAAGTTCTGTTGTGCTTCATATACAGACTCAGGTGCACTCAGATATACAAGTGTTGCATATCCAATTAATCAGCACAGTCTCCTGGTGTGTCCTAGTCACATTGCCTGATGCTAGCAGAGTAGCATGGGACCTGGTGGCTCACTCACACAAGGCAAGTCACTCTGCATGGCATATTGAGACTAGATGTATGAGGACACATCTGTATAGTACCGTAGTTATATTTCACTGATTGCTAATGAGAGAGAATAATTGTTAGTTATTTGTTATCCTATGAGAACACGGCCTATTCAGACCCACTCGCAAGCGGGTTGATGGTGGGGCATTATCATGTGTGGCGTGCACAATGTGCATGTGCAAGCCCCGGAGCGAGTGATAAATTCAATTGCTCCGGGGCTCGCTACAAACGGGGTGGCTGTTGATATTGATCAACAGCTCACCACTGTTTTGTAGGCATGAAGGAGGGGTGGCTGGCCAAACGGAGGCATTCCCAAAGGAACACCTGACATTTGAGGGCGGCCCTACTGACATCACTAGTGATGTCAGTATTGAGCATCCAGCTCTATTAGAGCCGGAAGCTAACTTGGGCTTGCGGCAGATGAGACCCTACCACAAGGGTCTCGTCGCAAGCCCGATGGTCGCAATGGTCGTGACCATAATGACAATCACCTGGCTGCTCGCAAAAGCTGTGGGTGGTCACCCACAGCTTAGCGAGTGGCCAGGAGGCCAGTTTATTAAAAAAAAAGCGGCCGCCCTGATTCAGAGTGAGAGCTCGCTTTTTGCATGCTGAAACTTTCTTGTCTTGTCTGGCTCTGAATCAGGGCCATAGTCCACAAAATAGCAGAATTGAAATGAGGAAACAAAAAAAAGGTTCTTACATTCACTCAAATGTGTAAATAAAAAGTTTGTGAAACAAATTGCTATAATAATGATACATTGTAATGTGTCCACAAACAGAATGGATAATGTGATGTTAGTGCAAAATGAATGTCAAAGGAAGAAGGTTAAATAGAAACATTGGCAGTATCTTTCAATGGCAAAATGGGCTGGAAAATTAACCCATATCATCAGGAGTTCTACTAGAAAAATTGATTACATCCTAAACAGATCTGGATTAAGATTTGTGGGGGCCCCAAGGTAATACATTTGTGGGGGGCTCTAGTAATAAAATTATATAATACCACACAGAACCCCTCTTATTCACATTATGTCAGTGTGCCCCTAGTTTAAGCATTATGCCATATAGTATGCCCAGTATAACACACAATACCTCCAAGTATATCAGTGTCCACATTATCCCACACAAACTCTTAGTATTATTATTATGCAACACACTGCCCCCATTATGCCACACAATGCTGCCAGTATTAACATTATGCCCCACAGAGCACCCCCCATTATGCCACACAATGCCTTTAGTATTAATATTATGCCCCACAGAGCCCCTCCATTATGCCACACAATACCTCTAGTATTAATATTATGCCCAGTTTTTCCCAATATGCCACACAATTCAGAATAGATTGCCCTTTTAAGCAATCATATGTGGCGTTAGGCAGTGAACAATCTTCTTCATGAAGAATGGATGTAGAGAGCAGTTGTAGAGAGTGGCCATGAACTCCTGAGTGGGGGGCCTGAAAAATGCAAAAAATATTATGTGCAGTGCTGCAAAGCTGTAAAGGGAGTGCCAGCAGCTGCACATGGGGTACAGCAGCTGCTGCACCCACAGAATGGCCCACCCCCTCCTCGATCTCTGCCCTTGACTTTGCTACCTACTTTACAACTAAAATTGATTCCATACATCAGGATATCATATCCCACCAGTCCCCCTATCCACCTTCTCCTTTCCTGGATCACCCCTCCCCATCCATTTTACCGACTCTAACATACTTCTCTCCTGTATCTGGAGAGGAAGTCATGTCCTTCATCCGGCCTTCACCCCCTTCCACCTCCCCCCTTGACCCTATCCCTTCTCGTCTCCTCTGCTACCTCTCTCCTTCTGCCTGCTCCCATCTTGCCCACCTCCTTAATCTCTCCCTATCATCAGGCACTGTCCTGTCTGCATTCAAACATGCTCTTGTCTCCCCCATTCTTAAAAAACCTACCATTGATCCTAACACTCTCTCCAACTACCGTCTCATCTCTCTCCTCCCTTTTGCCTCCATGCTCCTTGAGCATGTTGTTTACAAGCACCTTACCACCTTTCTTTCCTCCCACTCCCTCCTTGACCCTTTTCAGTCTGGCTTCCATTCTCTCCACTCCACTGAAACTGCCCCCACAAAAGTCATCATTGACCTCCTTGCTGCTAAATCCAATGGCCACTACTATCTACTCATTCTCCTTGACCTCTCTGCTACTTTTGACACTGTAGAAAAGCCTCTCCATCTTCAAATCTTTCACTCCCTTGGTCTACATGACACTGCCCTCTCCTGGCTATCCTCCTACCTCTCTGACTGAACCTTCTCTGTCTCATCTTATGACTCCTCTTCTCCCCCACCGCCTCTTACAGTAGGTGTTCCCCAAGGTTCTGTTCTTGGACCTCTTCTTTTCTCACTCTATATGTCCTCACTAGGTGAACTCATCAGCTCATTTGACCTCCAATATCATCTCTATGCTGATGATACTCAGATCTACCTTTCCTCCCCTAACCTCTCCCTATCTCTACACACATGTATCTTCAACTTTCTCTCTGCCATCTCTTCCTGGATGTCCCAGCGATTTCTTAAATGTAGGCCTGTATTCAATTCCAGGTATTCGCCGATCATATAATTTTCGTCTTTTGTCATTATCCCCATATTCAATTACATTGACTTTTCACCTGTGCGAAAAGTCAATGTAAAAAAATGGAGATAAGTTTTCTCCAGCCTTTAGCTGGTAAAAAAAGTGCAGAATTGGGGTTTAGGGGTGCAGGCTTAAAAAAAAAAGCCTGCACCCCTGGGAATGGACCCTAAAAATAATGTGTGTCAAAAAAAGTTTTAAAAAAAAATCGTGACACCACAAAAAAATATTTAAAATTTTGGGGTTAAAAAAAAAAGTGAAGACACTTGTAAAATAGCTAAATTCAATCCATAGGAATTCCCATATATGCGGCAGGTGTTTTCTTCATTGTGGGTAGTAGCGGCAGGTGCATTTTTGAAGAAGTTTTCAAAATCATTTTAGGGACTTAAAAATATGCTTGCACCCATTTTCATGTACCCCAAATTTGATGGCCATAGTTATTTTTCCCCAAAATAATTGCTAAATGCTCTTCTGCATCACCTTCTTCAAAGCCGCAATTATGCACCTGCCATGGCAATTTAAAACACTGACTTCCCTTCAGCAGGCAAAACCAGGGGTACCCATATTGATCCCCCATGTATGGACATCTTTAGGGGTGTGATAGGATGCTTTCCCAAAAATGTTCTATTTTTTTGCAGCTCCCAGTTTCTCCGGGTCCCGTTTTGGTGTCCTTTGAAATTTAATACGGGAAATATCGGGCATGCACACGATACTTTTCTACCTGGAAAACAGGTGAAGGAGGCAAGAAATCCAGCAGGCGAAAAGTCTGGACTTTTTGCCTCAAATTGAATACGGACCTTAATATGTCTAATACTGAGCTGATCATTTCCCCACCCCCTAACATAACCAAACTTCCCACCATTTATTTATCAATTGATGGCAGAACTATTTCCTTTAGCCCCAAAGTGCGCTGTCTTGGAGTTATCCTGGACTCCACCCTCTCCTTCAAACCACATATCCAGAATCTCTTGCAGGCCTGTCATTTTCATCTTAAAAATATTTCCAAGATTAGACCCTTTCTAACCCAGGATACCACTAAAAAACTCATTGGTCATCTCCAGATTGGACTACTGTAACATTCTCCTATCTGGCATCCCCAACTGTCTTCTCTCACCTCTCCAGTCTGTCCTCAATGCTGATGCACAGCTCATCTTCCTCTCAAAACACTCTACATCTGCCTCCCCTCTCCTACAAGCTCTCCACTGGCCCCCATTCCCTTTAAGTACCCAATTTAAGGTTCCCACACTCACTTTAAAAGCCCTCACCCATTCCTCTCCCATTTACATCTCAGATCTCATCTCCCTTCACTCTCCTGTCTGCCTTCTTTGTTCAACAAGTGCACGCCACCTCTCATGCCAATTGATTACTTCCTCCCACTCCCACCTCCAAGATTTTGCCTGTGCTGCTCCCCACCTTTGGAACTCTCTCTCTCTTCCCATCAGACCTCTCTACAATCATTCAAGGCAGTTCTCAAAACCCACTATTTCATCAAAGCCTTCAAGCTTTCATCTTAACTTGCTGCTACATACTCCTTCCTCCCTGCCTACCCCATCTTTGTAACACCTGTTTGTCTATGCCTCCCCTTTAGAATGTAAGCTCTTATGAGCAGGGCCCTCTACCCTCTTGTGCTCTTCCTTACTCTACTTTCATCTACTTCTTACTCCCCACTAGGGCACCTAACACTTGGTTACTTTGCTTTGTTGCTTATCTGGGTGTTATGGTCACGAATGTAGCATTATCCATGTACTGTATTGTATTGTACTGTAAGTCACTGTAAGTCAACCTATTTGTTTATGTACTTTGTAAGGTGCTATGGAACACTTGTGGTGCCATATAAATACATAATAATAATAATAATAATAATAATAATAATAATAATAATAATAATAATAATAATAATAATCATAATAACTTGATGGCAGGGAGCATGTGTACTCAGGAGGAAGTCTCTCCCCATAGGTGCCAACTGCTGTGAGTGGGACTATGTTATCTGCAGAAGGCACCTTACCTCCTGCAGATCATAGTCCTACCCACAGCAGCTGGCACCTATGAGAATAGACTTCCTTCTTAGTGCACATGACCCTAGACCTCATGTCCCCTCCTTTCTCCTGCTGTACAGGGGGCTTAGGTAGCTGCACCGGGGACAATGTTCCTTTTAGCTGCTCAAGCCAGGCCCCTGCTGGGCCCCTCCAAAAAGCCCAGGCCCCAGTATTTAATTCCCCCTCTCTTGATTCCCCTGTCAGGAAAATATTAGAACATCCTGATTACAAAGTCTCCTGTAGAACACAATATAGCACTAACTAAGTAATAAGTAAATAACATACATTTCTATTATATGCAAAATATAGTAAGCAATATGTACAGTAGTCTTCTTAAATGAGATATTGAATAGGGGAGGCACAGAGAAGAGTTACTATGGAGCAGGTAAGTAGGTAACAGACATTTTCAAAAAATGTAAAATTAGGATCATTGTAGTGAGCAATTTTGGTTTATCATATGTTGATACTAGAATTTTTACCTTATAACAATATACTAAAACAATATAATTGTCTACTACAGTATAACAGATAGAGAAATGGACTTCATTGGAATTCCTAGCTGCCACCAGACTAAAGCAGTTTATCTATTGCTAACATAGATGATACATCCAGAAACAGTGACGGATGTAGATACCCCCGTGGGTTCTCCATTCATTGAAACTCATCACAAGAGCAGCAATTATTCCTGCTGGATGGCTGATGCTATTCTCGTGTGTTCATCATTTATTTCTACTGCTTCTAGCTATTCATATAGAATCACTTCTGATTTGACAATGCAATCATGGATATTGTACAAACACTGGAGTCTCATGCAGGAGATCGACAATGAAAAGGTTGACAATGATTTAGTTGACACCAAAAGGTCGACATGAAAGAAGGTCAACATGACAAAAGGTTGACAGTACAGAAGGTCGTCAGGTACAAAATGTCATTAATGATGTATACAACCCCCTAGCACTAAAAACCGAGCATTAGTGTGTTATATAAAAAAGGAAAAAGTAAGCATGAACAGTATAATAATAAAATTCATAAACAGAATGTTTACAGTCATTTTAGACTTTGGAGAATTTATATAAAGACAATAGGAGGTCCAGTGGCTGCTTGGCGAGAGGCCACTTATAACCTGATTGGGCTGTGGTTCCTGTTATAGCCTATCTATCCCTTTCTGAAGGCAGATAGTCATGCTGCATTCCTCTTCTGCTCTCAGATTCCAGCAGCTTGCAGAAGGGACTTAGTGATGGCCACAGCACTTTCTGATGCCAACAGATGTTGGTAATTCTTTGTGTCTCTGGTCGCGATCACTCCAGCTAGTGCCTGCTTGTATGCTCCTACTTCAACCAAAGCATTTCACATCACTAAGGATGCTTTGTTAAGAATAGTTGGTGGGATTTAGTATGCTCCTTAAATAAGAGAATTTTATTGGAAAAAAATAGATATGGCCAGAACCAGAAGTCCAATAAAAAGCAGAAACCTCATGTTCCTCTAAGCCCAATAATAAAAACATTTAAACATTTTGTAAAAACTGTTGGTCTTTTTTCAAATTGAAAGTGATATGTATGAATGCATAAGACGTAAATCTAGTACTGATGTTTAAATTTATATAAATGCTTTTAGCTCGATATCTATAATGAACCCACATGGTTCTTGGGTTTTCAGTTACTTAATCCATCTTGTCTAATTTTTCTTTAATTGGGTCATCAGGTCTTCTCCTCTCCATTGGGGGGTTGTTTTTGAATACTGATGAATTTTAATCCTTTTGCTCCCTTATTATGTTTTCTGTGAAGTGGGCTGATAAGCTGTGAGTTTTTAGCACTTTTCTTATATTGTAGAGATGTTCTGAAACTCAATGTCTAATTTTCCTTTTTGTTTGGCCTACATACTGGATGTTGGTCAGTTAGATTTTTTTGTTGTTTAACTTAAGTGTTTACCTGGGATTTCCAGGGGAGGAACTATACATTAATGGATTGTGCTATTTAGGTCAGCTCAGGGTGAGTGTGGGCTTATCGAGTTTTTTTGCGGTCTTGATAAAGGTCTCTTTTTGACTGAAACTTTGCCTGACTTCTTGTATTGATGGATGTGAGTTAATAAATTGTGTCTTTTTTCAATATGGTGAGAGCCCACTCCTCCTCTGGAGGTATATATATATATATATATATATATATATACACAGTCAGGTCCATAAATATTGGGACATTGACAGAATTTTCAGATTTTGGCCTCTATTCACCACCACAATGGTTTTGAAATTAAACAAACAAGATGTGCTTTAACTGCAGACTTTCAGATTTAATTTGAGGGTAATTACATCCAAATCGGGTGAACGGTGTGGGAATTACAACAGTTTCTATATGTGCCTCCCACTTTTTAAGGGCCAAAAGTAATGGGACTATCAACTCAAAAGCTATTTCATGGACAGGTGTGGGATATTCCCTCATTATTTCATTATCAATTAAGCAGATAAAAGGTCTGGAGTTGATTCTAGGTGTGACATTTGCATTTGGAATCAGTTGCTGTCAACTCTCAATATGAGATCCAAAGAGCTGTCACTATCAGTGAAGCAAGCCATCATTAGGCTGAAAAATCAAAACAAACCCATCAGAGAGATAGCAAAAACATTAGGTGTGGCCAAATCAACTGTTTGGAACATTCTTCAAAAGAAATAATGCACCGGAGAGCTCAGCAACATCAAAAGACCCGGAAGACCACGGAAAACAACTGTGGTGGATGACAAAAGAATTATTTCCCTGGTGAAGAAAAACCCCTTCACAACAGTTGGCCAAAATCAAGAACACTCTCCAGGAGGTAGATGTATATGTGTCAAAGTCAACAATCAAGAGAAGACTTCACAAGAGTGAATATAGAGGGTTCACCACAAGATGCAAACCATTGGTGAGCCACAAAAACAGGAAGACCAGATTAGAGTTTGCCAAACAACATCAAAAAAAGCCATTAAAGTTCTGGAACAACATCCTATTGACAGATGAGACAAAGATCAACTTGTACCAGAGTGATGGGAAGAGAAGAGAAGGAAAGGAACTGCTCATGATCCAAAACATACCACCTCATCAGTGAAGTATGGTGGTGGTAGTGTCATGGCGTGGGCATGTATGGCTGCCAATGGAACTGGTTCCCTTGTATTTATTGATGATGTGACTGCTGACAAAAGCAGCAGAATGAATTCTGAAGTGTTTCGGGCAATATTAAATACTCATATATTCAGTCAAATGCTTCAGAACTCATTGGACGGCGCTTTACTGTGCAGATGGACAATGACCCGAAGCATACTGCAAAAGCAGCCAAAGAGTTTTTTAAGGCTAAAAAGTGGAATGTTATGCAATGGCCAAGTCAATCCCCTGACCTGAATCCGATTGAGCATGCATTTCACTTGATGAAGACAAAACTGAAGGGAAAATGCCCCAAGAACAAGCAGGAACTGAAGACATTTGCAGTAGAGGCCTGGCAGAGCATCACCAGGGATGAAAC
Source organism: Taudactylus pleione (assembly GCA_031769625.1). Lineage (NCBI taxonomy): Eukaryota > Metazoa > Chordata > Amphibia > Anura > Myobatrachidae > Taudactylus > Taudactylus pleione. The sequence goes on from JAUIMM010000422.1 coordinate 681,552, forward strand.
CCAGCATCTGGTGAGGTCTATGCGTTCCAGACTTCAGGCTGTAATTGCCTGCAAAGGATTTGCAACAAAGTATTAAAAAGTGAAAGTTAGATTTAGGATTGTTTAGTTTGTCCCATTACTTTTGGCCCCTTAAAAAGTGGGAGGCACATATAGAAACCGCTGTAATTCCTACACCGTTCACCTGATTTGGATGTAATTACCCTCAAATTAAATCTGAAAGTCTGCCGTTAAATCAAATCTTGTTTGTTTCATTTCAAAGCCATTGTGGTGGTGAATAGAGGACAAAATATGAAAATTCTGTCAATGTCCCAATATTTATGGACCTGACTGTATTTATATATATATCCACAGTTCTGCTGGCACTCTGAACAATGTTATGTCAATCTGATCCTACACTTTCAAAGACATGAACGGCACTAGGACACAAATATATAATATAACGCTTTGTATTGCAAAATCAAATACTATATATTTGTGTCCTAGTGCCATTATGTCTTTGGAGGTATATATATACTGTATATAAAAAAGTAAATGTCAGCCGGCACTCCACAGAGTACACGATTATACTTGCCCTGTTGCCATCCAAGGGATGGTGACCTTAGGTATAGGAAAGAAAGAACAGCAGCACTCACAGGACTATCAATAAATGATTCTGGACACAGCAGTGTAGTTTATTATATGAAGGATGTAGACAGTGCCATAGTAAACCAGTCTTTATCACACAGTTTAGCAGAACTCAGTTGTATTTGACACTCCCAATGGATATATTGGGTGTCACCTCAACCCTAAGTAAAAAATAGGCAATGGTAAGTGGCCTAAATAAACAAATTGCAAGACAAAAAATAGGGTGATAGCAACCTCTGGTGTCCCAAGCCTGTTAAAATATAACATCAGATTTATTTAGCAAAAACAAATCAGGCAACAATTACTCCATAAAATATCACAGCAAACATAGGCTAGAAATATATATATATATAAATATATATACATATATATATATATATATATATATATACATATATACTCTGCTTCAAAGTTAGCACTCACACACAATAGGTACAACATGGGGTTGATCCTCAGTATTCACCCCAATAGGGGCTCCACAGCAATAGTTGTAAATAAAAAGAGTGCACTCACCAGAACTTACAAAAGAAGAAGAAAAGTTTTATTCACATCAATCCATATCCATATAATGTTGCAGTCTACTATGAGACCTTCCTCAGATCCAGACAGCAAGCCACCAAGAAATAAACAATCACCTCTATGACTTTGCCCCCTTTAAATACCATCCAGTCACCCCAATTAGTGAACCTCATGTGATACCACCAGAAGTGACATCAGAACAAAGGCTCACCCTAGAGATCCAATAAACAGCCTGTACCCTACCAATACTATATGTATCATAGTACCTAACCTATGCTGTTCATATTCCTCCTGCAGGAGCCATCAGAGTGGTGGGTAATCAAAACAGCAAAAGCGGAAGTGCATGCCGTGGTACTTCCGGTTTGCATATCAGCCCGATCAGCATAACCTCGGCCATTACCATGGTAGGTATACAATCGGGAAGCCAGCTGCTGGAGTCCCGACAGCCGGCTTCCCAACAGCTTTATCCCAGCGTGGGATAAATGACTGGCATCTATATCTAGACACCTGTCATTTCCCAGATGCTGGGAGACAGAAGCCCGGCATCACGATCGAAGGGATGCCAGGTTTGGAGGGTTGGAGGGTTAGGTTTAGAGCACCCGGTGGGGACTTAGGGTTAGGCACCCCCTCAGGAGGGAAAGGGTTAGGCTAGGGGGAGGGAGGGTTAGAGTTAGGCACCCCTAGGGGGACATAGGGTTAGGCACCACCCCGGGGGACTTAGGTTTAAGCAGCGGGGAAGGGGGGGTTTAGGGTTAGGCACTTAGAGGGGGGATTAGGGTTAGGCACTTGGGAGGGAGGTTAGGGATAGGCACCCCTAAAGAGGGTTAGGGGGTTAGGTTAGGTTAGTTTATACTTACCTTAGCGACGATCGGGATTTCCAGCGCTGTCGGCCTTCCGCTGCCGGGAACTCTGCTTTTGTCGGCCAGGCGCTGCCGGGAATCAAACCGGCTGTATTTCGTACCGATTCCCCATTGTAACCCAGGCCAGGATGTGCTCATCACGGAGCCCTGCATGGGTCTCCTTGGAAACCAAAGGCAACAACAAAGCAATAAGACAAACACTCTAATAGTGAAATATTTATAACAAGACCCATTAGACACACCCCTGTGGCATACCTAAGATTACATGGAAAAGCAATGACTACCCGGGTCAGGATTCACCAGGGTAATAACTGATTGGTACACAAGGGACATAATTAAACACATGTTCCCATCACCAAACATAACAAGGTCTTACAGGTTAAGGCACAACACAAATAAAAAATAATAAATAATAAAAGAAAACATAAAAACAATGGCACCAGGACACATGTTAAATAATACTGAAAAATAAATAGTGTAAGCACAATAGTGGTTGAACAGTGGCCACTCCAACACTAGAAGATATGAAAAAATCACCATGCATAAAATATATATACAGTGTATATATATATATATATATATATATATATGTATACACACACATATTCGAATATATATATATATAACACCCTGATGACAAGACTGCCCAGGTCTTGAAACGTTGGCAAATAAAGTCACTTTACTTCAACTATAAAGTCCGTGGAGTGCCGCCTGTTGCTGTTTCTTAACAGACATCGTATTTATATATATATATATATATATATATATATATATATGGAAAAGCTGAAGATAATACAGCGCCACCTGGATATTATTTATATAATGGTAAGTAATTATATTTATATACCTATATTCACTCTTCCACTCGGTTATGGGTGTCAGCCAACACAAGAATATTTAAATAGCAGTGGTAATCTGCTATTATAAAGAAAAAGTAAAGTTTAAAGTGGACTTGGTGCAAGGCGACAATTGTGCTCAGGTAGAATACATAAATTATTATATAAATAAATTATTATTATTATTATTATCCTTTATTTATATGGCGCCACAAGTGTTCCGCAGCACCTTACATAGTACATAGAACATAGAACTAATAGGTGAACAAGAAACAAGTAACATACAGTACATTACAGTACAGGACAAGGACACAACTTATATACATTGCTGAAATAGTGATTAAAGCACTCACAATAAGCTGCCAGGAATTGGCGGTCCCGTGTTAGGTGCCCTAATGGGGAGTAGAGAGTAGAAGAAAATGTAAAGAGAAGCACATGAAGGAAGAGGTCCCTGCTCGTGAGAGCTTACATTCTAAGGGGAGGGGCAGACAGACAGGCGTGACACAGAAGGGGAGGGCAGACAGACAGGTGTGACACAGAAGGGGAGGGGCAGATAGACAGGCATGACACAGAAGGGGAAGATGGGAAGGAAAGAGCATGAGGTGGGTTAGGATGAGTGCTGGAAGGCCTTGATGAAGTAGTGGGTCTTGAGAGCCCGTTTGAAGATTTGTAGAGAGGTGGAGAGTCTGATGGGGAGAGGGAGAGCATTCCAAAGGTAGGGAGCAGCATGGGCAAAATCTCGGATGCGGCAGTGGGAGGAAGTAATCAGTTGGCAAGAGAGGCGGCATGCATTAGTTGAGCGAAGTGGGAGGGTGGGAGTGTGAAGGGAGAGAAGGTCAGAAATGTATGCGGGAGAGGATTTGGTGAGGGCTTTGTAGGCGAATGTAAGAACCTTGAATTGGCATCTGAAGGGGAAGGGGAGCCAGTGTAGGGCTTGAAGGAGAGGGGAAGCAGATGTAGAATGTCTGGAGAGGAAGATGAGCTGAGCAGCAGCATTAAGAACCGATTGTAGTGGAGAGAGGTGAGAGACTGGGAGGCCAGCTAGGAGAAGGTTACAGTAGTCCAATCTGGTTATGACCAGTGAGTGGATGAGGGTTTAGTGGCATCCTGGGTGAGGAAGGGTCTAATCCTGGAGATATTTTTTAGGTGAAAATGGCAGGACTGCGAGAGGTGCTGAATGTGCGGTTTAAACAAGAGGGAGGAGTCTAGGATAACTCCAAGACAGCGCACTTTGGGGCTAGAGGAGATAGTTGTGCCATCAATAGATAATGAAATTGTGGAAAGTGATGTAGTGGAAGAGGGTGGGAAGATGATCAGCTCAGTCTTAGACATGTTAAGTTTAAGAAAGCACTGGGACATCCACAAAGAGACAGCAGAGAGACAGTTGGAGATACGGTTAAGGATCTCAGGGGTGAGCTCAGGGGTGGAAAGGTAAATTTGAGTATCATCTGCATAGAGATGATATTGGAGGTCAAAGGAGTTAATGAGTTCACCCAAAGAGGATGTATATAGGGAGAAAAGGAGAGGTCCAAGAACAGAACCTTGGGGAACTCCTACCTTTAGTGGAAGTGGAGGGGAAGAGGAGTCATGAGAGGACACAGTGAAGGAACGATCAGAGAGGTAGGAGGAAAGCCAGGAGAGGGCAGTGTCACGTAGACCGAGAGAGTAAAGGATTTGCAGGAGGAGAGGGTGGTCTACAGTGTCAAATGCAGCAGAGAGGTCAAGGAGAATGAGCAGAGAGTAGTGGCCCTTGGATTTGGCAGCAAGGAGGTCATTGCTGACTTTTGTGAGGGCAGTTTCAGTGGAGTGGAGAGATCGGAAGCCAGATTGAAATGAGTCAAGGAGGGAGTGGGAAGAAAGAAAGGTGGTAAGGCGGTTGTAGACAATACGCTCAAGGAGTTTGGAAGCAAAACGGAGAAGTGAGATGGGTCGATAGTTGGAAAGTATGTTAGGATCAAGGGTAGGTTTTTTAAGAATGGGGGAGACAAGAGCATGATTGAATGCAGAAGGGACAGTGCCAGATGATAGGGAGAGATTAAGGAGGTGAGCCAGATGGGAACAGGCAGAAGGAGACAGGTGGGAGAGGAGACGGGAAGGGATAGGTTCAAGAGTGGAGGTGGAAGGGGGGGAGGACCGGATGAGGGCCATGACTTCCTCTCTAGAAGCAGGGGAGAAGGATGTCAGAGTTGGTGAGACAGAAGGGGAGGGGTGGTAAGGGCAAGGAGGGGGAGGAGTGCTGAGGGTCTGATGGGATATGATGTCCTCACGCATGGAGTCAATTTTAGATGTAAAGTAGGTGGCAAAGTTGAGGGCAGAGAGCGAGGAGGGAAGGAAAGGAGGGGAAGGGCAGAGTAGGGAGTTGAAAGTGGCAAAGAGACGCCGGGGGTTTGAGGACTGGGAGGAGATGAGGTTCTTGAAATATGTTTGTTTGGAGAGAGACAAGTTAGCACTGTAGGAAGAGAGAATAAATTTGAAATGTAGGAAGTCAGCCTTAGAGCGTGACTTTCTCCACTGACGCTCTGCAATTCTTGAACACTTTTTTAGGTATCTGGTGCATTTGGAATGCCAGGGTTGTGATGTGGATCTGCGAGGGTGAGTGGTTATTGCTGGAGCAACAGAATCAAGAGCAGAAGTAAGGGAGGAATTGTACAGGGAAGTAGCTTGTTCAGGACAGGAGAGAGAAATGATAGGGGAGAGAAGAGAGTCCAGCAGGGAGGAAAAGGCAACAGTGTCAATAGCCTCAATATTACGCTTAGTAATTGTAGCTTTAGGAGTTAGAGGAGGGGAAGGAGAGAGGGATAGGTTAAAAGAGTGAAGGTGATGGTCAGAGAGGGGGAATGGGCAATTGGAGTAATCAGAAATATCACAACGGTGCATAAAGACCAGGTCAAGTGAGTGCCCACTCAAATGGGAGGGTGAGGAGGTCCATTGGGCGAGACCAAATGAAGAGGTGAGGGTAAGGAGTTTAGCTGCAGAGGATTCTGTGGGAATGTCAATAGGAATATTAAAATCACCTAGGATAATGGAGGGAAGGTCTGAGGAGAGAAAGTGAGGGAGCCAGGAAGCGAAGTTGTCAAGGAATTTGGAGGGAGAGCCAGGGGGACAGTAAATGACAGCTACTCTGAGGTTTACTGGTTGGAAGAGGCGTATAGCATGAACCTCAAATGTGGGGAATGTAAGGGATGGTTCAGAGGGTATTAGCTGGTAGGAGTAACTGGTGGCTAGAAGGACCCCAACACCACCACCATGGTGACCCCCAGGCCAGGGGGTGTGGGAGAAGGCGAGGCCCCCAGAGGATAGAGCAGCAGGGGAAGTGGTGTCAGAAGGTGAGATCAAAGTTTCAGTAATGGCTAGGAGATTCAGAGAGTTGGAGATAAAAAGGTCATGGGTGGGGACCAGTTTATTACAGACTGACCTGGCATTCCAGAGGGCACAGGATAGAGAGATAGCATTTGTGGGGGAGATGTGAATAAGATTATCCGGGTTGCTGTAACATGGAGGTAAGCTTAATTTGGAGGACCGATATGAAGCGAGTTTAGTGATGGTGCGGGCACCTGAGCTAGAAAGGAAATATGTAGGAGGTGGGTAGGGAGAGAGATGTGGATGGCAGTGGGGTGAAGTGACAGGGAGAGGAGTGTAGGAGGAGGGTTTGGTGGTGGGGTAGTAGGACAGAGGGGGGGTAGAACAGGAAGAAAGTGGAGAAAAGGGAGAGGAGTGAAGAGTAGGCAGACAGAGGGGGGAGACTGGGAGGAGGTGGAAGAGATAAGGAGGAAAGGATAAAGGTGGAAGCAGGGGGCAGAATAGAGGATTAGGTAGAGACTGAGTGAAGGAGGGAGTTGACGAAAACCTTGTCATGGTGTTTATAGGTAAACAAGAGGAATGAAATTTGGAAATGTAAATGAGGTATGAGTGCAAGAGATTTGTAGGAATGCAAGTGAAAAAAAAAACAGTGATGTATCAAAAAACAGTGTATCAATATGTATGCAGATTAACAAGATTGTTATAGGGAGGATTAATAGTGGGGTTCAAATGTTTGCAGAATATGAAAAATAATGCAGAATGTAAGCAGATAGAGGATGTGAGGCTATGCAAGAGAGCTGAGATAAAGGACAGTGTTTCAAAGTAGATAGATGTAAACTGACATGGCAAAAAGTACGATAAGCATTGAATTGTATGCGAGAATCAGAAGGCCAGCATTATGAATAGCAATAGAAGTGTTCTTGCCGTGATTGTACAGGGAGTCTAGTTGTAGTCTGAGTCTTTAGATTGTTGAGGTTTGTTGCTTGATGGACCTTTTCTCCTTCTGTTTCTCCTCGGTTTAACGCAGGTCTAACGCTAGTTATGCACTTAAAACACTGCACTTAGAAAAGCTGCACCCAGCCAAGGCTTTAGCAGCCAAACTACTGACACTTTAAACAGAGATGCAGGCAAGTGTGGACACTAATTAATGAAAACCCCCAATTGGCCAGCCAGAGAAAGCTAGCAATAAAGATGGCTTAAGTCAACAATGACCACATACCATACATCTAAGGCTACAAATAAATCAAGCATTCATTTTAGTCAATAGACTGAGAGAATCCTTAAAACAATTTAACTATTTCAAATCATAAGGCTTTAGAAACTATAGCATAAGGATTCAGTAAAGAATAAGCTAGCTACCTATGATTATAATTAATAAAGGAGGCACAGGAGGTGAGAAACTTTGCAGTCACAGTCAACTTCAGTTACCTATGATTATAATTAATAAAGGAGGCACAGGAGGTGAGAAACTTTGCAGTCACAGTCAACTTCAGTTACCTATGATTATAATTAATAAAGGAGGCACAGGAGGTGAGAAACTTTGCAGTCACAGTCAACTTCAGTTACCTATGATTATAATTAATAAAGGAGGCACAGGAGGTGAGAAACTTTGCAGTCACAGTCAACTTCAGTTACCTATGATTATAATTAATAAAGGAGGCACAGGAGGAGAGAAACTTTGCAGTCACAGTCAACTTCAGTTACCTGTAGATAGGGAGAGAGGCGGAGTCAATTCATTCAAGATCAGCAGAAGAATTAACTAATAAAAATAGCGCAGGTCTAACGCTAGTTATGCACTTAAAACACTGCACTTAGAAAAGCTGCACCCAGCCAAGGCTTTAGCAGCCAAACTATATACAAGTGAATAAAACATTTTTGGTGAATAAAAGAAGGATTTTGTAAAATAGTGATGACTTAATTCCCAAAGAAGGAAAAATATTGTCATGTATATTTTGTATTTTTTATTTTTTATTTCATTAAATAATATTTTCATTTTAAACTGGTCATAATATATGTTATCTAACTTGGCTATATAGAGATATATAAGAGAATTTACATCTATCCCAAAAGCTGGACTATTTAGCATGGTTTTATGCATTTCTGCACTGGCACTGTATTAATATAAACTTTAAGCGTTACTATTATTTTTCCTTCTTTGGGAATTAATTCATCACTATTTTACAAAATCCTTCTTTTATTCACCAAAAATTGTTTTATGCACTTGTATATTTATTTATTTATATAATACTTTATGTATTGTACGTGAGCACGATTGTCGCCTTGCACCAAGTCCACTTTAAACATATATATATATATATATATATTTATTTAATAAATAGTTAATAAAATGTACTATATATTAATTAATATATATATATATATATATATATATATATATATATATATTTATATATATATATATATATATAAACAGAAAACTCAGCACTCACTGGTGGGTGCTGAGATTTCTGTTTTTATTTTTTTAAGCAATGTGGTCATAAGCCACTTGCACCCCATGCCTGGGAATGGCGAGTGCAGGTTTGCACCTCAAATCTGGGAGTGGCAAGTGCAGTGGGTTTCTATTTTTGTATATATATATATATCTTATCTCTGTATATGCTGCTTCCCTATATTCCACTTGATTTCTTTTTGAACCAAACTCATAACTCTTATTGATTTTTTTGTATATTTAGATTAAAAAAACAATTACATATACAGTAAAATGTCTACATATTTTGGTATACTATATTAATTTATGTCAGTTTTCCTAAACTCGTCATCTTTGCTTGACAATAATAAAACCATCATTTTTTATAAAAAACACTTTAAGGTCCATACTCCAAATTGCATTCTCTGCTGTATTTGTAGTCACAAAATATACTTCTAAGTGCAGTAGTTCAGTACATAGTTAAATTAATCTACAGTATATGCAGACATGAGTTAGGGAAACAAAGGTTTACCTCTTTACTCTGCTTTATTTGCACAGCTAATTATTATCCAGGGTCATTGTAATCAGCCCATGTCTCCTAACTGTTTGGAAAAGGATTTCAAAAACAATAGTGAGATAATTAACATGTTCATGCCCAATAGTTAGATTGGCATCATTCATATATTACAACCTTTTATTAACTAATATATTTACTTCACATATATTTAGCCACATTTACCAGACAATCTCCGGATCTACATTCAATAAACTGTGTTATACCTTGATCATCTCCTATAGCTTAGTAAGTGCACAGCGTAATAACATTTAACAACAAAAGTTTTTCAGATTACCTGCTCTCAAATACCTTAAATTGCCAAAAAAAACTAGTTCATATATTGATTTCTGAAGTGAGCAATATTCAAATTATTAATAATGCATTATATTAACATCTTGACCATTCCATAAATATGACATATAATGTTATATAACTACAGAGGTTAGGTAGCAATATATAGTAATTACTTCAAAGTATTATTGATCATACCAAATAATGATAGAGAATATGACACTATTTTATACCTATTTAATAAAAGATAATTCCTATGATTATCTAATGCTAGATTTGTAATCTGCATATTTAAATAAGGTTACATATAAAACATTTTGTTATTTGAATTTGTCAAATGAAGTAAGTTTCATTGCTAATAATGTGCACAAATCTGTCTTGGGACAGTATAGGTGGTATGTATATAATTGTGATGAGTTAAAGGATAGTTAAGATACAGTAAAATATTAAAATAGAATAATAGCTAAGGACATAAAGCAATATCACACAGTACAGAATGCATTAATAATTATATTCAATCTAGATCAAATTACAAATAAATAATGGTATAATTTTGTTACCTAATATATGGCTAGGAACATAGTGTAATCAAAATGGAGAGGCAATATGTTTCTATTATCACCCACAAAGTGACACATTGATTTAGGCATGATTTTTGTTAAATAATTTGGAGCAAAGGACACCCCACCCTTTCTAATCGGATATATACGTATCGTTTTTAAAAATGAGGGCACTCAATTGATCTGCACTTACAAGTAAACTTTATTTATTTAAAAGTAAATAAATTTTCAAATAAACATAGTATTTCAGTGGAAGCCTCCACCATTATGCTTTTAATATTAAAAAAATGCTAACACATGGGATATCAAAATTATAGATTTTTTTTTGCACATATATTCATTTAATGAAAAATCTATATATAATTTAAATGTAATGTGTTATGCAGGTTAATTGTGTCTATGCTAAATGTATATAGTTATATAACTTACAGAAATATTAATAATTACAATTTGTGATAACATTTTTTTTAATGTTAAATATCTTCTATTTTTATTTATAATATATAATGGTATCAAGTTTAAGCTATTTCATCAGTCACTCATGATACAAATACTTATTAAATTATTATTTTTTACAGTAGTATATAAAAGTATTTCAATGTAATTTTTTATTATCAAAAAAATTCACATTATGTTTCTATTTACCAGAACATGTCTCCAAAGCATTTACTTCTAAACACATTTTGGAGCTTTTACATTAAAAATCATGTAACAAATATAGTTAGGTAATTTCAGTCATTTCAAAGGAGCCACTCCATTGTATTCTATGCTCTCTCTCCCATTGTCATTAAATACATACTAACAGACTCATTGGAGCCAACACAATAGCACTTTCTCTAGTAATTAACAAAGATTCAGTAAATAGTTATGCCATTTTACAAAAAAAATTTCATGTGTTGTTAGAATATATACAGAATGCTAAAACCTCACTGCCTTCTAAATATATTTAAACATTTATATAGTAAATTACTTAGATCACAAAAAATATAAATATAACTGAATAGACATTGATAGAAACATAGAATTTGATGGCAGATAAGAACCACTTAGCCCATCTAGTCTGCCCCATTTTTAAACATATTGTTACCTCAACCCTTATTGATTCTTACTTCTTCTGAAGGATATCCTTATGTCTGTCCCATGCATGTTTAAATTGGTGTGACATGTATCTTTATAATAGAGGCACAGACAACATGTGCTTTTAGTGTACAACTTCTGTCAGTCCCACCAACAAAAATGAAAAAAAAATAGAAATACATTTATAGTATATTCATATAATGTGTAGATAGATAGATAGATAGATATTATTATATAATGTAAATAAACATATATAAAAAGACTGATATCTAGCAGCATTGGAGAGTCTGGATTCCAGTATTGGAAAAGAACATAATAGAGATCTAACAGGTGAGGGGGAAGCACAATACAAGATGCTAATGGATGGAGGCACAATACTGTTGGGGGACCTGTGTGCCCCATACACACTGCACCCATTATACAGAATAATAAATAAATATTTATTAAATTATGTAAATGTTCTGATAGTCTTTTTAATATTTAAAAATAATTATCTCTTGTGAATGAAAATAATAGACTCTTAATTTTAGAACATAGGGATTAACATTGATTTAAGTGTCATGTGATCCCCATATCCTTAATCCAGCCCTGGTGAAGGTCACTTGTAGAATACTGTATGTTGTGTCTGGTGTGTGAGCAAACAATATCACAGCTTAATTTGACAGTAGAGATTAAAGTTTTTCTGTACAGAACAATATAGGCATTTGCATTTTACAAAACTCAAAAAAATTATTATGTCTTGCTTTAAATATTGTAAATTTGTCAAAGAAATCTTAAAGAATTATATTAATAAATATTTGTAATGTAATATAGGCATAATATTTTCAAAAACACAAAAAGTGATAATAAAATTTTGCCTTAAATAATGTAAATTTGTCAATGAAATATTTAACATTCATATTTAATAATTCAAATTTGAAATGTAATATATACAGATGTGTTCACATACACCTATTGTCAAATTGCACCAAATAACCTTGTTTGGCACATCATAAAAATATCACTGAGCCTTTTTCACTCAATATTATACAAAATGTCTGTCTTTTTGCACTGCACAAATGATAAAAGCACCCTATAAACCCCTGGTGTACTTACAGTATGTTCTATATCTGTGCAAAACATATGCTAATCTGAAAAAAAAGGCAAGAGACTGAGACTAATTTGATTGAGCTGCACCATGAATTTTGCCATGCATCATCATGCAAATTTACACTTCCACGATTGAGAGAAAATATTGAGGGAAAAATATTTTATGCTAAAATGCAAAAGTAGCTCTCCATGGCATTAGTCTGAGTCACACCATTTTCTCATCATACAATGCAAATACATTTTGTATACCCTCATATAATTCCTAAACATTTTAGGAAGTTTTATCTGGGAAATTCTCAAATTTATGAAACAACTGTATCTGTAACTGAGTTTAGTCTTATAACCAATAGAGCAGGCAACAGATATAAAAAGATTTGCTAATGTGCAGTATTTTGGATATTTAGGCTTAGAATGCCTTTTCAAGTTGGATTAAAAATATATATATTTTAGGAGATAATAATTGATCTATCATAGTTACATCTGCTTCTCTATATAAATGTTAGAACCTCTCTCTTTTTTGAGTTTTAAGGGAATGTAATAATTACCAGGAGTCTGAAATTTACATTTTGGATGTGATTATTCCTCTAAGTGGATTTATAAAAAAAATAATGTAAAACTGATAAAAAAAGGGCTTGATTCTGCATGGATTGCTACTGTGATAATTGCTGCATAATTGCATGCAGTTCTGTTGTGAAAAAATGCTAATGTTTGCAACCGCTCAGCCAGCATAGAGACATCCACTTCTGCTTTCTAAAATCCATAATACCTCCCAGTCCTGTGTACACATCAGTAACATTGAGTAACATCAGACACTCATGCATAATTACAGCAGCTCTGACCTGTCTCGGATAGTGCAAGTCTCATTGCATGCAGTAAGTACAATAGCTGCATATGCCCAGGGCAGTAGTGAGCCCTGTCAGGCCCAAGTACAGAAGAGGGCATGGCCTACTCATGGGAGGCAAACACAAACACACTTTTACTGGGGAGGGGGGTGCTATGAGCCCCTCAGCCCAGAGCAAAGCCAGGGGAGGCGCGATCAGTGTGATCGCTCCCCCCCACAGGCATAGGAGACTGCTGTGGCTGCTGCTCAGCAGACAGGAGCAGTCTCCCACTGCAGTTCTGCTCATGCTATGTGCTGGGCTGTGGCTGCTGTGATTAGGAGAGAAGGAAAGGAGGGCCTCAGGAAGCCCGGGCCCAGATAAATGGTACCCGCTCCCCCACCCTCTTGGCGCCCCTGCATATGCCGTCACAGTGGCTAATTTATGCATGCCCGTGCAACAGCAGTCAATGAGACAGACACATGCGCAGCATGTACCATCAACTAATCTACGTATGCAGTTGCAATTGTGATCCATGCTGAATCAGGCCTAAAGAATTGGAACTAGCAAAAAGGAGAACTACTCCCTTTAGCAACACTTTTCTGAATGTATGTGGAAGGATTAGGTGCAAAACATTTAAAACAGAGAAGGGCCAACATTGCTGTCAGACAATAGTAGCAAATTTGCTCTAACACAGCCAGCTGGGATTTCAGCATGTGATAACAATAAGAATCCAGAACTGTTCTGTAAATCCGCAGGTGGTTCAGTCTTTGAGATTAAATAAATTGTTCCTTTAATGGCAGTAATGGTGAAAGTTTTTACATTATACAGCACTGCCAGCACTTTATAAATACAATATCATGGTGGTACTCAGGGGTATGCAGTACCAGCATTTTTTGTGTCTAAATTTTAATTTGTATAACTAGGTTCTTAAATAAGATGAATTCAAGAAAATGATTCCAGAAGTTAATAATATAAGCATCTGCATCTTTCCCTCTCTCAGATCACAACCTTATCACCTGCACACTCTCCTCCATTACATCAACCTCAATGTCACTGAAATCTCCTAAAACCCGCAGAAATATTAGTGCTATTAACTTTCAACAACTATCTACCTCTCTACAACAATGACTCTCACCAATTTCTACATTCACTTGTCCTGAGACTGATGTATCACACCTAAACCAGATTCTTGAAAAAGCCTTTGATGAAGTAGCTCCAGCTACCCATCACACACCGCGTAGACTTAGACATCAACCATGGCATTCTAATTTAACAAGGCATCTACAAAAACTCTCACGTAAAGTAGTATCTGTGCACAAGATCTTGCTTCCTAGTGCAAGGACAAGATTGATAAAATCCGAAATGAAATGGTATGCTCTTCCTCAGCTAATGACTTGCTCAATTCCATACCTGAACCCTCTGGCACATTCTCTTCATTTGATCCCACAAATGAAGATTAAGTATCTATACTCTTCTCATCCTCCTACTCAATTACCTCTACTCTAAATCCTATACCTTCACAAATCAGTAAAGCTCTGTCTCCAGTGCTCATCCCAAACCTAACTAAAATCTGTAATCTCTCTCTCTATCTACTGGCATTTTTCCATCACTGTTCAAGCATGCAGTGATTACTCCCATTCTGAAAAAACAAAATTCTGACCCTAACACTCTCTCAAATTACCGTCCTATCTCCCAGGTCCCATGCCTCTCCAAGCTACTTGAGAGACTTGTCTACACCTGCCTCACACACTTTCTTTACTCACACAACTTATTGGACCCACTCCATGGAGACAGCACTGACTAAATGATCTGGTCACTGCCAAGGCTAAAGGTCAATACTCACTACTGATTTTTCTAGAACTCTCTGCTGCTTTTGACACTGTTGACCACTCTCTTCTCATACAAACACTACAATCCCTAGGTCTTAAAGACAAAGCTCTTTCTTGGTTCTCTTCCTACCTATCTGATCACTTTTTTACTGTTCGTTTTTCTGATTCTGCCTCCTCTTTGCTATCTCTATCAATTGGAGTACCACAAGGCTCTGTCTTAGGTCCTCTGCTATTCTCAATCTATACCACCTCTCTTGGCAAACGAATCCACTCTTTTGGATTTCAGTACCATCTGTATGCGGATGATACTCAAATCTACCTATTCGCCCCAGATTTATCACCATTTGTATTGGTCCGTGTCACTGAATGTCTTTCTGCCATTTCATCTTGGATGTCATCTCACCACCTGAAACTTAATATTTCTAAAACAGAATTAATTATATTTCCATCAGCCAATAACAGTTACCAACCTGATCTCTCAATCTCTGTTGATAACTCGACAATCCACCCTGCCCCACAAGCTTGCTGCCTAGGTGTCATACTTGACTCTGAACTGTCCTTTGTTTCCCACATTCAATCTGTCTCAAAATCATGTTACATATATCTAAAAACATATCCAAAATTTGACCATATCTCACATAAGACACTGCTAAAACTCTAATCCATGCACTCATTATTTCCCGCATTGACTATTGCAATAGTCTCCTTACTGGCCTTCCCAAAACCAGGCTATCACCATTACAATCCATTATGAATGCAGCTGCTAGGCTTATCTTCCTTGCTCTGTCAGTCCCTCCATTGGCTGCCGGTTTTCTACTGTATTCAATATAAAATACTTTTGCTTACACATAAGGATATTAACCAAACCACACCAACATTCATCTCTTCACTCATTTCAAAATATCTCCCAACCCGGCCTCTCCGCTCAGCACAAGATCTGCATCTCTCATCCACTCGCATTACTTGCTCCCATTCATGGTTACAGGACTTTCTTTGTGCTGCACCCACTCTATGGAATTCCTTACCATGCACAATAATACTTTCCTCTAGTCTCCAATTCTTCAAGAATTCCCTGAAAACTCACCTCTTTGGGCAAGCTTATCAGATTCCAGAACTCCCCACATAACCTTCATGGCTTCCGTATCTAATTACATCCCCTTTCACAGTCCACACATAACCTCACACATTGTCTTTCTTTCACATCCTCCTGAAATTTGGCTGACATTCCTGTATGACTGGATCATGCAGCACACCAAGAAACTCTGCATTCTGGTTGGATCAAATTGCAATATATAGCAACTATCCTTATGTATCAATGCCTATTTCCCTATAGATTGTAAGCTTACGAGCAGGGCCTTCTTACCTATAAATCTGTCTGTTATTACCCAGTTTTGTTCTATTTATGTTTCCAACGGAATATGCTGCGCTATATAAGAAACTGTTAATAAATAAATACTTATCCAGAGTGTGGAAAGTGCTATAAATCTAGAAGTATTGGCTGTCCTTTCATTTATTGCTGCAGTTGTGTCTGCAACTTTATGCTAATACCACTACAGTGCCTTTCCCTGGTGTACATCTGTGTGACTGCGACTTTATTCTAATACCACTGCAAAGCATTTTCCTGGTGTACATCTGTGTCTGTGACTTTATGCTAATACCACTACAGAGCCTTTCCCTGGTGTACATCCGTGTGTCTGTGACTTTATGCTAATACCACTACAAAGCCTTTCCCTGGTATATATCTGTGTGTCTGCGACTTTATGCTAATACCACTACAAACTAGGGATGTGCAGGCTCGGTTCTACTCGGTTCCGTTCAGGTTTTTTTACCGAATCTTATTGGGTATCAGCTGTCACGAGTTTTGGATTGCCAATAAGATTCGGTAAAAAAACCTGAACGGAACCGAGTAGAACCGATCCTGCACATCCCTGCTACAAACTCTTTCCATGGTGTACATCCATGTGTCTGAATGAGTAGAGACTGAGATGCCGATTCACAGCATCTAAAGATGCTGCATTACCATCTGGTGTGTCCTTAGATGCCACCATCGGTCGCACCATCAGAACTTGCACCAGTCCTATGGCAGGTGCATTTTCTCCATCTTAGTATGGCTTCCTATGTGAGTGGTTCAGCATCTTTGTAAACAACCACTATCTGCACAAATGCCTGCGACACTCCCATAAGGTGCAGCATCTCTCTGTGTCTATTTAGCCACCTGCCTGTTACGTCACTGTCCTGGAACCCCCCTTACATTTCTGCTACCGTGCCCCTTAATTTGATCTGCAACTCTGTATAAATAAAATAAGGACACGTGTGCTGTGGCTCAGACAAATGCGCACAAGAACACAAGAAAATACATCGGCCGTTTGTGAGAATATTGATATAGCGTGTGATTCTCAATCAGACCCTGTATAAAATAATAACATTTACCCTGTTACTAGTAAAAGTAATGTTTCCATCAAGCAGTATGAACTTCATGGTTGTAAAGATCCAATACTATTATTTCAATATTTGTTGTGCCACAAAAGATCCTTGGTAACCCTGTGTAGTAGTGGTTAGGACAAAAGCTTTGGCTGTCATGTAAGTATCTAACATCAGCAAATGTAAACAGCTAACAATGTTATCAGGGCTGTGAGTGTCTGCACAAGCACAGAAAATGATACTTTGTGTTGTCCTGTTTGGTTTAGGTTACTATCATTATATGATTAGATGTTGTAGAGTTTTTGATCTGAGCTAAATCCAACACAAGACATCACAGTCTCCAGTTGCCACAGTCAATGTTATCAGTGCTCTGAGTATTTGCACAGGAGCAGAAAGTGTCCATCATAGATCTAAGTTTGCACATTCCAGTGAAGTATCTGTGGTTATGAATTGGTAGGGAAAGCAGCCTAAAATGACAGAGTATTGCACCATTACCTCCTCCTTCAAACAATGGGCTGGGCATGCTTCATTTTTTTGGAGGGGTGGAAGAGGTGGGACATGCTTTGGGTATTTATAGGAAGGAGTTGGGAATGTTTTGTGATCTCGCAGTTCCCTGTTTCCAGTGTCACAGATGGCAGCATTGTACACAATGACCACTGTAATTCTGCTGATGTTAAGTATCTTCAGTCTGTGCATTGAAGGTAAATAATATACTTTGTCTTTGTTTGTTACATTTGTCAAATGATGTAATAAGCTTCAACAAGGGTAAAAGATATTCATATTGTATATAACATGCAGTTAAAATATAAATTAATGCTGCTTTGTTAGATAACCATTTAACTCATTGTATATTCCTCAATACTATTTACATTGTTTGGTTAGTGGTATTAGTGTTTTGGAGGACAGCAAATGATTAATTGTGAGATGTTTGTATATGTCCATGTGGCATATCAAGCATGTGGATGTCCATAGTGGCAGAAAGTATTGACCTTAACCTTAAACCTAACTTTAACACTCATGATAGCCTAACCCTAACCCTAAAATCATCCTACTGTACCAACAGCTGTCAACACCATCTGGTGTCAATGTATTGACTGTCAACCATTACCTTGACAATCTTTTATACCACATAATTTTCATCCAATTAAGTCTTAACCATGCATGCTTTAGATATTTTTTTCAATGGCAAAAATAGATCATTATAATTTAATACCATAAAGACAGTAGATGGAAGCAGTACTCTAATTATAAAATATGAACAGGATGTGGCATCACCACTACATATAATTATTACATGTAAGAACTATATTGTTTATATTCTAGCAAAATAAAGAACATAATGTGATTTATTAATTTCCAAAGCTCCCTATATATAACTTGTGTTTAATCTATAGCCTTATTTAGGAAAAGGAAAAATATTCACTTATTATCTAATTTTGGAGTTACATACTGTCATTTATACAATACATGGAATCAGATCAAAAGTTATAATACCTTAACTTTTGCATACAGGGGATCATTTAAAGAAGGATAGGTGTATTTTTTTGAATAAGATATATATTTACATACTGCATCAGTGCATAAAAAATGGGTATGGTTTTTGTGTATAGATTAATTTAGCTCCCCTCTTTCTAGATGACAGTGGCTTGTACATTAGCATTGTGGCTATATTAAATAACTTTGCTACTTAAATAAAATTACCATTTAACTGCTGCAGGAAAAAAGATACCCATTGGATTTTTAAGGGGAAAACAACAAATGTTTATATATAATTTTATTTATTTATTTGTTACATGGAAAATGTGACTTTTACATTAACAATAAGACTGTCAAGACACTATTCTCTAAAGCATATATGTCACTTCATTATATTACTAGATCTTATAAAATGTAGTAAAGTGATGCACTCCCAGGTAGCTATTGGAGGTGTTTCTGCTCACCATATTTACATGGTGTAAATTTGAGGACCAACCAAATCCACAAACTCCATGATATCAGAGGAAATGTAGCTTCTCATTGTACTTCCTGCTCACACATCATCCTCAGCCTCTGTTATTGGCTGTGGGACAAACCACGGAGCCATGAGAAAAACAATGGCATGGTGCAACCCCAAGGGCTCCTGTGAATGGCCCTTGGGTATAATGAATGTTTCACTATTTGTAGAAATGGTGCTTTTTCTATCTACATTTCTGTAACTGCTGCTGACATCTTTATATCAGGTCTCATGTAATGTTTTCCCTTTCCTAGTACAAGCATCTTGTTCAATGACCGCAAAAGACATAGAAGAATCTGTTGCACAGTAAGTTCCAGCTACAATCACAAGTTTTATCAAATGGCAATAAATAATCTAAATAAAGAATTTGGGAATGTGTATAGGTTTTGAATGATAATTTCTGGAAATTCAACAATTATATTCCTTTTTGCATCTCTTAGTGTCCTATGTCCCTCTGGGTGCCTTGACACTGGAAACTCTATTTGGGGAACGGATATCTACACAGATGTAAGAGAAATCAGAACTTAACTTTTTATAGAACAACAATTTTTATCAGCTGCAACCAAAAGGTAAATGCGGATTAATTTGTATTTGATATTGTGTCTATTGTTATCTTTAGGATTCTTCCATTTGCCGAGCAGCTATCCATGCTGGACTACTAACCAATGATGGGGGACAGGTGACAGTGAAGAAGACTGAGGGCCAGACTAGTTATAGTGGATCCACAAGGAATGGAATAACAACCAGTAACTACGGAACTTGGTCTGGGTCATTTATATTTCTCACAGCAGGTATTCCTCTACCAAGTAATAGTGAGAGACATACTATGGGCTCTGCAACATTCTGCCCACAGCATATAGCACTGATGTAATGTTGGGAAATGAAAGCATTGCTGTATTGTACCGAAGTGTTAATTAGAAGTTGTTATGGACATTTGCTGTTACTACACTACTTTATGTTATGATTCAAATTTTGTTTTATGATGTACATTACCACTGCATTGGGTCTCTAGAAAGTATCTGAATATATATTGAAAATATACCTCACTGGATGATTATCTGCAAACAATTATACTTATTGAAGTTTAAAAAGTGTATATATAGCATGTGCACTATGGTAAGAATAATATACAGTAAAATATAATATTTATATACAAAGTATGGAAAATTATTCACATGGTAGTATTTAATGTAGACTGCTGTGTCACATTCTTTATATATCAGAAAGTAGCAGCAATCACTATGCCAGGAAAAATTCTCTGGTGCAGCAACTGAAGCAGTTACCACTCCCTATGTCCAACTCAAACTGTACTCACCATTCTCTATTTTTCTTATTTAAAACTAAAACTTGAATGTATAAGGAGCTATACAGACTCAAATGACACTCAACTTGGATAATACACAGGTCTCCAAGATAAATAGTGTTGACATTCTCAAATCAACATGAATGACCATGACACATCCCAAAAAGCTGCCTACAGGGTACATTGGTACTTGCAGATAAACATCAGCTGGAGAACCATAGACTACCACCCATTGTCCTACAATTCAGAGACTGATAGTATAGTGCTCATTTCTATGAAAGATGTTTTAGCAATTGCCAATATCAACTTTTAGTTTGGCATTATTTGATTACTGTTAGGTCTTGGACAAAAGGAAAACTCATTCACCCTTCCCCTCTAACTGGCTATCAGAAGCTCACAAATAGAATACAAAGCATGTATCAAAAAATACATTATATTTTACTTAGCTTTGATGAATAAGGATAGCATCCAACCAATAGAGTCTGTATCTGTGCACACATCTCAGTTACCATGTATCCTCAAATTAGAAAGCAATTCACTTCTAAGATAAACTTCACATATTACTTCACATAATGAAGTCTCAACCATACAATTTTTAGATACTTTCCAATCATAAAAATAGATCATTATGATTGAATACATTTAGGCAGTTGATTGCAGCAGACTCTAATTAGAAAATATGAACACAATGTGGCATTAACACTACATAAAATACTTAAATTATAAATCAATATTGTTTATATTCAAGCACAATAAAGAACAGAATGTCATTTTATCCAAGGGTTTCAATATATAACCTTAATTTAATCTACATTTAAAATAATTTTTATGAATGAGAAAATAGTCTCTTATTCTCTAATTATGAAAATGCATAATATTAAAATATGTTTATATTTAATTATATTTATTTTTTATTACATGGAAATGGTGATTTTCAAACGAATTAATAGTGCTGTCCAGACACTATTCTTTGTAGCATATATCACACTTTAATAAATTACTGTATGTTGTACAATTTAGTAATGTGACTTTAGCACTCCCAGATGCTGTTATAGTTGTTTCTGGTCACTACTTTTAAATAGCGTGAATTGAAGGACCAACCAGAATCCACAAACTCAATGATATCACAGGCTTTATAGCTTCTCAATGGTCTTATTGCTCACATATTATCCTCAGCTTCTGTTATTAGTTGTGGTACAAATCATGGAGCCATGAGATGAACAAAGGCTTTACGCAGCCCCAAGGGTTCCTGTGAATGGCCCTTGGCTAAAGTGAATGTTTCACCTTATCTAGAATTGTTGCTTTATATCTACCTCTGTCACTGCTGCTGACATCTTTTTACCAGGTCTCATGTAATGTTTCTCTTTCAGTACAAGCATCTTGTTCAACAACTGCAAGAGACATAGAAGAATCTATTACAGAGTAAGTCCTGGTTAAAATCACATGTTTTATCAAATGAAAATAAATTAGATAAATAAAGAATTTTGGAAAGTATTTATGTTATGAATGTCACTTCAAAGAAATTAAAAATCTATATTGACTTTTGCATCCCTTAGTGTCCTATGTCCCTCTGGGTGCCTTGAGAACATAAAATCTATTTGGGGAACTGATGTCTACACAGATGTAAGATAAATCTGTACTTTGCTTTTAGTTTTTATAGAATAAAAAAGTTTAGCCGCTGCAAACAAAATGCAGAGTCAAATGTAACTGATATTGTGTCTATTGATGTCTTTAGGATTCTTCCATTTGCCACGCAGCTATCCATGCTGGAACACTAACCAATCATGGGGGACAAGTGACAGTGAAGAAGATTCAAGGCCAGACCAGTTATAGTGGATCCACAAGAAATGGAATCACAAGCAAAAACTATGGATATTGGCCTGGATCATATATATTTCTCATAGCATCGAATAAACCTACTGGAAAAGCTACCCAAGTACCACCAGGTATTTCTCTACCAAGTGATTGTGAGAGACAAACTATGGTCTCCATAACACACTGCACACAGTATGTAACACTGATGTAAATTTGAGAAATGAATGCATTGCAGTGTTGTACCTAGGTGTTAATTAGTCATTTTTGTGGCCTCTTGCTGTTACTACACTGATTGCTTTATGTTATGCTTCAAACTTTTTTTTGTACATAAATTAGCACTGCATTGGTTCTCTAGAAAATAGCTGAATATATATTGAAAATTTACCTAGTTGTCTGATTATCTGCAAACATTTATACTGATTGAGGTTTATAAAGTGAATATTTAGCATGTGCTCTGTGGTAAGAATCATATACAGTAAATAAAATATTATTTAGTGTACAGAGTATGGAAAATGCACATTCAGTTTTTATACTTTTGCAATATATGGAGGCACATGGTAATATTTAATGTAGACTCCTGTGTCACATTCACTATATTTTAGAAAATGTCCACAATCACTTATTCATATAAAATTATCTTGTGCAGCACCTGAAGCAGTTTCCACTCCTCATGTCCACCCCTAACTGTAGCCACCATTCTCTACTTTGCTTATTTAAAAATGAAACTTGAAGGTTTAAAAGGCTTAACAGCATCATAGGACACTCAGCTGGGATAATATACAGGTCTCCAATACAAATAGTGTTGACATTCTCAAATCAACATGAATGAGCATGACACATCCCACAAAGCTGCCTGCAGGGTACATTGGTACTTGCAGATCAATATCACCGGGAGAGCCATAGACTACCAACCATTGTTCTACAATTCAGAGACTGATAGTATAGTCATCATTACTTTGAAATATGTTCTTGCAATTGCCAATATCAACTTTTAGTTTGTTATATTTTAGATTACTGTTAGGTCCTGGTTAAATAGAAAAATCATTCACCTTCCCCTCTAACTGGCAGAAGCTCACAAAGAGAATACAAAGAATGTATCAAAATTAAATTATATTTTATTTTGCTTTGATGAAAAAGGGTAGCATTGGAAAAATAGAGTATGTATATGTGCACAAATCTCAGTTACAATCTACTGTCAATTTAGAAAAGTCATTCACTTCCAAGATTAAATTTTCACAAATTAACTAGAATCGCAACATGATGAATTCTTAACCATGCGCTTTTTATATACTTTCTAAATCATTCAAAGAGATCATGATAATTCAATAACTTTAGACAGTTGATGGCAGCAGTACTCGAATTAAATATCTAAACAGGAGCTGGCATTAACACTACATAAAATGATTACATTATAAATCTATGTTGTTTATATTCAAGAAACATAAAGAACAGAATGTAATATATTTCCAAGGATTCCTATATCTAACCTTTATTTTATCTACATCTACAATGTTATTTACAATTTAGAAAAAAAATCACTAAATGTATAATTATGGAGGTGAATAATTTTAACAATAAAGGAACCAAATCTAAAGTTACACTTAAAATGTACCGGGGCTCATTTAAAGACATATACATTTACATACTGTACTGCACCAGTTCACCAAAAATGTGTATAGAGTAAAGTTTATTTTAGATTCCTCACAGCAAGAAATGGGAGACAGGGATGGGCTTGTAGCAAGGAAGCATAAGAAGGACATCATGAGATAGTGGCAACAAGATTAGACATAGATCCATATAAAGATGCTCCTATAGGTGGGGTATCTTTTCTTGATAATTCAAAGATACTGTATGTAGTGACCATGATGACTGACAGCAGTACTATTTATCTGCTTCTAACGTGCTGGTTATATTTTGATAATTGTATCTAACAGCTAATACATTAGCTCTGTGGCTATATGAAATAATTTTTTCTACTTCAATTAAATTTTCAATTCTACTACTGTAGGTAAAAATTTACAAATTGGTGTTTTTAAGGGGAAAACAACATGTTTATATTTAATTTTATTGATTTTTTTGTCACATAGAAAATTTGTTTTTCCGATTAATTAGTAATGCTTTTAAGATATTATATTCTATGGCATATATGACACTACATTATATTACTATATGGTGTACAATTGAGTAATGTGACTAGCACTCATAGATAGCTGTTGGAGGTGTTCTGTCAACCATATTTAAAGGGTGTAAAAGATTGACCAACCAGAAGCCACAAACTACATGATATCACAGAGATTGCTGCTTCTCTTTGGTCTTCCTGCTCAAAAATCATCCTTAGCCTCTGTTATTGACTGTGGGACAAACAGTGGAGCTCTAAGAAGAACAATGGCTGGATCAGCCTCAACATTTCAAGTGTATGGCCCATGACTATAGTGAATGTTTCACCATATCTAGAAATGATGCTGAATATCTACCTTTGTAACTGCTGCTGACATCTCTACAAAGGGACTGATGTTATGTTTTCCTCTTATAGTACAAGCTTCTTGTTCAACAACTGCAAGAGACATAGAAGAATCTTTTGCCGAGTAAGTCTTTTCTGCAATCATGTTTTTTCAAATTGAAATAAATTAGATAAACAATTTAGAAAGTATTTATGTTATGAATGTTACCTTCTGGAAATTCATAAACTACATTGATATTTGCATTACTTAGTGTCCAATGTCCCTCTGGGTGCCTTGAGAATGGAAAATCTATTTGGGGAACTGATGTCTACACCGATGTAAGAGAAATCTGTACTTTACTTTTTATAGAGCAACATTTTTTAGCAGTTTCAAACAAAATGCAGAGTGAAATGGATATGATATTGAGTTTATTGGTGTCTTTAGGATTCTTCCATTTGCCGAGCAGCAATCCATGCTGGACTACTAACCAATGATGTGGGACAAGTGACAGTGAGGAAGATTCAGGGCCAGACCAGTTATAGTGGATCCAAAAGAAATGGAATTACAGCCAATAACTATGGAACTTGGCCTGGGTCATTTATATTTATCATAACACCAAATTCAGCAGGTATTACTCTACCAAATGACAGTGAGATACACACTATGGGCTCTGCAACATACTGCACACAGTAAATTGAACTGATGTATAGTAATTATGAGAAATTATTCTATAAAACATCAATCCAATCAGCATCAGTTTCCATTAATTGTAACATGGCTATAAACATTTCTTCATTATTATTGGCAGATCTTTTTTGATGATTATAATCAGGAGCAACATATTGCATTAGTTGAAAATTTTGATGAGGATTGCTTTAGCAGTACAGTTCTGTATTTTAGATCTATTTGGTTGTTGCAAATGAAGGTAAAAACACAGCAGATTTGATTTAATCCAATTGAGTTATACACCAGTTCAATGCCAGAGGGTCAATTTATCCATTAGGAATTGACTGTAAGTGGTGGGCTCCCCCACTTCCCCTCTTGATGAGCCCCATCCCAGCTTTTGTCTAGCACTACTCCCCATACCCTGTGCTTGTGCAGTAGGATGCAGCCTCTGCCCTGTTCCTTAGCTCTGCTCTCAATTCTCCTTCAATGTGGGTCTTCTGGGGAATTCACATGTGCTACTCCACTGGATGTTATTGTCCTACACACCTGTTCTACCTCCTGTATTTCCTTTTGTTTGTATAGTCAAGCCCCCTACTCTTCAGTCATTTACCTTCTTTTACAGTGCCTTGTGCCTCCTTCCCATCATTCCCCATCAGTGTGGCTTCTACCCCTATTTTGCCCTACATGCTTGGCTTTTGATGCCTTCAACATTCTATTGGCCTATGCCATCCAGTTTTAACTACTATGTCTCTAGCCAGGCATAGTCCAGGGCTGCTTCTGCTGCACATCAACACCATCGTAGGGCATAATTTTTTTCTTATTTCTTCTCACTGCATATTTCTCTGTGCCACTTGTTCAGGTTGTGATGGATGACAATTTGTCTGTTGCAGGTGGTCCTGATTCAACTGAAGGTGGTCTGGATGGTGGTTCAGGTTTACCAGAACCTCAAGTAATTTACTCTGTTCGTCCTTCAGCTAAATAGTTGCCTGGTCATTCTAGTGCAGGTGAGCATGCGTGTAATTGTAATTTTGATAATCATTTGCAATGTACCAATGGCAGAATTCTAAAGCACAGGATCACCACTGTAAGTTACAGGTATATCGGGACTTCATGCACTATTTTAAGGACCAGCATATTAGTCAGCAAAAGAAAGTGGTTGTCGCAGTGAGTAGCATTGTATGAACATCATCATTGTACATGAAGTTTGCTCTAAGCTTAGGGAGTGCATTCAAGTATGTTATTTTGTCCAAATGTTCACAGAAGAGGACAGATAGGGATTTGAGGTAGCAAAGGGGGTTAGGAGAGGAGGCTTTTAACAATTATTTTAATTGGTTAGACCGAATGCTTGTTTTTGACATTTGCTACTTGGTAGTAAGACCTTCATAACATTTAATTTTCTGAAGGTTATACCTAATGCACAATGATTTGCTTCACAGCCTCATAGCACTGACGTCCTGGGTTCAATTCCTGCCAAGGTTCAGTGTGTGGAGCTTGTATGTTCTCCACATGTTTGCATGGGTTTCCTACCAAACTCTAAAAACATACTGGTAGGTCAATTGGCTTCCAACAAAAAATTATCCCAAATGTATGTGTGTGTGTATGTGGTAGGGAACATAAATTGTAAGCTCCACTGGGGTAGGGTCTGATGTGAAGAACAAAATATTCTCTGTAAAGCCCTGTGAAATATGTGTGTTATGCTAATAACTTAATAAATAAATTCACACCATGTAAGATCCCAGAACTGCCCACATAACCTTCATAGCTACCATATCTAATTACATTTCCTTTCAGAGTACACATATAACCTCACAAATTGTCTTTCTTTCACATCCTTCTTATCTTTGGCCAACATTCCTGTGTGTCCAGATTATACAGCCCACCAAGAAACTCTGCATTCAGGCTGGACCAAAATGCAATATATAGCACCTATCCTTGTGTATCAATGGCTATCTCCCTATAGATTGTAAGTTTGCAAGCAGGGTCTTCCTACCTCTATGAAGTAGGTATACTGATAAGTGTAAGTTTCCAATAAATAAATACTATAGTACATAAAAATAAATATATTGGAGTTTTCTTTATATGGATTGGGGTTTTTGGTCTACATAGATTATAAATGAAGTGAAACATGATGTATAGAACTGAAGACATAAATGTACCTCTGTAGCTGCTGCTGACAACTGTATATCAGGTTTCATATAATGTTTCCTATTTTCTTGCAGTCCTGGCAGATTAGGACACCTCCATTTGTTGAGCATCTATCCAGTGTATGGATGAATACTGACCTGTGATAGAGGGATAGTGACAGTGGAGAAGACACCAGTTCAAGACAGTTACAAAGGATCCACAAGAAATTTAACTATTGACCTGGATATTTTTGTTTTCTAGAAACTTTGAAGATTCTTTTGTTTTTTCTTAAAAGCATAGCAAGCTATAGATTGTAAATTTGTGAGCAGGTTCCTTATACCACTTTGTATATCTATTTTTACCCAGTCTCGATTTATCAGTGTTTTGTTCCCATATTATTGCTGCTATAAAAATAAATGTTAATAGAAAAATAATATTTATAACAAGCCACTTCTGTATCTGAAAATACTGTTCAAGAGGCTCTATATATTGTTTTATATATAGATATTTTTTTCCTTTACTGTAGCAACTACCTTATGGGAGAAGTGGGGTTAGATAGAGAAGGCATAAGACTATAAAGTACACAGTTATTACTTGAAAGATATTTCACTTACATAGGCCAAAGTAGAACCAACTTTAAATAGATATATGTATGAATGTAACTTATGTATTACCTATTAATCTATTATGCATAGTTTACAAGCTGAATTTATTGTCTGTGTACTTTTATTATTTAAAAAAATATTTATCCTAATAAACAATTTAAAACTTAAAAAATAAACCATACAAATATAAAATAAGTCTAAGTATCTCATCTTTTGAAGTAAAATACTTATACTTATTTGATTTTATGCCTTATTTTTTGTTTTAGATTTACTGTTCAGAAAAATATTTTTAGAGATTTCTATTCTTGATACTGATTCTATAAATATTGGTTATTATTGTTCATTGGAAAGCAAATATTATGAATTGTTTTGATATATGGATGATAAAACTGCAAATACTCATTTGAAATTTTGAATAAAGATTTATTTTGTTGAACTCGCAATAACCAGATGGACATTGTACGTTTGTGGCTCATCCAACTGAAATGAGTAAAATCTGTTCTTCACTTGGTTTTGAAATGAGTAGGTTATAACTAAGTAGTTATTAGTAAATGGTTCATTGAACCCCAACTATTTCAAATTTTATAAAGACTGTGCTGTTGATAATCTAGTAACTTTGGGGATACTACATGAGTATGCAAAATTGTGCAGACCTAACTGTAAAAGATGTATGAGCTATTCTTTGCTGTATTTGAGAAGGCTAATGAACATGATAACATCACAGCAGACCAGAAGTTGGATTTTGTTGTTCTGTCTCTGACTGATGAGCACAATAAAGCATAATCTGTCTTAAGCAAGACAACAGAACATTTTAGCTCTTTTTATAAGTGTTTCCATTTCTAATGGGGTTTGGAGACCCACTGATTCTTTTTAGGCCCATAATGCTATCAAGTCCTAAGCATAACTTTCATATAAGAAAATATTGTCTCTTGGTGCTCTCTTATGGTTTTAAATTAACCCATATATCAAAGGATTGTGACTGGGGAAGGTATATGCCCCTTTGAGTAAGTCAAACTTTGGTGCTTTTTCTAAACAAGAGAAATGCATCAAGTGTGTACTATTACATTGGAAGGAAAGTCCTATTATATTCTGGTAGTTTCATGACCTATTATTATTACTACATTTTATTTATAGAACACCACAAGTGTATACTATTACATTAGAGGGAAAGTCCTATTATATTCTGGTTGCTTCATGACCTGTTATTATTATTACATTTTATTTATAGAACACCACAGGTGTTCTATAGTACCATACAGATGGCAAAACTATAAGACAATACCGGGTAAAACAGAACAATTCAAATAGCATACAAATCTCGATACAGTCACTGATGGAATGTGTGCAAATGAAAAGTACAGCATCAGCTAAAACCTGTAGCTGTCAGTGTAGGCACAAATGTTAGGTCTAGTTCACCTGAAAAAATAAAAACAGATGACAGGAGAGCCCAAGGAGGATGTGTAGCAGGTCTGCAAGAGAAGTAGGTGATGAGAAGAGGAGGGAGGAAGGAAGGCCCTGCTCATGGAGCTTACAGTCCAAAGGGATGGGAGAAACAAACAGAATACATAAGGAGTGAGCCAGTGTAAGGGGAGTTAAGTTGTAGACTGCATGGTGACATGGTTAAGTGGAGGACAGATATGCTTTTATTAGCAGGAGAGTTTCAATGCCCGCTTGGAACAATGCAGGCTGGGGGGTAGTCTGTTGGTATAAGAGAGCTTGTTCCAAAAGTGAAGGGCTGATCAGGAGAAATCTTGACTTCTGGAGTGAGATGTGGTTACCAGAGGGGAGGAAAGGCGGCAGTCTCCAGTATGAAGAACTTAATCAAAATATTAAACTCATGCACTTGTGACAAAATACATTTGCTCTTTTTTATAGTTCTTACTCTTCCAATTAGAATATTGTAATATAATGCAATAGACCAAGGCTGAAGGTGCAGCATTTTTCCTAACTCAAAGACACTTGTTACAATCTAGCAAGGCACCCCACCCCCCTTGGAACAGATGGTGCTGGCCTAATTTATGTTTGCCCCCAGATATTGAGCTGTTTATATCTGGTTCTTCTTCAAGAAAGTGGTGGTACCATTTGGCAAGAACATGTGAATTATGGAGAAAAATAGGCATTCTGTTGTTGGTACAGATGTAATAAGGCAGGACTTTGTGAAGACAATAAAATCCTTGCACTCAGTGAGATTAATCTCATCTGAAAACTGTAAATAGTTTGTATACCTTATATAAAATGCTTCATCCAGGAGGGATCAGGTAAGGATTAGGTCAGAATTATAGTAGAGCCCAGGCTTCCCTTTTTCATAATTTATTTTATGTTTTTTTGGAATGTAAGAAACTTAGCAAATTTGTAACAACATTTTTGCATTTATTATGGATATTTATAATAACCTGGAAGCCCACATGAAAGTAAAGTTGAAATAGTTTATTTTCTTTTATTCAGCAGTATTGTTATAATAATGATATATTGTAATGTATCCACACACAGAATGGATAATGTGATGTTAGTTAGAGACAAATGTCAAAAGATGAAGGATAAATAGAAACATTGGCAGTATCTTTCATTGGCAAAATGGGCTGGATAACCCATATCATCAGGAGTTGTACTAGTAAATTGATAACATCCTAAAAAGAGCTGTGATTTGTTGGGGCCCCTATTAATAAGGTAAATAATGCTACACAGTACCACCATTATCACATTATGTCAGTGTGTCTCCAGTATAAACATTATGCCATATAGTGTGCCCAGTATGTTACACAGTGCCTCCCAATATATCAGAGTGTCCACATTATGCCACACAATTCTCATAAGCATTAATATTATGCCACACAATGCCCCCAGTATGCCACACAATTCTGCCAATATCAATATTAGGCCCCACAGAGCCCCCCATTATGCCACTCAAAGCCTTTAGTATCAATATTATTCCCACAGTTTTCCCCAATATTCCACACAATTCCCCCAGTAATAATATTATGCCTCAACTTGCCCCCTACAGCACTATGCAAACAATGCCCCCAATATTAATAGATTCAATTATTTTGCCCTTCCCTCACCCCCACCCCTTATATAATACATTTAATGATTTATCTCTCCTAATCTTTATAGTTGTACTCACTGACCTCTGCTTAATGGGTGGGCTGGTTTTGGCACAGTCCTCCTCACATTCCTTGTCAAGAAGCTATGCTCCAGCACACTGCTGACCTGTTCCTTGTCATATTCTTGGGGGATGAGACATAAAAACATGTCATCCCCAAGTGTCAGTATCATGGTGTCATCATTACCAGTGGAGTGCAACAAGTGAGGAGGAATAAACAGTCAGTCAGGGACAAATAGGTGCTGGGCCAGCTACTGGCACTCTGTATGCCCTATGCATTCAGAAGCAGCAGCACAGCAGCCCCATGACCATCGAGGAACAGGTACCACTGCATTCAGAAGCAGCAGCACAGCAGCCCCATTACAATCCAGGAACAGGTACCATTGCATTCAGAAGCAGCAGCACAGCAGCCCCATTACAATCCAGGAACAGGTACCACTAGGCACCTGCTCTCGGCAGACTGAACCTATGTGAGTGCTCTTTGTGTGTGAGGTACCAGGGGCAACTGCCCCTGCTGTTCTCCCATGAATCCAACCCTGATCTGGAGAATACAGTCTCCTTGCGGTAGCTTCAGAATAGACTTCCCTTTTAAGAAATCATATGTGGTAGGCAGTATACAGTCTACTTTAAGGATCAGGGACAAAGTAGGCAGTTGTAGAGAGTGTCCAAGACCTACAACCTACTGAAAAGGGAGAATGGCTCATCTGGGGAGGCATGGTCATAGCCATTCATAAAAAATGCAAAACATATGTGTGGTGACACAGAGCTGTACAGGGGGTGCCAGTGGCTGCACAGGGGGTACAGCAGTTGCTGCACCCACAGGATTGCAATGAGGAAGGGACTTGAAGGCAGAGGGTGTCTGCACTCAGAAGGAAGTCTCTCTTCATAAGTAGTGACTAGGCTATTAGGCCTAGCCAGAAATAGCCCCAGGTTATTAGCCTAGGCATGGGGTGCCCTGGAGGGGGACCATGTATTGGGGGGTCCCCAACTCACCAGGGATCCCTGGACTGAGTTGACTAGTGGTCAGGGGTATTGCTTATACCAGAGAACCCAGTGATAGAGTTTCCCTGGCTGTGGCATTACCCACCCACTAGAAAGAGCCAGGTGCTGTTTATGGAAATTACAGTGAAACCCTATGCATTTTTTTCCCTGTTTTTCCAGAACCAGGATCAGCTCAGAGCCTGGTGCTAGTTGTGCTAAGTACAGTGGAATCCTACACATTTTTCCCCTGTATTTACACAACCAGGACTGGCTGTCAAAAGTCTGGGGCTGGTTGTGCTTTTAGGGGGGGACCCCACATCAACTTTTTTTTTAAAGTAACACTTAACAAGATTTTTACACTAAGATGCATGCATGCACCTCACTGATGCATGCATGCTTCTGTGTCAAATAGAACTGCTCATGCTATAATCGAATGCATGAGCCAATCAGAAGATCTGACACCAATAGATAATCTGTTCTAGAGAAAGATTTATTAGGGTGGGAGTAGAAGGTATACTTTATATTATTGGGATTGAACAGCCTCCATGAGTCTACCACTGAGTGATGGTTTTTGATTATTAAAATATTCTCCTTCTTTTGATGACTCCTTACTTTTGTTAGGTTGGATTTATCTAGCCTTAACTTACCTACACAATTAAAATCTCCACCTATTATTTGATTTGGTGTATATCTTCTTAGTAACAATTGTGAGATTAACAGGAAAAAATTATGATTCTGTTCATTTGGTGCATTGATGTTCAGTAACATAAATTTGTTTTTTGCAATCCTAAGGTCTGATAACTAATATCTCCCTCCTGGGTCTGCCACTTTATGGTCTATGGTATAATCAAGGTTTTTATTAAATATTATTGTTAGTTGAGGCAGTTACGCACTCACCTATCCAGTTGGCATTAATGCCCTTTGTGTACTTAGGGCCTGATTCAGAGCCTCTCGTAAGCGGCCGCTCGTTCGCTTCGAGCAATGTTTGTCCAACTGCGCATGCGTACGGATCTTAATACGCATGCTCGAACCAGTCAGTGCGGCCGAAAATCGTTTGTTCACTAAATAGCGAATGCCTGCTAATATGAGTGACAGGAGGAGGCGTATGTGGGTGGTAACAGGGGAAGGTGCTTGAAAACGGGGAGTGGAGATCAGAACGCAGGCGTGCTTAAAGGTCAAAACGGGCGTTTTATGGTTGTGCATAATTAATACAGCAGCGTCACTGACCACGTCACTGGGTTATTTTATAGCCAGAACTGCTCGCAAATTTGTGGTAGCAAAAACCAACCACAAGAATAGCGAGCATTTCATACGCTGGTCAATGTATTCGATTAATCTATTAAATAGGGGACATGACGTAGGAGGCGAGCGGCCAGGGGGCGTATTTTTCCAAAAAACGACCGCAAGTTTGGATTGCTCATTCAGACATAGAGGCATGAAGAGACCGCAAAGAGCGAACGGTTCATTTGAATAGCCACCCCTATTTTCTGGACGAGCGAGCGCTAATTGCGTCCGGCTCTGAATCAGGCCCTTAATTCCCAATGGGTTTCCTGTAAAAACACAATATCTGATTGATATTTTTTAAATGATTAACCACCTTTTTCCTTTTGATAGGTGTGTTAAGCCCTTCTACATTCCATGACAGAATACGGATCTTGGGCACAGGGTTCGATCTATCTGTCTCTCTTCTGTCTGACATATTGTAGCCTCCTTGATTTCTTTCCCCTTTTACTTTTATTTCCCATTCTTATTTTCCCTCTCCCTTTAAAATGTCGCTCATGCTCACCTCTCATAACCCCCTTTAACACTGTATATAAAATGTTCCTCTATTTGTAGTTGACTTTGTTCTTCTTTCCTATCAGTACCTCTTTTTCCCACTTTATCCTCCTGATATCCAACTATATACAAATTCTTATTCAAGACTTTTCTTTTTTCATACCCATTTGGAGAATCAGATTAAGGTGCTAACCTAGTGCTTATCTATACCTATTAGATGCTCAACATACATTTTTGCATCTTTAACTTCCCCAAATGTATACTGTTGATCATTTTTCATTATCTTCAATTTAGCTGGGTATGCTATCATGAAGTCATTGTGGAGTAGTGAGCATAGTGGTGTAAATTCTCTTCTTTTCCTGGAAACTTGGGCTGAGAAATCATGAAATATTAAGATTTTAACACCATACAGTGTAAATGAGGGAAGTTTTCTATATGCCCTCAAGATTGCTTTCTTGTCTCTAAACTTCAGAAATCTTGCGAACACAACTCTAGGTCTCTGTATTCTCTCGGCGTTCTGGGCCTAACCTATGGGTTCTTTCGATTATTACTTCTCCTAGGGTTTCTCCCAGCATGAGGGCTTCTATTAGCTCTATTTGTAATACCTCTATTAGTTCTTGACCTCTAACCTGCTCTAGGCTTCCTATAAATCTGAGATTATTTCAACAATGTCTATTTTCAAGATCCTCTATTTTCTCTTCAAGAGTTTCTATCATTGATGTCTATAATTGAAGTTGTTTTTGGATTTTTATTGTTCTATCTTCCATATCACTAACTCTTTGTTCAACTGTGTCAATTCTCTTGATATTTACCTCAAGTGTCTTAATTACCGAATTTAGAGATTCTTGTAATAGATCAAATTTTTGGTCAGTCATTAGCACAAACCGTTTTTCTATCATGGGCAGTAAAATAGATAATACCTCCCTTGCTACTTCTGCTGCATTTGACATATTAATAGGGTTTTCAGGCCCCGTTGCATTTAATGATTCTAGGTACACAGGTATATTTTTGGGTGAGTGCAGATCACTCTGCCTGGGGTTTATTGTTCCCCATTTTAGTACCACCTGTTTTATCCAAGTACCTTTTCATGCTCAATTTGCTACCAAGAGTTTTGTTTCTGTAAATTCAACTATTAGCACTACCCGGCCCTTTAAATCAGTTTGTTCAACTTTATTAATTACTATCTTATCGTATATCCTTTAAACAGACACCCATAAAGAGTTAACCTTCATATAGGTCTCAACCCATTAATCTAGACAAATACTAATAGCAATATTTATCTATACAATAGTCAAATCTTTGTTTTTCACTCTTAACAATTAGCTGGTTCCACAGACAACATCAGTCACAAAGAAAAAATAATCTGTATTCTAGATCAAGTGAAGTCAGTAAACTCCTCCCTCACTGCGCAGTGCAAAGTCAATACCTAGACTTATGCACTGCCATCCTTCATTTTGGGAGGCGCCTCCATGATCTCCAATATCAATGGGGGACATGACAATCACCGCAGCACTGCTGCATACACCAGCATAGGTGTCGCACATCAACATAGGTGCCCACTGCCTGTTGTTAGGCAGACAAGCCAATTACTTGCAAAATCACTACACGGCCCCCCAAGGATATATCTTCTTCACACCACATGATTATCTTTGTACCATTATTATGATTTAGTTTACAATTGCATTCCCCACCAACTATCCGCCTACTCCCTGCCCCCTGCTAGTAGATCCTCTATAAACTATGCTATTCTGTAATCTGACAGATGTACTTCATTTGCCATGTATAGTGATTCCATTGAAGCCACTATTCATGTGTGCCTAATCACCCTACCTCCTAAGTTGGTTATGAATTTGCCTATTATCCTATTGACCTGCCACCCTGTCCTGTGCATAACTGGCCCTGCTGCTGGCTGCCACTGCCTTCTATGGAACTATGTTTGACCAAACCAGGAGTGCGTCTGGGCCAACATGAGTGTACCTTGCTTAGGTCTATTTTAATTCCCCTGACCAGGCTCCAGAAACTTGTTCTGCCTAAATCATTTCTCCCCCAAATGTAATACTGTCCTCCTTGGATATCTGTATTGCCTAGCGGCCCTAGCGGCTTCTGCGTCCAGCTGTTCCCACTTTATTCCTCTCCACAACCACCTGATTTGACCCCGCTGTCTCTCTGCAGTCTGCACTAAACCATTCTCCCTTACATATCTCTCCACCCAGAAGATAAAAGAATGCACCATGATCCAGGTGTCTCCGACCCCACTGTGCGGTTCTGAAATTTGGAAAAAACATGTCAGTAACAATGTAATGCACAAAACGTTCAACCCCTCTTCCTTTGTTCTAACTACTACAAATGTGTGCACACTTGAGGTTCAAGACCCTTGAAGGGGGTAAAAACAAAAACCTCATGTCTAGGGCCAATTGGAGAAGTTAGAATTTATAACAACATGAGTAAAAATAAAACCCCCCTCAGAGTTGCATCCCCTCACTTCATCCGAAATCATGATGAGTATGAGCCAACATCTGCCTACTTCCCTGGTCTAATGTAACTCTTGTAACTTTCTCCTTCCATAAAGTTGGGAGAAGAAGCAGAAAGCTGCATCTTTTCTTGTATAACCCCTGAGAACGAGCAAAAGACCCCTGGCAATGAGCAGGAGACCCCTGGCAACGAGCAGGAGACCCCTAACAATGAGCATGAATCCCATGGCAATGAGCATGAGACCCCTGGCAACAAGCATGTAAACCCATAGCATAAAACACTTGGCAAAGAGCATTAAACCCCTGAGAACAAGCATGAAACTCCTGGCAATGACCATGAGGCCCCTTGCAACGAGCAGGTAATTGAAACGTAATTTGAAGCCTTACTATGGGGCATAAAATGGTGTTAGAGGCATAACTGTTTGTGGCATAATGTGTAATGGACATTACAGTGTGTAGCATAATGTGTACTGGGCATTACTATATGGAGGAAAAATTATAATGTAAACTGTCAATGGGGGGTGGAAGCGCATTTTTTAACTGTCCGCACTGGGAGCCAAATTGCCTATAAACATGCCTGCATTAGTATTAAGAAAATGCCATGGGAGGAGGGCACCAAAACTGTCAGGCGGCGAGCAAAATATTAAGTGCATAGTTTCTCCATCTAAACGTGACCTCTGAAGTTGCGGATCTGAATCTGAGAACACAGCAGCTTTCACTGATGACCCCACAACACCCACAAAACATGCCCATGAAACACTCTTTTTGAGTTCACTTCAGGTTACCGCCCAGGAACGCCCATCACTCCACTGCTCCATTTGCAATGCCATCTGATCCAATCGCACCAGCATCATTGTGTGTACACTCAGGGTAACACATTTGCTGTACTGGCTTTCTGAAGTTCTAGCACATGTGCAGTCGCTACAAATCACATTGAGCAAGTTTTATGCCAAGATGCCTTGTTATTTATATTATTTATATAAAAACACTTGAAGTACACAATAAAGTGTACATTGCAGGCTTATTCTGGTTAGACTTTTTTGTCATTGGCTCTGTAACCAACTATTTGGAAACCCCCTTTTCAAAATCCTGCATTTGTCACTGTATCTATATGTGTATACCCATGTATACATATACCTAAATGCCTAACTTCTATCTATCCGTGTGTGTACATTTCTATATCTATGTACATACAGCATCCTACATGCACATATATACCTGTAAGCTTACCCTTACATACCACTAGATCCATAGATATGTGCCCATGCACATACACATATATATCCCCATCTACCTAATATATAAATGTATACACACATATATCCAATTATGATGTACCTACCTACACATACATGTCCATCCACATGTAAATGAATACCCATACATTTAAATGTGCCTACTCCATAATACATTGACCCATAACTCTATGTATAAATTAACATATCTAATGTATATATATCTCTATATATACAGTATATGCATACATATGCCACACCTACAACATACATGCCACACCTACCCCATAAAAAAAAAATTATATATATACATATATATATATATATATATTGTGATAGGAGCAGTAGAGAGGTTAGGGATGGCATGTATATGTGTCCCAGATTCCTGTAATATGTATTTTAACCCCCAGGAAAAGTCTATTTTACAAGTAGATCTGAGTGTCGGCTTTTGGTAAAAGCCGGAGAATGGGTCCTGGGGGTGTGGATGTGAGAGAGAAAGGAGGACTCCATCCACAGGTCCATTTCAGGTGTTAGGCCTTTAAGCCTTAGAGCATGCTAATTAGGGTTTATACCTGGAAGTGGCCCCATATAGCTGTGTAACAGTTTTGATGCAGTGTCTCACACACCCTGGGGAGAACAGACACTGAGGTTTTATTCTGAGACACTGTGACATTGTTATGTACTATGTTTGTGGTAAGGCAGTAGGCCCTGCCACATGTAGAGAGGGAGTTACCTATCTAGTTAGTGCCAGACGAGCTAGGGTTTATTTTTATGTTTTGTTTGTTTGATTATTGGTGTCACTAAATAAAAACCGGTGCTGACCAGATTGCATGAAGACCCTCGACTAGTGCTGTTTCCCGGCTGCTGTGGGTAAGGAGATGTCCATCTACCCCAGGAGAGGGACCCCTACCCCGATCATATATATATATATATATATATATATATACATATATATATATATATATATATATACATATATATATATATATATATATATATATATATATACACAGTATATATACAGTATATACATACATACACACACTTAAATACCTGCTCACAGTAATGCTTACATGTACTTTATCATACACGTAAAATACCTAACCCCCCAAATGTATACATAATTATATGCATATGTGCACACACACAAATACAGCTATATACGTATATGTCTGTACACATATGCATATGTAAGCCTACCTATATTTACACATCAACACAGAAACATGCCTACAGTATTTTCTTATTCCTACATACATGCGCTGACCTCTGCATGTCCCTCAGTAGGGGGGATTGTCTACGGTTAGGTGAGGGCTGTTTAGAAAGGGAATGTGTTGTGGTGTCATTGAGAGGTTTTTCTGCCCTAGAACATTATACCAAGAAAGGAAGGGGGAGCAGTTTAGTTGAGACGTGGGAGGTTAAATGTAGTGGTGAACATAAAATGGCCTGCCATCAATAGTCAATGGCTTTAAACCATTAGTAGAAATAATCAATGGTGAGCATTGATGTTGTTCCATTATCAGTTTCTGCCTCCCAATATTCCCTTGCTGGTCAAACACATTCAACATAGACATCTGTCCATTGTGGCTTGTCAAACCATCGATGGCAGATGACTAAGTCCTGGTTAACTATGTATATGAGACTAAGAAGACACAATTTGGATTTTTGAGAAAAAAAAAGAAAAATCCACATCACTCAAAAGAGAGCAAAAAATAGGCAATGCAAAGAAAGCATGCACAGGAATCATTAGAGTAGAAGACTGTGTCAGGAAGATGCCATACTCAGGACTTTAAATTAGAGCCTGTGTTTTGTTATGAACAAAGGAAGGACACAGGAGGGGAGGGGGAGAACAAATTGGCTTAAAAGAAACCTTGCAGCTTACAAGAAAACAGAAGACCACATATATTGTTAAAAGATATTTGAAAAGCAAGCCACATATAGGTGAGGACAGAGGGAGCGATAAGTCAAATAGATATACAGTACCATCAAATTACTAAGTTTTGAGACAAGGGGGGAGGGGGTGATGGGGACAAAGAGCTAAAGATATGTGGCACTTGTTTGGTGAATGAACAAACTGAATGCTGGCCTGAAGCAATTTCCCTGATCAGGAGAGCTCAGTTTTGTTATAAAGTGTATAATGGATGAGACTTGCCGGACCAATGTAATGTAACTAACATTACCTGAGTTCAAATTAGGCTGGTTGTTTTTATGGAAAAGTTTAGAGAAACAGAATGGTGGGGAGTTGTACCTACTTCCTATTAAATGCAGCAGAGGGGGTTTAAAGTTGCTTGGCCAAATGGCCTGATAAATTGGGACAGTGAAACTAGGGAGCACAAAGCAGTCAGGGGATGGGGCATTTATGAGAGGGGCTGTGTTAGGGAACTGAATCTGACCCATACTTTACTACATTTACTACGATATACAGCAATTCTCAATCATACATGATGCAGCGATTGCTTTTGCACAATGCAAACCTTATTTAACAATTCAAACAATAATGCACAGCAATTATAAGACATACATTCAACGATTTATGTTCAAAATGTAAACCCTTATCCTAACAACTTAAACTATAATACTCAGCAATTATATAACAGCACTTGATGTTACAACATGCGAATGATCCTGATAAGGTAAGACTAAGGGCCTGATAAAGAGCCGCTCGCTCCAGCGTATGCTTCCAGTGCATGCCCAGCAAGGTAGGCGATCACATGGCAAGGCATTAGCACGCCCACTATGTCTTGGCGAGCGTTCACTTTGTGTATGCAGACGCCCACCAGCTATTCATAAGATGCCCACTTGCGCACGTCATCTCCTGGAAGTGCATGAAAACATTGGTACATCGAGCACCATCGGATGTGCTTGCAGCGCTTGAGGATGACTATACCTGGCCGCAAGCACTGCGATCACTTCAGTGTGAAATACAACTAGGTGACTAGTACAATGACGCTGCCTGTTAATCATGCACACCTCTGAAACGGTGTTGAAACACACAGGCAAGCCTGCATTCATAGCTCGCCACTCCCCAATTTCTAGTTCCCTGCCCCTTTGGCACCCACAAATGGCCTCTTCTGGCACTCATTCAACTGGGCTGTCTTTGCTGGGCGAGCGAGGGATTCCCAATCTAATGCAGTGGTTGGCACACGTACATTGTGATGCATACGCATGTGCAGAATGCAATTATCGGCCAGTTATGAGCAATCACATCCTAGCGAGCAGGTCTGAATCAGGTCCTAAGTATGTAATAGCTATGAAGAAAGAGACTGAGTTTAGGGGCTTAGTCAAGAAGGATGAAAGTATAGGTTTATTTATTTTTTTATTAAGATAGGGGAAACAGCTGAAAGGTACTGCAATGGTAGCTGGAACTGGAGTAGGGCAGCTTTGGGATGGCACTGCGAGCAGGGTAGAAAAAAGTATTTGCTACATAGACAGAGAAGGAAATTATTGTGACTGCTATATAAATACTGTAAGCTTGTCATAAGCAATATTCTTGTTGAAAGGCTTAGAACATAGGTGAAGCTAAAGTGGACATAAGATATAAGAGACTTTCTGGAGTTTGCAAGGCTGTGTATCAAAGTGAACACCAGTTGCTAAATAAGCAATCTCCTCTGATTTGTTATGCTGTACGGGAAAGTGAATGCTAGTCAGCATGCGGACATGGAATAAAAGCACTGGGAATATGATACAGACTTATAAGCTTGTTATAAACAAAACGCCTACTGATTGAAAATCTAAGTTGGGTATTTGTGCATAGCTGGCTATGAAAAACATTGAGATAACTCTTACTGATAGAAGATAATATAAGCTACAAGAGACTTTCATTCTTGTTTTAAGGTGTCCCATTGTATCAATCACTCAAAAACGATTTCATACATAGAGCATACTTTACCCCTAACAGGCAACATAACATTGATCTCTTTCAAACTGTGGCTCTATGGACAATATCCTCCATATTTTCTCGACTTGCCCACTTCTGAGGTCTCTGTGGGAGGAATTGTTTGTCATGATTCATAAAGTGTCAGGCACTCCACTACCTAGGGACCCTTTCACCACCCTGCCACACTTTTATCCAGGTGACCTGTCGATGAGAGATAGATATCTTATGGGTCACATTAAAATTGCCATTAAGGCCTCCATAGCACACCTGTGGAAGACCACATCTGTGCCCAAAATATTGGTTATAGAAAATAAGATCCAAAAGCATTGTGGTTTTAAAACTGCTTAAATGATGATCATGCGCTCCTGGATGTGTTTATAATTAGCAGCTTTCTTATAAATGGTCAGACACCTGGCCAATTACCAGTTATATCAGATAAAAGAAGCACTATTTGAACTAAAATAAAATAAAATAAGATAAAATGTGAATGGATAATGTACCAGCAGAGGTGAGCCAAACAAACAACACTCAATACATACAATGTCACAATAGATGTTTAAAGCGCTTTCTGTGAAGGGTTAATAGTCCTGGAAATCAGTGAAACCCGTGACTGTGCGGCGGTATAGACAGGGTGTTAGTACAAACCCTACCTTTCCCTATGCTCCTCCGTGCAGGGTTAGCTTGGTCCGGGCTGCTGCTGTCCAGTCAGCTGTTCGTTTGCTCCGTTTGCCATTAGTGGAGTACACAGTGTGTCGGGGCAGCGTCCTTCTGTCGTGT
This sequence comes from Taudactylus pleione, assembly GCA_031769625.1. Classification (NCBI taxonomy): domain Eukaryota; kingdom Metazoa; phylum Chordata; class Amphibia; order Anura; family Myobatrachidae; genus Taudactylus; species Taudactylus pleione. Next base: position 723,927 of record JAUIMM010000422.1, read on the forward strand.
TCCTGTGACTATTTGTAAGCCAGCTACCGCTTTCCTGTGGAGTTCAATTACCGCGCTCACTGGCTGGTGACGTCAATCGGGTTGTGGACACCAACGTGTTTCATCCTTTCAGACTTTGTCAAGGTGCTTCAGGATTGCACTTCTCCTTTTAACCTGTTGTTAACAAGCTGATTGGCTTGTGTGTTATGTCAATCAAACAAGCCTTCTAGCTGGATATGGGAAAAAGGGGACTGAATTATTGCCAAGTGTGCACATCCTTGGATGTGTGTATGCTATAAAATATCTTTAATTAATGCAAATATTAAAAATAGTAAGAATGCTTGTTAAAAATAAATGTTATTTCTACAATAAAAAGTCTTTGAAATAAAATCGAACCCTTAACAGATCGCTAACAAACACATTTATGTTATTTTGTCAGTAGAATGTTTCTTGTTAATACACCTCATGCTGGATTGTGTCAAATGTTGCAAAATAGTGGGACAATGTTTTGAATGAGTAAAATATGGGGTATTAGAATAAAAATCTAAATTAAAATGAATGTAAAAATAAAACTAAAACTAAAAATAAAAATACAAATAAAGTGAAACAAATATATATAAATATGTATAATGCTGTGCCCTCCATACATATAGATTACATAAGATTTTGGTCATAGTCTCAGAAATGCTCCTAAGTCAAAGTCTATATTTAGTCCTTTTGGGTGTAATGTTCCAATTTTATAGATCCATTCTGTTTCAGACCTTGACATTTTTTCCAAATACTGACCTTCTCGCCAATCTTCCATTATTTTCCTGATTGCCATGAACTTCATTGCTTTAGGATTTTTCTGGTGGTGTGTCAAGAAGTGGTTAGACACACTGTGTGTTGTTTCCCCTTTCTGTATATTATAAATAGGTAGGGTTAGTACTAACACCCTGTCTATACCGCCGTACAGTCACGGGTACCACTGATTTCCAGGACTATTAACCCTTCACAGAAAGCGCTTTAAACATCTATTGTGACATTGTATGTATTGAGTGTTGTTTGTTTGTCTCACCTCTGCTGATACTTTATCCATTCACATTTTATCTTATTTTATTTTATTTTAGTTCATATAGCCCTTCTTTTATCTGATTTAACTGTTTTAAAACTGCTGACTGTAAATATTCTACATCTGCCTCATCTCTCCTTATGAAATGGTTCAAATGGAATCACTGTCAGGAGGAGAAAGGTCTTAATTTCTTCCTAAGGTTTATTGCTGTGTAATTTGATTTATGGTAGAACTGCTATGCTTCAGTTCTTTAAAATGTAATTAGGATTTACTCCTTTAAGTGTTTCCCCATATATATGTTTCTTTAAACTTCAATAAACATTACTGTGGAAAAAAACTGGTCTGTATTCTAAATTTGGAAATCATTAAAAGTGGATGAGAAGGTGTTTTAGTAGAATCAGTGTGATTTACCGCTGGCTGCATTGAGTGAAAATCCCAAAGCTACAAAAGTTAAGTATAACTAAAAAATGTTTACCCCCCCAACCCTCCTTTAGGGGTGCCTAACTCTAACCTTCCCTCCAAGTGCCTAATCCTAACCCCCCTTTAAATTCCTAAATCTAACCCACCTTCCCTGCAGCCTAGACCTAAGTCTCCCATGTGGGTGCCTAACCCTAACCTCCCCCCGGGGGTGCCTAACCCTAACCCCACCTTCCCTTAGCCTAATGCCAACCACCGGGGTGGTTGCCTAACCCTAAGTCCCCCCGGGAGCCCCTAACCTAACCCCCCCATGGCTTACCTTTGCTCGGTAATCTAGTATCAGGCTCCTGGCGTAGGTCTAATGACAGACGTCGGGATTTTGACAGGATAAGATAGTCGGGAAGCCGGCTGTTGGGATTTCATCTGTCGGCTTCCTGACTGCTTCCCGTTTTATGAGAGGATTATATCCTGACTTTTGTCACCCCTGAGTGGATCTTTATTGAGACCAACATATAAATATTAGGTTAAAAGTATGCACAATGCTTAGCCTATGACCATAAATAGTTGCATTATATACTACACTATGTGTCTTGTTGTTCTATGTTTATTTTTTAATTCTATTTGCTGGCAAAAGTGAAGCAGATTGTATACAGTTAATCAATTATTATTATTTATTATATGTAAACACTAGCGCATTTGAGGGTTTGTTGTATGTATATATGTACAGTATGTGCATGTATATATTAGAGATGAGCAGTTCAGTTTTGACTTGGTTTTTTCACAAAATTAGCACAAGTTTGGATTTACCTAATTGGCTATCTGAAACACATGACAGCTGAATAGCCAATATGTTGCCATTTTTTAAAATCCGAACATAACAAAGTAAAACTGAACCGCTCTTCTCTAGTGTAAATATATATATACGTATTAGAGATGTGTGCCGAATCCCATGTTTTGGTTTAGGTTTTGGATCTGTTTCTCCTTGTGTTTTACATCTGGATTGGTTTTGCCAAAACCAACCTTTGCGTGTTTTGTTTTTGGGGTTTGGATCTGTATTTTTTTTCAAAAAATTATAAAAACAGCTAAAATCACATAATATGGGCTTTTGTTTGTTCCTACAATATTATTAACCACAATAACATTAATTTCCACTCATTCCCAGTCAATTTTGACCACCTTACAGCTCACAATATTGTTTTCATTCAGTTTAGGCCCAAAATTTGCACTAAGCTAGCTGGCTGACTAAGCTAAGCAGCAACAGTGATGTCACAAACACATGGTAGTTCAACTTTCAACATGGCACATCAGGAAACATATGTTTTTATTATTCAAGAGGCCTGAGGGAGTTGGAGTGTGTATGTAGTTGAAGGCAGGGACAGGAAGTATTGATTGGTTATAAAGTTAACTTATTTTTTTAAATTCCAAAGTAAATTTATGAGGGAGAAGAGGAGGGGAAGAGGGGAAGCATTTACAAAAAATATTTTATTCATTCACATCAGTCCTTGCCCAGAAGAATCCTTGAGCACCATGCCTGCTTCTGCTGCTGGGAGTAGATTTTCATCCAAGAAGGGGACTAGGAAACAATTGACTGTTAAATAATCCTTTGCAAAGATTCTTGAAAAGCATTTCCCAACCTGTACATGGACATTAAAAAACATAGTTAGTGGCCTCCAAACTGCCGTTGTACCCACTGTCCACTTAACCAGCACAGATATGTGGATAAGCAGAACAGAGCAAATGCAAGAATTAAGATTTAAGGTTTAAGTCTTATGGTGTGTCTTGAGAATCCTTGAGCGCCATGCATGCTGCTGTCAGTGGATTTTCATCCCAGAAGGGATGAAGACATTGTTTCTTTTTTCCCAATGGACACAGATCTGAAGAGCTGTTGATAAGCAAATTGTCAGCCCAATTGACACGTGATGCAGTGATAGCTTCTCCTTCAGTTTCTCCAGCAAGTGCATCTGCCAAGAAAAAAACGAAACTTTCAAAACACCCACTGGTGATTCAGATTAGCCAACACAACCAAGTGTTAACTTTTGACATTTGGTCAGGTCAGAATTTCCTACAATTAATTAAATTTTTTTATTGCTAACTTTTTGTTATTAAATTGTAAAATTGTGGAGTTTCCACTTACAGTGTCACAAGATTTCTTCTTCAGGGTCCATAAAGTCCACAGGATCTAAGTTTGGGTATGTAGTGGAAATGATCCATTGTACCTAACAGTTTCCAGCTTTGAAGCTCTTGGCATGCACTGGTCCTCCTCCCTATATACCCCGCCTTCTGCCACATGCATTTCGTTTTTTTGTTTGGTGCGGCAAGGTGCACCTGTTGTACAGCAGGACTGCTTAGGCAGCCCCTGGGTTTTTTCTTTTATGATTTATTTACATTTTTTTAACTGCTGAGTTTAGCCGTACCAGGCACCATTAATGACGCAGGCAATGCAACTCCTACTACCTCTGCCGGCAGCAAAACACCAGTACCGCTATATGCCCTGAGTTTTTCAGTGTGTCTCAGTGTGGCTTAACTCGTGCCTCTATGCTGGACTGCAGTCAGGCATGGAGATGACAGGTAAGTGCGCAGCAGTCCTGGCATCTGATGTAGGAGACATATCGGGTGCTGCTGTGGGTGAAAGCCTTGTGTGATGTTTCCTCACTAAGGCGGCCAGGTCCTTATTGTCTGTTGCCAGGGATGGGTAGTAGATGCACTAGAGCGCACTAGTAAGTGTCTACTACTATGACTATGCCAGCGTACCCATGCCGCCAAAATTGCACCTCCCCCAACCCAGTCGCAACTTCTGGTATGGATTTCATCATCTGGTTTGCTATATTTGCCCACCTCATGGTGAGATGCTCACAGATTGCATTTGCATGTGTACTGCGGTAGCTGTTGGTCTCAGAGGTTGGTCTGTCTCCCTGTATACCTCTCCTTTGGGTCTGGTAAATAGCACTCTATATACTTCCATTACCCCTGCAGGGCTGGTCAGTTGATAAAAAGTCCAATAGCAATTGTGCATATTTATGCATTGTATGTGACTTTAAAGCTAGCTGCTGTATTTGTACACCCCTTTTATTTCCAAACTGTCAGTTATACCTATCACTGTGTTTCTCCTCATCCCTGAGGGTGTGGTGGGTGTCATTGATAAGGGGTCACATTGCATTTATACTGTACACCTTATACCATTTATACATTTGTCATGTCTAAAGGTGTAGGTGAGAAGGATGATATGTTAGTACTAAGCTCATGTGTGTCTTGTCTTGCAGGCCTGTCTGAGAAGGATGTTAACCAGGATTGTTGTGTAGCCACTTTTGTAAACAGTTACCTGTTCGATCCAGTACATCTAGGGCTCCAGCGCTAGAGCCACGCGGGTGGTATCAGGTTTTATCACACTTAGTGGACAAAATCGCAGAAGCATGGGCTCCGGCTGCAGTATTTCCTCATTCTATGATGTATTCACAGCAGTTGCATCCTTCTATATTTATGCCCCCCATGAATTCCTGTTGGGTTTATTCTACTGCTCACCCTAGTCAGAGTATTTCACCGTCTATAGCTCCACGCATCAGGCATTGTCACTCTATTTCCAGTCTATCAGAGCTACCTACAACATAGACTGGGCAACACAGCAATATCATCAAAGACAGCTGCACAGCATGAGGTATTGTGATTACACCTCTTGTGCCCTTCTGTCATGCTGGACTATTTGACTGACTACTAGCCACAAGCGGAACAATTACATCAGAAGATCCACTAGACCGCAGCCTCAAACCGGTTTGTTATACTGGAGGATCACAAGCCGCACAGAGAACATTGCCATCTCTCACACATAGGTTCCCCAACATGGGAATCCATCTAGCTTGCTATCACATATTGGAGCTGCTCCCATATCATTGGACTCTCAACATATGGTGAGCATACAACGCTTATTATACCAATCTGATTGATTGAGATCCAAATCAGGGTGACAGCATTATCTATCATATACCAGCCCCAGTAATTGTTATATCATCCCCCACCTACTAAGCATTGGTGGACAAGTGGGGAGGTTCAAGATGGATGGTTCAGGAAAGTCTCCTACCAATAAATATCTTGGAGCTTCATCCAGTGCATAGAGCGCTCATACTGGTGCAGGACCTCCTACAGGGCAGGCCTGTCCAGGTCCAGTCTGACAACATGACAGCAGTGGCCTACATAAACTATCAAGGAGGCACACGAAGTCTGGCAGCCATCTTCAGGCAATCTCTGCAATAATCATCCCAGGTAATCTCTACTGGAAAGCAGATTTTCTAAGTCACCTGGTCATACAAGTTGGAGAATGGGCTCTTCATCCAGATGTCTTTTAACTCCTGCTGGACAAGTGGGGAGTACTGGACATAGACCTAATGGCATAACATCACAACTACATAGTACAGATCCAGAAAAAGGGACCCCTCATCCACATTCGTGGATGCTCTGGCAGTGAGATGGGAATTCATGTTAGCATACCTATTTCCTTCAATCTCCCTCCTCCCAAGGGTCATCAGAAAGTTCAAGCAGGAAGGTGGCTGGATAATACAAATAGCCCCTACCTGGCCCAGGAGGCATTGGTTCTCCGACCTGACATGTCTATCCATAGACCAGTGGTTCCCAAGCTTTTTTGAATCATGGCACCCTAAAGTATCAGCATTGTTTTCACAGCACTCCTAAGTTTAACTTTGTTCTTGAGAAAGTCAGAAAAAAATTTAAAATTGTAAAGTGAAGTAAATTGCGCTTGCCTGTCATTCTTAGGTTCAGTTACATAGTGGAGGACTGAATTGCACTTCTGTTTGTTCACATATTTACATAACATTGAGAATAAATAATTTGATTTGATGCTGGACCACAAACTTGAGGCACCCCTGCTCGTGTCCCGAGGCACTCCATGGTGCCATGGCACACAGTTTGGGAACCACTGCCATAGACAGTCCACTTTTGGTGACTCTATGGACAGATCTGCTAGTGCAGGCTCCCTGCCTATATCAGGATTTACCTCGGCTGGCTTTAACAGCATGGCTGTTGAGTCTGCTGTCTTCAAGGCCAAAGGTTTTTTGGCCTCTTTGATTCAGACGATGCTGAGGGCAAGGAAGCCTGCTTCCGCCCGCAATCTATTGCATAATTTGTAATTCATTTTTTTCTTTGGTGTTCTCACAGATAATGTGGCCCTAAGATCTTCAAGGTCGCGTGAATACTTGCTTTTCTTCAGGTGGGATTAAACTTAGATCTTCACCTGGCTACCTTGAGAGTTCAGGTTTCTGCATTGTCAGTTCCAATTCAGAATTGCCCATCTGCCTTATGTTAGAACATTCCTGCAGGGGATTTTCTGGCTGCAACCTTCATTTTTCCCCTCGGTGGCACCATGAGATTTGACTTTGGTTCTCAGGGCATTGCAGATGGCTCCCTTTAAACCTTTGGATATGATGGATGTAAGATGGTTGACAGCGAAGACACTTTTTCTCCTCGCTATTGCCTTGTAGAGTTTCTGACTTAGCAGCTCTGTCATGTCACTCTCCATATTTGATTTTTCATCAACATAGAGCTGTCCTCCATATTAAGGTGGGTTATCTTCTTAAGGTGGTTTCCCATTTCCATATAGATGAGAATGTTGTAGTTCAGACCTTTCAGTCTTCAGACCTGTCTACAGGTGAAGCTTCCCTGGATGTTGTTCGAGCCCTTCATATTTACATGGATCGTACAAGCTCCATCAGGAAATCAGATTTGCTCTGTGTTCTATGGGTTTCACAAATGAGGCTGGCCAGCAAACAAACAGATTTTGGCTTGCTGGCTGCATATGACTATTTCTCAGGTCTATACACAGGCTGATCTCCCTGTCCAAAACAATGTGACAGTACATTCTACTCTGTGAGCCTGTCATGCTTGGTTAGACATGGCACCTCGATTGAACAGCTGTGCAATGCAGCCACTTGGTCATTTGTCAATACTTTTATCAAATTATATGCATTTGATACTTTTGCCTCCCAGAATGCTTCCTTTGGGTGGCAGATTCTCCTCTCTGTGCAGGAGCGTCCCCACCCTTAAGGGAACTGCTTTAGGACATCCCCAAGGTAGATCTTGTGGACCCTATGGACCCTGAAGAAGAAAATTTAAGTTATGGCATAACATACCTCAGTTAACTCTTTTTCTTTAAGTTCAATAGGGTCCACAGGGCAACCACCCTGATGCACCTGGTCTCAGTTGGGATCTGTTCTTTTGCTTTTTTTTGTATCACTGATTCCCTCTTTGTATGTTGAGTGTTTCTTGTGTGCGATGTACTTCCTTCTCCACTTTTCGCCTCTTGCCATTTGTTTACAAACTGAATGCCTGTGGCAGAGGGTGGGGTATATAGGGAGGAGGACCAGTGCATGCTGGGAGCTTCAAAGCTGGAAGCTGTTTGGTGCAATGGATTGTTTCCACTACATACCCCAAGGTAGATCCTATGGAGTCTATGGACCTCGAAGAAAAAGTGTTAACTGAGGTATGTTATACGATAACTCTAATTTTTTTATAAATAAATACAGAATAACACACTGCGCTACCACTTACAGTGTCACAAGAATTTTTATGAATTAGAAAAGAATAACACACTGCTCTACCACTGACAGTGTCACAATATTTTTTACAAATACACTGTGTTTTCCACTTACAGTGTTACAATATTTTTACAAATACACTGCATTTCCTCTTACAGTGGAACAATATTTTTTCTGAATATACTGCGTTTTCCACTTACAGTCACAATATTTTTACTAATATACTGCGTTTCCACTTACAGTGTGACAATATATTTTACGAATACACTGCGTTTCCACTTACAGTGTGACAACATTTTTGTGCAGATATATATATATATATATATATATATAATTCTCAGAAATAAGGGGCGCACTTGAAGTAGGCAATTTTTCTTTATCTTTATTCCAGCATCATAGTGCACAATTAGTTTATAGGCATTACGATCCCCCTATGGATCTTTGTCAAGATGAACTAATTGTGCCCTATGATGTTGGAATAAAGATTTTTTGCCTACTTCAAGCCTGGAGAGAGCACTCCTTATTTCTGGGAATTGTATGGTACCCCTGGCAACAAGGATATGGAGCAGCAACGCAGCAGACATTAATAGAAATGAACACACACACCACACCCATATATGAGTACGTATATATATATATATATATATATATATATGTATATATATATATATATATTTATTCAGTAAATGGTTTGTACAATGTCCTATTTTAATATATTTTTAAATTATATGGGGTACCTTTGGTGTGCTACAACTTTGAATATTTAATTGAATAGGAGAAATTTCCACCACCACTTAGGGGGATTTATTGCAATATTAGCTGTTAGTCAAAAACAACCTTCTAGTTACTCTTCAAATCACCATTTGTTTATGTTTTGGGTATTATTCATAAAATAAAAGCCCTGTGGCAGCCCATAATTCTTATACCTGAATATTTTATCATTGATATATTAACAGAGGTAAAAATATATAAAACAATTTACAATACAAATCAATATCTACATAGCATAAAGTAACTTTTAGTAACCTTCCGCAGTACAGAAGTATAGATGGTATCTGTCACTTACACCCTTATGGGTGTGAGCTCTTAGGTGGACCTATCATGTGATAGGTGCAGGTGTTTCAAAGTGATGACCCTACGCATTTCATCTACCTACAGGACTTCTTCAGGGGTAAATACTTTAAAAAACAGAACATATGGTGATAAATACAATTGCATATTTACAGTATATAATAGATATATACATAGTCATGTACAGTAATCGAATTGATTAATATTTATACAACATGAAGACAGAAGAGAAGGTTCATGTAACGGAAGTTTATCCAATGAAAGGATTAACAATGGCTACCGACAACAGACACATAGTAAAAGTACATACCACAAATGGAACTGGTCTGAATTAACGCTCAATAATTTGGAACTAATTAGAACACTCAGTAGTATAAGCTTTTTTTCATCCCTTGATAGGGAGAAATTCCTAGAAAGGCTCTTAGAATCCTAATAGGAGATGCAGACAATTAATATTACATTATAAGATTTGGTGTTTATTTTCAATATAGTCACATGTTGAGAGAAATTTTTTTTAAATAATTTCATGAAAATTAAGTATATAACCCGTATATTGTAGTGATTGGGTCTAAATACCCCTCAATAACATAAGTTTATTTTCTCTCCCTTAGTTGCAAAGGGACCAAAAAATGTCTCTCCAAAATGTATTTAAAAAGTAGAATATTCATACTACTTTATAGAAGCTAATGTTAATTTTCAATATATTCATTAGAAAAATAGGATTAGTACATACCAAGTAGTCTCTTATAACGAGTTTACTGGAACAATTAGATGGATGTTTCTCAACCAATAAATGTAACCTAGTGTATAATGCACAGTATTGTACCTTTGTTATTCTAAGTATATTTAATTTAATGACATCATAAACATCCATATTTATTTAATGAGAAGGATACATACAGATTCCTTAATAGCAATTTAAATATGAAGACGTATCATATACTCCCAATGTGTAAAAACGATGAGTGCCAAGCAAGCATTAAAACCTAATGTGAAGGATAATAGTATTATATTAATGAAATTCCTCCCTTAGTGGGTTATTTGGTTTTCTCTAAGGGGCAGTGATAGTAATTCAAAAGTATGTATCTATTATCAACATATATATAATATATTGAGACTATACTGTAGGGGTATGTATAGCCCATAATAGATATTTAGAAACCATATAATTATAATGCATGTTAATACATTTGTACACATAAATGTTATACACATAATTATAATGTGTACTTCAGATTTCCAAGCATAGACCCAGTATCTTTGTTACTTATACAGAAGAATCCATACATAATACTGCATAGTTTATATATCCATATTTACAATAGTATATAACAGAGTTTATAAAAGATATGTATTTAACAAAGGCTAGTGTAGTCCGTATAGCCATAGTTTACAATTAGAGTTTCCAAAAATAATCTTTAACAAGGGCTAGTAAAAAGTCTTTTATATAAATGTATTTATTATATATTTCACTTGATTTCTTTTTAAACCAAACTCATAACTTTTATTGATTTTTTTTGTATCTTTAAATATAATACAATTTAGATTAAAACACAATTATATGTGAAGTAAAATGTCTACATATTTTAGTATACTATATTAATTTATGTCAGTTTTCCTAAACTCATCATCTGTATTTGACAAAAATAAGACCATCATTTTTTGTAAAAAAAAAAAACCTTTAAGGTCCATACTCCTAATTGCATTTCCTGTGGTTTTTGCAGCCATAAAATATACTTCAAAATACAGTAATTCAGTAGATAGTTAAGTTAATCTATATGCAGACATGAACCAGGGAAACAAAGGTTTACCTATTTACTCTGCTTGATTTGTACAGATAATTATCCAGGGTCATTGTAATCAGCCCATGTCTCCTAACTGTTTGGAAAGGCATTTCAAAAACAATAGTGAGATAATTAGCATGTTCATGCCCAATAGTTAGATTGGCATCATTCATATTTTACAACCTTTAATTAAATAATATATTTACTTCACATATACTTAGCCACATTTACCAGACAATCTCCAGAACTACATTCAATAAACTGTGTTATACCTTGAAAATCTCCTATAGTTTAGTAAGTGCACAGAATAACAAAATTGAAGAAAAGTTTTTCAGATGACCTTCCCTCAATTACCTTAGATTGACAAACAAATAGTTCTTGTATTGATTTCTGAAGTGAGCAATATTCAAATTATTATTATTGCATTATATTAACATCTTGACAATTCCATAAATGTGACATATAATGTTATATAAGAGGTTTAGGTAGCAATATATAGTTAATACTTCAAAGTATTATAGATCATGATGAATAAGGATAGAGAATATGACACCATTCTATACCTATTTAATATAATATAATTGCTATGATGACCTGATGCTAGATTTGTAATCTGCATATTTAAATAAGGTTAAATATAAAACATATTGTTATTTGAATTTGTCAAATAAATTAAGCAAATGTTATTGCTAATAAGGTGCACAAATCTGGTTTGGGAGCATAGGTGGTATATAAGTAATTGCTATGAGTTATAGGTTAGTTAAGATACAATAAAATATTAAAATAGATTAATAACAAAGGAAATATAACAAAATTACACAGTAAAGAATGCATTAATAATTATATTCAATCTAGATCAAATTACAAATAAATAATGGTATATTTTGGTTACCTAATATATGGCTAGGAACATAGGCCCTCATTCAGAGGCGGTCAGAGGATGCAAGCGGTCGCTCAGAAACTGGGCGGCCGCTTGCATCCTGACCCGCCACCTCTGTTTCGGTCGTTAGGCTGTGGGTTTACACCCACAGCTCTAATGACCGCTAGGTTGATGGTGGCGATGGTCAAGGACCATCGCGACCATCGAGGCTTACGACGAGACCCTAGGGTAGGGTTTCACTTGTCGTAAGCCCCGGAGAGCTTCTGGCTCTGTCAGAGCTGGAAGCTCTCCACTGACATCACTAGTGATGTCAGTGGGGCCTCCCCCAAACGGCAGGCGTTCCCATGGGAATGCCTCCATTTTGGCTGCCAGCCCCCCGGCCCGCCTTCCAAATGGGGCGAGCTGTCAATCAACAACGACAGCTCGCCCCCTTTGGAAAGAGACCCGCTACGACCGGCGCTGTCGGTCGTAGCGGGTCTCACGCATGCACACGAAGGAGCCGGCTCCCTCGTGCGCATGCGCACTGGACAAATATCGAGGCAGCCGTATGGTTGTAGACCGTATGGCCGCCTCTGAATAAAGCCCATACTGTAGTCAAAAAGGACAGGCAATATGTTACTATTATCACAAACAAAGTGACACATTATTTTGGGCCAGATTTTTGTTAATAATTTGGAGCAAGGGACACCCCACTCTTCCTGTTTGGATATCTATGTATCATTTTTTTTAAAAGAGGGCACTCCATTGATCTGCTCTTACAAGTAAACTAATCAATTTTCATATAAACATAGCTTTTCAGTGGAAGCCTCCACCATTATGTTGTTATTATTATAATAATTCAAACACATGGGATATCAAAATTATAGATTTTTTTTGCACACATATTCATTTAATGAAAAATCTATCTATAGCATAATTTAAAGTTAATGTGTTATGCATGTTGGTTGTGTCTATATGAAATGTATATAGTAAGTAACTTACATAAAAAATAATAATTACAATTTTTGACTAAAAAAAATATTTAATGTTAAATATCTTGTTTTTATTTATAACATATAATCGTATCAAGTTTAAGCTATTTCATTGGTCACTCATGATTTAAATACTTATTCAATATATTTTTTTTTACAATAGCATATAAAAGTATTTCAATGTAATTTTTAACTATCAGTAAATTCACATGATAATGTTTCTATTCAGCAGAACATGTCTCCAAACCATATACTCCTAAACACATTTTGCAGCTGTGACATTAACAATCATGTAACAAATATAATTTGGTATTTTCAGTCAATCCAAAGAAGCCACTCCATTGTATTCTATGCTCTCTCCAATTGTCATTAATACAACCAACTGACTCATTGGAGCCAACACAATTGCACTTTAACTAGCAATTAACAAAGATTCAGCGGATAGTTATGCCATTTTACAAAAAAAATCTCATGTGTTGTTAAAATATATACAGACTGCTAACATCTCAATGCATTTGAAATATATTTATTTATTTAACATTAAATAATTTTTTACTCGATTTGTAATCCTGTGTAAATTGTATACATATACAGATGTAAGAGGTCAGAACTTAACTTTTTATAGAACAACAGTTTTTAGCAGCTGCAACCAAAAGGTAAATGCGGATTCATTTGTATTTGATATCGTGTCTATTGTTATCTTTAGGATTCTTCCATTTTCCGAGCAGCTATACATGCTGGACTACTTACCAATGATGGGAGACAAGTGACAGTGAGGAAGACTCAGGGCCAGACTAGTTATAGTGGGTCCACAAGGAATGGAATAACAACCAGTAACTATGGAACTTGGTCTTGGTCATTTATAATTCTACAGCAGGTATTCCTCTACCAAGTAATAGTGAGAGACATACTATGAGCTTTGCAACATACTGCTCACAGTATATAGCACTGATGTAATTTTGAGAAATGAAAACATTTGCTGTATTGTACCGTGGTGTTAATTAGTAATGTTTGTGACCACTTGCTCTTACTACACAAATACTTTATATTATGACTCAAATTTAGTTTTTTATGTACATTACCACTGCATTGGTTCTCTAGTAAGTATCTGAAAGTATCTGAATATATATTAAAAATATACCTTACTGCATGATTATCTGCAAACAGTTATACTTATTGAAGTTTAAAAAGTGTATATTTAGCATGTGCTTTATGGTAAAAATAATATACTGTAAAATATATTATTTATTTACATAGTATGGAAAATGAGGCACATGGTAATACTTAAAACTTTAAGGCATAAGGGGCTATACAGCCTCATATGACACTCAACTGGGATAATATACAGGTCTCCAAAAAAATAATGTTGACATACTCAAATCAACATGAATGACCATGACACCATCCCAAAAAGCTGCCTGCAGGGTACATTGGTACTTGCAGATCAACATCAGCTGGAGAGCCATAGACTACCACCCATTGTCCTACAATTCAGAGACTGATAGTATAGTCCTCATTGCTATGAAAGATGTTTTTGCAATTGCCAATATCAACTTTTAGTTTGGCATTATTTAGATTACTGTTAGGTACTGGCAAATGGAAAAATCATTCACTCTTCCCCTCTAATAGGCCATCAGAAGCTCACAAATAGAATACAAAGCATTAATCAAAAAATACATTGTTTTACTTAGCTTTGATGAATAAGGATAGCATCCAAACTATAGACTCTGTACCTGTGCACACATCCCAGTTACCATGTATCCTCAAATTAGAGACCAATTCACTTCTAATATAAACTTCACACATTACTTCACATAATGAAGTTTCAACCCTACACATTTTAGATACTTTCCAATCATAAAAAGAGATAATTAAGATTTAATACCTTTAGGCAGTTGATTGCAGCAGACTCTAATTATAAAATATGAAAACAATGTGGCATTAACACTACATAAAATGCTTAAATTATAAATCTATATTGTTTATATTCAAGCACAATAAAGAACAGAATGTAATTTATATCCAAGGATTTCAATATAAAAAGAAAATATTCACTTATTCTCTGATTTTGGAAATGCATAATTATAGTTAAATATTTTTTTTATTTATAACGAAATTGTATCAAGGTTAAGCTGGGTACTCACTGGCCGATATATCGGGCGCTCAATTGATCGGCCAATATATCGTGCCCCTGTCGGCCCGTGTGTACAGACAATATGTCTGTGAACAACTTTGTTCACAGACATATCGCATTGGCTGTGCTGCACAGCCAATGAACAGATATGTCTGCAGACTTATCTGTCCATTGGCAAGTGTGTACAGGCGATCAGCCAATCACCTCTACACAGGGGTGCAGAGAGAGTGGGGGGAGCTGTGAGCAGGTACTACTTACCCCACTCCGGCACAGCTCCCCATCCCCAGCAGACCAGCACAAGCTGCTGTGTGCTGGGCTGCACTCAGAGACTTTCCGAGGCTGCTAAAGCAGCAGCCCGAACAGTCTCCTATGCCAAAGGGGGGAGTGATCATGCTGATCATGCCCCCCTTTAGCTGTGCCCCGGGCTGAGGGGCACACAGCACCCCCCTCCCCAGCACCGCAATTTTTTTTATTTATTTTTTTCCGAAGGGGGCGTGGTCACACATTCCACGATTAGGCCACGCCCCCAGCCACCGGGACCCGCTGCAGCACAGATGATGGTCGATCAGTGTTTATGAATGCCCATAATCTGCAGATATATCTGCATGTCACTCAATCCGCAGATATATATTTCAGGTGTGTACCCACCTTTAGTCTATTTTCATTGGTCACTTATGATATAAAGGCTTTTAAATAATTATTTTTTAGAATAGTATATAAAAGTATTTCAAAGTATTTTTTTGTTATCAGTAAATTCACCTGAGCATAGTTTCAAAGCATATACTTCTAAACACATTTTGCAGCTTTGACATCAACAAATCATGTAACAAATATAACTATGTATCTTCAGTCTATCCAAAGGAAAACACTCCATTGTATTCTATGCTCTCTCCCATTGTCATTAAAGACAGGCCAACATACTCATTGGAGCCAACACAATAGCACCTTCTCTGGTAAACAACAAAAATTCAGTAGTTATTATGCTAGTTTACAGATAATATCTTTCCATGTATTGTTAGAAAGAATATATACAGAATAATAACATCTCAGACAATTCTAAATATATTGAAACATTTTAATTGTACATTGCTTACTAAAACTATAAATATAACAGCATAAACATTGGTGATGTGACATTTATCTTTATAATAGAAGCACAAAAACCTATGCTATCAGTGTATAAAAAATAGATATAAATATATAGTATATTCATATAGGGTGTGTACATATCTCTGTGCCATAATTAGGGGAGTGTGTCTGGTGATGGCACACAGAACACAGGTTCTATGGGGAACCACCACTGCTCCATGACTCTTGTCTTTGGCTAGCAGGGAGCTGCTGCAACGCTGCTGTTCCATCCTTAAGATGCTCCAGACAGGCACCCTAGAGCCCATACAGCCAATCAGAGTGTCCTCAGGATGCTCATGTCAGCACTGCACCTAACGGTGCTGCCGCCCCCCCCCTCTGTGTGATATCATAATGATGGGTGCTTAGGGGGCAGGCTGGCACAGTGCACATTTGAGCCCTGTTATGGCACTGATATATATAGATAACTATTACTATATAGATATATAGCTATATATGTACATAAACATATTATTTACTTTATTTTCTAATAGCATACCCTATTATTTATGTGAACACAGTTTATACTAAAACTTTAGGTCATGCATTAGCGCTGCAGGACAGTTGTAAGCTTTAAACAAAACATATCATTTTTAGCTTTCATTCATGAGAGATACTGAAGTATTTCTGTTAAAAAAACAAAAATAGACTTTTGGTTCCAGCAGCGATGAAGATGGCTTGAGGGTCCCACCAAAGAGTGTCCCATGCTGGATTCCAGTATTGTGTACAGTTGTCAAAAGGCATAATAGAGATCAAACAGGTCAGGGGGGAGCACTATACAGGATATACAGATGGGGAACAATATAGATGAGGGGACATAATATTGGAAAGACAGATGAGGGGGCCACAAAATAGGATTTATAGATATACAGAGATTGATCCTTATACGGGGCAAATGGAAAACACCTAGGCATCGTGAGTCTATTTCCCATGTCCATTCTTCCTGTGGTGCCAACGGACAGGAGACCCTGGGGCTCTCAGTCAATTAGCAGTCGCTGTCATAGAAATTGCCCTCTGATTGGCTTAGAGTGGTTTGACTCTTAGACAATCAGTGCTATAGTGCATGAAACCACATGAGTCCTGCCATTTGGTTTGCTATACTATATACAGTCTTGCTTGGACCTCTGTAGTCCCACTGTAAAGAACAATATGATTTTGTATATTTGACACATTAACACTACACCCACTACCACCAGGGGTGCAGGGAATAGCCCTGGACTTTAGAAAGTTGACCTCGGGAAGGGGTACTCCATTTTATATTTGGGGTCCCCAGTTTCTAAGGATTGCCTGATCTGGGCTGTCCAGTTTGGGACTTAATAATGGAAACCACTGCTCTGTTCCCTCTTGCTATGGCATTACTACCTCAGTTGGTTTAGCCTGGTGCTGGTTTTAAAAATATACAGGGAACCCCATGCCAGTTTTACCCCCCAATTTTCCTGTATCAGACTAGGACATGTCATGGATTTAGAGGGGGACTCCATGTGTTTTGTTTTTTTAACTATTTAATTGTTTTTAAGTCTAGTATGCCTGCACAAATCTTAATGATCTGTGCTGTACTTCTTCCAAACTTGCCTGCCTTAGGCAGATATATTAAATTGTGTGGTCTATTTCTATGTTGATATTTGGTAAATTTTTCAGTCGATTTCAAAACCGACCACTAGTAAAGCTCTGGTTTCTTTTGACATCTATGTGAAAGTATTAATTGTTGGGCCAAAGTTCTAAACTTTTCTAAAGTCAAATTTTTGGTCAATTTGGTGTGGAATTTTACTTTAGTAATCTCCGATTTGCAAACTAGATGGCAAATTGCACAAAAATGCAAAATCAACCAAAATTTACCTTTAGTAAAGTTACTCCCTAGACTCTGAAGTATAATACATTTTCTTTTTTCTTTTTTAGGTGACACACAAAGCTTGTCTACTTGTCAATAAAGATGGTCCATGATGCTCTAATTTAAGTACAGATTTTTTTTCCTGCTTTACCAAATTAAAGAATGGGAACTGGATTATGTTTACATGCTCCATGCCAGCTGGATTTCATACATGGACTGTACACATTCTGCAAGGATCAAGTTTACATGCACCATGCCAGCTGCATTTCAAACTGGACTTACACATTCTACAAGGACTACTAAGGGAGTTCTTTTGTACTATGAAAGAAACAAATTAAAAACCTTTTCTGGGCACTCTTATTGTTTGTCTTATGGAAGGACCAAATATAAATCAATAATAAATATTTTCATCAAAACAGTTTATTGTCCAATATCTTTTGCTCTCTTTCTTATGTCGTAAAGAGCTGAGGCAAATATATGGGTTTCACTGTCATATTCCCTAAGGATTGTTACAGAGTTGCATCTACAGATGTGTCCTTACACAACTTTGCTGCAGTCAAGCTAAAAAGCTCCTCACTGTGCACCAGGTCCCAATAGACTCTACTAGTGCCAGGTGACTATTTTGCGTTCAATGCGATGTGACTATGATGCACCAGCAGACTGTGCTGATTAATTTGATATGTGAAACCTGTATATTTGTGTGCACCTGAGTCCCTGAATATGTATATTAGGGATGTGCAGGCTCGGATAGGTTCGAGTTTGCACGTGGAGTTCGGATTTTTCCCTCCAAAAAAACGGAACTCAGAACGAGGCAAAACGTCATCTTACATGGACGAACATCATCATTCCTGGTCTTTTGTCCAGGAATGATGATGTTCGTCCATGTAAGATGACGTTTTGCCTTGTTCTGAGTTCCGTTTTTTTGGAGGGAAAAATCCGAACTCCACATGCAAACTCGAACCTATCCGAGCCTGCACATCCCTAATGTATATGAAGTGCTACAATGTAGCTGTTGCAGCTTTTTTATGTCAAGTTCTGTTGTGCTTCATATACAGACTCAGGTGCACTCAGATATACAAGTGTTGCATATCCAATTAATCAGCACAGTCTCCTGGTGTGTCCTAGTCACATTGCCTGATGCTAGCAGAGTAGCATGGGACCTGGTGGCTCACTCACACAAGGCAAGTCACTCTGCATGGCATATTGAGACTAGATGTATAAGGACACATCTGTATAGTACCATAGTTATATTTCACTGATTGCTAATGAGAGAGAATAATTGTTAGTTATTTGTTATACTATGAGCATAGGGCCTGATTCAGACCCGCTTGCAAGCAGGTTGATGGTGGGGCATTATGCACACGTGGTGTGCACAATGTGCATGTGCAAGCCCCAAGCAAGTGAGAAATTCACTCGCTCTGGGGCTTGCTACAAATGGGGCGGCAGTCGATGTTGATCAACAGCTCACCCCGTTTTGTAGGCAGGGAGGGGGGGTGGCTGGCCAAACGGAGGCGTTCCCAAAGGAATTCATGACATTGGAGGGCGGCCCTATTAGAGCCGGAAGCTTACTGGGACTTGCGGCAGACCAGACCCTACCACAAGGGTCTCGTCGCAAGCCCGATGGTCACGATTGTCGCGACCATCGCGACCATCACCTGGCCACTCGCAAAAGCTGTAGGTGGTCATCCACAGCTTAGCAAGTGGCCAGGAGGCCAGTTTATAAAAAAAAAAGTGGCCACACTGATTCAGAGACAGCGCTCGCTTTTTGGCCATAGTCCACAAAATAGCAGAATTCAAATAAGGAAACAAAAAACAAGTTCTTACATTCACTCAAATGTGTAAATAAAAAGTTTGTGAAACAAATTGCTATAATAATGATACATTGTAATGTGTCCACAAACAGAATGGATAATGTGATGTTAGTGCAAGATGAATGTCAAAGGAAGAAGGTTAAATAGAAACATTGGCAGTATCTTTCAATGGCAAAATGGGCTGGAAAATTAACACATATCATCAGGAGTTCTACTAGAAAAATTGATTACATCCTAAACAGATCTGGATTAAGATTTGTGGGGGCCCCAAGGTAATACGTTTGTGGGGGGCTCTAGCAATAAAATTATATACCACACAGTACCCGTCTTATTCACATTATGTCAGTGTGCCCCTAGTTTAAACATTATGCCATACAGTATGCCCAGTATATCACACAATACCTACCAGTATATCAGAGTGTCCACATTATCCAACACAAACTCTTAGTATTATTATTATGCAACACACTGCCACCATTATGCCACACAATGCTGCCAGTATTAATATTATGCACCAAAGAGCCCCCTCATTATGCCACACAATGCCTTTAGTTTTAATATTATGCCCCACAGAGCCCCTCCATTGTGCCAAACATTGCCTTTAGTATTAATATTATGTCCAGTTTTTCCCAATATGCCACACAATTCAGAATAGATTGCCCTTTTAAGCAATCATATGTGGTGTTAGGCAGTCTTCTTCATGGAGCATGGATGTAGAGAGCAGTTGTAGAGTGGCCATGAACTCCTGAGTGGGGGGGAATGAAAAATGCAAAAAATATTACTTGCAGTGCTGCAAAGCTGTAAAGGGAGTGCCTGCAGCTGCACATGGGGTACAACAGCTGTTGCACCCACAGAATGGCCCACCTCCTTCTAGCTCTCTGCCCTTGATTTTGCTACCTACTTTACAACTAAAATTGTCTCCATACATCAGGATATCAAATCCCACCTTGAGCATGTTGTTTACAAGCACCTTACCACCTTTCTTTCCTCCCACTCCCTCCTTGACCCTTTTCAGTCTGGCTTCCATTCTCTCCTCTTCACTGAAACTGCCCACACAAAAGTCAGCATTGACCTCTTTGCTGCTAAATCCAATGGCCACTACTATCTACTCATTCTCCTTGACATCTCTGCTACTTTTGACACTGTGGAAAAGCCTCTCCTTCTTCAAATGTTTCACTCCCTTGGTCAACGTGACACTGCCCTCTCCTGGCTATCCTCCTATCTCTCTGACCAATCCTTCTCTGTCACCTCCTTTGACTCCTCTTCTCCCCCACAGCCTCTTACAGTAGGTGTTCCCCAAGGTTCTGTTCTTGGACCTGTTCTTTTCTCACTCTATATGTCCTCACTAGGTGAACTCATCAGCTCATTTGACCTCCAATATCATCTCTATGCTGATGATACTCAGATCTACCTTTCCTCCCCTAACCTCTCCCCATCTCTACTCACACGTATCTTCAACTGTCTCTCTGCCATCTCTTCCTGGATGCCCCAGCGATTTCTTAAATGTAGGCCTGTATTCAATTCCAGGTGAAACCCGTTATTGATGATAAATATTCACCTATCATATAATTTTCGCCTTTTGTCATTATCCCCATATTCAATTACATTGACTTTTCGCCTGTGCAAAAAGTTAATGTAAAAAAATGGAGATAAGTTTTCTCCAGCCTTTAGCTGGTAAAAAATGTGCACAATTAGGGTTTAGGGGTGCAGGCTTAAAAAAAAAAGCCAGCACCCCTCGGAATGGACCCTAAAATCAATGTGTATCAAAAAAAGTTTTTCAAAAAAATCGTGAAACCACAAAAAATATTTAAAATTTTGGGGTTAAAAAAAAAGTGAAGACACTTGTAAAATAGCTAATAGCTAAATTCAATCCATAGGAATTCCCATATATGCGGCAGGTGTTTTCTTCATTGTGGTTAGTAGCAGCAGGTGCATTTTTGAAGAAGTTTTCAAAATCATTTTAGGGACTTAAAAATATGCTTGCACCAATTTTCATGTACCCCAAATTTGATGGCCATAGTTATTTTTCCCCAAAATAATTGCTAAATGCTCTTCTGCATCACCTTCTTCAAAGCCGCAATTATGCACCTGCCACTTCTATTTAAAAACCCGACTTCCCTTCAGCAGGCAAAAACGGGGGTAAACATAGTGATCCCCCATGTCTGGACATCTTTAGGGGTGTGATAGGATGCTTTCCCAAAAATGTTCTATTGTTTTACAGCTCCCAGTTTCTCCGGGTTCCGTTTTCGCGTCCTTTGAAATTTAATACAGGAAATATCAGGCATACGCACGATACATTTCCACCTGGAAAACAGGTGAAGGAGGCAAGAAATCCAGCAGGCGAAAAGTCTGGACTTTTTGCCTCAAATTGAATACGGACCTTAATATGTCTAATACTGAGCTGATCATTTCCCCACCCCCTAACATAACCAAACTTCCCACCATTTATTTATCAATTGATGGCAGAACTATTTCCTTTAGCCCCAAAGTGCGCTGTCTTGGAGTTATCCTGGACTCCACCCTCTCCTTCAAACCACATATCCAGAATTTCTTGCAGTCCTGTCATTTTCATCTTAAAAATATTTCCAAGATTAGACTCTTTCTAACCCAGGATACCACTAAAACCCTCATACACTCATTGGTCATCTCCAGATTGGACTACTGTAACATTCTCCTATCTGGCATCCCCAACTCCCTTCTCTCACCTCTCCAGTCTGTCCTCAATGCTGATGCACAGCTCATCTTCCTCTCAAAATGCTCTACATCTGCCTCACCTCACCTACAAGCTCTCCACTGGCTCCCCTTCCCTTTTAGTACCCAATTTAAGGTTCTCACACTCACTTAAAAAGCCCTCACCCATTCCTCTCCCATTTACATCTCAGATCTCATCTCACTTCACTCTCCTGTCTGCCTTCTTTGTTCAACAAATGCATGCCACCTCTCATGCCAATTGATTACTTCCTCCCACTCCCACCTCCAAGATTTTGCCTGCACTGCTCCCCACCTTTGGAACTCTCTCCCTCTTCCCATCAGACTATCCAACTCTCTACAATCCTTCAAAGGGGCTCTTCAAGCTTTCATCTTAACTTGCTGCTATATACTCCTTCCTCCCTGCCTACCCCATCTTTGTCACACCTGTTTGTCTATGCCTCCCCTTTAGAATGTAAGCTCTTATGAGCAGGGCCCTCTACCCTCCTGTTCTCTTCCTTACTCTACTTTCATCTACTTCTTACTCCCCACTAGGGCACCTAACACTTGGTTACTTTGCTTTGTTGCTTATCTGGGTGTTATGGTCACGAATGTAGCAATGTATATTATCCTTGTCCTGTATTGTATTGTACTTAAAGTCACTGTAAGTCAACCTATTTGTTTATGTACTTTGTAAGGTGCTGTGGAACACTTGTGGTGCCATATAAATAAATAATAATAATAATAATATTAATAATAATAACTTGATGGCAGGGAGCATGTATACTCAGGAGGAAGTCTCTCCCCATAAGTGCCAACTGCTGTTAGTGGGACTATGTTATCTGTAGAAGGCACCCTACCTCCTGCAGATCATAGTCCTACCCATAGCAGCTAGCACCTATGAGGATAGACTTCCTCCTTAGTGCACATGACCCTAGACCTCATGTCCCCTCCTTTCTACTGCTGTACAGGGGGCATTGGTAGCCGCACTGGGGACAATGTTCCTTTTAGCTGCTCAAGCCAGGCTCCTGCTGGGCCCCTCCAAAAAGCCCAGGCCCCAATAATTAAATCCCCCTCTCTTGGTGCCCCTGTACGGGAAATATTAGATCATCCTGATTATATAGTCTCCAGTAGAACACAATATACCACTTACTAAGTAATAAGTAAATAACATACATTTCCATTATATGCAAAATATAGTAAGCAATATGTACAGTAGTCTTCTTAAATGAGATGTTGAAAAGGGGATTCACAGAGAAGAGTTACTATGGAGCAGGTAAGTAGGTAACAGACATTTTCAAAAAATGTATAATTAGGATCATTGTAGTGAGCAATTTTGGTTTACCATATGTTGATACTAGACTTTTTACCTTATAACAATATACTATAACAATATAATTGTCTACTACAGTATAACAGATAGAGAAATGTACTTCACTGGAATTCCTAGCTGCCACCAGACTAAAGCAGCTTATTTATTGCTAACATAGATGATACATCCAACATCCAGAAACATTGCCGGACGTAGACACCCCCGTGGGTTCTCCATTCATTGGAACTCATCACAACAGCAGCAATTATTCCTGCTGGATGGCCGATGCTGTTCTGGTGTGTTCATCATTTATTTCTACTGCTTCTAGCTATTCATATAGAATCACTTCAGATTTTACAACGCAATGATGGATATTGTACAAACACTGGAGTTTCATGGAGGAGATCGACAATGAAAAGGTTGACAATGATTTGTTGACACCAAAAGTTTGACATGAAAGAAGGTCAACATGACAAAAGGTTGACAGTAGAGAAGGTCGTTAGGTACAAAATGTCATTAATGATGTATTCAGCCCCCTAGCACTGAAAACCGAGCACTAGTGTGTTAGCTAAAAAAGGAGAAAGTAAGCATGAACAGTATAATCATAAAATTCATAAACAGAATGTTTACAGTCATTTTGGAGAAGGGTAAGACAATAGGAGGTCTAGTGGCTGCTTGGCGAGAGGCCACTTATACCCTGATTGGGCTGTGGTTCCTGCTATAGCCTATCTATCCCTTTCTGAAGGCAGATAGTTATGCTGCATTCCTATTCTTCTCTCAGATTCCAGCAGCTTCTAGTAGGGACTTGGTGATAGCCACATCACTTTCTGATGCCAACAGACATTGGTAATTCTTTGTGTCTCTGGTCGCGATCACTCCAGCTAGTGCCTGCTTGTATGCTCCTACTTCAACCAAAGCATTTCACATCACTAAGAATGCTTTGTCAAGAATAGTTGGTGGGATTTAGTATGCTCCTTAATAAGATAATTTAATTGGAAAAAAAATAGATATGGCCAGAACCAGAAGTCCAATAAAAAGCCGAAACCTCATGTTCCTCTAAGCCCAATAATAAAAACATTTAAACATTTTGTAAAAATTGTTGGGCTCTCTTCAAATTGAAAGTGATATGTATGAATGCATAAGATGTATATCTAGTACTGATGTTTAAATTTATATAAATGCTTTTAGCTCGATATCTATAATGAGCCAACATGGTTCTAGGGTTTTCAGTTAATTAATCCATCTTGTCTAGTTTTTCTTTATAGAGGTCATCAGGTCTTCTCCTCTCCATTGGGGGGGTTGTTTTTTGAATACCGATGAATTTTAATTGTTTTGCACCCTTATTATGTTTTCTGTGAAGTGGGATGATAAGCTGGGAGTTTTTAGTGCTTTTCTTATATTGTAGAGATGTTCTGAAACTCTATCTCTAATTTTCCTTTTTGTTTGGCCTACATACTGGATGTTTGTCAGTTAGGTTTTCTTGTTGTTTAGCTTAAATGTTTACCTGGGATTTCCAGGGGAAGGAGCTATACATCAATGTATGGTGCTATTTAGGTCAGCTCGGGGTGAGTGTGGGCTTATCCGGTGACTTTGCGGTCTTGATAAAGGTCTCTTTTTGACTAAAATGTTGACTGACTCCTTGTATTGATGGACTTGAGTTAATAAATTGTGTCTATTTTTTCAATATTGTGAGTGTCCACTCCTCCTCTGGAGGTATATATATATATATATATATATATATATATATATACTGTAGCCACAGTTCTGTCGGCACTCTGAACAATGTTGAGTCAACGTGATCCTGTGCCAGAATCAGAGATCATACACCTTCAAAGACATGAACGGCACTATGACACAAATATATAGTATAATGCTTTGTATTGTAAAATCAAAGCATTATACTATATATTTGTGTCCTAGTGCCATTTATGTCTTTGGAGGTATATATATATATATATACTGTATATAAAAAAAAGTCAAAGTCAGCCGGCACTCCACAGAGTACACGATTATACTTGCCCTGTTGCCATCCGAGGTATGGTGACCTTAGGTATAGGAAAGAAAGAACAGCAGCACTCACAGGACTATCAATAAATGATTCTGGACACAGCAGTGTAGTTTATTATATGAATGATGTAGACAGTGCCATAGTAAACCAGTCTTT
This sequence comes from Taudactylus pleione, assembly GCA_031769625.1. Classification (NCBI taxonomy): domain Eukaryota; kingdom Metazoa; phylum Chordata; class Amphibia; order Anura; family Myobatrachidae; genus Taudactylus; species Taudactylus pleione. The sequence continues at coordinate 749,681 of JAUIMM010000422.1, forward strand.
ATCACACAGTTTAGCAGAACTCAGTTGTATTTGACACTCCCAATGGATATATTGGGTGTCACCTCAACCCTAAGTAAAAAATAGGCAATGGTAAGTGGCCTAAATAAACAAATTGCAAGACAAAAAATAGGGTGATAGCAACCTCTGGTGTCCCAAGCCTGTTAAAATATAACATCAGTTTTATTTAGTAAAAACAAATCAGGCAACAATTACTCCATAAAATATCACAGTAAACATAGGCTAGAAATATATATATATATATATATATATACATATATACTCTGCTTCAAGGTTAGCACTCACACACAATAGGTACAACATGGGGTTGATCCTCAGTATTCACCCCAATAGGGGCTCCACAGCAATAGTTGTAAATAAAAAGAGTGCACTCACCAGAGCTTACAAAAGAAGAATAAAGTTTTATTCACATCAATCCATATCCATATAATGTTTCAGTCTACTATGAGACCTTCCTCAGATCCAGACAGCAAGCCACCAAGAAATAAACAATCACCTCTATGACTTTGCCCCCTTTAAATACCATCCAGTCACCCCAATTAGTGAACCTCATGTGATACCACCGGAAGTGACATCAGAAAAAATGCTCACCCCAGAGATCCAATAAACAGCCTGTACCCTACCAATACTATATGTATCATAGTACCTAACCTACGCTGTTCATATTCCTCCTGCAGGAGCCATCAAAGTGGTGAGTAATCAAAACAACAAAAGCGGAAGTGCATGCCGTGGTACTTCCAGTTTACATATCAGCACGATCAGCATAACCTCGGCCCTTACCATGGTAGGTATACAATCGGGAAGCCGGCTGCTGGAATCCCGACAGCCGGCTTCCTGACTGCTTTATCCCAGCATGGGATAAATGACCGGCATCTATATCTAGATGCCTGTCATTTCCCTGATGCTGGGAGACAGGTGCCCGGCATCCCGATCGAGGGGATGCCAGGCGCCGCGATCGGACAGCCACGGAGTGGAGGGTTAGGTATAGGGCATCCAGGGGGGACTTAGGGTTAGGCACCCCCTCGGGAGGGATAGGGTTAGGCTAGGGGGAGGGAGGGTTAGTGTTAGGCACCCCCGGGGGGACTTAGGGTTAGACACCCCCTCGGGAGGGATAGGGTTAGGCTAGGGGGAGGGAGGGTTAGGGTTAGGCACCCCCGGGGGGACTTAGGGTTAGGAACCACCATGGGGGACTTAGGTTTAAGCAGCGGGGAAGGGGGGGTTTAGGGTTAGGCACTTAGAGGGGGGATTAGGGTTAGGCACTTGGGAGGGAGGTTAGGGATAGGCACCTCTATGGAGGGTTAAGGTTAGGGGGTTAGGTTAGGTTAGTTTATACTTACCTTAGCGACGATCAGGAATTCCAGCGCTGTCGGGCTTCCACTGCCGGGAACTCTGCTTTTGTTGGCCAGGCGCTGCCAGGAATCAAACCGGCGGTATTTCGTACCAATTCCCCATGGTAACCCAGGCCAGGATGTGCTCATCATGGAGCCCTGCGTGGTCTCCTTGGAAACCAAAGGCAACAACAAAGCAATAAGACAAACACACTAACAGTGAAATATTAACCCCTGAGGCATACCTAAGATTACATGAAAAAGCAATGACTACCCGGGTCAGGATCCACGAGGGTAATAACTGACTGGTACACAAGGGACATAATTAAACATTCGTTCCCATCACCAAACATAACAAGGTCTTACAGGTTAAGGCACAATACAAATAAAAAAATAATAAATAATAATAGAAAACACAAAAACAATGGCACCAGGACACATGTTAAATAATACCGAAAAATAGTGTGAGCACAATACTGGTTGAACAGTGGCCACTCCAACACTAAAAAATATGAAAAAATTACCATGCAGAAATATATACATATATATATATATATATATATATATTTATACAAAGAATCTCAATATGCTGGCACTCTACTTTCCAACTGCATACTCCGATGCACAAATTCACATGAGAATACCATACAAAAAAAAATGGTACTCAGAGACGGCAAGTAGAAAAAATATCACCGCTGTATTAGTCAAACGTTTCCCCCGTCATCAGGACTCCACATACAGATACAGATTGTATCTGCCATTTATTTTTGTATGGTATATATATATACACACACATATTTGAATTAGGGGTGTGCACCGGCCACTTTTCATGTTTTGTGTTTTGGTTTTGGATCTGGATCTTTCTTCATGTTTTGGATCTGTATTGGTTTTGCCAAAACCACCCTTCTGTGTTTTGGGTTCTGGGTTTTGTGTTTTGGATCTATATTTTTTTTTAAAAAAGCATAAAAACAGCTAAAATCACAGAATGTGTTGGTTTTTCTGCTCCTATGCTATTATTAACCTCAATAACCTTAATTTCCACTCATTTCCAGTCTATTCTGAACACCTCACATAATAGTGTTTTTATGTCCTAAAGGTTTCACCGAGGTAGCTGGATGACTATGCTAACGACACAAGTGGGCGGCACAACCACGTGGCCCATCTAGTGAGTGACACTGCAGTGGCAGACAGGATGGCAGTTTGAAAAACTAGGCCCCAAACAGTACATAATTCAAAGAAAAAAAAGAGGTGCAAGATGGAATTGTCCTTGGGCCCTCCCACCCACCCTTATGTTGTATAAATAGGACATGCACACTTTAACAAACCAGTCATTTCAGCGCCATGGTCTGCCACATGACTGTGGCTGAAATGATTGGTTCGTTTGGGCCCCCACAAAACAAGCTGGCAATTAATATGTCCCTGCACAAACTGGCTCTACGGAGGCAAGATGTCGTCCTCCTCCTTCTCATTCACTGATTCCTCACCCTCTTCAGTGTTGTATACATCCTCTTTCTCACAGAGTATTAATTCGTCCCCGCTGGAATCCACCACCACAGGTCCCTCTATACATTATGGGTTCTGGTCTTCCTGGAAGAGTTGATAATTCATTTTTATGAACATCATCTTCTCCACATTTTGTGAAGCAACCTCCTACGCCTTTCGCTGACAATGTTCCCGGCTGCACTAAACACTCTTTCGGACTACACACTGGAGGGGGGGCAACTCAGGTAAAAATAGAGCCAGTTTGTACAGGGGACTCCAAATTGCCTCTTTTTCCTGCTAGTACAGGTACGGACTGTCTGACATGCCTATTTGGATGCTGTCACCGATGTAATCCTTTAACAGACAGATGCACGCTTGTTGCTGCTGCTTTGAGGATGCAGGTGCAGCTACAGCCCACACGATTCACAAACAGAAAGAAAAAGAAGAATTTTTTATTTTTTGTGGAGTGCACTTTGAGGGTTACACCACCCTTTAACAGACAGACGTACGCTTGTTACTGCTGCTTTGTGGATGCAGGTGCAGCTACTGCGCATACATTTCACACACAAACACGAAAAAAAAGAAGATTATTTTATTTTGGTTGGAGTGTACTTTGGGGGTTACACCGCCCTTTAATAGACAGATGCACGCTTGTCACTGGTGCTTTGAGGATGCAGGTGCGGCTACTGTGCATACATTTCACACACAAACACAGAAAAAAAGAAGATTATTTTATTGTGGTTGGAGCGCACTTTGGGGGTTACACCATCCTTTAACAGACAGATGCCCACTTGTTGCTGCTGCTTTGAGGATGCAGGTGCGGCTACTGCGTATACATTTCACAAAGACAGAAAAAAAATATTTTTTTAAATTTTTGTGGAGGTACTTTGGGGGTTACACCACCCTTCAACAGACAGACACACGCTTGTCGCTGCTGCTTTGAGGATGCAGGTGCAGCTACAGCCCATAGAATTCACAAAGACAAAAAAAAAAGAATTTATTTTTTTTTGGAGTGCACTTTGGGGGTTACAGCACCCTTTGACGGACAAGCCAGCCGGCCCTTTACTTATGGGACACAGGCGCACACTTGGCGCTGCTCCTTTGTTGATGCACGTGCAGCCACAGTGCACACAATTCACAGACACAGAAAATATTTTTTTATTTTGTTTGGAGTGCACTTTGGGGGTTACAGCACCCTTTAACAGTAAAGCCAGCTGGCCCTTCACTTATGACACATGCGCTCGCTTGGCGCTACTTTGTTGATGCATGTGCGGCTACTGCGCACACAATTCACAAACACAAAAAAATATATTTTTTTATTTTTTTTGGAGTGCACTTTGGGGGATACAGCATGCCAGCCAGCCCTTTACTTATGGGACACAGGTGCACGCTTGGCGCTGCTCCTTTGTTGATGCATCTGCAGCCACAGTGCACACAATTCACAATCACAGAAAATATTTTTTATTTTATTTGGAGTGCACTTTGGGGGTTACAGCACCCTTTAATGGACCAGCCAGCTGGCCCTTTACTTATGACACAGGCACACACTTGGCGCTACTTTGTTGATGCACGTGTGGCTACTGCGCTCACAATTCACAAACACAGAAAAAAAATATTTTTTTTTGCACTTGGGGGGAGCACCCCTGATGGACAGAGCACCCCCTGGACAACACTACAGCACCCCTTTAGGACTGGGACACTGCACAGGACTTTGGAGTGGACACAGCCCCTATGGACAACTGACTGCACAACACAGCCCAGCCAGCCCCTATGGACTTTGGAGGAGTGGACACAGGGCCTGATTCAGAGCCGGATGCTCTGAACGAGCGCCCGCTCTGAATCAGGGCATTTGGGGGTTTTTTGGAGCGTCCTCCTGGACGCTTGCATAGCTGTGGGTTACGACGCACAGCTTATGCGAGCGTCCATGATGATGGTCACGATGGTCAAGACCATCGTGACCATCGGGCTTGCGATGAGACCCTGTGGTAAGGTCTCGGTGACCGCAAGCCCTGGAGTAATTTTGGCTCTATCAGAGCCAAAATCACTCCCACTGACATCACTAGTGATGTCAGTGGGGCCGGACCCAGACGGTAGGCATTCCCATAGGAACGCCTCCATCTGGCAGCCACGCCCCTGGCACGCCATCCAAAGGGGGCGTGCTGTCACTCACCTTCGACAGCATGACCCCTTTGGTGCGAGACCCGGAGCGACGGAGAGCTCGTCTCTAGCCGGGTCACGCGCATGTGCACGACGGAGCTACCTCCATCGTGCGCATACACACTAGGGCACCATCTACCCACTTGCGAGTGCAAAGCGCTCGCGAGCGGGTCTGAATCAGGCCCACAGCCCCTATGGACAACAGCAGCACAGCACAACACAGCCAGCCCCTATGGACTTTGGAGGAGTGGACACAGCCCCTATGGACAACAGCAGCACAGCACAACACAGCCAGCCCCTATGGACTTTGGAGGAGTGGACACAGCTCCTATGGACAACAGCAGCACAGCGCAGCACAGCACAACACTAGACTGCACTACACTACACTACACAGCCCAGCCAGCCCTAACTCCCACCCTCCCTCTTCACTGTCCACAGCCGAGTGAAAAAATGGCGCCGACGCGGGTACCTTATATAGAATCCAAAACCCCCGAGACCCGAAAGGTTGGATGATGACGTTTTGCCTCAATTTCAGATCCGAGTCAGGTGGGAAAAATCGAGCCTGACTTGGATCAGCCTCGGATCGGGGGGGCTTGGGGGGGTTCGGATTTCAGATCCGAACCCGCTCATCCCTAATTTGAATATATATATATATATATAATAAATGGCTAGTAAAATGTATGTATATATGCAGAAAGCTCAGCACTCACTGGTGGGTGCTGAGTTTTCTGTTTTCATTTATTTAAGCAATATGGTCACAAGCCACTTGCACCCCATGCCTGGGAATGGCGAGTGCAATTCTGCACTCCAAATCTGGGAGTGGCGAGTGCAGAGGATTTCTAACTTTGTATATATATATCTGATCTCTGTATATGCTGCTTCCCTGCTGTGAGGGCACCGGTCAGGGTTATCTTTATTGCTTGAAGTGCCTGACCATTTGCACATATATATATATTATATATATATATATATATATATATATATATAAATATATATATATATATATATATATATATATATATATGTATATATATATATATATATTATATATATATATATATATTATTCCACTTGATTTCTTTTTGATCCAAACTCATAATTTTTTTAGATTTTTTGAATAATTATATATTAATATATTTAGATTAAAAAATAATTCTGTAATAAGTAAAATGTCTACATATTTTGGTATACTATATTCATTTATGTTAGGTTTCCTAAACTTGCCATCTCTGTTTGACAATAATAAAACCATCATTTTTTATAAAAAACACTTTAAGGTCCATACTCCAAATTGCATTCCCTGTGGTATTTGTATTCACAAAATATACTTCTAAGTGCAGTAGTTCAGTACATAGTTAAATTAATCTATATGCAGACATGAGTTAGGGAAATAAAGGTTTACCTATATATTCTGCTTTCTTTGCACAGATAATTATTATCCAGGGTCATTGTAATCAGCCCATGTCTCCTAACTGTTTGGAAAAGGATTTCAAAACAATAGTGAGATAATTAACATGTTCATGCCCAATAGTTAGATTGGCATCATTCATATATTACAACCTTTCATTAACTAATATATTTACTTCAAATATATTTAGCCACATTTGCCAGACAATCTCCGGATCTACATTCAATAAACTGTGTTATACCTTGATCATCTCCTATAGCTTAGTAAGTGCACAGGATAACAAAATTTAAGAAAAGTTTTTCAGATTACCTGCCCTCAAATACCTTAAATTGACAAAAAAAACAAGTTCATGTATTGATTTCTGAAGTGAGCAATATTCAAATTATTAATAATGCATTATATTAACATCTTGACCATTCCATAAATATGACATATAATGTTATATAACTACAGAGGTTAGGTAGCAATATATAGTAATTACTTAAAAGTATTATTGATCATACCGAATAAGGATATGACACTATTTTATACCTATTTAATATAATATAATTTCTATGATGACCTAATGCTAGATTTTTAATCTGCATATTTAAATAAGGTTAAATATCAAACATTTTGTTATTTGAATTTGTCAAATGAATGAATCAAGTTTCATTGCTAATAATATGCACAACTATGACTTGGGAGTATATGTGGTATATATATAATTGTGATGAGTTAAAGGATAGTTAAGAATAGATATAGTAAAATATTAAAATAGACAAATAACTAAGGACATATAGCAAAATCACACAGTATAGAATGCATTAATAATTATATTCAATCTAGATCAAATTACAAGTAAATAATGGTATAATTTGGTTACCTAATATATGGCTAGGAACATAGTGTAATCAAAATGGACAGGCAATATATTGCTATTATCACCCACAAAGTGACACATTGATTAAAGCATGATTTTTGTTAATAATTTGGAGCAAGGGACACCCCACCCTTTCTAATCGGATATATACATATTATTTTTAAAAATGAGGGCACTCAATTGATCTGCACTTACAAGTAAACTTTATTTACTTAAAAGTAAATACATTTTCAAATAAACATAGTATTTCAGTGGAAGCCTCCACCATTATGATATTATTAAAAAAAATGCTAACACATGGGATATTAATATTATAGATGTTTTTTTTGCACATATACAGTATTCATTTAATGAAAAATCTATCTATAATTTAATTTTAAATGTAATGTGTTATGCATGTTAATTGTGTTTATGCCAAATGTATATAGTTATATGACTTACAAAAATATTAATAATTACAATCTGTGATGAAAAATATTTAATGTTCAATATCTTCTGTTTTTATTTATAACATATAATGGTATCAAGTTTAAGCTATTTCATCGGTCACTCGTGATACAAATACTTATTAAATAATTATTTTTTTACAATAGTATATAAAAGTATTTCAATGTAATTTTTTATTATCAAAAAAATTCACATGATGTTTCTGTTTACCAGAACATGTGTCCAAAGCATTTACCTCTAAACAGATTTTGCAGCTATGACATTAAAAATCATGTAACAAATATAGTTGGGCATTTTCAGTCAATTCAAAGGAGCCACTCCATTATTTTCTATGCTCTCTCTCCCATTGTCATTAAATACATACTAACAGACTCATTGGAGCCAACACAATAGCACTTTCTCTAGTAACTAACAAAGATTCAGTAAATAGTTATGCCATTTTACAAAAAACTTTTCATGTGTTGTTAAAATATATACAGAATGCTAACATATCAGTGCATTCTAAATATAGTTAAACATTTATATAGTAAATTACTTAAATCACAAAAAGTCTAAATATAACTGAATAGACATTGATAGAAACATAGACACATAAGGCGGAATTCAATTCTTACTAGCCCCTATCGTGCCCGACGAAGCTTTTCAATTCTTGCTCCTGTCGGGCACGATGAGCTGCCAGTGCTACATTTCAGCTCGCAGCCCCTGGGGGATGAGAGCTGAAATGTGCGAAAAGGGACATGTTTGGGCACCCAAACATCACTTTTCGTGATCGCGCCCAGCACTTTGGTCGGGTTTAGCTGCTTTACGCGGCTAAAACTGACCTCTATTGGCGCGATCAGCACGAAAATCTTGGACAATTGCATAGCGGCCCGCGATCTCCTGTCACTTTAGACGGGAGATGCGGGTTGCGAATACAATTGAATTCTGCCCATAGAATTTGATGGTAGATAAGAAGCACTTAGCTCATCTACTCTGCCCCATTTTTAAACATATTGTTACCTCAACCCTTATTGATTCTTACTTCTTCTGAAGGATATCCTTATGTCTGTCCCATGCATGTTTAAATTGGTGTAACATGTATCTTTATAATAGAGGCACAGACAACATGTGCTTTTAGTGTACAACTTCTGTCAGTCCCACCAACAAAAATAAAAAAAATAGAAATACATTTATAGTATATTCATATAATGTGTAGATAGATAGATAGATAGATATTATTATATAATGTAAATAAACAAATATAAAAAAAGACTTTAATATCCAGAACCATTGGAAAGGCTGGATTCCAGTGTTGGAAAAGAACGTAATAGAGATCAAACAGGTGATGGGGGAGCACAATACAAGATATACAGATGGAGGCACAATACTGTTGGGGGACATAATATTGGACTTACAGATGAGAGGGCCACCAAAAAGGACATACAGATGGCAGGGCATGTTGGGCCTTATACAGGGCACATGGGAAACACCTGGGCCTGACGAGCCTTGTTTTTCATTCTTGTTCCCCCTGTGGTGACTATGAACAGGTAAGAATTATCTACAGTATTGGTGCAGGTGTGCAATGTGCACTCCCTTGATCCAGCGGCCTGTGTGCCCCATACACTCTGCACCCATTATACAGATGTGTCCAGTTGTAACAGTGCAAAAGGAACATTTAAAAAAGTAGCTTTTGCACTATTGTATTAAATAAATATTTATTAAATTATGTAAAAGGTCTGATAGTCATTTTAATATTTAAAAATAATTATCTCTTGTGAATGAATATAATTGACTCTTAATTTTAGAACATAGGGATTAACATTTATTTAAGTGTCCTGTGATCCCCATAGCCTTAATCCAGCCCTGGTGAAGATCACTTGTGGAAAACTGTATGTTGTGTCTGGTGCTTGAGCAAACAATATCACAGTTTAATGTAACAGTAGAGACTAAAGGTTTTCTGCACAGAGCAATATAGGCATATACATTTTACAAAACTCAAAAAAATTATTATAATGTCTTGCTTTAAATATTGTAATTTTGTCAAAGAAATCTTAAAGAGTTATACTAGTAAATATTTGTAATGTAATATAGCCATAATTTTTTTCGAAAACACAAAAAGTGCTAATAAAATTTTGCTTTAAATAATGTCAATTTGTCAATGAAATATTTAACATTCATATTTAATAATTAATATTTGTAATGTAATATATACAGATGTGTTCACATACACCTATTGTCAAATTGCACCAAATAACCATGTTTGGCACATCATAAAAATATCACTGAGCCCTTTTCACTCAATATTTTACATAATTTCTCTTTTTGCACTGTTAACATGATAAAAGCACCGTATAAACCCCTGGTGTACTTACTTTCTATATCAGTGCAAACAAATATGCTAATCTGAGAAAAAAGGCAAGAGACTGAGACTAATATGATTGAGCTGCACCATGAATTTTGCCATGCATCATCATGCAAATTTACACTTCCACGATTGAGAGAAAATATTGAGGGAAAAATATTTTATGCTAAAATGCAAAAGTAGCTCTCCATGGCGTTTGTCTAAGTCACACCATTTTCTCATCATACAATGCAAATACATTTTGTATACCCTCATATAATTCCTAAACATTTAAGGAAGTTTTATCTGGGAAATTCTAAAATTTCTGAAACAACTGTATCTGTAACTGAATTTAGTCTTATAACCAATAGAGCAGGCAACAGATATAAAAAGTTTTGCCAATGTGCAGTATTTTGGATATTTAGGCTTAGAATGCTTTTTCAAGTTGGATTAAAAATATATATATATTTTAGGAGGTAATAATTGATCTATCAAAGCTACATCTGCTTCTCTATATAAATTTTAGAACCTCTCTCATTTTTGAGTTTTAAGGGAATGCAATATTTAGCAGAAGTCTGAAATTTACATTTTGGATGTGATTATTCCTCTAAGTGGATATAAAAAAAAAATAGTGTCAAACTGATAAAAAAGAGCCTGATTCAACATGGATCGCTACTGTGGTAATGGCTGCATAACTGCACGCAGTTCTACTACAAAAAATGCTAATGTTTGCAACCGCTCAGCCAGCATAGAGACATCCACTACCGCTTTCTAACATCCATAATACCTCGCAGTCTTGTGTACATATCAGTAACATTGAGTAACATCAGACCCTCATGCATAATTACAACAGCTCTGACCTGTCTCAGAAATTGCAAGTCTCATTGCACGCAGTGAGCACACAAGCTGCATATGCCCAGGGCAGTAGAGAGCCCTGTCGGGCCCAGGTACAGAAGGGGGTGTGGCCTAATCACAGGAGGCGTGGCTATGCCCCCTTTATTAAAAAATATACAAACACACTTTTTCTGGGTGCAAAGCCAGAGGCGGCGCGATCGATCCCCCCCACATTCACAGGAGACTGCTGTGGCTGCTACTCAGCAGCCAGGAGCAGGCTCCCACTAGAGCTCAGCACACACTGTGTGCTGGGATGCTGTGGGGGCGGCGCCAGGTCCCTCAGGAAGCCCGGGCCCGGGTAAATAGTACCCGCTCCCCCACCCTCTCGGAGCCCCTGCATACATGCCCACGCAACAGCAGTCAAATGGACAGACACTATCGTACCATCAGCTGATCTACGTATGCAGTTGCAATTGTGATCCATGCTGAATCAGGCCCAAATAATTGAAACTAGCAAAAAGGAGAACAACTCCCTTTAGCAACACTGTATGAGGAAGGATTAAATAAATAAATAAATTAAATAAATTGTTCCTTTAATGGCAGTAATAGTGAAAGTTTTCAATTATACAGCACTGCCAGCACTTTATAAATACAAGATCATGGTGGTACTCAGGGGTATGCAGTACCAGCATTTTTTGTGTCTAATTTTTATTTTTTCTAACTAGGTTCTTAAATAAGATGAATTCAAGAAAATTATTCCAGAAGTTAATAATATAAGCATCTGCATACTTATCCAGAGTGTGGAAAGTGCTATAAATCTAGAAGTTGTGGCTGTCCTTTCAATTATTGCTGCAGTTGTGTCTGTGACTTTATGCTAATACCACTACAAAGCCTTTCCCTGGTATACATGCGGGTGTCTGCGACTTTATGCTAATACCACTACAAATCCTTTCCCTGGTGTACATCTGTGTGTCTGTGACTTTATGCTAATACCACTACAAAGCCTTTCCCTGGTGTACATGCGGGTGTCTGCGACTTTATGCTAATACCACTACAAAGTCATTCCCTGGAGTACATCTGTGTGTCTGCGACTTTATGCTAATACCACTACAAATCCTTTCCCTGGTGTATATCTGTGTGTCTGTGACTTTATGCTAATACAGTACCACTACAAAGCCTTTCTCTGGTGTACATCTGTGTGTCTGTGACTTTATGCTTATACCACTACAAAGCCTTTCCATGGTGTACATCTGTGTGACTGTGACTTTATGCTAATACCACTACAAAACCTTTCCCTGGTGTACATCTGTGTGTCTGCGACTTTATGCTAGTACCACTACAAAGCCTTTGCCTGGTGTACATCTGTGTGTCTGCGACTTTATGCTAGTACCACAACAAAGCCTTTGCCTGGTGTACATCTGTGTGTCTGCGACTTTATGCTAGTACCACTACAAAGCCTTTCCATGGTGAACATCCGTGTTTCTGAATGAGTAGAGACTGAGACGCTGATCACAGCATCTAAAGATGCTGCATTACATTCTGGTGTGTCCTTAGATGCCACCATCGGTCGCACCATTAGAACTTGCACCAGTCCTATGACAGGTGCATTTTCTCTACCTGACTATGGCTTTCTAGGTTAGTGGTTCAGCATCTTTGTAAACAACCACTTTCTGCACAAATGCCTGTGACACTCCCATAAGGTACAACATCTCTCTATGTCTATTTAGCCACATGCCTGTTACGTCACTTTCCTGGAACCCCCCTTACATTTCTGCTACCATGCCCCTTAATTTGATCTGCAACTCTGTATAAATAAAATCAGGACACGTTTGCTGTGACTCAGACAAATGTGCACAAGAAAATACATTTGCTGTTTGTGCGAATATCGGTATAGCGTGTGATTCTGAATCAGGCCCTGTATAAAATAATAACATTTACCCTGTTACTAGCAAAAGTAATGTTTCCATCAAGCAGTATGAACTTCATGGTGGTTAAAGATCCAATACTATTATTTCAATATTTGTTGTGCTGCAAAAGATCCTTGGTAACCCTGTGTAATAGTGGTGAGTACAAAAGCTTTGGCTGTCATGTAAGCATTTAACTTCAGCAAATGTAAACAGCTATCAATGTTATCAGGGCTGTGAGTGTCTGCACAAGTACAGAAAAGGATACTTTGTGTTGTGTTGTTTGGTTTAGGTTACTATCATTATATGATTAGATGTTGTAGAGTTTTTGATCTGAGCTAAATCCAACACAAGACATCACAGTCTCCAGTTGCCACAGTCAATGTTATCAGTGCTCTGAGTATTTGCACAGGAGCAGAAAGTGTACATCATAGATCTAAGTTTGCACATTCCAGTGAAGTATCTGTGGTTATGAATTGGTAGGGAAAGCAGCCTAAAATGACAGAGTATTGCACCATTACCTCCTCCTTCAAACAATGGGCTGGGCATGCTTCATTTTTTTGGAGGGGTGGAAGGGGTTGGACATGCTTTGGGTATTTATAGGAAGGAGTTGGGAATGTTTTGTGATCTCACAGTTCCCTGTTTCCAGTGTCACAGATGGCAGCATTGTACACAATGACCACTGTCATTCTGCTGATGTTGAGTATCTTCAGTCTGTGCATTGAAGGTAAATAATGTACTGTCTTTGTTTGTTACATTTGTCAAATGATGTAATAAGCTTCAACATGGGTAAAAGATATTCATACTGTATATAACATGCAGTTAAAATATAAATTAATGCTGCTTTGTTAGATAACCGTTTAACTCATTGTACATTCCTCAATACTATTTCCATTGTTTGGTTAGTGGTATTAGTGTTTTGGAGGACAGCAAATGATTAATTGTGAGATGTTTGTATATGTCCATGTGGCATGTCAAGCATGTGGATGTCCATAGTTGGAGAAAGTATTGACCTTAACCTTAATCCTAACTTTAACACTCATGACAGCCTAACCCTAACCCTAAAATCATCCTACTGTACCAACACCATCTGGTGTCGACATGTTGACTGTCAACCATTACTTTGACAATCTTTTATACCACATACTTTTCATCCAATTAAGTCTTAACCATGCATGCTTTAGATATTTTTTTCAATGGCAAAAATAGATCATTATAATGTAATATTTTAAAGACAGTAGATGGAAGCAGTACTCTAATTATAAAATATGAACAGGATGTGGCATCACCACTACATGTAATTATTACATGTAAGAACTATATTGTTTATATTCTAGCAAAATAAAGAACATAATGTGATTTATTAATTTCCAAAGCTCCCTATATATAACTTGTATTTAATCTATAGCCTTATTTAGGAATAGGAAAAATATTCACTTATTATCTAATTTGGAGTTACATACTGTCATTTATACAATACATGGAATCAGATCTAAAGTTATAATACCTTCATTTTTGTGTACAGGGGATCATTTAAAGAAGGATAGGTGTGTTTTTTTGAATAAGATATATATTTACATACTGCATCAGTGCATAAAAAATGGGTATGGTTTTTGTGTATAGATTAATTTAGCTCCCCTCTTTCTAGATGACAGTGGCTTGTACATTAGTATTGTGGCTATATTAAATAACTTTGCTCCTTAAATAAAATGACCATTTAACTGCTGCAGGAAAAAAGATACCCATTGGATTTTTAAGGGGAAAACAACAAATGTTTATATATAATTTTATTTATTTTTTTGTTACATGGAAAATGTGACTTTTACATTAACAATAAGACTGTCAAGACACTATTCTCTAAAGCATATATGTCACTTCATTATATTACTAGATGTTGTAAAAATGTAGTAAAGTGATGCACTCCCAGGTAGCTATTGGAGGTGTTTCTGCTCACCATATTTACATGGTGTGAATTTGAGGACCAACCAAATCCACAAACTCCATGATATCAGAGGAATTGTGGCTTCTCATTGTACTTCCTGCTCACACATCATCCTCAGCCTCTGTTATTGGCTGTGGGACAAACCACGGAGCCATGAGAAAAACAATGGTATGGTGCAACCCCAAAGGCTCCTGTGAATGGCCCTTGGGTATAATGAATGTTTCACTATTTGTAGAAATAGTGCTTTTTCTATCTACATTTCTGTAACTGCTGCTGACATCTCTATATCAGTTCTCATGTAATGTTTTCCCTTTTCTAGTACAAGCATCTTGTTCAATGACCGCAAAAGACACAGAAGAATCTGTTGCACAGTAAGTTCTAGCTACAATCACAAGTTTTATCAAATGGCAATAAATAATCTAAATAAAGAATTTGGGAATGTGTATATGTTTTGAATGATAATTTCTGGAAATTCAACAATTATATTCCTTTTTGCATCTCTTAGTGTCCTATGTCCCTCTGGGTGCCTTGACACTGGAAACTCTATTTGGGGAACGGATATCTACACAGATGTAAGAGAAATCAGAACTTAACTTTTTATAGAACAACAATTTTTAGCAGCTGCAACCAAAAGGTAAATGCGGATTAATTTGTATTTGATATTGTGTCTATTGTTATCTTTAGGATTCTTCCATTTGCCGAGCAGCTATCCATGCTGGACTACTAACCAATGATGGGGGACAGGTGACAGTGAAGAAGACTGAGGGCCAGACTAGTTATAGTGGATCCACAAGAAATGGAATAACAACCAGTAACTACGGAACTTGGTCTGGGTCATTTATATTTCTCACAGCAGGTATTCCTCTACCAAGTAATAGTGAGAGACATACTATGGGCTCTGCAACATTCTGCCCACAGTATATAGCACTGATGTAATGTTGGGAAATGAAAGCATTGCTGTATTTTACCGAGGTATTAATTAGAAGTTTTTATGGCCATTTGCTGTTACTACACTACTTTATGTTATGATTCAAATTCTGTTTTATGATGTACATTACCACTGCATTGGGTCTCTAGAAAGTATCTGAATATATATTGAAAATATACCTTACTGGATGATTATCTGCAAACAATTATACTTATTGAAGTTTAAAAAGTGTAGATTTAGCATGTGCACTATGGTAAGAATAATATACAGTAAAATATATTATTTATATACAAAGCATGGAAAATTAGTCACTTGGTAGTATTTAATGTAGACTGCTGTGTCACATTCTTTATATATCAGAAAGTAGCAGCAATCACTATGCCAGGAAAAATTCTCTGGTGCAGCAACTGAAGCAGTTACCACTCCCTATGTCCAACTCAAACTGTACTCACCATTCTCTATTTTTCATATTTAAAAATAAAACTTGAATGTATAAGGAGCTATACAGCCTCAAATGACACTCAACTTGGATAATACACAGGTCTCCAAGATAAATAGTGTTGACATTCTCAAATCAATATGAATGACCATGACACATCCCAAAAAGCTGCCTACAGGGTACATTGGTACTTGCAGATCAACATCAGCTGGAGAACCATAGACTACCACCCATTGTCCTACAATTCAGAGACTGAGAGTATAGTGCTCATTACTATGAAAGATGTTTTTGCAATTGCCAATATCAACTTTTAGTTTGGCATTATTTAGATTACTTTTAGGTCTTAGACAAAAGGAAAACTCATTCACCCTTCCCCTCTAACTGGCTATCAGAAGCTCACAAATAGAATACAAAGCATGTATCAAAAATACATTATATTTTACTTAGCTTTGATGAATAAGGATAGCATCCAAACAATAGAGTTTGTATCTGTGCACACATCTCAGTTACCATGTATCCTCAAATTAGAAAGCTATTCACTTCTAAGATAAACTTCACATATTACTTCACATAATGAAGTCTCAACCATACAATTTTTAGATACTTTCCAATCATAAAAATAGATCATTATGATTGAATACATTTAGGCAGTTGATTGCAGCAGACTCTAATTAGAAAATATGAACACAATGTGGCATTAACACTACATAAAATACTTAAATTATAAATCTATATTGTTTATATTTAAGCACAATAAAGAACAGAATGTCATTTTATCCAAGGGTTTCAATATATAACCTTAATTTAATCTACATTTAAAATAATTTTTATGAATGAGAAAATAGTCTCTTACTCTCTAATTTTGAAAATGCATAATATTAAAATATGTTTATATTTAATTATATTTATTTTTTATTACATGGAAATGGTGATTTTCAAACTAATTAATAGCGTTGTCCAGTCACTATTCTTTGTAGCATATATCACACTTTAATAAATTACTGTATGTTGTACAATTTAGTAATGTGACTTTAGCACTCCCAGACGCTGTTGGAGTTGTTCTGGTCACTACTTTTAAATAGCGTGAATTGAAGGACCAACCAGAATCCACAAACTCAATGATATCACAGGTTTTATAGCTTCTCAATGGTCTTATTGCTCACATATTATCCTCAGATTCTGTTATTAGTTGTGGTACAAATTATGGAGCCATGAGAAGAACAAAGGCTTTACGCAGCCCCAAGGGTTCCTGTGAATGGCCCTTGGCTAAAGTGAATGTTTCACCTTGTCTAGAATTGTTGCTTTATATCTACCTCTGTGTCACTGCTGCTGACATCTTTTTACCAGGTCTCATGTAATGTTTCTCTTTCAGTACAAGCATCTTGTTCAACAACTGCAAGGGACATAGAGGAATCTATTACAGAGTAAGTCCTGCTTAAAATCAAATGAAAATAAATTAGATAAATAAAGAATTTTGGAATGTATTAATGTTATGAATGTCACTTCAAAGAAATTGAAAATCTATATTGACTTTTGCATCCCTTAGTGTCCTATGTCCCTCTGGGTGCCGTGAGAACATAAAATCTATTTGGGGAACTGATGTCTACACAGATGTAAGATATATCTGTACTTTGCTTTTAGTTTTTATAGAATAAAAAAGTTTAGCCGCTACAAACAAAATGCAGAGTCAAATGTAACTGATATTGTGTCTATTGGTGTCTTTAGGATTCTTCCATTTGCCGCGCAGCTATACATGCTGGACTACTAACCAATCATGGGGGACAAGTGACAGTGAAGAAGATTCAAGGCCAGACCAGTTATAGTGGATCCACAAGAAATGGAATCACAAGCAAAAACTATGGAGATTGGCCTGGATCATATATATTTCTCATAGCATCGAATAAACCTACTGGAAAAGCTACCCAAGTACCACCAGGTATTTCTCTACCAAGTGATTGTGAGAGACAAACTAGGGTCTCTATACCACACTGCACACAGTATGTAACACTGATGTAAATTTGAGAAATGAAAGCATTGCAGTGTTGTACCTAGGTGTTAATTAGTCATTTTTGTGGCCTCTTGCTGTTACTACACTGATTGCTTTATGTTATGCTTCAAACTTTTTTTTTTACATAAATTAGCACTGCATTGGTTCTCTAGAAAATAGCTGAATATATATTGAAAATATACCTAGTTGTCTGATTATCTGCAAACATTTATACTGATTGAGGTTTATAAAGTGAATATTTAGCATGTGCTCTGTGGTAAGAATCATATACAGTAAAGAAAATATTATTTAGTGTACATAGTATGGAAAATGCACATTCAGTTTTTATACTTTTGCAATATATGGAGGCACATGGTAATATTTAATGTAGATTCCTGTGTCACATTCACTATATTTTAGAAAATGTCCACAATCACTAATCCATATAAAATTATCTTGTGCAGCACCTGAAGCAGTTTCCACTCCCCATGTCCACCCCTAACTGTAGCCACCATTCTCTACTTTGCTTATTTTAAAAATGAAACTTTAAGGTTTAAAAGGCTGAACAGCATCATAGGACACTCAGCTGGGATAATATACAGGTCTCCAATACAAATAGTGTTGACATTCTCAAATCAACATGAATGAGCATGACACATCCCAAAAAGCTGCCTGCAGGGTACATTGGTACTTGCAGATCAATATCACCTTGAGAGCCATAGACTACCAACCGTTGTTCTACAATTCAGAGACTGACAGTATAGTCATCATTACTTTGAAATATGTTCTTGCAATTGCCAATATCAACTTTTAGTTTGTTATATTTTAGATTACTGTTAGGTCCTGGTTAAATAGAAAAATCATTCACCTTCCCCTCTAACTGGCAGAAGCTCACAAAGAGAATACAAAGAATGTATCAAAATTAAATTATATTTTATTTTGCTTTGATGAAAAAGGGTAGCATTGGAAAAATAGAGTATGTATATGTGCACAAATCTCAGTTACAATCTACTGTCAATTTAGAAAAGTCATTCACTTCCAAGATTAAATTTTCACAAATTAACTAGAATCGCAACATGATGAAGTCTTAACCGTGCGCTTTTTAGATACTTTCTAAATCATTCAAAGAGATCATGATAATTCAATAACTTTAGACAGTTGATGGCAGCAGTAATCTAATTAAATATCTAAACAGGAGCTGGCATTAACACTACATAAAATGATTACATTATAAATCTATGTTGTTTATATTCAAGAAAAATAAAGAACAGAATGTAATATATTTCCAAGGATTCCTATATCTAACCTTTATTTTATCTACATCTACAATGTTATTTACAATTTAGAAAAAAATCACTAAATGTATTATTATGGAGGTGAATAATTTTAACAATAAAGGAACCAAATTTAAAGTTACACTTAAAATGTACAGGGGCTCAATTAAAGACATATACATTTACATACTGTACTGCACCAGTTCACCAAAAATGTGTATAGAGTAAAGTTTATTTTAGATTCCTCACAACAAGAAATGGGAGACAGGGAAGGGCTTGTAGCAAGGAAGCATAAGAAGGACATCATGAGATAGTGGCAACAAGATTAGACATAGATCCATATAAAGATGCTCCTATAGGTGGGGTATCTTTTCTTGATAATTCAAAGATACTGTATGTAGTGACCATGATGACTGATAGCAGTACTATTTATCTGCTTCTAAAGTGCTGGTTATATTTTGATAATTGTATCTAACAGCTAATACATTAGCTCTGTGGCTATATGAAATAATTTTTTCTACTTCAATTAAATTTTCAATTCGTCTACTGTAGGTAAAAATTAGCAAATTGGTGTTTTTAAGGGGAAAACAACATGTTTATATTTAATTTTATTGATTTTTTGTCACAAAGAAAATTTGTTTTTCCGATTAATTAGTAATGCTTTTAAGATATTATATTCTATAGCATATATGACACTACATTATATTACTAAATGGTGTACAATTGAGTAATGTGACTAGCACTCATAGATAGCTGTTGGAGGTGTTCTGTACACCATATTTAAAGGGTGTAAAAGATTGACCAACCAGAAGCCACAAACTACATGATATCACAGAGATTGCTGCTTCTCTTTGGTCTTCCTGCTCAAAAATCATCCTTAGCCTCTGTTATTGACTGTGGGACAATGGCTGGAGCAGCCTAAACAATTCCAGTGTATGGCCCATGACTATAGTGAATGTTTCACCATATCTAGAAATGATGCTGAATATCTACCTTTGTAACTGCTGCTGACATCTCTACAAGAGGACTGATGTTATGTTTTCCTCTTATAGTACAAGCTTCTTGTTCAACAACTGCAAGAGACATAGAAGAATTTTTTGCCGAGTAAGTCTTTTCTGCAATCATGTTTTATCAAATTGAAATAAATTAGATAAACAATTTGGAAAGTATTTATGTTATGAATGTTACCTTCTGGAAATTCATAAACTACATTGATATTTGCATTCCTTAGTGTCCAATGTCCCTCTGGGTGCCTTGAGAATGGAAAATCTATTTGGGGAACTGATGTCTACACCGATGTAAGAGAAATCTGTACTTTACTTTTTATAGAACAAATTTTTTTAGCAGCAGCAAACAAAATGCAGAGTGAAATGGATATGATATTAAGTTTATTGGTGTCTTTAGGATTCTTCCATTTGCCAAGCAGCAATCCATGCTGGACTACTAACCAATGATGTGGGACAAGTGACAGTGAGGAAGATTCAGGGCCAGACCAGTTATAGTGGATCCAAAAGAAATGGAATTACAGCCAATAACTATGGAACTTGGCCTGGGTCATTTATATTTATCATTACACCAAATTCAGCAGGTATTACTCTACCAAATGACAGTGAGACACACACTATGGGCTC
The DNA here is from genome assembly GCA_031769625.1 of Taudactylus pleione. NCBI lineage: Eukaryota > Metazoa > Chordata > Amphibia > Anura > Myobatrachidae > Taudactylus > Taudactylus pleione. The sequence goes on from JAUIMM010000422.1 coordinate 770,642, forward strand.
TGCAACATACTGCACACAGTAAATTGCACTGATGTATAGTAATTATGAGAAATTATTCTATAAAACATCAACCCAATCAGCATCAGTTACCATTAATTGTAACATGGCTATAAACATTTCTTCATTATTATTGGCAGATCTTTTTTGATGATTATAATCAGGAGCAACATATTGCATTAGTTGACATTTTTGATGAGGATTGCTTTAGCAGTACAGTTCTGTATTTTAGATCTATTTGGTTGTTGCAAATGAAGGTAAAAACACAGCAGATTTGATTTAAACCAATTGAGTTATACACCAGTTCAATGCCAGAGGGTCAATTTATCCATTAGGAATAGACTGTAAGTGGTGGGCTCCCCCACTTCCCCTCTTGATGAGCCCCATTCCAGCTTTTGTCTAGCACTACTCTCCATACCCTGTGCTTGTGCAGTAGGATGCAGCCTCAGCCCTGTTCCTTAGCTCTGCTCTCAATTCTCCTTCAATGTGGGTCTTCTGGGGAATTCACATGTGCTACTCCACTGGATGTTATTGTCCTACACACCTGGTCTACCTCCTGTATTTCCTTTTGTTTGTATAGTCAAGCCCCCTACTCTTCAGTCATTTACCTTTTTTTACAGTGTCTTGTGCCTCCTTCCCATCATTCCCCATCAGTGTGGCTTCTACTCCTATTTTGCCCTACATGCTTGGCTTTTGATGCCTTCAACATTCTATCGGCCTATGCCATCCAGTTTTAACTACTATGTCTCTAGCCAGGCATAGTCCAGGGCTGCTTCTGCTGCACATCAACACCATCGTAGGGCATCATTTTTTTCTTATTTCTTCTCACTGCATATTTCTCGGTGCCACGTGTTCAGGTTGTGATGGATGACGATTTGTCTGTTGCAGGTGGTCCTGATTCAACTGAAGGTGGTCTGGATGGTGGTTCAGGTTTACCAGACCCTCAAGTAATTTACTCTGTTCGTCCTTCAGCTAAATAGTTGCCTGGTCATTCTAGTGCAGGTGAGCATGCGTATAATTGTAATTTTGATTATCATTGCACTGTAGCAATGGCAGAATTCTAAAGCACAGGATCACCACTGTAAGTTACAGGTATATCGGGACTTCATGCACTATTTTAAGGACCAGCATAGTAGTCAGCAAAAGTAGTGGTTGTCACAGTGAGTAGCATTGTATGAACATCATCATTGTACATGAAGTTTGCTCTAAGCTTAGGGAGTGCATTCAAGTATGTTATTTTGTCCAAATGTTCACAGAAGAGGACAGATAGGGATTTGAGGTAGCAAAGGGGGTTAGGAGAGGAGGCTTTTCACAATTATTTTAATTGGTTAGACCGAATGCTTGTTTTTGACATTTGCTACTTGGTAGTAAGACCTTCATAACATTTAATTTTCTGAAGGTTATACCTAATGCACAATGATTTGCTTCACAGCCTCATAGCACTGACGTCCTGGGTTCAATTCCTGCCAAGGTTCAGTGTGTGGAGCTTGTATGTTCTCCCCATGTTTGCATGGGTTTCCTACCAAACTCTAAAAACATACTGGTAGGTCAATTGGCTTCCAACAAAAAATTATCCCAAATGTATGTGTGTGTGTATATGTGGTAGGGAACATAGATTGTAAGCTCCACTGGGGTAGGGCCTGATGTGAAGATCAAAATATTCTCTGTAAAGCCCTGTGAAATATGTGTGTTATGCTAATAACTTAATAAATAAATTCACACCATGTAAGATCACAGAACTGCCCACATAACCTTCATAGCTACCATATATAATTACATTTCCTTTCAGAGTACACATATAACCTCACAAATTGTCTTTCTTTCACATCCTTCTTATCTTTGGCCAACATTCCTGTGTGACCAGATTATACAGCCCACCAAGAAACTCTGCATTCTGGCTGGACCAAAATGCAATATATAGCACCTATCCTTGTGTATCAATCCCTATCTCCCTATAGATTGTAAATTTGCAAGCAGGGTCTTCCTACCTCTATGAAGTAGGTATACTGATAAGAGTAATTTTCCAATAAATAAATACTGTAGTACATAAAAATAAATATATTGGAGTTTTCTTTATATGGATTGGGGGTTTTGGTCTACATAGATTATAAATGTAGTGAAACATGATGTATAGAACTGAAGACATAAATGTACCTCTGTAGCTGCTGCTGACAACTGTATATCAGGTTTCATATAATGTTTCCTATTTTCTTGCAGTCCTGGCAGATTAGGACACCTCTATTTGTTGAGCATTTATCCAGTGTATGCATGAATACTGACTTGTGATAGAGGGATAGTGACAGTGGAGAAGACACCAGTTCAAGACAGTTACAAAGGATCCACAAGAAATTTAACTATTGACCTGGATATTTTTTTTTTCTAGAAACTTTGAAGATTCTTTTGTTTTTTCTTAAAAGCATAGCAAGCTATAGATTGTAAATTTGTGAGCAGGCTCCTTATACCGCTTTGTATATCTATTTTTACCCAGTCTCGATTTATCAGTGTTTTGTTCCCATATTATTGCTGCTATAAAAATAAATGTTAATAGAAAAATAATATTTATAACAAGCCACTTCTGTATCTGAAAATACTGTTCAAGAGGCTCTATATATTGTTTTATATATCGATATTTTTTCCTTTACTGTAGCAACTACCTTATGGGAGAAGTGGGGTTAGATAGAGAAGGCATAAGACTATAAAGTACACAGTTATTACTTGAAAGATATTTCACTTACATAGGCCAAAGTAGAACCAACTTTAAATAGATATATGTAAGTTTGAAAAATGAATGTAACTTATGTATTACCTATAAATCTATTATGCATAGTTTACAAGCTGAATTTATTGTCTGTGTACTTTTATTATTTCAAAAAATATTTATCCTAATAAACAATTTAAAACTTAAAAAATAAACCATACAAATATAAAATAAGTCTAAGTATCTCATCTTTTGAAGTAAAATACTTATACTTATTTGATTTTATGCCTTATTTTTTGTTGTAAATTTACTGTTCAGAAAAATATTTTTAGAGATTTCTATTCTTGATACTGTTTCTTAAATTGATTCTATAAATATTGGTTATTATTGTTCATTGGAAAGCAAATATTACGTATTGTTTTTGATATATGGATGATAAAACTGCAAATACTCATTTGAAATTTTGAATAAAGATTTATTTTGTTGAACTCGCAATAACCAGATGGACATTGTACGTTTATGGATCATCAAACTGAAATGAGTAAAATCTGTTCTTCACTTGGTTTTGAAATGAGTAGGTTATAACTAAGTAAGTTGTTATTAGTAAATGGTTCATTGAACCCCAAATATTTCAAGTTTTATAAAGACTGTGCTGTTGATAATCTAGCAACTTTGGGGATACTACATGAGTATGCAAAATTGTGCTGACCTAACTGTAAAAGATGTATGAGCTATTCTTTGCTGTATTTGAGAAGGCTAATGAACATGAGAACATCACAGCAGACCAGAAGTTGGATTTTGTTGTTCTGTCTCTGACTGATGAGCACAATAAGCATAATCTGTCTTAAGCAAGACAACAGAACATTTTAGCTCTTTTTATAAGTGTTTCTATTTCTAATGGGGTTTGGAGACCCACTGATTCTATTTAGGCCCATAATGCTATCAAGTCCAAGCATAACTTTCATATAAGAAAATATTGTCTCTTGTTGCTCTCTTATGGTTTTAAATTAACCCATATATCAAAGGATTGTGACTGGGGAAAGTATATGCCCCTTTTGAGTAAGTCAAACTTTGGTGCTTTTTCTAAACAAGAGAAATGCATCAAGTGTGTACTATTACATTGGAAGGAAAGTCCTATTAGATTCTGGTAGTTTCATGACCTATTATTATTACTACATTTTATTTATAGAACACCACAAGTGTTCTATAGTGCCATACAGAGAGCAAAACTATAGGACAATACCGGGTAAAACAGAACAATTCAAATAGCATACAAATCTCGATACAGTCACTGATGGAATGTGTGCAAATGAAAAGTACAGCATCAGCTAAAACCTGTAGCTGTCAGTGTAGGCACAAATGTTAGGTCTAGTTCACCTGAAAAAATAAAAACAGATGACAGGAGAGCCCAAGGAGGATGTGTAGCAGGTCTGCAAGAGAAGTAAGTGATGAGAAGCGTAAGGAGGAAGGAAGGCCCTGCTCATGGAGCTTACAGTCTAAAGGGATGGGAGAAACAAACAGAATACATAAGGAGTGAGCCAGTGTAATGGGATTTAAGCTGCATGGTGACATGGTTAAGTGGAGGACAGATATGCTTTTATTAGCAGGTGAGTTTCAATGCCCGCTTGGAGCAATGCAGGCTGGGGGGTAGTCTGTTGGAATAAGAGAGATTGTTCCAAAGGTGAAGGGCTGATCAGGAGAAATCTTGACTTCTGGAGTGAGATGTGGTTACCAGAGGGGAGGAAAGGCGGCAGTCTCCAGTATGATGAACTTGATCAAAATATTAAACTCATGCACTTGTGACAAAATACATTGGCTCTTTTTTATAGTTCTTACTCTTCCAATTAGAATATTGTAATATAATGCAATAGACCAAGGCTGAAGGTGCAGCATTTTTCCTAACTCAAAGACACTTGTTACAATCTAGCAAGGCACCCCACCCCCCTTGGAACAGATGGTGCTGGCCAAATTTATGTTTGCCCCCAGATATTGAGCTGTTTATATCTGGTTCTTCTTCAAGAAAGTGGTGGTACCATTTGGCAAAAACATGTGAATTATGGAGAAAAATAGGCATTCTGTTGTTGGTACAGATGTAATATGGCAGGACTTTGTGAAGACAAAAAAATCCTTGCACTCAGTGAGATTAATCTCATCTGAAAACTATAAATAGTTTGTATACCTTATAGAAAATACTTCATCCAGGAGGGATCAGGTAAGGATTAGGTCAGAAATGTAGTAGAGCCCAGGCTTCCCTTTTTCATAATTTATTTTATGTTTTTTTGGAATGTAAGAAAATCAGCAAATTTGTAACAACATTTTTGCATTTATTATGGATATTTATAATAACCTGGAAACCCACATGAAAGTAAAGTTGAAATAGTTTATTTTCTTTTATTCAGCAGTTTTGTTATAACAATGATATATTGTAATGTATCCACACACAGAATGGATAATGTGATGTTAGTTAGAGACAAATGTCAAAATATGAAGGATAAATAGAAACATTGGCAGTATCTTTCATTGGCAAAATGGGCTGGATAACCCATATCATCAGGAGTTGTACTAGTAAATTGATAACATCCTAAAAAGAGCTGTGATGTGTTGGGACCCCTATTAATAAGGTAAATAATGCTACACAGTACCACCATTATCACATTATGTCAGTGTGTCTCCAGTATAAACATTATGCCATATAGTGTGCCCAGTATGTTACACAGTGCCTCCCAATATATCAGAGTGTCCACATTATGCCACACAATTCTCATAAGCATTAATATTATGCCACACAATGCCCCCAGTATGCCACACAATTCTGCCAATATCAATATTAGGCCCTACAGAGCCCCCCATTATGCCACTCAAAGCCTTTAGTATCAATATTATTCCCACAGTTTTCCCCAATATTCCACACAATTCCCCCAGTAATAATATTATGCCTCAAATTGCCACCTACAGCACTATGCAAACAATGCCCCCAATATTAATATATTCAATTATTTTGCCCTTCCCTCACCCCCACCCCTTATATAATACATTTAATGATTTATCTCTCCTAATCTTTATAGTTGTACTCACTGACCTCTGCTTATTGGGTGGGCTGATTTTGGCACAGTCCTCCTCACATTCCTTGTCAAGAAGCTATGCTCCAGCACACTGCTGACCTGTTCCTTGTCATATTCTTGGAGGATGAGACATAAAAACATGTCATCCCCAAGTGTCAGTATCATGGTGTCAACATTACCAGTGGAGTGCAGCAAGTGAGGAGGAATAAACAGTCAGTCAGGGACAAATAGGCGCTGGGCCAGCTACTGGCACTCTGTATGCCCTATGCATTCAGAAGCAGCAGCACAGCAGCCCCATGACCATCGAGGAACAGGTACCACTGCATTCAGAAGCAGCAGCACAGCAGCCCCATTACAATCCAGGAACAGGTACCACTAGGCACCTGCTCTCGGCAGACTGAACCTATGTGAGTGCTCTTTGTGTGTGAGGTACCAGGGGCAACTGCCCCTTTTGTTCTCCCATGAATCCAACCCTGATCTGGAGAATACAGTCTCCTTGTGGTAGCTTCAGAATAGACTGCCCTTTTAAGAAATCATATGTGGTAGGCAGTATACAGTCTACTTCAAGGATCAGGGACAAAGTAGGCAGTTGTAGAGAGTGTCCAAGACCTACGACCTACTGAAAAGGGAGCATGGCTCATCTGGGGAGGCATGGTCATAGCCCTTCATAAAAAATGCAAAACATATGTGTGGTGACACAAAGCTGTACAGGGGGTGCCATGGCTGCACAGGGGGTACAGCAGTTGCTGCAGCCACAGGATTGCAAGGAGGAAGGGACTTGAAGGCAGAGGGTGTCTGCACTCAGAATGAAGTCTCTCTTCATAAGTACTGACTAGGCTATTAGGCCTAGCCAGAAATAGCCCCAGATTATCAGCCTAGGCATGGGGTACCCTGGAGGGGGACCATGTATTGGGGGGACTCCAACTCACCAGGGATCCCTGGACTGAGTTGACTAGTGGTCAGGGGTATTGCTTATACCAGAGAACCCAGTGATAGAGTTTCCCTGGCTGTGGCATTACCCACCCACTAGAAAGAGCCAGGTGCTGTTTATGGAAATTACAGTGAAACCCTATGCATTTTTTTCCCTGTTTTTCCAGAACCAGGATCAGCTCAGAGCCTGGTGCTTGTTGTGCTAAGTACAGTGCAATCCCACACATTTTTCCCCTGTATTTACACAAACAGGACTGGCTGTCTAAAGTCTGGGGCTGGTTGTGCTTTTAGGGGGGGACCTCACATCAACTTTTTCTTTAAAGTAACACTTAACAAGATTTTTACACTAAGATGCATGCATGCACCTCACTGATGTATGCATGCTTCTGTGTCAAATAGAACTGCTCATGCTATAATCGAATGCATAAGCCAATCAGTAGATCTGACACCAATAGATAATCTCTTCTTGAGAAAGATTTATTAGGGTGGGAGTAGAAGGTATACTTTATATTATTGGGATTGAACAGCCTCCATGGGTCTACCACTGAGTGATGGTTTTTGATCATTAAAATATTCTCCTTCTTTTGATGACTCCTTACTTTTGTTAGGTTGGATTTATCTAGCCTTAACTTACCTACACAATTAAAATCTCCACCTATTATTTGATTTGGTGTATATCTTTTTAGTAAAAATTGTGAGATTAACAGGAAAAAATTATGATTCTGTTCATTTGGTGCATTGATGTTCAGTAACATAAATTTGTTTTTTGCAATCCTAAGGTCTGATAACTAATATCTCCCTCCTGGGTCTGCCACTTTATGGTCTATGGTATAATCAAGGTTTTTATTAAATATTATTGCAACTCCCTTACTTTTTTTGTTAGTTGAGGCAGTTACGCACTCACCTATCCAGTTGGCATTAATGCCCTTTGTGTAAGGGCCTGATTCAGAGCCTCTTGTAAGCGGTCGCTCGTTCACTCCGAGCAATGTTTGCCCAACTGCGCATGCATACGGATCTTAATATGCATGCGCGAACCAGTCAGTGCGGCCGAAAATCGTTTGTTCGCTAAATAGCGAATGCCTGCTAATATGAGTGACAGGAGGAGGCGTATTTGGGTGGTAACAGGGGAAGGTGCTTGAAAACGGGGAGTGCAGATCAGAATGCAGGCATGCTTAAAGGTAAAAACGGGCGTTTTATGGGTGTGCATAATTAATACAGCAGCGTCACTGACCACGTCACTGGGTTATTTTATAGCCAGAACTGCTCGCAAATTTGTGGTAGCAAAAACCAACCACAAGAATAGCGAGCATTTCATACGCTGGTCGATGTACTCGATTAATCTAATAAATAGAGGACATGACGTAGGATGCGAGCGGCCAGGGGGCGTATTTTTCCAAAAAACGACCTCATGTTTGGTTCACTCATTCAGACATAGAGGCGTGAACAGAACGCAAAGAGCGAACGGTTCATTTGAATAGCCACCCCTATTTTCTGGACGAGCGAGCGCTAATTGCGTCCGGCTCTGAATCAGGCCCTTAATTCCCAATGGGTTTCCTGTAAAAACACAATATCTGATTGATATTTTTTAAATGATTAACCACCTTTTTCCTTTTGATAGGTGTGTTAAGCCCTTCTACATTCCATGACAGAATACGGATCTTGGGCACAGGGTTCGATCTATCTGTTTCTCTTCTGTCTAACATATTGTAGCCTCCTTGATTTCTTTCCCCTTTTACTTTTACTTCCCATTCTTATTTTCCCTCTCCCTTTAAAATGTCGCTCATGCTCACATCTCATAACCCCGTTTAACACTGTATATAAAATGTTCCTCTATTTGTAGTTGACTTTGTTCTTCTTTCCTATCAGTACCTCTTTTTCCCACTTTATCCTCCTGATATCCAACTATATACAAATTTTTATTCAAGACTTTTCTTTTTTCATACCCATTTGGAGAACCAGATTAAGGTGCTAACCTAGTGCTTATCTATACCTATTAGTTGCTCAACATATATTTTTGCATCTTTAACTTCCCCAAATGTATACTGTTGATCATTTTTTATTATCTTCAATTTAGCTGTGTATGCTATCATGAAGTCATTGTGGAGTAGTGAGCATAGTGGTGTAAATTCTCTTCTTTTCCTGGAAACTTGGGCTGAGAAATCATGAAATATTAAGATTTTAACACCATACAGTGTAAATGAGGGAAGTTTTCTATATGCTCTCAAGATTGCTTTCTTGTCTCTAAACTTCAGAAATCTTGCGAACACAACTCTAGGTCTCTGTATTCTCTCAGTGTTCTGGGCCTAACCTATGGGTTCTTTCGATTATTACTTCTCCTAGGGTTTCTCCCAGCATGAGGGCTTCTATTAGCTCCTTTTGTAATACCTCTATTAGTTCTTGACCTCTAACCTGCTCTAGGCTTCCTATAAATCTGAGATTATTTCAACAATGTCTATTTTCAAGATCCTCTATTTTCTCTTCAAGAGTTTCTATCATTGATGTCTATAATTGAAGTTGTATTTGGATTTTTATTGTTCTATCTTCCATATCGCTAACTCTTTGTTCAACTGTGTCAATTCTCTTGATATTTACCTCAAGTGTCTTAATTACCGAATTTAGAGATTCTTGTAATAGATCAAATTTTTGGTCAGTCATTAGCACAAACCATTTTTCTATCATGGGCAGTAAAATAGATAATACCTCCCTTGCCACTTCTGCTGCATTTGACATATTAATAGGGTTTTCAGGCCCCGTTGCATTTAATGATTCTAGGTACACAGGTATATTTTTGGGTGAGTGCAGATTGTTCTGCCTGGGGTTTACTGTTCCCCATTTTAGTACCACCTGTTTTATCCAAGTACCTTTTCATGCTCAATTTGCTACCAAGAGTTTTGTTTCTGTAAATTCAACTATTAGCACTATCCGGCCCTTTAAATCAGTTTGTTCAACTTTATTAATTACTATCTTATCGTATATCCTTTAAACAGACACCCATAAAGAGTTAACTTTCATATAGGTCTCAACCCATTAATCTAGACAAATACTAATAGCAATATTTATCTATACAATAGTCAAATCTTTGTTTTCCACTCTTAACAATTAGCTGGTTCCACAGACAACATCAGTCACAAAGAAAAAATAATCTGGATTCTAGATCAAGTGAATTCAGTAAACTCCTCCCTCACTGTGCAGTGCAAAGTCCATACCTAGACTTATGCACTGCCATCCTTCATTTTGGGAGGCGCCTCCATGATCTCCAATAGCAATGGGGGCCATGACAATCACCGCAGCACTGCTGCATACACCAGCATAGGTGTCGCACATCAACATAGGTGCCCACTGCCTGTTGTTAGGCAGACAAGCCAATTACTTGCAAAATCACTACATGGCCCCCCAAGGATATATCATCTTCACACCACATGATTATCTTTGTACCATTATTATGATTTAGTTTGCAATTGCATTCCCCACCCAAAGCTAGGGCCTGTTTAGGAAATAGCCTGCCACCAACTACCCGCCTATTCCCTGCCCCCTGCTAGTAGATCCTCAATAAACCATGCTATTCTGTAATCTGACAGATGTACTTCATTTGCCATGTATAGTGATTCCATTGAAGCCACTATTCATGTGTGCCTAATCACCCTATCTCCTAAGTTGGTTATGAATTTGCCTATTATCCTATTGACCTGCCACCCTGTCCTGTGCATAACTGGCCCTGCTGCTGGCTGCCACTGCCTTCTATGGAACTATGTTTGACCAAACCAGGAGTGCGTCCGGGCCAACATGAGTGTACCTTGCTTAGGTCTATTTTAATTCCCCTGACCAAGCTCCAGAAACTTGTTCTGCCTAAATCATTTCCCCCCAAATGTAATACTGTCCTCCTTGGATATCTGTATTGCCTAGCGGCCCTAGCGGTTTCTGCGTCCAGCTGTTCCCACTTTATTCCTCTCCACAACCACCTGATTTGACCCCGCTGTCTCTCTGCAGTCTGCACTAAACCATTCTCCCTTACATATCTCTCCACCCAGAAGATAAAAGAATGCACCATGATCCAGGTGTCTCCGACCCCACTGTGCAGTTCTGAAATTTGGAAAAAACGTGTCAGTAACAATGTAATGCACAAAACTTTCAACCCCTCTTCCTTTGTTCTAACTACAACAAATGTGTGCACACTTGAGGTTCAAGACCCTTGAAGGGGGTAAAAACAAAAATCTCATGTCTAGGGCCAATTGGAGAAGTTAGAATTTATAACGACATGAGTAAAAATAAAACCCCCTCAGAGGTGCATCCCCTCACTTCACCCGAAATCATGATGAGTATAAGCCAACATCTGCCTACTTCCCTGGTCTAATGTAACTCTTGTAACTTTCTCCTTCCATAAAGTTGGGAGAAGAAGCAGAAAGCTGCATCTTTTCTTGAATAACTCATGACAACGAGAAGGAGACCCCTGGCAATGAGCAGGAGACCCCTGGCAACGAGCAGGAGACCCCTAACAATGAGCATGAATCCCATGGCAATGAGCATGAGACCCCTGGCAACAAGCATGTAAACCCATAGCATAAAACCCTTGGAAACGAGCATGAAACCCCTGAGAACGAGCATGAAACTCCTGGCAATGAGCATGAGGCCCCTGGCAATGAGCAGGTAGTTGAAACGTAATTTGAAGCCTTACTATGGGGCATAAAATGGTGTTAGAGGCATAACTGTTTGTGGCATAATGTGTAATGGACATTACAGTGTGTAGCATAATGTGTACTGGGCATTACTATAAGGAGGAAACATTATAATGTAAACTGTCAATGGGGGGTGGAGGCGCATTTTTTAACTGTCCACACTGGGAGCCAAATTGCCTATAAACATGCCTGCATTAGTATTAAAAAAATGCCATGGGGGGAGGGCACCAAAACTGGCAGGCGGTGAGCAAAATATTAAGTGCACAGTTTCTCCATCTAAACGTGACCTCTGTTGCTGCGGCTCTGAATCTGGGAATGCAGCAGCTTTCACTGATGACCCCACAACACTCCCATAACATGCCCATGAAACACTCTTTTTGAGTTCACTTCAGGTTACCGCCCAGGAACGCCCATCACTCCACTGCTCCATTTGAAATGCCATCTGATCCAATCGCACCAGCATCATTGTGTGTACACTCAGGGTAACACATTTGCTGTACTGGCTTTCTGAAGTTCTAGCACATGTGCAGTTGCTACAAATCACATTGAGCAAGTATTATGCCAAGATGCCTTGTTATTTATATTATTTATATAAAAACACTTGAAGTACACAATAAAGTGTACATTGCAGGCTTATTCTGGTTAGACTTTTTTGTCATTGGCTCTGTAACCAACTATTTGGAAACCCCCTTTTCAAAATCATGCATTTGCCACTGTATCTATATGTGTATACCCATGTATACACATACCTAAATGCCTAACTTCTATCTATCCGTGTGTGTACATTTCTATATCTATGTACATACAGCTTCCTACATGCACATATATACCTGTAAGCTTACCCTTACGTACCACTAGATCCATAGATATGTTCCCATGCACATACACATATATATCCCCAACTACCTAATATATAAATGTATACACACATATATCCAATTATGAAGTACCTACCTACACATACATGTCCATCCACATGTAAATGAATACCCATACATTTAAATGTGCCTACTCCATAATACATTGAGCCATAACTCTATGTATAAATTAACATATCTAATGTATATATATCTCTATATATACAGTATATGCATACATATGCCACACCTACAACACACATGCCACACCTACCCAATAAAAAAAAAATTATATATATGCATATATATATATATATAGTGATAGGAGCAGTAGAGAGGTTAGGGATGGCATGTATATGTGTCCCAGATTCCTGTAATATGTATTTTAACCCCAAGGAAAAGTCTATTTTACAAGTAGATCTGACTGTCGGCTTTTGGTAAAAGCCGGAGAATGGGTCCTGGGGGTGTGAATGTGAGAGAGAAAGGAGGACTCCATTCACTGGTCCATTTCAGGTGTTAGGCCTTTAAGCCTTAGAGCACGCTAATTAGGGTTTACACCTGGAAGTGGCCCAATATAGCTGTGTAACAGTTTTGATGCAGTGTCTCACACACCCTGGGGAGAACAGACACTGAGGTTTTGTTCTGAGACACTGTGACATTGTTATGTACTATGTTTGTGGTAAGGCAGTAGGCCCTGCCACATGTAGAGAGGAAGTTACCTATCTAGTTAGTGCCAGACGAGCTAGGGTTTATTTTTATGTTTTGTTTGTTTGATTATTGGTGTCACTGAATAAAAACAGGTGCTGACCAGATAGCACGAAGACCCTCGACTAGTGCTGTTTCCTGGCTGCTGTGGGTAAGGAGATGTCCATATACCCCAGGAGAGGGACCCCTACCCCGATTATATCACTATATATATATATATAAATATATATATATATATATATATATACACAGTATATATACAGTATATACATACATACACACACTTAAATACCTGCTCACAGCAATGCTTACATGTACAGTACCTTATCATACACGTAAAATACCTAACCCCCCAAATGTATACATAATTATATGCATATGTGCACACACACAAATACAGCTATATACGTATATGTCTGTACACATATGCATATGTAAGCCTACCTATATTTACACATCATCATAGAAACATGCCTACAGTATTTTTTTATTATTCCTACATACATGCACTGACCTCTGCATGTCCCTCAGTAGGGGGGATTGTCTACGGTTAGGTGAGGGCTGTTTAGAAAGGGGATGTGTTGTGGTGTCATTGAGAGGTTTTTCTGCCCTAGAACATTATAGCAAGAAAGGAAGAGGGGGAAGTTTAGTTGAGACGTGGGAGGTTAAATGTAGTGTTGAACATAAAATGGCCTGCCATCAATAGTCAATGGTTTTAAACCATTAGTAGAAATAATCAATGGTGAGCATTGATGTTGTTCCATTATCAGTTTCTGCCTCCCAATATTCCCTTGCTGGTCAAACACATTCAACATCGACATCTGTCCATTGCGGATTGTCAAACCATCGATGGCAGAGGACTAAGCCCTGGTTAACTATGTATATGATACTAAGAAGACACAATTTGGATTTTTGAGAAAAACAAAGAAAAATCCACATCGCTCAAAAGAGAGCAATAGCAAAGAAAGCATACACAGGAATCATTAGAGTAGAAGACTGTGCCAGGAAGATGCCAGACTCAGGACTTTAAATTAGAGCCTGTGTATTGTTATGAACAAAGGAAGGACACAGGAGGGGAGGGGGAGAACAAATTGGCTTAAAAGAAACCTTGCAGCTTTCAAGAAAACAGAAGACCACATATATTGTTAAAAGATATTTGAAAAGCAAGCCACATATAGGTGAGGACAGAGGGAGCAATCAGTCAAATAGATATACAGTACCATCAAATTACTAAGTTTTGAGACAAGGGGGGAGGGGGTGATGGGGACAAAGAGCTAAAGATATGTGGCACATGCAGGGCCGAAACTAGGATTTTTGTCAGCAGGGGCAAGACAGTAATTTGGCACCTCCCCTGGTAATTCCCCCCTGCATCAGTGTCCCTATAGTAATTCCCCCTGAAGTAATGCCCCTGTAGTGGTGCCCATATAGTAATGCCCCTGTAGTAGTGCCCATATGATAATGCCCCCATAGCAATGCCCCTGTAGTAGAGCCCATATAGTAATGCCCCTGTAGTAGTGCCCATATTGTAATGCCCATATGTTAATACCCCCATAGTATTGCCCCTGTAGTGCCCACCATACAGTAATGCCCCTGTAGTGCCTTCCATACAGTATTGGCCCTGTAGTGCCCATGCTCCCATGTTAATGCCCTTGTGGTAATGCCCCTGTAAAGCTCATGTTTTCATAGCAATGCCCCTTTAGTGCCCATGCTCCTATAGTAATGCCCCTGTAGTGCCCCCACAGTAATGTACCTGTGGTAATGCCTGTGTAGTGCTTATGCCCCATTAGTAATGCCCCTGTAGTGCCTATACAGTAATGCCCCTGTATTGCCCATGCCACCATAGTAATGTCCCTGTGGAAATGCCCATACCCCCATAATAATGCCCCTGTAGTGCCCATGCTCTCGAAGTAATTCCCATGCCCCCATAGTAATACCCCTGTAGTGCCCATACAGAAATGCACCTGTAATTCCCAATGCCTCCATTGTAATGCCCCTGTAGTGTCCATGGTCCCATAGTAATGCCCCTGGAGTACCCATACAGTAATGCCCCTGTAGTGCTCATGCCCCCATTGTAGTGCCTCTGGTAATGCCCCTGTAGTGCCCATGCCCCAATAGTAATGCCCCTGTATTGGCCATGCCCCCATAGTAATGCCCCTGTGGTAATGTCCATACCCCCATAATAATGCCCCTGTAGTGCAGCTTATTAAAAAAAAATACTTACCTTGAACCCTGCTCCTGCATCCGGTCCGCCCGGCTGCTCCTCGGAACTATGGGGGAGACATCATGATGTCTCTCCCATAGTGCCCGTGGGGAGAGCCGGAAGCTGGAGTTCAAGAGAGAACTCCAGCCTCCAGCTCCGGCTACACCGCGTCGCTGCAGAGAACGCCCACTGGTAATAACGCCCGCTGGTAATAACATCTCAGCGGGCGTCTGGCTTGGAGCATCTGTGCAGCGCCGGGCTGGAGGACACCGGCGCCAGGTGCAGCGGTGCACCGGTGAACGTGAACCTCCAGCCCCCCCTAGTTGCGGCCCTGGGCACATGTTTGGTGAATGAACAAACTGAATGCTGGCCTGAAGCAATTTCCCTGGTCAGGAGGGCTCAGTTTTGTTATAAAGTGTATAATGGATGAGACTTGCCGGACCAATGTAATGTAACTAACATTACCTGAGTTCAAATTAGGCTGGTTGTTTTTATGGAAAAGTTTAGAGAAACAGAATGGTGGGGAGTTGTACCTACTTCCTATTAAATGCAGCAGAGGGGGCTTAAAGTTGCTTGGCCAAATGGCCAGACAAACTGGGACAGTGAAACTAGGGAGCACAAAGCAGACAGGGGATGGGGCATTTATGAGAGGGGCTGTGTTAGGGAACTGAATCTGACCCATACTTTACTACATTTACTACGATATACAGCGATTCTCAATCATACATGATGCAGCGATTGCATTTGCACAATGCAAACCTTATTTAACAATTCAAACAATAATGCACAGCAATTATAAGACATACATTCAACGATTTATGTTCAAAATGTAAACCCTTATCCTAACAACTTAAACTATAATACTCAGCAATTATATAACAGCACTTGATGTTACAACATGCGAATGATCCTGATAAGGTAAGACTAAGGGCCTGATTCAGAGCCGCTTGCTAGATGCGATCGGCTAGATCAGCTAGATGCTCCAGCGTATGCTTCCAGTGCATGCCCAGCAAGGTAGGCGAACACACGGCAAGGCATTAGCACGCCCACTATGTCTTGGCGAGTGATCACTTTGTGTATGAAGACGCCCACCAGCCATTCATAAGATGCCTACTTGTGCACGTCATCTCCTGGAAGTGCATGAAAACATTGGTACATCGAGCACCATCGGATGTGCTTGCAGCGCTTGAGGTTGACTATACCTGGCCGCAAGCACTGCGATCACTTCAGTGTGAAATACAACTAGGTGACTCGTACAATGAGGCTGCCTGTTAATCATGCACACCTCTGAAACGGCGTTGAAACACACAGGCAAGCCTGCATTCATAGCTCCGCCTCTCCCCCATTTCTAGTGCCCTGCCCCTTTGGCACCCACAAATGGCCTCTTCTGTCAACTGGGCTGTCTTTGCTGGGCGAGCGACCGCTTCCCAATCTAATGCAGTGGTTGGCACACGTACATTGTGATGCATACGCATGCGCAGAATGCAATTATCGGCCAGTTATGAGAAATCACATCCTAGTGAGCAGGTCTGAATCAGGTCCTAAGTATGTAATAGCTATGAAGAAATAGACTGAGGTTAGGGGCTTAGTCAAGAAAGATGAAAGTTTAGGTTTATTTATTTTTTTATTAAGATAGGGGAAACAGCTGAAAGGTACTGCAATGGTAGCTGGAACTGGAGTAGGGCAGCTTTGGGATGGCACTGTGAGCAGGGTAGAAAAGAGTATTTGCTACGTAGACAGAGAAGGAAATTATTGTGACTGCTATATAAATACTGTAAGCTTGTTATAAGCAATATTCTTGTTGAAAGGCTTAGAACATAGGTGAAGCTAAAGTGGACATAAGATATAAGAGACTTTCTGGAGTTTGCAAGGCTGTGTATCAAAGTGAACACCAGTTGCTAAATAAGCAATCTCCTCTGATTTGTTATGCTGTACAGGAAAGTGAATGCTAGTCAGCAAGCGGACATGGAAGAAAAGCACTGGGAATACGATACAGACTTATAAGCTTGTTATAAACAAAACGCCTACTGATTGAAAATCTAAGTTGGGTATTTGTGCATAGCTGGCTGTGAAAAACATTGAAATAACTCTTATTGATAGAAGATAATATAAGCTACAAGAGACTTTCATTCTTGTTTTAAGGTGTCCCATTGTATCAATCACTCAAAAATGATTTCATACATAGAGCATACTTTACCCCTAATAGGCAACATAACATTTATCTCTTTCAAACTGTGGCTCTATGGACAATATCCTCCATATTTTCTCGACTTGCCCACTTCTGAGGTCTCTGTGGGAGGAATTGTTTGTCATGATTCATAAAGTGTCAGGCACACCACTACCTATGGACCCTTTCACCACCCTGCCACACTTTTATCCTGGTGACCTGTCGATGAGAGATAGATATCTTATGGGTCACATTAAAATTGCAATTAAGGCCTCCATAGCACACCTGTGGAAGACCACATCTGTGCCCAAAATATTGGTTATAGAAAATGAGATCCAAAAGCATTGTGGTTTTAAAACTGCTTAAATGATGATCATGCGCTCCTGGATGTGTTTATAATTAGCAGCTTTCTTATAAATGGTCAGACACCTGGCCAATTAACAGTTATATCAGATAAAAGAAGCACTATATGAACTAAAATAAAATAAAATAAGATAAAATGTGAATGGATAAAGTACCAGCAGAGGTGAGCCAAACAAACAACACTCAATACATACAATGTCACAATAGATGTTTAAAGCGCTTTCTGTGAAGGGTTAATAGTCCTGGAAATCAGTGGTACCCGTGACTGTGCGGCGGTATAGACAGGGTGTTAGTACAAACCCTACCTTTCCCTATGCTCCTCCATGCAGGGTTAGCTTGGTCCGGGCGGCTGCTGTCCAGTCAGCTGTTCGTCTGCTCCGTTTGCCGTTAGTGGAGTACACAGTGTGTCGGGGCAGTGTCCTTCTGTAGTGTTCCTGTGACCATTTGTAAGCCAGCCACCGCTTTCCTGTGGAGTTCAATTACCGCGCTCACTGGCTGGTGACGTCAATCGGGTTGTGGACACCAACGCGTTTCATCCTTTGGGACTTTGTCAAGGTGCTTCAGGATTGCACTTCTCCTTTTAACCTGTTGTTAACAAGCTGATTGGCTTGTGTGTTATGTCAATCAAACAAGCCTTCTAGCTGGATATAGGAAAAAGGGGGCTGAATTATTGCCAAGTGTGCACATCCTTGGATGTGTGCATGCTATAAAATATCTTTAATTAATGCAAATATTAAAAATGGTAACAATGCTGGTTAAAAATAAATGGTATTTCTACAATAAAAAATCTTTGAAATAAAATAGAACCCTTAACAGATCGCTAGCAAACACATTTATGTTACCTTGTCAGTAGAATGTTTCTTGTTAATACACCTCATGCTGGATTGTGTCAAATGTTGCAAAATAGTGGGACAATGTTTTAAATAAAAATGAATGTAAAAATAAAAATAAAGTGAAACAAATATATATAAATATGTATAATGCTGTGCCCTCCATACATATAGATTACATAAGATTTTGGTCATAGTCTCAGAAATGCTCCTAAGTCAAAGTCTATATTTAGTCCTTTTGGGTGTAATGTTCCAATTTTATAGATCCATTCTGTTTCGGACCTTGACATTTTTTCCAAATACTGACCACCTCGCCAATCTTTCATTATTTTCCTGATTGCCATGAACTTCATTCCTTTAGGATTTTTCTGGTGATGTGTCAAGAAGTGGTTGGACACACTGTGTGTTGTTACCCCTTTCTGTATATTATAAATATGTTCCCCAATTCTTGTTTTAGACTTCCTTACTGTGCGGCCCACATACTGGAGTTCGCATGGACATTCCAGTAGGTAAACTACACCTTCTGTGTGGCAGCTCAAACTTTGTTTGATGGTGAATTTCTTATTACTGGTGTTCGAGCAAAATTCTGCAATAGGTTTCGTGGACTTGCTTCCTGTTTCTTTGCATGCTTTGCAGTTTAGACAGTGGCTGAACCCTTTCTGATATTGTTTAGAATCTTGTCTGTTTGGATGTATACAGCTTCCTGTAAGCAGATTTTGCAATGTTTGTGCTTTTTTATATACAATTTTAGGCTTAGTTGTTATTATACTTTTTAGTTCTGGATCAAGTTCTAATACGTGCCAGTGTTTCTTCAAACTTGTTTCTAGTCCTTTGGTGTAGCTGTTATATTGCGTAATGAACAGAGTTTTAGATGGACTTAGTTCTTTTTCTTTTTTATATGATAGCATGTCTTCCCTTCTGAGTTTTTCAACTTTTTTAAAACCGTCATTAATATTTTTCTCTGAGTAGTTTCTTTCCAGAAATCTTTTTTTGAGGAAATTGCTTTGTTCTTTAAAGGTTTCGTTATCTGTACAGTTCCTTTTAATTCTTTGAAATTGTCCTCCTGGGATGTTGCCAATCCATTTAGGATGGTGGTTGCTGGAGGACAGGAGATAATTATTACAATCCACTTTCTTGAAGAATGTTCGTGTCTGGAGTATGTTATTCTTTATATAAATTATCAGGTCCAAAAACTGGATAACATGTTTGCTGTAATTGTGGGTGAATACTAGGTTAAGTGAATTGTTATTAATGTAAGTCAGGAACTCCATAAGTAATGGTTCTTCTCCCTCCCTGATGAAGATAATGTCATTTATGAATCTTTTCCAAATTATTAAATGTTTTGAAAAGGGATTGTTGTTCCATATATGATCATCCTCCCACTTTGCGACAAAAAGATTTGCATAGCTTGGTGCAAATCGACTGCCCATTGCGGTTCCGGTCACTTGTTTAAAGAATTGGTCCTGGTACAAAAAGTAGTTATGGTCCAATATGAATTCCATACTACTCATTAGGAAATTTATTTGCTGATTCGGAAGGTTTGACATGCAGTTTAAATAATGATATGTATGTGCGCAACCATCTGCATGGCGAATACAAGTGTACAAAGATTTGACATCACAGGTGACCATGGTGTAAGATTCTTTCCATGTGATGCTATTCAGATGTTGAAGTACTGACGTGGTGTCTTTGATGTAGCTTCTTTGTTGTACAACTAGTGGTTGTAGAAAAATTTCCACATAGCCTGAAAGGTTCGAGGTTAGCGATTGTATGCCAGATACTATGGGCCTCCCCAGTGGGTTGAGTGGATCCTTGTGTATTTTGGGGAGTTGGTAGAACACTGGTGTTCTTGGTGCGTTGATATTCAAATAATCATATTCTTTTTTATTTAAAATGCCCAAATCTAGACCCTCTTTCAGGTGTTCTTCTAGTTCTCTCTGGTATGTTTCCAGAGGGTCTTTTGCTAGTTTTGTGTATGTTGTATCTTCTGATAACAGTCTCTCTGTTTCTGCCAAATAATTTTTCTTATCCATGATCACCAATCCTCCACCCTTGTCTGCTGCTTTTATAATGATTTCTTTATTCTTTTTAAGTTCTTCCAGGGCTTTGGCTTCTCCTTTGTTTAGATTCATTTTGATGTGCGGTTTCTCCGGGATATTTTCAATGTCCTTTTCTACTAATTTTTGGAAGGTTTCTAATGCTGAGCCCTTCAAAAAACTAGGAAAAAAGTTGCTTGAAGACTTTAGGTCTGTATGCTTTATGTTCTGTTCACTATTTCCTTGTGCTATGTGTGTTTTAATCATGGGATTTCTTTGGAAATATTTCTTTAGGCAAATCTTCCTCATAAACTTATGAAGATCAATATACATCTCGAATTTGTTCGGTAAGGATTGGCGTGCAAATTTCAATCCTTTTTGTAGAAGGTTTTGTTTATCGTTGGAAAGTGACATGGAGCTCAAATTAAATATTCCACCCTGATTGATACCTATTGTAGTAGTGGTTGCATTAGTCGAAACATTAGAAGATTTTGTTAAACCTCTTCCTCTACTTCCTCTTCTATTCTGTTTTTTCGAAGCTTCTTTCCTTGTGGATTCGTATTTGGACTGTCTATGTCGTCCAAAAGTTCTAAAAAATCATCCATTGTGTGATTCTTTGTCTGAGTAGAGATACCCTACAACAAAGTCAATTTTAGCTACCCTAATCACAATCAGTCCACCAGCTATCAAAGGACCTACAAACAGCAATCAGCACAGAAATCCTTTGAGGTTGGAAGGTAGGAGGCATTAAAAGAAAATGAACAAGAAGCATCTCTACTCAGACAAAGAATCACACAATTGGATGTACATAATTTAATTCCAGATAATTCCAGCTTAAGAAAAGATCTCAATACAATTCAATGGATGATTTTTTAGAACTTCTGGACGACATAGACAGTCCAAATATGAATCCACAAGGAAAGAAGCTTCGAAAAAACAGAATAGAAGAGGAAGTAGAGGAAGAGGTTTAACAAAATCTTTTAATGCTATGACTAATGCAACCACCTCTACAATAGGTATCAATCATGGTGGAATATTTAATTTGAGCTCCATGTCACTTTTCAACGATCAACAAAACCTTCTACAAAAAGGATTGAAATTTGCACCTTAATCCTTACCGAACAAATTCGAGATGTATATTGATCTTCATAAGTTTATGAGGAAGATTTGCCTAAAGAAATATTTCCAAAGAAATCCCATGATTAAAACGCACATAGCACAAGGAAATAGTGAACAGAACATAAAGCATACAGACCTAAAGCCTTCAAGCAACTTTTTTCCAAGTTTTTTGAAGGGATCAGCATTAGAAACCTTCCAAAAAAAAGTAGAAAAGGACACTGAAAATATCCTGGAGTAACCGCACATCAAAATGAAACTAAACAAAGGAGAAACCAAAGCCCTTGAAGAACTTAAAAAGAATAAAGAAATCATTATAAAAGCAGCAGACAAGGGTGGAGGATTGGTGATCATCGATAACAAAAACTATTTGGCAGAAACAGAAAGACTGTTATCAGAAGATACAACATACACAAAACTAGCAAAAGACCCTCTGGAAACATACCAGAGAGAACTAGAAGAACACCTGAAAGAGGGTCTAGATTTGGACATTTTAAATTAAAAAGAATATGATTATTTGAATGTCAATGCACCAAGAACACCAGTGTTCTACCAACTCCCCAAAATACACAAGGATCCACTCAAACCACCGGGGAGGCCCATAGTATCCAGCATACAATCGCTAACCTCGAACCTTTCAGGCTATGTGGACATTTTTCTACAACCTCTAGTTGTACAACAAAGAAGCTACATCAAAGACACCACGTCAGTACTTCAACATCTGAATAGCATCACATGGAAAGAATCTTACACCATGGTCACCTGTGATGTCAAATCTTTGTACACTTGTATTTGCCATGCAGATGGTTGCGCACATACATATCATTATTTAAACTGCATGTAAAACCTTCTGAATCAGCAAATACATTTCCTAATGAGTAGTATGGAATTCATATTGGACCATAACTACTTTTGGTACCAGGACCATTTCTTTAAACAAGTGACCGGAACCGCAATGGGCAGTCGATTTGCACCAAGCTATGCAAATCTTTTTGTTGCAAAGTGGGAGGATGATCATATATGGAACAACAATCCCTTTTCAAAACATTTAATAATTTGGAAAAGATTCATAGATGACATTATCTTCATCTGGGAGGGAGAAGAACCATTACTTATGGAGTTCCTGACTTACATTAATAACAATTCACTTAACCAAGTATTCACCCACAATTACAGCAAACATGTTATCCAGTTTTTGGACCTGGAAAATTATATAAAGAATAACACACTCCAGACACGAACATTCTTCAAGAAAGTGGATTGTAATAATTATCTCCTGTCCTCCAGCAACCACCATCCTAAATGGATTGGCAACATCCCAGGAGGACAATTTCAAAGAATTAAAAGGAACTGTACAGATAACGAAACCTTTAAAGAACAAAGCAATTACCTCAAAAAAAGATTTCTGGAAAGAAACTTATCAGAGAAAAATATTAATGACGGTTTTAAAAAAGTTGAAAAACTCAGAAGGGAAGACATGCTATCATATAAAAAAGAAAAAGAACTAAGTCCATCTAAAACTCTGTTCATTACGCAATATAACAGCTACACCAAAGTACTAGAAACAAGTTTGAAGAAACACTGGCACGTATTAGAACTTGATCCAGAACTAAAAAGTATAATAACAACTAAGCCTAAAATTGTATATAAAAAAGCACAAACATTGCAAAATCTGCTTACAGGAAGCTGTATACCTCCAAACAGACATGATTCTATACAATATCAGAAAGGGTTCGTAATAAGAAATTCACCATCAAACAAAGTTTGAGCTGCCACACGGAAGGTGTGGTTTACCTACTGGAATGTCCATGCGGACTCCAGTATGTGGGCCGCACAATACGGAAGTTTAAAACAAGAATTGGGGAACATATTTATAATATACAGAAAGGGGTAACAACACACAGTGTGTCCAACCACTTCTTGACACACCACCAGAAAAATCCTAAAGGAATGAAGTTCATGGCAATCAGGAAAATAATGAAAGATTGGTGAGGTGGTCAGTATTTGGAAAAAATGTCAAGGTCCGAAACAGAATGGATCTATAAAATTGGAACATTACACCCAAAAGGACTAAATATAGACTTCGACTTAGGAGCTTTTCTGAGACTATGACCAAAATCTTATGTAATCTATACATATGGAGTGAACAGCATTATACATATTTATATATATTTCACTTTACTTTTATTTTTAGTTTTATTTTTCATTCATTTTTATTTAGATTTTTATTCTAATACCCAATATTTTACTTATTTATAAACATTGTCCCACTATTTTGCAACATTTGACACAATCCAGCATGAGGTGTATTAACAAGAAACATTCTACTGACAAAGTAACATAAATGTGTTTACTAGTGATCTGTTAAGGGTTATATTTTATTTCTAAGACTTTTTATTGTAGAAATACCATTTATTTTTAACCAACATTCTTACCATTTTTAATATTTGCATTAATTAAAGATATTTTATAGCATACACACATCCAAGGATGTGCACACTTGGCAATAATTCAGTCCCCTTTTTCCTATATCCAGCTAGAAGGCTTGTTTGATTGACATAACACACAAGCCAATCAGCTTGTTAACAACAGGTTAAAAGGAGAAGTGCAATCCTGAAGCACCTTGACAAAGTCCCAAAGGATGAAACGCGTTGGTGTCCACAACCCGATTGACGTCACCAGCCAGTGAGCGCTGTAATTGAACTCCACAGGAAAGCGGTGGCCGGCTTACAAATGGTCACAGGAACACTACAGAAGGATGCTGCCCCGACGCACCATGTACTCCACTAATGGCAAACGGAGCAGACGAACAGCTGACTGGACAGCAGCAGCCCGGACCAAGCTAACCCTGCACGGAGGAGCATAGGGAAAGGTAGGGTTAGTTCTAACACCCTGTCTATACCGCCGCACAGTCACGGGTACCACTGATTTCCAGGACTATTAACCCTTCACAGAAAGCGCTTTAAACATCTATTGTGACATTGTATGTATTGAGTGTTGTTTGTTTGGCTCACCTCTGCTGGTACTTTATCCATTCACATTTTATCTTATTTTATTTTATTTTAGTTCATATAGTGCTTCTTTTATCTGATATAACTATTTTAAAACTGCTGACTGTAAATATTCTACATCTGCCTCATCTCTCCTTATGAAATGGTTCAAATGGAGTGTTTGTCAGGAGGAGAAAGGTCTCAATTTCTTCCAAAGGTTTATTGCTGTGTAATTTGATTTATGGTAGAACTGTTATGCTTCAGTTCTTTAAAATGTTATCAGGATTTTACTCCCTTATGTGTTTCCCCATATATATGTTTCTTTAAACTTCAATAAACATTACTGTGGAAAAAAACTGGTCTGTATTCTAAATTTGGAAACCTTTAAAAGTGGATGAAAAGGTGTTTTAGTGGAATCAGTATGATTTACCACCGGCAGCATTGAGTGAAAATCCCAAAGCTACAAAAGTTAAGTATAACTAAAAAAAATTTACCCCCCCCAACCCTCCTTTAGGGGTGCCTAACCCTAACCTTCCCTCCAAGTTCCTAATCCTAACCCCCCTTTAAATTCCTAAATCTAACCCACCTTCCCTGCAGCCTAGGCCTAAGTCTCCCAGGGGGGTGCCTAACCCTAACCTCCCCCCAGGGGTGCCTAACCCTAACCCCACCTTCCCTTAGCCTAATGCCAACCACCAGGGGGGTTGCCTAACCCTAAGTCCCCCCGGGGGCCCCTAACCTTACCCCCCATGGTTTACCTTTGCTCAGTAATCTGGGTGTCAGGCTCCTGGCATAGGTCTAATGACAGATGTCGGGATTTTGACACCTGTCACTTGTTCCTTGACAGGATAAGATAGTCGGGAAGCCGGCTGTTGGGATTTCATCCGTCGGCTTCCTGACTACTTCCCGTTTTATGAGAGGATTATATCCTGACTTTTGTCACCCCTGAGTGGATCTTTATTGAGACCAACATATAAATATTAGGTTAAAAGTATGCACAATGCTTAGCCTATGACCATAAATAGTTGCATTATATGCTACACTATGTTTCTTGTTGTTCTATGTTTATTTTTTAATTCTATTTGCTGGCAAAAATCTTACAAGTGAAGCAGATTGTATACAGTTAATCAATTATTATTATTTATTATATGTAAACACTAGCGCATTTGTGGGTTTGTTGTATGTATATATGTACAGTATGTGCATGTATATATTAGAGATGAGCAGTTCAGTTTTGACTTGGTTCTTTTCACAAAATTAGCACAAGTTTGGATTTATCTAATTGGCTATCTGAAACACATGACAGCTGAATAGCCAATATGTTGCCATTTTTTAAAATCCGAACATAACTAAGTAAAACTGAATTGCTCTTCTCTAGTGTAATTATATATGTACATATTAGAGATGTGTGCTGACCCCCATATTTTGGTTTAGGTTTTGGATCTGTTTCTCCTTGTGTTTTACATCTGGATTGGTTTTGCCAAAACCAACCTTTGCGTGTTTTGTTTTTGGGTTTTGGATCTGTATTTTTTTTTTTTTAAATTATAAAAACAGCTAAAATCACATAATATGGGCTTTTGTTTGTTCCTACAGTATTATTAACCACAATAACATTAATTTCCACTCATTCCCAGTCAATTTTGACCACCTTACAGCTCACAATATTGTTTTCATTCAGTTTAGGCCCACAAGTTGC
The DNA here is from genome assembly GCA_031769625.1 of Taudactylus pleione. NCBI lineage: Eukaryota > Metazoa > Chordata > Amphibia > Anura > Myobatrachidae > Taudactylus > Taudactylus pleione. The sequence goes on from JAUIMM010000422.1 coordinate 796,959, forward strand.
ACTAAGCCAGCTGGCTGACTAAGCTAAGCAGCAACAGTGGGTGTCACAAACACGTGGTAGTTCAACTTTCAACATGGCACATCAGGAAACAAATGTTTTTATTATTCAAGAGGCCTGAGGGAGTTGGAGTGTGTATGTAGTTGAAGGCAGGGACAGGAAGTATTGATTGGTTATAAAGTTAACTTATTTTTGTAAATTCCAAAGTAAATTTTATGAGGGAGAAGGGGAGGGGAAGAGGGGAAGCATTTACAAAAAATATTTTATTCATTCACATCAGTCCTTGCCCAGAAGAATCCTTGAGCGCCATGCCTGCTTCTGCTGCTGGGAGTGGATTTTCATCCAAGAAGGGGACTAGGAAGAGTGCTTTCGGAAACAATTGACTGTTAAATAATCCTTTGCAAAGATTCTTGAAAAGCATTTCCCAACCTGTACATGGACATTAAAAAACATAGTTAGTGGCCTCCAAACTGCCGTTGTACCCACTGTCCACTTAACAAGCACAGATATGTGGATAAGCAGAACAGAGCAAATGCAAGAATTAAGATTTAACATTTAAGTCTTATGGTATGTCTTGAGAATCCTTGAGCGCCATGCATGCTGCTGTGAGTGGATTTTCATCCCAGAAGGGATGAAGACATTGTTTCTTTTTTCGCAATGTACACAGATCTGAAGAGCTGTTGATAAGCAAATTGTCAGCTCAATTGACACGTGATGCAGCGATAGCTTCTCCTTCAGTTTCTCCAGCAAGTGCATCTGCCAAGAAAAAAACTAAACTTTCAAAACACCCACTGGTGATTCAGATTATCCAACACAACCAAGTGTTAACTTTTGACATCTGGTCAGGTCAGAATTTCCTACAATTAATGAGACCTCTGCCATGACTCCATCTGGTACGGTCACATTCAAAGAATGGTTGAGGACTATTTAAAACATTCTAATGATAGCATCCAAATAGGCATGTCAGACAGTCCATTTGACTACTGGCAGGAAGAAAAGGTAATTTGGAGGCCCTTGCACAAACTGGCTTTGCTTTACTTGAGCTGCCCACCCTCCAGTGTATACTCAGAAAGAGTTTTCAGTACAGCCAGGAACCTTATCAGTGATCGACCTATGAGGCTACTTCCCCAAAATGTGGAAAATATGAAATAGTAGTAGTAGTAGTAGTAGTAGCAGCAGTAGTAGCAGCAGTAGTAGTAGTAATAGTGGTAGTAGTAGTAGTAGTAGTAGTAGTAACAGTTGTAATAATAGTAGTAGTAATAATAATAGTAGTATAATTAGCAGCAGTAGAAGTAGTAGTAGTAACAGTGGTTGCAGTAGTAACAGTAGTAACAATAGTAGTATTAATAATAATAGTAGTAGCAGCAGCAGCATTAGTAGTAGTAATAGTGGTAGCAGTAGTAGTAGTAACAGTATAAACAATAGTAGTAGTAGTAATAATAATAGTAGTTGTAACAATAATAGTAGTAGTAGCAGCAGTAGTAGCAGTAGTAGTAGTAATAGTGGTAGCAGTAGTAGAAACAGTAGTAACAATAGTAGTAATAGTAATAATAATAGTAGTAGTAGCAGCAGTAGTAGTAGTAGCAGCAGTAGTAGTAGTAGTAATAGTGGAGGCAGTAGTAGTAGTTACAGTAGTAATAATAGTAGTAACAGTAGTAATAATAGCAGTATTAGTAACAGTAGTAATAATAGTAGTAGTAGTAGTAGTACTAGTAGTAGTAGTAGTAGCAGCAGCAGCAGAGCTACAAATTCTACGAGAAAGACCTTTACTGTCAATTATGTGCAAAAATTACAGAGGATGTTATGATGTAGATCATTGATCATAATGTACATCACTGCAGATGATGTAACAGGGTGGAGGTTCCTAGATGGTTAAGGTCTCTATCTCTACTAATTTTGGCTTTACAACTGGTTCAGATGCCTTCACAATTGTGTTTCTGGTCTTATGCCCAGGCATAACCCCAGCCTATAAGCCCAGTTTATATAATTACCCCAGCCTATACCATCACCCCAGCCTATAATATCACCCCAGATTATTTTACAAGCACCCAAGCCTATATCTTCATCCCATCCTGTGTTGTGTATAAATTATAGCTGCGCTCCCTGTTAGATTGGGAATTCATTGCCCACTTTAATGGATGTGAGCTCCATTTTAGTCCATATCAACACATCACCTACACATCTTCTGACCTGGGCTACAGGAGGAGCAGCTGCACTATGGAATACGGTTGCATGGAGTTGCCCCTCTGACTCACTGAAATTCAGGTAGAGGGGCCATGGGTAGGGAATAGGGACACTATATCAGAGAATGCAGTTTTAGCTGCTTATTTAATTTTTTAAACCATATCCTCTAATTTCACATTTTTAAAATATGTTTATGTGAATCTTAGCTGAGGAGTTTGTGATGTCATTATGTTTAATATATTATGTACATAATTTAGCACTTTGTTGTGGTCTTGTAGTCGGCGTGCATTTTTTTATTGCTAACTTTTTGTTATGAAATTGTAAAATTGTGGAGTTTCCACTGACAGTGTCACAAGATTTCTTCTTCAGGGTCCATAAAGTCCACAGGATCTAAGTTTGGGTGTGTAGTGGAAACGATACCCCGCCTTCAGCCACAGGCATTTCGTTTTTTTGTTTGGTGTGGCAAGGTGCACCTGTTGTACAGCAGGACTGCTTAGGCAGCCCCTGGGTTTTTTCTTTTATGATTTATTTAAGTTTTTTTAACTACTGAGTTTAGCCGTACCAGGCACCATTAATGACGCAGGCACTGCAACTCCTACTACCTCTGCCGCAGCAAAACACCAGTACCGCTATATGCCCTGAGTTTTTCAGCGTGTCTCAGTGTGGCTTAACTCGTGCCTCTGTGTTGGACTGCAGTCAGGCATGGAGATGACAGGTAAGTGCGCAGCAGTCCTGGCATCCGATGTAGGAGACATATCGGGTGCAGCTGCGGGTGAAAGCCTTGTGTGATGTTTCCTCACTAAGGCGGCCAGGTCCTTATTGTCTGTTGCCAGGGATGGGTAGTAGATGCACTAGAGCGCACTAGTAAGTGTCTACTACTATGACTCTGCCAGCGTACTCATGCCACCAAAATTGCACCTCCCCAACCCAGTCGCTACTTCTGGTATGGATTTCAGCATCTGGTTTGCTATATTTGCCCACCTCATGGTGAGATGCTCACAGATTGCATTTGCATGTGTACTGCGGTAGCTGTTGGTCTCAGAGGTTTGTCTGTCTCCCTGTATACCTCTCCTTTGGGTCTGGTAAATAGCACTCTGTACACTTCCATTACCCCTGCAGGGCTGGTCAGTTGATAAAAAGTCCAATAGCAATTGTGCATATTTATGCATTGTATGTGACTTTAAAGCTAGCTGCTGTATTTGTACACCCCTTTTATTTCCACACTGTCAGTTATACCTATCACTGTGTTTCTCCTCATCCCTGAGGATGTGGGGGGTTTCATTGATAAGGGGTCACATTGCAATTATACATTTGTCATGTCTAAAGGTGTAGGTGAGAAGGATGATATGTTAGTACTAAGCTCATGTGTGTCTTGTCTGGCAGGCCTGTCTGAGAAGGATGTTAACCAGGATTGATTGTGTAGCCACTGTTGTAAACAGTTATCTGTTCAATCCAGTACATCTAGGGCTCCAGCGCTAGAGCCACCCGGGTGGTATCAGGTTTTATCACACTTAGTGGACAAAATCGCAGAAGCATGGGCTCCGGCTGCAGTATTTCCTCATTCTATGATGTATTCACAGCAGTTGCATCCTTCTATATTTATGCCCCCCATGAATTCCTGTTGGGTTTATTCTACTGCTCACTCTAGTCAGAGTATGTCACCATCTATAGCTCCTCGCGTCATACATTGTCACTCTATTTCCAGTCTATCGGAGCTACCTACAACATAGACTGGGCTACACAGCAATATCATCACAGACAGCTGCACAGCATGAGGTATTGTGATTACACCTCTTGTGCCCTTCTGTCATGCTGGACTATTTGACTGACTACTAGCCACAAGCGGACCAATTACATCAGAAGATCCACTAGACCGCAGCCTCAAACCGGTTTGTTATACTGGAGGATCACAGCCGCACAGAGAACATTTCCTTCTCTCACACATAGGTTCCCCAACATGGGAATCCATCTAGCTTGCTATCGCATATTAGAGCTGCTCCCATATCATTGGACTCTCAACATATGGTGAGCATACAACGCTTATTATACCAATCTGATTGATTAAGATCCAAATCAGGGTGACAGCATTATCTATCATATACCAGCCCCAGTAATTGTTATATCATCCCCCCACCTACTAAGCATTGGTGGACAATTGGGGAGGTTCAAGATGGATGGTTCAGGAAAGTCTCCTACCAATAAATATCTTGGAGGTTCGTGCAGTGCATAGAGTGCTCATACTGGTGCAGGACCTCCTACAGGGCAGGCCTGTCCAGGTCCAGTCTGACAACATGACAGCAGTGGCCTACATAAACCATCAAGGAGGCACACAAAGTCTGGCAGCCATGAGGGAAGTGACAGAAATTCTGCTGTGGGCAGAATGCCATCTTCAGGCAATCTCTGCAATAATCATCCCAGGTAATCTCTACTGGAAAGCAGATTTTCTGAATCACCAGGTCATACAAGCTGGAGAATGGGCTCTTCATCCAGATGTCTTTCAACTCCTGGTGGACAAGTGGGGAGTACTGGACATAGACCTAATGGCATAACATCACAACTACATTGTACAGATCCAGAACAAGGGACCCCTCAGCCACCTTCGTGGATGCTCTAGCAGTGAGATGGGAATTCAGGTTAGCATACCTATTTCCTTCAATCTCCCTCCTCCCAAGGGTCATCAGAAAGTTCAAGCAGGAAGGTGGCTGGATAATACTAATAGCCCCTACCTGGCCCAGGAGGCATTGGTTCTCCGACCTGACATGTCTATCCATAGACCAGTGGTTCCCAAACTTTTTTGAATCATGGCACCCTAAAGTATCAGCATTGTTTTCACAGCACCCCTAAGTTTAGCTTTGCTCTTGAGAAAGTCAGAAAAAAATGTAAAACTGTAAAGTGAAGTAAATTGTGCTTGCCTGTCATGCTTAGGTTCAGTTATGTAGTGGAGGACTGATTTGCACTTCTGTTTGTTCACATATTTACATAACATTGACAATAAATAATTTGATTTGATGCTGGACCACAAACTTGAGGCACCCCTGCAAGTGTCCCGAGGCACTCCATGGTGCCACGGCACACAGTTTGGGAACCACTACCATAGACAGTCCACTTTTGGTGACTCTATGGACCGATCTGCTAGTGCAGGCTCCCTGCCTATATCAGGATTTACCTCGGCTGGCTTTAACAGCATGGCTGTTGAGTCTGCTGTCTTCAAGGCCAAAGGTTTTTTGGCCTCTTTGATTCAGACAATGCTGAGGGCAAGGAAGCCTGCTTCCACCCGCAATCTATTACATAATTTGTAATTCATTTTTTTCTTTGGTGTTCTCACAGATAATGTGGCCCTAAGATCTTCAAGGTCGCGTGAATACTTGCTTTTCTTCAGGTGGGATTAAACTTAGATCTTCACCTGGCTACCTTGAGAGTTCAGGTTTCTGCATTGTCAGTTCCAATTCAGAATTGCCCATCTGCCTTATGTTAGAACATTCCTGCAGGGTATTTTCTGGCTGCAACCTTCATTTTTCCCCTCGGTGGCACCATGAGATTTGACTTTGGTTCTCAGGGCATTGCAGATGGCTCACTTTAAACCTTTGGATATGATGGACGTAAGATGGTTGACAGCGAAGACACTTTTTCTCCTCGCTATTGCCTTGAAGAGTTTCTGACTTAGCAGCTCTGTCATGTCGCTCTCCATATTTGATTTTTCATCAAGATAGAGCTGTCCTCCATATTAAGGCGGGTTATCTTCTTAAGGTGGTTTCCCATTTCCATATAGATGAGAAGGTTGTAGTTCAGGCCTTTCAGTATTCAGACCTGTCTACAGGTGAAGCTTCCCTGGATGTTGTTCGAGCCCTTCATATTTACATGGATCGTACAAGCTCCATCAGGAAATCAGATTTGCTCTGTGTTCTATGGGTTTCACAAATGAGGCTGGCCAGCAAACAAACAGATTTTGGCTTGCTGGCTGCATATGACTATTTCTCAGGTCTATACACAGGCTGATCTCCCTGTCCCAAACAATGTGACAGTACATTCTACTCTGTGAGCCTGTCATGCTTGGTTAGACATGGCACCTCGACTGAACAGCTGTGCAATGCAGCCACTTGGTCTTCTGTCAATACTTTTATCAAATTATATGCATTTTATACTTTTGCCTCCCAGAATGCTTCCTTTGGGTGGCAGATTCTCCTCTCTGTGCAGGAGTGTCCCCACCCTTAATGGAACTACTTTAGGACATCCCCAAGGTAGATCTTGTGGACCCTATGGACCCTGAAGAAGAACATTTGAGTTATGGTATAACATACCTCAGTTAACTCTTTTTTCATCAAGTTCAATAGGGTCCACAGGGCAACCACCCTGATGCACCTGGTTTCAGTTGGGATCTGTTCTTTTGCTTTTTTTGTATCACTGATTCCCTCTTTGTATGTTGAGTGTTTCTTGTGTGCGATGTACTTCCTTCTCCACTTTTCGCCTCTTGCCATTTGTTTACAAACTGAATGCCTGTGGCAGAGGGTGGGGTATATAGGGAGGAGGACCAGTGCATGCTGGGAGCTTCAAAGCTGGAAGCTGTTTGGTGCAATGGGTCGTTTCCACTACATACCCCAAGGTAGATCCTATGGAGTCTATGGACCTCGAAGAAAAAGAGTTAACTGAGGTATGTTATACCATAACTCTAATTTTTTTTATAAATAAATACAGAATAACACACTGCGCTACCACTTAGTGTCACAAGATTTTTTATGAATTAGAAAAGAATAACACTCTGCTCTACCACTGACAGTGTCACAATATTTTTTACAAATACACTGTGTTTTCCACTTACAGTGTTACAATATTTTTACAAATACACTGCATTTCCTCTTACAGTGGAACAATATTTTTTCTGAATATACTGCGTTTTCCACTTACAGTCACAATATTTTTACTAATATACTGCGTTTCCACTTACAGTGTGACAATATATTTTATATTTTACGAATACACTGCGTTTCCACTTACAGTGTGACAACATTTTCGTGCAGTTTTATATATATATATATATATATATATATATATATATACAATTCTCAGAAATAAGGGGCGCACTCAAGTAGGCAATTTTCTTTATCTTTATTCCAGCATCATAGCGCACAATTAGTTTATTGGCATTACAATCCCCCTATGGATCTTTGTCAAGGTAACTAATTGTACCCTATGATGTTGGAATAAAGATTTTTTGCCTACTTCAAACCTGGAGAGAGCACCCCTTATTTCTGGGAATTGTATGGTACCCCTGGCAACAAGGATATGGAGCAGAAATCCAGCAGACATTAACAGAAATGGATATGAACACACACATCACACCCATATATGAGTATGTATATATATATATATACATATATATATATATATATATATATATATATATATTCAGTAAATGGTTTGTACAATGTCCTATTTTAACATATATTTAAATTATATGGGGTACCTTTGGTGTGCTACAACTTTGAATATTAATTGAATAGGAGAAATTTCCACCACCACTTAGGGGGATTTATTGCAATATTAACTGTTGGTCAAACACAACCTTCTAGTTACTCTTCAAATCACCATTTGTTTATGTTTTGGGTATTATTCATAAAATAAAAGCCCTGTGGCAGCCCATAATTCTTATACCTGAATATTTTATTCTTGATATATTAACAGAGGTAAAAATATATAAAACAATTTACAATACAAATCAATATCTACATAGCATAAAATAACTTTTAGTAACCTTCCACAGTAATGAAGTATAGATGATATCTGTCATTTACACCCTTATGGGTGTGAGCTCTTAGGTGGACCTATCATGTGATAGGTGCAGGTGTTTCAAAGTGATGACCTTAAGCATTTCATCTACATACAGGACTTCTTCAGGGGTAAATACTTTAAAAAACTGAACATATGGTGATAAATACAATTGCATATTTACAGTATATAATAGATATATACATAGTCATGTACAGTAATCAAATTAATATTTATACAACATGAAGACAGAAGAGAAGGTTCATGTAACGGAAGTTTATCCAATCAAAGGTTTAACAATGGCTACCGACAACAGACACATAGTAAAAGTACATACCAAAAATGGAACTGGTCTGAATTAATACTCAATAATTTGGAACTGGTTAGAACACTCAGTAGTATAAGCTTTTTTTTCATCACTTGATAGGGAGAAATTCCTAGAAAGGCTCTTAGAATCCTAATAGGAGATGTAGACAATTAATATTACATTATAAGATTTGGTATTTATTTTCAATATAGTCACATGTTGAGAGAAAATTTTTTAAAAGAATTTCATGAAAATTAAGTATATACAAGGTGGTTCTTATAACCCGTATATTGTAGTGATTGGGTCTAAATACCCCTCAATAACATAAGTTTATTTTCTGTCCCTTAGTTGCAAAGGGACCAAAAAATGTCTCTCCAAAATGTAAATAAAAAGTAGAATATTCATACTACTTTATAGAAGCTAATGTTAATTTTCAATATATTCATTAGAAAAATTGGATTAGTACATACCAAGTAGTCTCTTATAACGAGTTTACTGGAACAATTAGATGGATGTTTCTCAACCAATAAATGTAACCTAGTGTATAATGCACAGTATTGTACCTTTGATATTCTAAGTATATTTAATTTAATGACATCATAAACATCCATATTTATTTAATGAGAAGGATACATACAGATTCCTTAATAGCAATTTAAATATGAAGACATATCATATACTCCCAATGTGTAAAAACGATGAGTTCCAAGCAAGCGTTAAAACCTAATGTGAAGGATAATAGTATTATATGAATGAAATTCCTCCCTTAGTGGGTTATTTGGTTTTCTCTAAGGGGCAGCGATAGTAATTCAAAAGTATGTATCTATTATCAACATATATATAATATATTGTGACTATACTGTAGGGGTATGTATAGCCCATAACAGATATTTAGAAACCATATAATTATAATGCATGTTAATACATTTGTACACATAAATGTTATACACATAATTATAATGTGTACTTCACATTTCCAAGCATAGACCCAGTATCTTAGTTACTTATACAGGAGGATCCATACATAATACTGCACAGTTTATATATCCATATTTACAGTAGTATATAACAGAGTTTATAAAAGATAAGTATTTAACAAAGGCTAGTGTAGTCCGTATAGCCATAGTTTACAATTAGAGTTTCCAAAAATAATCTTTAACAAGGGCTAGTAAAAAGGCTTTTATATAAATCTATTTATTATATATTTCACTTGATTTCTTTTTAAACCAAACTCATAACTTTTATAGATTTTTTTTGTATCTTTAAATATAATACAATTTTGATTAAAACACAATTATATGTAAAGTAAAATGTCTACATATTTTGGTATACTATATTAATTTATGTCAGTTTTCCTAAACTCATCATCTGTATTTGACAAAAATAAGACCATCATTTTTTATAAAAAAAAAAACCTTTAAGGTCCATACTCCTAATTGCATTTCCTGTGGTTTTTGCAGCCATAAAATATACTTCAAAATACAGTGGTTCAGTAGATAGTTAAGTTAATCTATATGCAGACATGAACCAGGGAAACAAAGGTTTACCTATTTACTCTGCTTGATTTGTACAGATTATTATCCAGGGTCATTGTAATCAGCCCATGTCTCCTAACTGTTTGGAAAGGCATTTCAAAAACAATAGTGAGATAATTAGCATGTTCATGTCCAATAGTTAGATTGGCATCATTCATATTTTACAACCTTTAATTAAATAATATATTTACTTCACATATACTTAGCCACATTTACCAGACAATCTCCGGAACTACATTCAATAAACTGTGTTATACCTTGACAATCTCCTATAGTTTAGTAAGTGCACAGGATAACAAGATTGAAGAAAAGTTTTTCAGATGACCTGCCCTCAAATACCTTAGATTGACAAATAAATAGTTCTTGTATTGATTTCTGAAGTGAGCAATATTCAAATTATTATTATTGCATTATATTAACATCTTGACCATTCCATAAATGTGACATATAATGTTATATAAGAGGTTTAGGTAGCAATATATAGTTAATACTTCAAAGTATTATTGATCATGATGAATAAGGATAGAGAATATGACACCATTCTATACCTATTTAATATAATATAATTGCTATGATGACCTGATGCTAGATTTGTAATCTGCATATTTAAATAAGGTTAAATATAAAACATATTGTTATTTGAATTTGTCAAATAAATTAAGCACATTGTATTGCTAATAAGGTGCACAAATCTTGTTTGGGAGCATAGGTGGTATATAAGTAATTGCTATGAGTTATAGGATAGTTAAGATACAATAAAATATTAAAATAGATTAATAACAAAGGAAATATAACAAAATTGCACAGTAACGAATGCATTAATAATTATATTCAATCTAGATCAAATTACAAGTAAATAATGGTATATTTTGGTTACCTAATATATGGCTAGGAACATAGGCCCTCATTCAGAGGCAGTCAGAGGATGCAAGCGGTCGCTTAGAAACTGGGTGGCCGCTTGCATCCTGACCGGCCGCCTCTGTTTCGGTCGTTAGGCTGTGGGTTTAAACCCAAAGCTCTAATGACCGCTAGGTTGATGGTGGCGATGGTCAAGGACCATCGTGACAATCGGGGCTTACGACGAGACCCTAGGGTAGGGTCTCACTTGTCGTAAGCCCCGGAGAGCTTCTGGCTCTGTCAGAGCTGGAAGCTCTCCACTGACATCACTAGTGATGTCAGTGGGGCCTCCCCCAAATGGCAGGCATTCCCATGGGAACGCCTCCGTTTGGGCTGCCAGCCCCCGGCCCGCCTTCCAAATGGGGCAAGCTGTCAATCAACATCGACAGCTCGCCCCCTTTGGAAAGAGACCAGCCACGACCAGCGCTGTAGGTCGTAGCAGGTCTCACGCATGCGTACGAAGGAGCCGGCTACCTCGTGCGCATGCCCACTGGACAAACATCGAGGCGGCCATGTGGTCATAGACCGTACGGCCGCCTCTGAATAAAGCCCATACTGTAATCAAAAAGGAATATGTTACTATTATCACACACAAAGTGACACATTATTTTGGGCCAGATTTTTGTTAATAATTTGGAGCAAGGGACACCCCACTCTTCCTGTTTGGATATCTATGTATCATTTTTTTAAAAAGAGGGCACTCCATTGATCTGCTCTTACAAGTAAACTAATCAATTTTCATATAAACATAGCTTTTCAGTGGAAGCCTCCACCATTATGTTTTTATTATTATAACAATTCTAACACATGGGATATCAAAATTATAGATTTTTTTTGCACACATATTCATTTAATGAAAAATCTATCTATAGCATAATTTAAAGTTAATGTATTATGCATGTTGGTTGTGTCTATATGAAATGTATATAGTAAGTAACTTACATAAAAAATAATAATTACAATTTTTGATTAAAAAAAATATTTAATTTTAAATATCTTCTGTTTTTATTTATAACATATAATGGTATCAAGTTTAAGCTATTTCATTGGTCACTCATGATTTAAATACTTATTCAATATATTTTCAATGTAATTTTTAATTATCAGTAAATTCACATGATAATGTTTCTATTCAGCAGAACATGTCTGCAAACCATATACTCCTAAACACATTTTGCAGCTGTGACATTAACAATCATGTAACAAATATAATTAGGTATTTTCAGTCAATCCAAAGAAGCCACTCCATTGTATTCTATGCTCTCTCCAATTGTCATTAATACAACCAACTGACTCATTGGAGCCAACACAATTGCACTTTAACTAGCAATTAACAAAGATTCAGCGGATAGTTATGCCATTTTACTAAACACTTTTCATTTATTGTTAGAATATATACAGACTGCTAACATCTCAATGCATTTGAAATATATTTATTTATTTAACATTAAATAATTTTTTACTCAATTTGTAATCCTGTGTAAATTGTATACATATACAGATGTAAGAGGTCAGAACTTAACTTTTTATAGAACAACAGTTTTTAGCAGCTGCAACCAAAAGGAAAATGCAGATTCATTTGTATTTGATATCGTGTCTATTGTTATCTTTAGGATTCTTCCATTTGCCGAGCAGTTATCCATGCTGGACTACTTACCAATGATGGGAGACAAGTGACAGTGAGGAAGACTCAGGGCCAGACTAGTTATAGTGGGTCCACAAGGAATGGAATAACAACCAGTAACTATGGAATTTGGTCTGGGTCTTTTATAATTCTACAGCATGGTATTCCTCTACCAAGTAATAGTGAGAGACATACTATGGGATTTGCAGCATTCTGCTCACAGTATATAGCACTGATGTAATTTTGAGAAATGAAAACATTTGCTGTATTGTACCTTGGTATTAATTAGTAACGTTTGTGACCACTTGCTGTTACTACACAAATACTTTATATTATGACTCAAATTTAGTTTTTTATGTACATTACCACTGCATTGGTTCTCTAGTAAGTATCTGAAAGTATCTGAATATATATTAAAAATATACCTTACTGCATGATTATCTGCAAACAGTTATACTTATTGAAGTTTAAAAAGTGTATATTTAGCATGTGCTTTATGGTAAAAATAATATACTGTAAAATATATTATTTATTTACATAGTATGGAAAATGAGGCACATGGTAATACTTAAAACTTTAAGGCATAAGGGGCTATACAGCCTCATATGACACTCAACTGGGATAATATACAGGTCTCCAAAATAAATAATGTTGACATACTCAAATCAACATGAATGACCATGACACCATCCCAAAAAGCTGCCTGCAGGGTACATTGGTACTTGCAGATCAACATCAGCTGGAGAGCCATAGACTACCACCCATTGTCCTACAATTCAGAGACTGATAGTATAGTCCTCATTGCTATGAAAGATGTTTTTGCAATTGCCAATATCAACTTTTAGTTTGGCATTATTTAGATTACTGTTAGGTACTGGGCAAATGGAAAAATCATTCACCCTTCCCCTCTAATAGGCCATCAGAAGCTCACAAATAGAATACAAAGCATTTATCAAAAAATACATTGTTTTACTGAGCTTTGATGAATAAGGATAGTATCCAAACAATAGAGTCTGTATCTGTGCACACATCCCAGTTACCATGTATCCTCAAATTAGAGACCAATTCACTTCTAATATAAACTTCACACATTACTTCACATAATGAAGTTTCAACCCTACACATTTTAGATACTTTCCAATCATAAAAAGAGATAATTATGATTTAATACCTTTAGGCAGTTGATTGCAGCAGACTCTAATTATAAAATATGAAAACAATGTGGCATTAACACTACATAAAATGCTTAAATTATAAATCTATATTGTTTATATTCAAGCACAATAAAGAACAGAATGTAATTTATATCCAAGGATTTCAATATAAAAAGAAAATATTCACTTATTCTCTGATATTGGAAATGCATAATTATAGTTAAATAAATATTTTTTTTATTTATAACGAAATTGTATCAAGGTTAAGCTGGGTACTCACTGGCCAATATATTGGGCGATCAATTGATCGGCCAATATATCGTGCCCCTGTCGGCCCGTGTGTACAGACAATATGTCTGTGAACAACTTTGTTCACAGACATATCGCATTGGCTGTGCTGCACAGCCAATGAACAGATATGTCTGCAGACTTATCTGTCCATTGGCAAGTGTGTACAGGCGATCAGCCAATCGCCTGTACATAGGGGTGCAGAGAGAGTGGGGGGAGCTGTGAGCAGGTACTACTTACCCCACTCCGGCACAGCTCCCCATCCCCAGCAGCCCAGCACACGCTGCTGTGTGCTGGGCTGCACTCAGAGACTTTCCGAGGCTGCTAAAGCAGCAGCCCAAACAGTCTCCTATGCCAAAGGGGGGCCCGATCATGCTGATCGGGCCCCCCATTGGCTGTGCACCGGGCTGAGGGGCACACAGCACCCCCCTTTATTTAATTATTTTTTTCCGAAGGGGACGTGGTCACACATTCCGCGATTAGGCCACACCCCCAGCCACTGGGACTCACTGCAGCACAGATGATGGTCGATCAGTGTTTATGAATGACCATAATCTGCAGATATATCTGCAGATCACTCAATTTCAGGTGTGTACCCACCTTTAGTCTATTTTCATTGGTCACTTATGATATAAAGGCTTTTAAATAATTATTTTTTACAATAGTATATAAAAGTATTTCAAAGTAATTTTTTGTTATCAGTAAATTCACCTGAGCATAGTTTCAAAGCATATACTTCTAAACACATTTTGCAGCTTTGACATCAACAAATCATGTAACAAATATAACTATGTATCTTCAGCCTATCCAAAGGAAAACACTCCATTGTATTCTAAGCTCTCTCCCATTGTCATTAAAGACAGGCCAACATACTCATTGGAGCCAACACAATAGCACCTTCTCTGGTAAACAACAAAGATTCAGTAGTTATTATGCTTGTTTAAAGATAATATCTTTCCGTGTATTGTTAGAAAGAATATATACAGAATAATAACATCTCAGACAATTCTAAATATATTTAAACATTTTAATTGTACATTGCTTACTAAAACTATAAATATAACAGCATAAACATTGGTGATGTGACATTTATCTTTATAATAGAAGCACAAAAACCTATGCTATCAGTGTATAAAAAAATAGATATAAATATATAGTATATTCATATAGGGTGTGTACATATCTCTGTGCCATAATTAGGGGTGTGTGTATGGTGATGCCACACAGAACACAGGTTCTATGGGGAACCGCCGCTTCTCCATGACTCTTGTCTTTGGCTAGCAAGGAGCTGCTGCAATGCTGCTGTTCCATCCTTAAGATGCTCCAGACAGGTACCCTAGAGCACATACAGCCAATCAGAGTGTCCTCAGGATGCTCCTGTCAGCACTGCACCTAACGGTGCCGGCCTATAGGAATTGACTGTAAGTGGTGGGCTCCCCCACTTCCCCTCTTGATGAGCCCCATTCCAGCTTTTGTCTAGCACTACTCCCCATACCCTGTGCTCGTGCAGTAGGATGCAGCCTCTGCCCTGTTCCTTAGCTCTGCTCTCAATTCTCTTTCAATGTGGGTCTTCTGGAGCTTTTTTATGTCAAGTTCTGTTGTGCTTCATATACAGACTCAGGTGCACTTAGATATACAATTGTTGCATATCCAATTAATCAGCACAGTCTCCTGGTGTGTCCTAGTCACATTGCCTGATGCTAGCAGAGTAGCATGGGACCTGGTGGCTCACTCACACAAGGCAAGTCACTCTGCATGGCATATTGAGACTAGATGTATAAGGACACATCTGTATAGTACCGTAGTTATATTTCACTGATTGCAAATGAGAGAGAATAATTGTTAGTTATTTGTTATCCTATGAGCATAGGGCCTGATTCAGTCCCGCTTGCAAGCGGGTTGATGGTGGGGCATTATGCACATGTGGTGTGCACAATGTGCATGTGCAAGCCCCGAGCAAGTAAGAAATTCACTCGCTCTGGGGCTTTCTACAAACGTGGTGGCTGTCGATGTTGATCAACAGCTAACCCCGTTTTGTAGGCAGGGAGGGGGGGTGGCTGGCCAAACGGAGGCGTTCCCAAAGGAATGCATGACATTTGAGGGTGGCCCTATTAGAGCCAGAAGCTTACTGGGGCTTGCAGCAGACCAGACCCTACCACAAGGGTCTCGTCGCAAGCCTGATGGTCGCGACCATCGCGACCATCACCTGGCCACTCGCAAAAGCTGTAGGTGGTCACCCACAGCTTAGCAAGTGGCCAGGAGGCCAGTTTATTAAAAAAAAAAGCGGCCGCACTGATTCAGAGTGAGCGCTCGCATTTTGCGAGCGGCGCTGAATCAGGGCCATAGTCCACAAAATAGAAGAATTCAAATAAGGAAACAAAAAACAAGTTCTTACATTCACTCAAATGTGTAAATAAAAAGTTTGTGAAACAAATTGCTATAATAATGATACATTGTAATGTGTCCACAAACAGAATGGATAATGTGATATTAGTGCAAGATGAATGTCAAAGGAAGAAGGTTAAATAGAAACATTGGCAGTATCTTTCAATGGCAAAATGGGCTGGAATATTAACCCATATCATCAGGAGTTCTACTAGAAAAATTGATTACATCCTAAACAGATCTGGATTAAGATTTGTGGGGGCCCCAAGGTAATACGTTTGTGGGGGCTCTAGCAATAAAATTATATAATACCACACTGTACCCCTCTTATTCACATTATGTCAGTGTGCCCCTAGTTTAAACATTATGCCATACAGTATGCCCAGTATATCACACAATACCTACCAGTATATCAGAGTGTCCACATTATCCCACACAAACTCTTAGTATTATTATTATGCAACACACTGCCACCATTATGCCACACAATGCTGCCAGTATTAATATTATGCCCCAAAGAGCCCCCTCATTATGCCACACAATGCCTTTAGTATTAATATTATGCCCCACAGAGCACCTCCATTGAGCCACACATTGACTTTAGTATTAATATTATGTCCAGTTTTTCCCAATTTGCCACACAATTCAGAATAGATTGCCCTTTTAAGCAATCATATGTGGCGTTAGGCAGTGTACAGTCTTCTTCATGGAGCATGGATGTAGAGAGCAGTTGTAGAGAGTGGCCATGAACTCCTGAGTGGGGGGCATGAAAAATGCAAAAAATATTATGTGCAGTGTTGCAAAGCTGTAAAGGGAGTTCCTGCAGCTGCACATGGGGTACAGCAGCTGCTGTACCCACAGAATGGCCCACCCCCTTCTCGCTCTCTGCCCTTGACTTTGCTACCTACTTTACAACTAAAATTGACTCCATACATCAGGATATCATATCCCACCAGTCCCCCTGCTATCCACCTTCTCCTTTCCTGGATCACCCCTCCCCATCCATTTTACCAACTCTAACATACTTCTTCCCTGTATCTGGAGAGGAAGTCATGTCCTTCATCCGGTCTTCACCCCCTTCCACCTCCCCCCTTGACCCTATCCCTTCTCGTCTCCTCTGCTACCTCTCTCCTTCTGCCTGCTCCCATTTTGCCCACCTCCTTAATCTCTCCCTATCATCAGGCACTGTCCCGTCTGCATTCAAACATGCCCTTGTCTCCCCCATTGTTAAAAACCTACCCTTGATCCTAACACTCTCTCCAACTACCGTCCCATCTCTCTCCTCCCTTTTGCCTCCATGCTCCTTGAGCATGTTGTTTACAAGCACCTTACCACCTTTCTTTCCTCCCACTCCCTCCTTGACCCTTTTCAGTCTGGCTTCCATTCTCTCCACTCCACTGAAACTGCCCACACAAAAGTCAGCATTGACCTCCTTGCTGCTAAATCCAATGGCCACTACTATCCATTCATTCTCCTTGACCTCTCTGCTACTATTGACACTGTGGAAAAGCCTCTCCTTCTTCAAATCTTTCACTCCCTTGGTCAACGTGACACTGCCCTCTCCTGGCTATCCTCCTACCTCTCTGACCAATCCTTCTCTGTCTCCTCTTTTGACTCCTCTTCTCCCCCACAGCCTCTTACAGTAGATGTTCCCCAAGGTTCTGTTCTTGGACCTCTTCTTTTCTCACTCTATATGTCCTCACTAGGTGAACTCATCAGCTCATTTGACCTCCAATATCATCTCTATGCTGATGATACTCAGATCTACCTTTCCTCCCCTAACCTCTCCCCATCTCTACTCACATGTATCTTCAACTGTCTCTCTGCCATCTCTTCCTGGATGTCCCAGCGATTTCTTAAATGTAGGCCTGTATTCAATTCCAGGTGAAAACCCGTTATTGATGATAAATATTCACCTATCATATAATTTTCGCCTTTTGTCATTATCCCCATATTCAATTACATTGACTTTTCGCCTGTGCGAAAAGTCAATGTAAAAAAATGGAGATAAGTTTTCTCCAGCCTTTAGCTGGTAAAAAAAGTGCAGAATTAGGGTTTAGGGGTGCAGGCTTAAATAAAAAGCCTGCACCCCTCGGAATGGACCCTAAAATCAATGTGTATCAAAAAATGTTAAAAAAAAATCGTGACACCACAAAAAAATATTAAAAATTTTGGGGTTAAAAAAAAAGTGAAGACACTTGTAAAATAGCTAATAGCTAAATTCAATCCATAGGAATTCCCATATATGCGGCAGGTGTTTTTTTCATTGTGGGTAGTAGCGGCAGGTGCATTTTTCAAGAAGTTTTCAAAATCATTTTAGGGACTTAAAAATATGCTTGCACCCATTTTCATGTACCCCAAATTTGATGGCCATAGTTATTTTTCCCCAAAATAATTGCTAAATGCTCTTCTGCATCACCTTCTTCAAAGCCGCAATAATGCACCTGACACGGCTATTTAAAAACCCGACTTCCCTTCAGCAGGCAAAAACGGGGGTACACATAGTGATCCCCCATGTCTGGACATCCTTAGGGGTGTGATAGGATGCTTTCCCAAAACTGTTCTATTGTTTTGCAGCTCCCAGTTTCTCCGGGTTCCGTTTTCGCGTCCTTTGAAATTTAATACGGGAAATATCAGGCATGCGCACGATACTTTCCCACTGGAAAACTGGCGAAGGAGGCAAGAAATCCGGCAGGCAAAAAGTCTGGACTTTTTGCCTCAAATTGAATATGGACCTTAATATGTCTAATACTGAGCTGATCATTTCCCCACCCCCTAACATAACCAAACTTCCCACCATTTATTTATCAATTGATGGCACAACTATCTCCTTTAGCCCCAAAGAGTGCTGTCTTGGAGTTATCCTGGACTCCACCCTCTCCTTCAAACCACATATCCAGATTTTCTTGCAGTCCTGTCATTTTCATCTTTAAAATATTTCCAAGATTAGACCCTTTCTAACCCAGGATACCACTAAAACCCTCATACACTCATTGGTCATCTCCAGATTGGACTACTGTAACATTCTCCTTTCTGGCATCCCCAACTCCCTTCTCTCACCTCTCCAGTCTGTCCTCAATGCTGATGCACAGCTCATCTTCCTCTCAAAACGCTCTACATCTGCCTCACCTCACCTACAAGCTCTCCAGTGGCTCCCCTTCCCTTTTAGTACCCAATTTAAGGTTCTCACACTCACTTAAAAAGCCCTCACCCATTCCTCTCCCATTTACATCTCAGATCTCATCTCACTTCACTCTCATGTCTGCCTTCTTTGTTCAAAAAATGCACACCACCTCTCATGCCAATTGATTACTTCCTCCCACTCCCACTTCCAAGATTTTGCCAGCACTGCTCCCTACCTTTGGAACTCTCTCCCTCTTCCCATCAGACTCTCCACCTCTCTAAAATCCTTCAAAGGGGCTCTTCAAGCTTTCATCTTAACTTGCTGCTATAAACTCCTTCCTCCCTGCCTACCCCATCTTTGTCACACCTGTTTGGCTATGCCTCCCCTTTAGAATGTAAGCTCTTATGAGCAGGGCCCTCTACCCTCTTGTGCTCTTCCTTACTATACTTTCATCTACTTCTTACTCCCCACTAGGGCACCTAACACTTGGTTACTTTGCTTTGTTGCTTATCTGGGTGTTATGGTCACGAATGTAGCAATGTATATTATCCTTGTCCTGTATTGTATTGTACTTAAAGTCACTGTAAGTCAACCTATTTGTTTATGTACTTTGTAAGGTGCTGTGGAACACTTGTGGTGCCATATAAACACATAATAATAATAATAATAATAATAACTTGATGGCAGGGAGCATGTATACTCGGGGGAAGTCTCTCCCCATAAATGCCAACTGCTGTTAGTGGGACTATGTTATCTGTAGAAGGCACCCTACCTCCTAAAGATCATAGTCCTACCCATAGCAGCTAGCACCTATGAGGATAGACTTCCTCCTTAGTGCACATGACCCTAGACCTCATGTCCCCTTCTTTCTACTGCTGTACAGGGGGCTTTGGTAGCCGCACTGGGGACAATGTTCCTTTTAGCTGCTCAAGCCAGGCTCCTGCTGGGCCCCTCCAAAAAGCCCAGGCCCCAATAATTAATACCCCCTCTCTTGGTGCCCCTGTACGGGCAATATTAGATCATCCTGATTATATAGTCTCCTGTAGAACACAATATACCACTTACTAAGTAATAAGTAAATAACATACATTTCCATTATATGCAAAATATAGTAAGCAATATGTACAGTAGTCTTCTTAAATGAGATATTGAATAGGGGAGGCACAGAGAAGAGTTACTATGGAGCAGGTAAGTAGGTAACAGACATTTTCAAAAAATGTGTAATTAGGATCATTGTAGTGAGCAATTTTGGTTTATCATATGTTGATACTAGACTTTTTACCTTATAACAATATACTATAACAATATAATTGTCTACTACAGTATAACAGATAGAGAAATGTACTTCACTGGAATTCCTAGCTGCCACCAGACTAAAGCAGGTTATTTATGGCTAACATAGATGATACATCCAGAAACAGTGCCGGACGTAGACACCCCCGTGGGTTCTCCATTCATTGGAACTCCTCACAACAGCAGCAATTATTCCTGCTGGATGGCCGATGCTGTTCTGGTGTGTTCATCATCAAATATTTTGTAAAAATTGTTGGGCTCTCTTCAAATTGAAAGTGATATGTATGAATGCATAAGATGTATATCTAGTACTGATGTTTAAATTTATATAAATGCTTTTAGCTCAATATCTATAATGAGCCCACATGGTTCTAGGGTTTTCAGTTAATTAATCCATCTTGTCTAGTTTTTCTTTAGAGGGGTCATCAGGTCTTCTCCTCTCCATTGGAGGGGGTTGTTTTTTGAATACCGATTAATTTTAATCCTTTTGCACCCTTATTATGTTTTCTGTGAAGTGGGCTGATAGGCTGGGAGTTGTTAGTGCTTTTCTTATATTGTAGAGATGTTCTGAAACTCTATGTCTAATTTTCCTTTTTGTTTGGCCTACATACTGGATGTTGGTCAGTTAGGTTTTCTTGTTGTTTAGCTTAAATGTTTACCTGGGATTTCCAGGGGAAGGAGCTATACATTAATATATGGTGCTATTTAGGTCAGCTCGGGGTGAGTGTGGGCTTATCTGGTGACTTTGCGGTCTTGATAAAGGTCTCTTTTTGACCAAAATGATGACTGACTCCTTGTATTGATGGACTTGAGTTAATAAATTGTGTCTATTTTTTCAATATGGTGACTGTCCACTCTTCCTCTGGAGGTATATATAAATTAGGGGTGAGCGGGTTCGGTTTTACTCGGATTTACTCGGATCTTTAAACGGCATTTTATTGGCTATCGCCTATCATGTGTTTTGGATAGCCAATATAATAAATCCGAATTTGCGGTAAAGTGGCGATAAGAACCGAGTAAATCCGAGTAAAACCGAACCCGCTCACCCCTAATATAAATATATATATATATATATATATATATATCCACAGTTCTGCCGGCACTCTGAACAATGTTGTGTCAACGTGATCCTGTGCCAGAATCAGAGATCATACACCTTCAAAGACATGAACGGCACTAGGACACAAATATATAGTATAATGCTTTGTATTGTAAAATCAAAGCATTATACTATATATTTGTGTCCTAGTGCCATTTATGTCTTTGGAGGTATATATAAATATATATATATATATATATATATATATATACTGTATATAAAAAAACTTAATGTCAGCCGGCACTCCACAGAGTACACGATTATTCTTGCCCTGTTGCCATCCGAGGTATGGTGACCTTAGGTAAAGGAAAGAAAGAACAGCAGCACTCACAGGACTATCAATAAATGATTCTGGACACAGCAGTGTAGTATATTATACGATGGATGTAGACAGCGCCATAGTAAACCAGTCTTTATCACACAATTTAGCAGAACTCAGTTGTATTTGACACTCCCAATGGATATATTGGGTGTCAGCTCAACCCTAAGTAAAAAATAGGCAATGGTAAGTGGCCTAAATAAACAAATTGCAAGACAAAAAAATAGGGTGATAGCAACCTCTGGTGTCCCAAGCCTGTTAAAATATAACATCAGTTTTATATAGTAAATATAAATCAGGCAACAATTACTCCATAAAATATCACAGTAAACATAGGCTAGAAATATATATATATATATATATATATATATACATATATACTCTGCTTCAAAGTTAGCACTCACACACAATAGGTACAACATGGGGTTGATCCTCAGTATTCACCCCAATAGGGGTTCCACAGCAATAGTTGTAAATAAAAAGAGTGCACTCACAAGAGCTTACAAAAGAAGAAGAAAAGTTTTATTCACATCAATCCATATCCATATAATGTTGCAGTCTACTATGAGACCTTCCTCAGATCCAGACAGAAAGCCACCAAGAAATAAACAATCACCTCTATGACTTTGCCCCCTTTAAATACCATCCAGTCACCCCAATTAGTGAACCTCATGTGATACCACCGGAAGTGACATCAGAACAAAGGCTCACCCTAAAGATCCAATAAACAGCCTGTACCCTACCAATACTATAGGTATCATAGTACCTAATCTACGCTGTTCATATTCCTCCTGCAGGAGCCATCGGAGTGGTGAGTAATCAAAACAACAAAAGCGGAAGTGCATGCCGTGGTACTTCCAGTTTACATATCAGCACGATCAGCATAACCTCGGCCGTTACCATGGTAGGTATACAATCAGGAAGCCGGCTGCTGGAATCACGACAGCCGGCTTCCCAACTGCTTTATCCCAGCATGGGATAAATGACTGGCGTCTATATCTAGGTGCCTTTCATTTCCCTGATGCTGGGAGACAGGCGCCATGAGCGGACAGCCGCGGAGTGGAGGGTTAGGTATAGGGCACCCGGGGGGGAAAAAGGGTTAGGCACCCCCTCGGGAGGGATAGGGTTAGGCTAGGGGGAGGGAGGGTTAGGGTTAGGCACCCCCGAGGGGACTTAGGGTTAGGCACCACCCCGGGAGACTTAGGTTTAAGCAGCGGGGAAGGGGGGGTTTAGGGTTAGGCAATTAGAGGGGGGATTAGGGTTTGGCACTTGGGAGGGAGGTTAGGGATAGGCACCCATAAGGAGGGTTAGGGTTAGGGGGTTAGGTTAGGTTAGTTTATACTTACCTTAGCGATGATCAGGATTTCCAGTGCTGTCGGGCTTCCGCTGCCGGGAATTCTGCTTTTGTCAGCCAGGCGCTGCCGGGAATCAAACCGGCGGTATTTCGTACCGATTCCCCATGGTAACCCAGGCCAGGATGTGCTCATCACGGAGCCCTGCGTGTGTCTCCTTGGAAACCAAAGGCAACAACAAAGCAATAAGACAAACACACTAACAGTGAAATATTAACCCCTGAGGCATACCTAAGATTACATGAAAATGCAATGACTACCCGGGTTAGGATCCACCAGGGTAATAACTGACTCGTACACAAGGGACATAAGTAAACATGTGTTCCCATCACCAAACATAACAAGGTCTTACAGGTTAAGGCACAATACAAATAAAAAAATAATAAATAATAAAAGAAAACACAAAAACAATGGCACCAGGACACATGTTAAATTATACCAAAAAATAGTGTGAGCACAATACTGGTTGAACAGTGGGAACTCCAACACTAAAAAATATGAAAAAATTACCATGCAGAAATATATACATATACGTCATCAGGACTCCACATATAGATACAGATTGTATCTGCCTTTTATTTTTGTATGGTATATATTAGGGATGTGCAGGCTCGGTTCTACTCGGTTCCGTTCGGTTCTTTTTACCGAATCTTATTGGCTATCCAAAACTCGTGACAGCTGAAACCCAATAAGATCCGGTAAAAAGAACCGAACGGAACCGAGTAGAACCGAGCCTGCACATCCCTAGTATATATATATATACACACACACACACATATTTGAATTAGGGGTGTGCACCGGCCACTTTTCATGTTTTGTGTTTTGGTTTTGGATCTGGATCTTTCTTCATGTTTTGGATCTGGATTGGTTTTGCCAAAACCACCCTTCCGTGTTTTGGTTCTGTGTTTTGTGTTTGGGATCTATATTTATTTTTAAAAAAGCATAAAAACAGCTAAAATCACAGAATGTGTTGGTTTTTCTGCTCCTATGCTATTATTAACCTCAATAACCTTAATTTCCACTCATTTCCAGTCTATTCTGAACACCTCACACAATAGTGTTTTTATGTCCAAAAGGTTGCACCGAGGTAGCTGTATGACTATGCTAAGCAACACGAGTGGGCGGCACAAACACGTGGACAATCTAGGGAGTGACACTGCAGTGGCAGACAGGATGGCAGTTTGAAAAACTAGGCCCCAAACAGCACATAATCTAAAGAAAAAAAAGAGGTGCAAGATGGAATTGTCCTTGGGCCCTCCCACCCACCCTTATGTTGTATAAACAGGACATGCACACTTTAACAAACCTATCATTTCAGCGCCAGGGTCTGCCACATGACTGTGGCTGAAATGATTGGTTCGTTTGGGCCCCCACAAAACAAGCTGGCAATTAATCTGTCCCTGCACAAACTGGCTCTACAGAGGCAAGATGTCATCCTCCTCCTCATTCACTGATTCCTCACCCTCTTCAGTGTTGTATACATCCTCTTCCTCACAGAGTATTAATTCGTCCCCGCTGGAATCCACCACCACAGGTCCCTCTATACATTATGGGTTCTGGTCTCCCTGGAAGAGTTGATAATTCATTTTTATGAACATCATCTTCTCCACATTTTGTGGAGCAACCTCCTACGCCTTTTGCTGACAAGTTTCCCGGCTGCACTAAACACTCTTTCAGAGTACACACTGGAGGGGGGGCAACTCAGGTAAAATAGAGCCAGTTTGTACAGGAGCCTCCAAATTGCCTTTTTTTCCTGCTAGTATAGGTATGGACTGTCTGACATGCCTACTTGGATGCTGTCACCGATGTAATCCTTTAACAGACAGACGCACACTTGCCCTGCTGCTTTGAGAATGCAGGTACGGCTACAGCCCACACAATTCACAAAGTCAGAAAGAAAGAGAAGAATTTTTTATTTTTTGTGGAGTGCACTTTGAGGGTTATACCACCCTTTAACAGACAGATGCACGCTTGTCACTGCTGCTTTGAGGATGCAGGTGCAGCTACTGCACATACATTTCACACACAAACACAGAAAAAAAGAAGATTATTTTATTTTGGTTGGAGCGTACTTTGGGGGTTACACCACCCTTTAATAGACAGACACACGCTTGTCACTGCTGCTTTGAGGATGCAGGTGCGGCTACTGTGCATACATTTCACACACAAACACAGAAAAAAAGAAGATTATTTTATTTTGGTTGGAGCGCCCTTTGGGGGTTACACCACCCTTTAACAGACAGATGCACGCTTGTCACTGCTGCTTTGAGGATGCAGGTGCAGCTACTGCACATACATTTCACACACAAACACAGAAAAAAAGAAGATTATTTTATTTTGGTTGGAGCGTACTTTGGGGGTTACACCACCCTTTAATAGACAGACACACGCTTGTCGCTGCTGCTTTGAGGATGCAGGTGCGGCTACTGCGCATACATTTCACAAAGACAGAAAAAAAAGATTTTTTAATTTTTGTGGAGTGCACTTTGGGGGTTACACCACCCTTCAACAGATAGACGCACGCTTGTCGCTGCTGCTTTGAGGATGCAGGTGCAGCTACAGCCCATACAAATCACAAGAAAAAAAAAAAAGAAGAATTTTTTATTTTTTTGGGAGTGCACTTTGGGGGTTACAGCACACTTTAACGGACAAGCCAGCTGGCCCTTTACTTATGGGACACAGGCGCATGCTTGGCGCTGCTCCTTTGTTGATGCACGTGCAGCCACAGTGCACACAATTCACAAACACAGAAAATATTTTTTTATTTTGTTTGGAGTGCACTTTGAGGGTTACAGCACCCTTTAACAGTAAAGCCAGCCGGCTCTTCACTTATGACACAAGCGCACGCTTGGCGCTACTTTGTTGATGCATGTGCGGCTACTGCGCACTCAATTCACAAACACAAAAAAAAAAAATATTATTTGGAGTGCACTGTGGGGGTTACAGCACCCTTTAACAGATGAGCCAGCCGGCCCTTCACTTATGACACAGGTGCACGCTTGATGCTACTTTGTTGATGCACGTGCGGCTACTGCGCACACAATTCACAAACACAGAAAAAATATATATTTTTTTGCACTTGGGGGGAGCACCCCTGATGGACAGAGCACCCCCTGGATAACACTACAGCACCCCTTTAGGACTGGGACACTGCACAGGACTTTGGAGTGGACACAGCCCCTATGGACAACTGACTGCACAACACAGCCCAGCCAGCCCCTATGGACTTTGGAGGAGTGGACACAGGGCCTGATTCAGAGCCGAACGCTCTAAACGAGCGCCCGCTCTGAATCAGGGCTTTTTTTTTTTGGAGCGTCCTCCTGGACGCTTGCATAGCTGTGGGTTACCACCCACAGCTTATGCGAGCGTCCATGATTATGGTCACGATGGTCAAGACCATCATGACCATCGGACTTGAGATGAGAACCTGCGGTAGGGTCTCGGTGACCGCAAGCCCTGGAGTGATTTTGGCTCTATCAGAGCCAAAATCACTCCCACTGACATCACTAGTGATGTCAGTGGGGCCGGACCCAGACGGTCTGCGTTCCCATAGGAACGCCTCCGTCTGGTAGCCACGCCCCTGGCACGCCCTCCAAAGGGGGCGTGCTGTCACTCACCATCGACAGCACACCCCCTTTGGTGCGAGACCCGGAGCGACGGAGAGCCCGTCGCTAGCCGGGTCTCACGCAAGCGCAAGATGGAGCTCCCTCCATCGTGCGCATGCGCACTAGGGCACCATCTACCCACTTGCGAGTGCTCAGCGCTCACGAGCAGGTCTGAATCAGGCCCACAGCCCCTATGGACAACAGCAGCACAGCACAACACAGCCAGCCCCTATGGACTTTGGAGGAGTGGACACAGCCCCTATGGGCAACAGCAGCACAGTGCAGCACAGCACAACACTAGACTGCACTACACTACACTACACAGCCCAGCCAGCCCTAACTCCCACCCTCCCTCTTCACTGTCCACAGCCGAGTGAAAAAATGGCGCCGACGTGGGTACCTTATATAGAATCCAAAAGCCGTGAGACCCGAAAGGCGGGATGATGACGTTTTGCCTCGATTTCAGATCTGAGTCAGGCGGGAAAAGTCGAGCCTGAGTCAGATCGGCCTCGGATCGGGGGGCTTGGGGGGGTTCGGATTTCAGAAATCTGAACCCGCTCACCCCTAATTTGAATATATATATATATATATATATATATGTAGCGTCCGAATGGATGGCACTCCCATACAGCAATCAAAAAGTCCCGGGTGCCCTCCGTAAGAAAACGAAAAGTTCTCCACAAATACACACCAAATCGGCGGCACTCCGGTATAAATAAAGCAAATAAGCAGGATATAATTCCAACGTTTCGATGCTTTATTGCATCTTTGTCAATAAAGCAAATAAGCAGGATATAATTCCAACGTTTCGATGCTTTATTGCATCTTTGTCAAGGTACCTTGACAAAGATGCAATAAAGCATCGAAACGTTGGAATTATATCCTGCTTATTTGCTTTATTTATACCGGAGTGCCGCCGATTTGGTGTATATATATATGTATATATATATATATATATATATTTAATAAATGGTTAGTAAAATGTATGTACATATGCAGAAAGCTCAGCACTCACTGGTGGGTGCTGGGTTTTCTGTTTTTATTTATTTAAGCAATATGGTCACAAGCCACTTGCACCCCATGCCTGGGAATGGCGAGTGCAGGTCTGCACCCCAAATCTGGGAGTGGCGAGTGCAGAGGATTTCTAACTTTGTATATATATATCTGATCTCTGTATATGTTGCTTCCCTGCTGTGAGGGCACCGGTCAGGGTTATCTATATTGCTTGAAGTGCCTGACCATTTGCACGTATATATATATATATATATATATATATATATATATAAATATAAATATAAATATATATATATATATATATATATATATTATTCCACTTGATTTCTTTTTGATCCAATCTCATAACTTTTATTGATTTTTTGTATATTTATATATTAATATATTTAGATTAAAAAATAATTCTATATACAGTAAAATGTCTACATATTTTGGTATACTATATTAATTTATCTTAGTTTTCCTAAACTTGCCATCTCTGTTTGACAATAATAAAACCATCATTTTTTATAAAAAACACTTTAATGTCCATACTCCAAATTGCATTCCCTGTGGTATTTGTATTCACAAAATATACTTCTAAGTGCAGTAGCTCAGTACATAGTTAAATTAATCTGTATGCAGACATGAGTTAGGGAAATAAAGGTTTACCTATATGTTCTGCTTTATTTGCACAGATAATTATTATCCAGGGTCATTGTAATCAGCCCATGTCTCCTAACTGTTTGGAAAAGGATTTCAAAAACAATAGTGAGATAATTAACATGTTCATGCCCAATAGTTAGATTGGCATCATTCATATATTACAACCTTTCATTAACTAATATATTTACTTCAAATATATTTAACCACATTTACCAGACAATCTCCGGATCTACATTCAATAAACTGTGTTATACCTTGATCATCTCCTATAGCTTAGTAAGTGCACAGGATAACAAAATTTAAGAAAAGTTTTTCAGATTACCTGCCCTCAAATACCTTAAATTGACAAAAAAACTAGTTCATGTATTGATTTCTGAAGTGAGCAATATTCAAATTATTAATAATGCATTATATTAACATCTTGACCATTCCATAAATATGACATATAATGTTAGGTAGCAATATATAGTAATTACTTAAAAGTATTATTGATCATACCGAATAAGGATATGACACTATTTTATACCTATTTAATATAATATAATTTCTATGATGACCTAATGCTAGATTTGTAATCTGCATATTTAAATAAGGTTAAATATCAAACATTTTGTTATTTGAATTTGTCAAATGAATGAAGCAAGTTTCATTGCTAATAATGTACACAACTATGACTTGGGAGTATATGTGGTATATATATAATTGTGATGAGTTAAAGATATAGTAAAATATTAAAATAGACTAATAACTAAGGACATATAGCAAAATCACACAGTATAGAATGCATTAATAATTATATTCAATTTAGATCAAATTACAAGTAAATAATGGTATAATTTGGTTACCTAATATATGGCTAGGATCATAGTGTAATCAAAATGGACAGGCAATATATTGCTATTATCACCCACAAAGTGACACATTGATTTAGGCATGATTTTTGTTAATAATTTGGAGCAAGGGACACCTCACCCTTTCTAATCGGATATATACATATTATTTTTAAAAATGAGGACACTCAAATGATCTGCACTTACAAGTAAACTTTATTTACTTAAAAGTAAATACATTTTCAAATAAACATAGTATTTCAGTGGAAGCCTCCACCATTATGTTATTATAAAAAAAAATGCTAACACATGGGATATCAAAATTATAGATGTTTTGTTATTGCACATATACAGTATTCATTTAATGAAAAATCTATCTATAATTTAAATTTAAATGTAATGTGTTATGCATGTTAATTGTGTCTATGCCAAATGTATATAGTTATATAACTTACATAAATATTAATAATTACTATCTGTGATAAAAAATATTTAATGTTCAATATCTTCTGTTTTTATTTATAACATATAATGGTATCAAGTTTAAGCTATTTCATCGGTCACTCGTGATACAAATACTTATTAAATAATTATTTTTTTACAATAGTATATAAAGTATTTCAATGTAATTTTTTATTATCAAAAAAATTCACATGATGTTTCTATTTTCCAGAACATGTGTCCAAAGCATTTACTTCTAAACAGATTTTGCAGCTTTGACATTAAAAATCATGTAACAAATATAGTTGGGCATTTTCAGTCAATTCAAAGGAGCCACTCCATTGTTTTCTATGCTCTCTCTCCCATTGTCATTAAATACATACTAACAGACTCATTGGAGCCAACACAATAGCACTTTCTCTAGTAACTAACAAAGATTCAGTAAATAGTTATGCCATTTTACAAAAAACTTTTCATGTGTTGTTAAAATATATACAGAATGCTAACATACCAGTGCATTCTAAATATAGTTAAACATTTATATAGTAAATTACTTAAATCACAAATAGTATAAATATAACTGAATAGACAATTCAATTCTTTCTAGCCCCTATCGTGCCCGACGGAGCTATTCAATTCTTGCTCCTGTCGAAAAGTATAAATATAACTGAATAGACAATTCAATTCTTTGTAGCCCCTATCGTGCCCGACGGAGCTATTCAATTCTTGCTCCTGTCGGGTACGATGAGCTGCCAGCGCTACATTTCAGCTCGCAGCCCCTGGGGGATGAGAGCTGAAATGTGCAAAAAGTGACATGTTTGGGCGCCCAAACATCACTTTTCGTGATCGCGCCCAGCCCTTTGGTCGGGTTTAGCTGCTTTACGCGGCTAAACCTGACCTCTATGGGCGCGATCAGCACGAAAATCTTGGACAATTGTATAGCGGCCAGCGATCTCCTGTCAGTTTAGACGGGAGATGCGGGCCGCGAAAACAATTGAATTCTGCCCATAGAATTTGATGGCAGATAAGAAGCACTTAGCTCATCTACTCTGCCCCATTTTTAAACATATTGTTACCTCAACCCTTATTGATTCTTACTTCTTCTGAAGGATATCCTTATGTCTATCCTATGCATGTTTAAATTGGTGTGACATGTATCTTTATAATAGAGGCACAGACAACATGTGCTTTTAGTGTACAACTTCTGTCAGTCCAACCAACAAAAATGTAAAAAATAGAAATACATTTTTAGTATATTCATATAATGTGTAGATAGATAGATAGATAGATAGATAGATAGATATTATTATATAATGTAAATAAACATATATAAAAAAGACTTTAATATCCAGAACCATTGGAGAGTCTGGATTCCAGTATTGGAAAAAAAAACATAATAGAGATCAAACAGGTGAGGGGGGAGCACAATACAAGATATACAGATGGAGGCACAATACTGTTGGGGGACATAATATTGGACTTACAGATGAGAGGGCCACAAAACAGGACATACAGATGGCAGGGCATGTTGGGCCTTATACAGGGCACATGGGAAACTCCTGGGCCTGTGATCCTCATAGCCTTAATCCAGCCCTGGTGAAGGTCACTTGTGGAAAACTGTATGTTGTGTCTGGTGCTTGAGCAAACAATATCACAGTTTAATGTGACAGTAGAGACTAAAGGTTTTCTGCACAGAGCAATATAGGCATTTGCATTTTACAAAACTCAAAAAAATTATTATAATGTCTTGCTTTAACTATTGTAATTTTGTCAAAGAAATCTTAAAGAGTTATATTAGTAAATATTTGTAATGTAATATAGGCATAATATTTTTTGAAAACACAAAAAGTGCTAATAAAATGTTGCTTTAAGTAATGTCAATTTGTCAATGAAATATAACATTCATATTTAATAATTAATATTTGTAATGTAATATATACAGATGTGTTCACATACACCTATTGTCAAATTGCACCAAATAACCCTGTTTGGCACATCATAAAAATATCACTGAGCCCTTTTCACTCAATATTTTAGAAAATGTCTCTCTTTTTGCACTGCTAACATGATAAAAGCACCCTATAAACCCCTGGTGTACTTACTTTCTATATCAGTGCAAACGAATATGCTAATCTGAGAAAAAAGGCAAGAGACTGAGACTAATATGATTGAGCTGCACCATGAATTTTGCTATGCATCATCATGCAAATTTACACTTCCACGATTGAGAGAAAATATTGAGGGAAAAATATTTTATGCTAAAATGCAAAAGTAGCTCTCCATGGCGTTTGTCTAAGTCACACCATTTTCTCATCATACAATGCAAATACATTTTGTATACCCTCATATAATTCCTAAACATTTTAGGAAGTTTTATCTGGGAAATTCTCAAATTTCTGAAACAACTGTATCTGTAACTGAATTTAGTCTTATAACCAATAGAGCAGGCAACAGATATAAAAAGTTTTGCCAATGTGCTGTATTTTGGATATTTATGCTTAGAATGCTTTTTCAAGTTGGATTAAAAATATATATATTTTAGGAGGTAATAATTGATCTATCAAAGCTACATCTGCTTCTCTATATAAATTTTAGAACCTCTCTCATTTTTGAGTTTTAAGGGAATGCAATATTTAGCAGAAGTCTGAAATTTACATTTTGGATGTGATTATTCCTCTAAGTGGATATAAAAAAAAAATTGTGTCAAACTGATAAAAAAGAGGCGGATGCAGCATGGATCGCTACTGTGATAATTGCAGCATAACTGCACGCAGTTCTACTACAAAAAATGCTAATGTTTGCAACCGCTCAGCCAGCATAGAGACATCCACTACCGCTTTCTAACATCCATAATACCTCGCAGTCTTGTGTACATATCAGTAACATTGAGTAACATCAGACCCTCATGCATAATTACAGCAGCTCTGACCTGTCTCAGAAATTGCAAGTCTCATTGCACGCAGTGAGTACACAAGCTGCATATGCCCAGGGCAGTAGAGAGCCCTGTCGGGCCCAGGTACAGAAGGGGGTGTGGCCTAATCACAGGAGGAGTGGCTATGCCCCCTTGAGAAAAAAATAAACAAACACACTTTTTCTGGGTGCAAAGCCAGAGGTGGCGTGATCGCTCCCCCCCACATTCACAGGAGACTGCTGTGGCTGCTACTCAGCAGCCAGGAGCAGTCTCCCACTAGAGCTCAGCACACGCTGTGTGCTGGGCTGCTGTGGGGGCGGCGCCAGGCCCCTCAGGAAGCCCGGGCCCGGCTAAATAGTACCCGCTCCCCCACCCTCTCGGAGCCCCTGCATACATGCCCATGCAACAGCAGTCAAATGGACAGACACTATCGTACCATCAGCTGATCTATGTATGCAGTTGCAATTGTGATCCATGCTGAATCAGACCCAAATAATTGAAACTAGCAAAAAGGAGAACTACTCCCTTTAGCAACACTGTTCTGAATGTATGAGGAAGGTTTAAATAAATAAATAAATAAATTAAATAAATTGTTCCTTTAATGGCAGTAATGGTGAAAGTTTTCAATTATACAGCACTGCCAGCACTTTATAAATACAAGATCATGGTGGTACTCAGGGGTATGCAGTACCAGCATTTTTGTGTCTAATTTTTATTTTTTATAACTAGGTTCTTAAATAAGATGAATTCAAGAAAATTATTCCAGAAGTTAATAATATAAGCATCTGCATACTTATCCAGAGTGTGGAAAGTGCTAAAAATCTAGAAGTTGTGGCTGTCCTTTCATTTATTGCTGCAGTTGTGTCTGTGACTTTATGCTAATACCACTACAAAGCCTTTCACTGGTGTACATGCGGGTGTCTGTGACTTTATGCTAATACCACTACAAAGTCATTCCCTGCAGTACATCTGTGTGTCTGCGACTTTATGCTAGTACCACTACAAAGCCTTTCCATGGTGTACATCTGTGTGTCTGCGACTTTATGCTAGTACCACTACAGAGCCTTTCCATGGTGTACATCTGTGTGTCTGTGACTTTATGTTAATACCACTACAAAGCCTTTCCCTGGTGTACATCTGTGTGTCTGTGACTTTATGCTAATACCACTACAAAGCCATTCCCTGGTGTACATCTGTGTGTCTGCGACTTTATGCTAGTACCACTACAAAGCCTTTCCATGGTGTACATCCGTGTGTCTGAATGAGTAGAGACTGAGACGCCAATCACAGCATCTAAAGATGCTGCATTACCATCTGGTGTGTCCTTAGATGCCACCATCGGTCGCACCATTAGAACTTGCACCAGTCCTATGACAGGTGCATTTTCTCTACCTGACTATGGCTTCCTATGTGAGTGGTTCAGCGTCTTTGTAAACAACCACTTTCTGCACAAATGCCTGCGACACTCCCATAAGGTGCAACATCTCTCTATGTCTATTTAGCCACATGCCTGTTACGTCACTGTCCTGGAACCCCCCTTACATTCTGCTACCATGCCCCTTAATTTGATCTGCAACTCTGTATAAATAAAATCAGGACACGTTTGCTGTGACTCAGACAAATGTGCACAAGAAAATACATTTGCTGTTTGTGCGAATATCGGTATAGCGTGTGATTCTGAATCAGGCCCTGTATAAAATAATAACATTTACCCTGTTACTAGCAAAAGTAATTTTTCCATCAAGCAGTATGAACTTCATGGTGGTTAAAGATCCAATACTATTATTTCAGTATTTGTTGTGCTGCAAAACCTTGGTAGCCCTGTATAATAGTGGTGAGGACAAAAGCTTTGGCTGTCATGTAAGTATTTAACTTCAGCAAATGTAAACAGCTATCAATGTTATCAGGGCTGTGAGTGTCTGCACAAGTACTGAAAAGGATACTTTGTGTTGTGTTGTTTGGTTTAGTTTACTATCATTATATGATTAGATGTTGTAGAGTTTTTGATCTGAGCTAAATCCAACACAAGACATCACAGTCTCCAGTTGCCACAGTGAATGTTATCAGTGCTCTGAGTATTTGCACAGGAGCAGAAAGTATGCATCATAGATCTAAGATTGCACATTCCAGTGAAGTATCTGTGGTTATGAATTGGTAGGGAAAACAGCCTAAAATGACAGAGTATTGCACCATTACCTCCTCCTTCAAACAATGGGTTGGGCATGCTTCATTTATTTTGGAGGTGTGGAAGAGGTTGGACTTGCTTTTGGGTATTTATAGGAAGGAGTTGGGAATGTTTTGTGATCTCACAGTTCCCTGTTTCCAGTGTCACAGATGGCAGCACTGTACACAATGACCACTGTCATTCTGCTGATGTTGAGTATCTTCAGTCTGTGCATTGAAGGTAAATAATGTACTGTCTTTGTTTGTTACATTTGTCAAATGATGTAATAAGCTTCAACATGGGTATAAGATATTCATACTGTATATAACATGCAGTTAAAATATAAATGAATGCTGCTCTGTTAGATAACCGTTTAACTCATTGTGTATTCCTCAATACTATTTACATTGCTTGGTTAGAGGTATTAGGGTTTTGGAGGACAGCAAATGATTAATTGTGAGATGTTTGTATATGTCCATGTGGCATGTCAAGCATGTGGATGTCCACAGTGGCAGAAAGTATTGACCTTAACCTTTATACTAACTTTAACACTCATGACAGCCTAACCCTAACCCTAAAATCATCCTACTGTACCAACAGCTGTCAACACCATCTGGTGTCGACAAGTTGACTGTCAACCATTACTTTGACAATCTTTTATACCACATACTTTTCATCCAATTAAGTCTTAACCATGCATGCTTTAGATATTTTTTTCAATAGCAAAAATAGATCATTATAATTTAATACCTTAAAGACAGTAGATGGAAGCAGTACTCTAATTATAAAATATGAACAGGATGTGGCATCACCACTACATATAATTATTACATGTAAGAACTATATTGTTTATATTCTAGCAAAATAAAGAACATAATGTGATTTATTAATTTCCAAAGCTCCCTATATTTAACTTGTATTTAATCTATAGCCTTATTTAGGAATAGAAAAAATATTCACTTATTATCTAATTTTGGAGTTACATACTGTCATTTATACAATACATGGAATCAGATCTAAAGTTATAATACCTTAATTTTTGTGTACAGGGGATCATTTAAAGAAGGATAGGTGTATTTTTTTGAATAAGATATATATTTACATACTGCATCAGTGCATAAAAAATGGGTATGGTTTTTGTGTATAGATTAATTTAGCTCCCCTCTTTCTAGATGACAGTGGCTTGTACATTAGCATTGTGGCTATATTAAATAACTTTGCTACTTAAATAAAATTACCATTTAACTGCTGCAGGAAAAAAGATACCCATTGGATTTTTAAGGGGAAAACAACAAATGTTTATATATAATTTTATTTATTTATTTGTTACATGGAAAATGTGACTTTTACATTAACAATAAGACTGTCAAGACACTATTCTCTAAAGCATATATGTCACTTCATTATATTACTAGATGTTGTAAAAATGTAGTAAAGTGATGCACTCCCAGGTAGCTATTGGAGGTATTTCTGCTCACCATATTTACATGGTGTGAATTTGAGGACCAACCAAATCCACAAACTCCATGATATCAGAGGAAATGTGGCTTCTCATTGTACTTCATGCTCACACATCATCCTCAGCCTCTGTTATTGGCTGTGGGACAAACCACGGAGCCATGAGAAAAACAATGGTATGGTGCAACCCCAAGGGCTCCTGTGAATGGCCCTTGGGTATAATGAATGTTTCACTATTTGTAGAAATAGTGCTTTTTCAATCTATATTTCTGTAACTGCTGCTGAAATCTCTATATCAGGTCTCATGTAATGTTTTCCCTTTTCTAGTACAAGCATCTTGTTCAATGACCGCAAAAGACATAGAAGAATCTGTTGCACAGTAAGTTCTAGCTACAATCACAAGTTTTATCAAATGGCAATAAATAATCTAAATAAAGAATTTGGGAATGTGTATATGTTTTGAATGATAATTTCTGGAAATTCAACAATTATATTCCTTTTTGCATCTCTTAGTGTCCTATGTCCCTCTGGGTGCCTTGACACTGGAAACTATATTTGGGGAACGGATATCTACACAGATGTAAGAGAAATCAGAACTTAACTTTTTATAGAACAACAATTTTTAGCAGCTGCAACCAAAAGGTAAATGCAGATTAATTTGTATTTGATATTGTGTCTATTGTTATCTTTAGGATTCTTCCATTTGCCGAGCAGCTATCCATGCTGGACTACTAACCAATGATGGGGGACAGGTGACAGTGAAGAAGACTGAGGGCCAGACTAGTTATAGTGGATCCACAAGGAATGGAATAACAACCAGTAACTTCGGAACTTGGTCTGGGTCATTTATATTTCTCACAGCAGGTATTCCTCTACCAAGTAATAGTGAGAGACATACTATGGGCTCTGCAACATTCTGCCCACAGTATATAGCACTGATGTAATGTTGGGAAATGAAAGCATTGCTGTATTGTACCGAGGTGTTAATTAGAAGTTTTTATAGCCATTTGCTGTTACTACACTACTTTATGTTATGATTCAAATTTTGTTTTATGATGTAAATTACCACTGCATTGGGTCTCTAGAAAGTATCTGAATATATATTGAAAATATACCTTACTGGATGATTATCTGCAAACAATTATACTTATTGAAGTTTAAAAAGTGTATATTTAGCATGTGCACTATGGTAAGAATAATATACAGTAAAATATATTATTTATATACATAGTATGGAAAATGAGTCTCATGGTACTATTTAATGTAGACTCCTGTGTCACATTCTTTATATATCAGAAAGTAGCAGCAAACACTATGCCAGAAAAAATTATCTGGTGCAGCAACTGAAGCAGTTACCACTCCCTATGTCCAACTCAAACTGTACTCACCATTCTCTATTTTTCTTATTTAAAAATAAAACTTGAATGTATAAGGAGCTATACAGCCTCAAATGACACTCAACTTGGATAATACACAGGTCTCCAAGATAAATAGTGTTGACATTCTCAAATCAACATAAATGACCATGACACATCCCAAAAAGCTGCCTACAGGGTACATTGGTACTTGCAGATCAACATCAGCTGGAGAACCATAGACTACCACCCATTGTCCTACAATTCAGAGACTGATAGTATAGTGCTCATAACTATGAAAGATGTTTTTGCAATTGGCAATATCATCTTTTAGTTTGGCATTATTTAGATTACTTTTAGGTCTTAGACAAAAGGAAAAATCATTCACCCTTCCCCTCTAACTGGCTATCAGAAGCTCACAAATAGAATACAAAGCATGTATCTAAAAATACATTATATTTTACTTAGCTTTGATGAATAAGGATAGCATCCAACCAATAGAGTCTGTATCTGTGCACACATCTCAGTTACCATGTATCCTCAAATTAGAAAGCAATTCACTTCTAAGATAAACTTCACATATTACTTCACATAATGAAGTCTCAACCATACAATTTTTAGGTACTTTCCAATCATAAAAATAGATCATTATGATTGAATACCTTTAGGCAGTTGATTGCAGCAGACTCTAATTAGAAAATATGAACACAATGTGGCATTAACACTACATAAAATACTTAAATTATAAATCTATATTGTTTATATTCAAGCACAATAAAGAACAGAATGTCATTTTATCCAAGGGTTTCAATATATAACCTTAATTTAATCTACATTTAAAATCATTTTTATGAATGAGAAAATAGTCTCTTATTCTCTAATTTTGAAAATGCATAATATTAAAATATGTTTTTATTTAATTATATATATTTTTTATTACATGGAAATGGTGATTTTCAAACTTATTAATAGCATTGTCCAGTCACTATTCTTTGTAGCCTATATCACACTTTAATAAATTACTGTATGTTGTACAATTTAGTAATGTGACTTTAGCACTCCCAGATGCTGTTGGAGTTGTTTCTGGTCACTATTTTTAAATAGCGTGAATTGAAGGACCAACCAGAATCCACAAACTCAATGATCTCACAGGTTTTATAGCTTCTCAATGGTCTTATTGGTCACATATTATCCTCAGATTCTGTTATTGGTTGTGGTACAAATCATGGAGCCATGAGAAGAACAAAGGCTTTACGCAGCCCCAAGGGTTCCTGTGAATGGCCCTTGGCTAAAGTGAATGTTTCACCTTGTCTAGAATTGTTGCTTTATATCTACCTCTGTCACTGCTGCTGACATCTTTTTACCAGGTCTCATGTAATCTTTCTCTTTCAGTACAAGCGTCTTGTTCAACAACTGCAAGAGACATAGAAGAATCCATTACAGAGTAAGTCCTGGTTAAAATCACATGTTTTATCAAATGAAAATAAATTAGATAAATAAAGAATTTTGGAATGTATTTATGTTATGAATGTCACTTCAAAGAAATTAAAAATCTATATTGACTTTTGCATCCCTTAGTGTCCTATGTCCCTCTGGGTGCCTTGAGAACATAAAGTCTATTTGGGGAACTGATGTCTACACAGATGTAAGATAAATCTGTACTTTGCTTTTAGTTTTTATAGAATAAAAAAGTTTCGCCGCAGCAAACAAAATGCAGAGTCAAATGTAACTGATATTGTGTCTATTGGTGTCTTTAGGATTCTTCCATTTGCCGAGCAGCTATCCATGCTGGACTACTAACCAATCATGGGGGACAAGTGACAGTGAAGAAGATTCAAGGCCAGACCAGTTATAGTGGATCCACAAGAAATGGAATCACAAGCAAAAACTATGGAGATTGGCCTGGATCATACATATTTCTCATAACATCGAATAAACCTACTGGAAAAGCTACCCAAGTACCACCAGGTATTTCTCTACCAAGTGATTGTGAGAGACAAACTAGGGTTACAGTATGTTACACTGATGTAAATTTGAGAAATTAATGCATTGCAGTGTTGAACCTAGGTGTTAATTAGTAATTTTTGTGGCCTCTTGCTGTTACTACACTGATTGCTTTATGTTATTCTTCAAACTTTTTTTTTTTACATAAATTACCACTGCATTGGTTCTCTAGAAAATAGTTGAATATATATTGAAAATATACCTAGTTGTCTGATTATCTGCAAACATTTATACTGATTGAGGTTTATAAAGTGAATATTTAGCATGTGCTCTGTGGTAAGAATCGTATATAGTAAAGAAAATATTATTTAGTGTGCATAGTATGGAAAATGCACATTCAGTTTTTATATTTTTGCAATGTTTGGAGGCACATGGTAATATTTAATGTAGACTCCTGTGTCACATTCACTATATTTTAGAAAATGTCCACAATCACTAAGCCAGATAAAATTATCTTGTGCAGCACCTGAAGCAGTTTCCACTCCCCATGTCCACCCCTAACTGTAGCCACCATTCTCTACTTTGCTTATTTAAAAATTAAACTTTAAGGTTTTAAACGCTGAACAGCATCATAGGACACTCAGCTGGGATAATATACAGGTCTCCAATACAAATAGTGTTGACATTTTCAAATCAACATGAATGAGCATGACACATCCAAAAAAGATGCCTGCAGGGTACATTGGTACTTGCAGATCAATATCACCTGGAGAGCCATAGACTACCAACCGTTGTTCTACAATTCAGAGACTGACAGTATAGTCATCATTACTTTGAAATATGTTCTTGCAATTGCCAATATCAACTTTTAGTTTGTTATATTTTAGATTACTGTTAGGTCCTGGATAAATAGAAAAATCATTCACCCTTCCCCTCTAACTGGCAGAAGCTCACAAAGAGAATACAAAGAATGTATCAAAATTAAATTATATTTTATTTTGCTTTGATGAAAAAGGGTAGCATTGGAAAAATAGAGTATGTATATGTACACAAATCACAGTTACAATCTACTGTCAATTTAGAAAAGTCATTCAATTCCAAGATTAAATTTTCACAAATTAACTAGAATCGCAACATGATGAAATCTTAACTGTGCGCTTTTTAGATACTTTCTAAATCATTCAAAGAGATCATGATAATTCAATAACTTTAGACAGTTGATGGCAGCAGTACTATAATTAAATATCTAAACAGGAGCTGGCATTAACACTACATAAAATGCTTACATTATAAATCTATGTTGTTTATATTCATCAAAAATAAAGAACAGAATGTAATATATTTCCAAGGATTCCTATATCTAACCTTTATTTTATCTACATCTACAATGTTATTTACAAATTAGAAAAAAACACTAAATGTATAATTATGGAGGTGAATAATTTTAACAATAAAGGAACCAAATCTAAAGTTACACTTAAAATGTACTGGGGCTCATTTAAAGACATACACATTTACATAATGTACAGCACCATTTCACCAAAAATGTGTATAGAGTAAAGTTTATTTTAGATTCCTCACAACAAGAAATGGGAGACAGGGAAGGGCTTGAAGCAAGGAAGCATAAGAAGGACATCATGAGATAGTGGCAACAAGATTAGACATAGATCCATATAAAGATGCTCCTATAGGTGGGGTATCTTTTCTTTATAATTCAAAGATACTGTATGTAGTAACCATGATGACTGATAGCAGTACTATTTATCTGCTTCTAACGTGCTGGTTATATTTTGATAATTGTATCTAACAGCTAATACATTAGCTCTGTGGCTATATGAAATAATTTTTTCTACTTCAATTAAATTTTCAATTCGACGACTGTAGGTAAAAATTTGCAAATTGGTGTTTTTAAGGGGAAAGCAAAATGTTTATATTTCATTTTATTGATTTTTTTGTCACATAGAAAATGTGACTATTCCAATTAATTAGTAATGCTTTTAAGACTTTATATTCTATAGCATATATGACACTACATTATATTACAATATAGTGTACAATTGAGTAATGTGACTAGCACTCATAGACAGCTGTTGGAGGTGTTCTGTCCACCATATTTAAATGGTGTAAAAGATTGACCAACCAGAAGCCACAAACTACATGATATCACAGAGATTGCTGCTTCTCTTTTGTCTTCTTGCTCAAAAATCATCCTTAGCCTCTGTTATTGACTGTGGGACAAACAGTGGAGCTCTAAGAAGAACAATGGCTGGAGCAGCCTCAACAATTCCAGTGTATGGCCCATGACTATAGTGAATGTTTCACCATATCTAGAAATGATGCTGAATATCTACCTTTGTAACTGCTGCTGACATCTCTACAAAGGGACTGATGTTATGTTTTCCTCTTATAGTACAAGCTTCTTGTTCAACAACTGCAAGAGACATAGAAGAATCTTTTGCCGAGTAAGTCTTTGCTGCAATCATGTTTTATCAAATTGAAATAAATTAGATAAACAATTTGGAAAGTATTTATGTTATGAATGTTACCTTCTGGAAATTCATAAACTACATTGATATTTGCATTCCTTAGTGTCCAATGTCCCTCTGGGTGCCTTGAGAATGGAAAATCTATTTGGGGAACTGATGTCTACACCGATGTAAGAGAAATCTGTACTTTGCTTTTTATAGAGCAACTTTTTTTAGCAGCGGCAAACAAAATGCAGAGTAAAATGAAAATGATATTGAGTTTATTGGTGTCTTTAGGATTCTTCCATTTGCCGAGCAGCGATACATGCTGGACTACTAACCAATGATGTGGGACAAGTGACAGTGAGGAAGATTCAGGGCCAGACCAGTTATAGTGGATCCAAAAGAAATGGAATTACAGCTAATAACTATGGAACTTGGCCTGGGTCATTTATATTTATCATAACACCAAATTCAGCAGGTATTACTCTACCAAATGACAGTGAGACACACACTATGGGCTCTGCAACATACTGCACACAGTAAATTGCACTGATGTACAGTAATTATGTGAAATTATTCTATAAAACATCAACCCAATCAGCATCAGTTACCATTAATTGTAACATGGCTATAAATATTTCTTCATTATTATTGGCAGATCTTTTTTGATTATTATAATCAGGAGCAATATATTGCATTAGTTGAAATTTTTGATGAGGATTGCTTTAGCAGCACAGTTCTGTATTTTAGATCTTTTTGGTTTTTGCAAATGA
Organism: Taudactylus pleione; assembly: GCA_031769625.1. Classification (NCBI taxonomy): domain Eukaryota; kingdom Metazoa; phylum Chordata; class Amphibia; order Anura; family Myobatrachidae; genus Taudactylus; species Taudactylus pleione. The sequence goes on from JAUIMM010000422.1 coordinate 839,888, forward strand.
AGGTGAATACACAGCAGCTTTGATTTAAACCAATTGAGTTATACACCAGTTCAATGCCAGAGGGTCAATTTATCCATTAGGAAATGACTGTAAGTGGTGTGCTCCCCCACGTCCCCTCTTGATGAGCCTCATCCCAGCTTTTGTCTAGCACTACTCCCCATACCCTGTGCTAGTGCAGTAGGATGCAGCCTCTGCCCTGTTCGTTAGCTCTGCTCTCAATTCTCCTTCAATGTGGGTCTTCTGGGGAATTCACATGTGCTAGTCCACTGGATGTTATTGTCCTACACACCTGGTCTACCTCCTGTATTTCCTTTTGTTTGCATAGTCAAGCCCCCTACTCTTCAGTCATTTACCTTCTTTTACAGTGCCTTGTGCCTCCTTCCCATTATTCCCCATCAGTGTGGCTTCTACCCCTATTTTGCCCTACATGCTTGGCTTTTGATGCCTTCAACATTCTATCGGCCTATGCCATCCAGTTTTAACTACTATGTCTCTAGCCAGGCATAGTCCAGGGCTGCTTCTGCTGCACATCAACACCATCGTAGGGCATCATTTTTTTCTTATTTCTTCTCACTGCATATTTCTTGGTGCCATGTGTTCAGGTTGTGATGAATGACGATTTGTCTGTTGCAGGTGGTCCTGATTCAACTGAAGGTGGTCTGGATGGTGGTTCAGGTTTACCAGACCCTCAAGTAATTGACTCTGTTCATCCTTCAGCTAAATAGTTGCCTGGTCATTCTAGTGCAGGTGAGCATGCGTCTAATTGTAATTTTGATTATCATTTGCACTGTAGCAATGGCAGAATTCTAAAGCACAGGATCACCACTGTAAGTTACAGGTATATCGGGACTTCATGCACTATTTTAAGGACCAGCATAGTAGTCAGCAAAAGCAAGTGGTTGTCACAGTGAGTAGCATTGTATGAACATCATCATTGTACATGAAGTTTGTTCTAAGCTTAGGGAGTGCATTCAAGTATATTATTTTGTCCAAATGTTCACAGAAGAGGACAGATAGGGATTTGAGGTAGCAAAAGGGGTTAGGAGAAGAGGCTATTCACAATTATTTTAATTGGTTAGACCGAATGCTTGTTTTTGACATTTGCTACTTGGTAGTAAGATCTTCAGAACATTTAATTTTCTGAAGGTTATACCTAATGCACAATAATTTGCTTCACAGCCTCATAGCACTGAAGTCCTGGGTTCAATTCCTGCCAAGGTTCAGTGTGTGAAGCTTGTATGTTCTCCCCATGTTTGCATGGGTTTCCTACCAAACTCTAAAAACATACTGGTAGGTCAATTGGCTTCCAACAAAAAATTATCCCAAATGTATGTATGTGTATGTGGTAGGGAACATAGATTGTAGGCTCCACTGGGGTAGGGCCTGATGTGAAGAACAATATATTCTCTGTAAAGCCCTGTGAAATGTGTGTGTTATGCTAATAAATTAATAAATAAATTCACACCATGTAAGATCCCAGAACTGCCCACATAACCTTCATAGCTACCATATATAATTACATTTCCTTTCAGAGTACACATATAACCTCACAAATTGTCTTTCTTTCACATCCTTCTTATCTTTGGCCAACATTCCTGTGTGACCAGATTATACAGCCCACCAAGAAACTCTGCATTCTGGCTGGACCAAAATGCAATATATAGCACCTATCCTTGTGTATCAATGCCTATCTCCCTATAGATTGTAAGTTTGCAAGCAGGGCCTTCCTACCTCTATGAAGTAGGTATACTGATAAGTGTAATTTTCCAATAAATAAATACTGTAGTACATAAAAATAAATATATCGTAGTTTTCTTTATATGGATTGGGGTTTTTGGGGTTTTTGGTCTACATAGATTATAAATGTAGTGAAACATGATGTATAGAACTGAAGACATAAATGTACCTCTGTAGCTGCTGCTGACAACTGTATATCAGGTTTCATATAATGTTTCCTATTTTCTTGCAGTCCTGGCAGATTAGGACACCTCCATTTGTTGAGCATCTATCCAGTGTATGCATGAATACTGACCTGTGATAGAGGGATAGTGACAGTGGAGAAGACACCAGTTTAAGACAGTTGCAAAGGATCCACAAGAAATTTAGCTATTGACCTGGATATTTTTTTATTCTGGAAACTTTGAAGATTCTTTTGTTTTTTCTTAAAAGCATAGCAAGCTATAGATTGTAAATTTGTGAGCAGCTTCCTTATACCACTTTGTATATCTATTTTTACCCAGTCTCAATTTATCAGTGTTTTGTTCCCATATTATTGCTGATATAAAAATAAATGTTAATAGAAAAATAATATTTATAACAAGCCACTTCTATATCTGAAAATACTGTTCAAGAGGCTCTATATATTGTTTTACATATAGTTATTTTTTTCCTTTACTGTAGCAACTACCTTATGGGAGAAGTGGGGTTAGATAGAGAAGGCATAAGGCTATAAAGTACACAGTTATTACTTGAAAGATATTTCACTTACATAGGCCAAAGTAGAACCAACTTTAAATAGATATATGTAAGTTTGAAAAATGAATGTAACTTATGTATTACCTATTAATCTATTATGCATAGTTTACAAGCTGAATTTATTGTCTGTGTACTTTTATTATTTCAAAAAATATTTATCCTAATAAACAATTTAAAACTTAAAAAATAAACCATACAAATATAAAATAAGTCTAAGTATCTCATCTTTTGAAGTAAAATACTTATACTTATTTGATTTTATGCCGTATTTTTTGTTTTAGATTTACTGTTCAGAAAAATATTTTTAGAGATTTCTATTCTTGATACTGTTTCTTAAATCGATTCTATAAATATTGGTTATTATTGTTCATTGGAAAGCAAATATTATGTATTGTTTTTGATATATGGATGATAAAACGGCAAATACTCTTTTGACATTTTGAATAAAGATTTATTTTGTTGAACTCGCAATAACCAGATGGACATTGTACGTTTATGGCTCATCAAACTGAAATGAGTAAAATATGTTCTTCACTTGGTTTTGAAATGAGTAGGTTATAACTAAGTAAGTTGTTATTAGTAGATGGTTCATTGAACCCCAAATATTTCAAGTTTTATAAAGACTGTGCTGTTGATAATCTAGCAACTTTGGGGATACTACATGAGTATGCAAAATTGTGCAGACAAAACTGTAAAAGATGTATGAGCTATTCTTTGCTGTACTTGAGAAGGCTAATGAACATGAGAACATCACAGCAGACCAGAAGTTGGATTTTGTTGTTCTGTCTCTGACTGATGAGCACAATAAAGCATAATCTGTCTTAAGCAAGACAACAGAACATTTTAGCTCTTTTTATAAGTGTTTCTATTTCTAATGGGGTTTGGAGACCCACTGATTCTTTTTAGGCCCATAATGCTATCAAGTCCAAAGCATAACTTTCATATAAGAAAATATTGCCTCTTGGTGCTCTCTTATGGTTTTAAATTAACCCATATATCAAAGGATTGTGACTGGGGAAAGTATATGCCCCTTTTGAGTAAGTCAAACTTTGGTGCTTTTTCTAAACAAGAGAAATGCATCAAGTGTGTACTATTACATTGGAAGGAAAGTCCTATTAGATTCTGGTAGCTTCATGACCTATTATTATTATTACATTTTATTTATAGAACACCACAAGTGTTCTATAGTGCCATACAGAAAGCAAAACTATAAGACAATACCGGGTAAAACAGAACAATTCAAATAGCATACAAATCTCGATACAGTCACTGATGGAATGTGTGCAAATGAAAAGAAAAGCATCAGCTAAAACCTGTAGCTGTCAGTGTAGGCACAAATGTTAGGTCTAGTTCACCTGAAAAAATAAAAACAGATGACAGGAGAGCCCAAGGAGGATGTGTAGCAGGTCTGCAAGAGAAGTAAGTGATGAGAAGAGGAGGGAGAAAGGAAGGCCCTGCTCATGGAGCTTACAGTCTAAAGGGATGGGAGAAACATACAGAATACATAAGGAGTGAGCCAGTGTAATGGGATTTAAGCTGCAAGGTGACATGGTTAAGTGGAGGACAGATATGCTTTTATTAGCAGGTGGGTTTCAATGCCCGCTTGGAGCAATGCAGGCTGGGGGGTAGTCTGTTGGAATAAGAGAGATTGTTCCAAAGGTGAAGGGCTGATCAGGAGAAATCTTAACTTCTGGAGTGAGATGTGGTTACCAGAGGGAAGGAAAGGATGCAGTCTCCAGTATGATGAACTTGATCAAAATATTAAACTCATGCAATTGTGACAAAATACATTTGCTCTTTTTTATAGTTCTTACTCTTCCAATTAGAATATTGTAATATAATGCAATAGACCAAGGCTGAAGGTGCAGCATTTTTTCTAACTCAAAGACACTTGTTGGATGGTGCTGGCCAAATTTATGTTTGCCCCCAGATATTGAGCTGTTTATATCTGGTTCTTCTTCAAGAAAGTGGTGGTACCATTTGGCAAAAAAACATGTGAATTATGGAGAAAAATAGGCATTCTGTTGTTGGTACAGATGTAATATGGCAGGACTTTGTGAAGACAATAAAATCCTTGCACTCAGTGAGATTAATCTCATCTGAAAACTGTAAATAGTTTGTATACCTTATATAAAATGCTTCATCCAGGAGGGATCAGGCAAGGATTAGGTCAGAAATGTAGTAGAGCCCAGGCTTCCCTTTTTCATAATTTATTTTATGTTTTTTTGGGAATGTAAGAAAATCAGCAAATTTGTAACAACATTTTTGCATTTATTATGGATATTTATAATAACCTGGAAACCCACATGAAAGTAAAGTTGAAATAGTTTATTTTCTTTTATTCTGCAGTATTGTTATAATAATGACATATTGTAATGTATCCACACACAGAATGGATAATGTGATGTTAGTTAGAGACAAATGTCAAAAGATGAAGGATAAATAGAAACATTGGCAGTATCTTTCATTGGCAAAATGGGCTGGATAACCCATATCATCAGGAGTTGTACTAGTAAATTGATAACATCCTAAAAAGAGCTGTGATTTGTTGGGGCCCCTATTAATAAGGTAAATAATGCTACACAGTACCACCATTATCACATTATGTCAGTGTGTCTCCAGTATAAACATTATGCCATATAGTGTGCCTAGTATGTTACACAGTGCCTCCCAATATATCAGAGTGTCCACATTATGCCACACAATTCTCATAAGCATTAATATTATGCCACCCAATGCCCGCAGTATGCCACACAATTCTGCCAATATCAATATTAGGCCCCACAGAGCCCCCGATTAAGCCACTCAAAGCCTTTAGTATCAATATTATTCCCACAGTTTTCCCCAATATTCCACACAATTCCCCCAGTAATAATATTATGCCTCAAATTGCCCCCTACAGCACTATGCAAACAATGCCCCCAATATTAATATATTCAATTATTTTGCCCTTCCCTCACCCCCACCCCTTATATGATACATTTAATGATTTATCTCTCCTAATCTTTATAGTTGTACTCACTGACCTGCTTATTGGGTGGGCTGGTTTTGGCACAGTCCTCCTCACATTCCTTGTCAGGAAGCTATGCTCCAGCACACTGCTGACCTGTTCCTTGTCATATTCTTGGGGGATGAGACATAAAAACATGTAATCCCCAAGTGTCAGTATCATGGTGTCATCATTACCAGTGGAGGAATAAACAGTCAGTCAGGGACAAATAGGTGCTGGGCCAGCTACTGGCACTCTGTATGCCCTATGCATTCAGAAGCAGCAGCACAGCAGCCCCATTACAATCCAGGAACAGGTACCACTGCATTCAGAAGCAGCAGCACAGCAGCCCCATTACAATCCAGGAACAGGTACCACTAGGCACCTGCTCTCGGCAGACTGAACCTATGTGAGCGCTCTTTGTGTGTGAGGTACCAGGGGCAACTGCCCCTGTTGTTCTCCCATGAATCCAACCCTGATCTGGAGAATACAGTCTCCTTGCGGTAGCTTCAGAATAGACTGCCCTTTTAAGAAATCATATGTGGTAGGCAGTATACAGTCTACTTTAAGGATCAGGGACAAAGTAGGCTGTTGTAGAGAGTGTCCAAGACCTACGACCTACTGAAAAGGGAGCATGGCTCATCTGGGGAGGCATGGTCATAGCCATTCATAAAAAATGCAAAACATATGTGTGGTGACACAAAGCTGTACAGGGGGTGCCAGTGGCTGCACAGGGGGTACAGCAGTTGCTGCACCCACAGGATTGCAAGGAGGAAGGGACTTGAAGGCCGGGGGTGTCTGCACTCAGAAGGAGCTCTCTTCATAAGTACCGACTAGGCTATTAGGCCTAGCCAGAAATAGCCCCTGGTTATTAGCCTAGGCATGGGGTGCCCTGGAGGGGGACCCTGTATTGGGGGGGTCCCCAACTCACCAGGGATCCCTGGACTGATTTGACTAGTGGTCAGGGGTATTGCTTTGGCCAGAGAACCAAGAGATAGAGTTTCCCTGGCTGTGGCATTACCCACCCACTAGAAAGAGCCAGGTGCTGTTTATGGAAATTACGGTGAAACCCTATGCATTTTTTCCCTGTTTTTCCAGAACCAGGATCAGCTCAGAGCCTGATGCTGGCTGTGCTAAGTACAGTGGAATCCTACACATTTTTCCCCTGTATTTACACAATCAGGACTGGCTGTCAAAAGTCTGGGGCTGGTTGTGCTTTTAGGGGGGGGACCCCACATCAACTTTTTTTTTAAAGTAACACTTAACAAGATTTTTACACTAAGATGCATGCATGCACCTCACTGATGTATGCATGCTTCTGTGTCAAATAGAACTGCTCATGCTATAATCGAATGCATGAGCCAATCAGTAGATCTGACACCAATAGATAATCTGTTCTAGTGAAAGATTTATTAGGGTGGGAGTAGAAGGTATACTTTATATTATTGGGATTGAACAGCCTCCATGGGTCTACCACTGAGTGATGGTTTTTGATCATTAAAATATTCTCCTTCTTTTGATGACTCCTTACTTTTGTTAGGTTGGATTTATCTAGCCTTAACTTACCTACACAATTAAAATCTCCATCTATTATTTGATTTGGTGTATATCTTTTTATTAACAATTGTGAGATTAACAGGAAAAAATCATGATTCTGTTCATTTGGTGCATTGATGTTCAGTAACATAAATTTGTTTTTGCAATCCTACGGTCTGATAACTAATATCTCCAACCTGGGTCTGCCACTTTATGGTCTATGGTATAATCAAGGTTTTTATTAAATATTATTGCAACTCCCCTTACTTTTTTTGTTAGTTGAGGCAGTTACGCACTCACCTATCCAGTTGGCATTAATGCCCTTTGTGTACTTAATTCCCAATGGGTATCCTGTAAAAACACAATATCTGATTGATATTTTTTAAATGATTAACCACCTTTTTCCTTTTGATAGGTGGTTCTACATTCCATGACAGAATATGGATCTTGGGCACAGGGTTCGATCTATTTGTCTCTCTTCTGTCTGACATATTGTAGCCTCCTTGATTTCTTTCCCCTTTTACTTTTACTTCCCATTCTTATTTTCCCTCTCCCTTTAAAAGGTCGCTCATGCTCACCTCTCATAACCCCCTTTAACACTGTATATAAAATGTTCCTCTATTTGTAGTTGACTTTGTTCTTCTTTCCTATCAGTACCTCTTTTTCCCACTTTATCCTCCTGATATCCAACTATATACAAATTTTTATTCAAGACTTTTCTTTTTTCATACCCATTTGGAGAACCAGATTAAGGTGCTAACCTAGTGCTTATCTATACCTATTAGATGCTCAACATACATTTTTGCATCTTTAACTTCCCCAAATGTATACTGTTGATCATTTTTTATTATCTTCAATTTAGCTGGGTATGCTATCATGAAGTCATTGTGGAGTAGTGAGCATAGTGGTGTAAATTCTTTTCTTTTCCTGGAAACTTGGGCTGAGAAATCATGAAATATTAAGATTTTAACACCATACAGTGTAAATGATGGAAGTTTTCTATATGCCCTCAAGATTGCTTTCTTGTCTCTAAACTTCAGAAATCTTGTGAACACAACTCTAGGTCTCTGTATTCTCTCGGCGTTCTGGGCCTAACCTATGGGTTCTTTCGATTATTACTTCTCCTAGGGTTTCTCCCAGCATGAGGGCTTCTATTATCTCCTTTTGTAATACCTCTATTAGTTCTTGACCTCTAACCTGCTCTAGGCTTCCTATAAATCTGAGATTATTTCAACAATGTCTATTTTCAAGATCCTCTATTTTCTCTTCAAGAGTTTCTATCATTGATGTCTATAATTGAAGTTGTTTTTGGATTTTTATTGTTCTATCTTCCATATCGCTAACTCTTTGTTCAACTGAGTCAATTCTCTTGATATTTACCTCAAGTGTCTTAATTACCGAATTTAGAGATTCTTGTAATAGATCAAATTTTTGGTCAGTCATTAGCACAAACCGTTTTTCTATCATGGGCAGTAAAATAGATAATACCTCCCTTGCCACTTCTGCTGCATTTGACATATTAATAGAGTTTTCAGGCCCCGTTGCATTTAATTATTCTAGGTACACAGGTATATTTTTGGGTGAGTGCAGATCGCTCTGCCTGGGGTTTACTGTTCCCCATTTTAGTACCACCTGTTTATCCAAGTACCTTTTCATGCTCAATTTGCTATCAAGAGTTTTGTTTCTGTAAATTCAACTATTAGCACTACCCGGCCCTTTAAATCAGTTTGTTCAACTTTATTAATTACTATCTTATCGTATATACTTTAAACAGACACCCATAAAGAGTTAACCCTCATATAGGTCTCAACCCATCAATCTAGACAAATACTAATAGCAATATTTATCTATACAATAGTCAAATCTTTGTTTTCCACTCTTAACAATTAGCTGGTTCCACAGACAACATCAGTCACAAATAAAAAATAATCTGTATTCTAGATCAAGTGAAGTCAGTAAACTCCTCCCTCACTGCGCAGTGCAAAGTCCATACCTAGACTTATGCACTGCCATCCTTCATTTTGGGAGGTGCCTCCATGATCTCCAATATCAATGGGGGCCATGACAATCACCGCAGCACTGCTGCATACACCAGCATAGGTGTCGCACATCAACATAGGTGCCCGCTGCCTGTTGTTAGGCAGACAAGCCAATTACTTGCAAAATCACTACATGGCCCCCCAAGGATATATCATCTTCACACCACATGATTATCTTTGTACCATTATTATGATTTAGTTTGCAATTGCATTCCCCACCCAAAGCTAGGGCCTGTTTAGGAACTAGCCCGCTACCAACTACCCGCCTACTCCCTGCCCCCTGCTAGTAGATCCTCTATAAACCATGCTATTCTGTAATCTGACAGATGTACTTCATTTGCCATGTATAGTGATTCCATTGAAGCCACTATTCATGTGTGCCTAATCACCTTATCTCCTAAGTTGGTTATGAATTTGCCTATTATCCTATTGACCTGCCACCCTGTCCTGTGCATAACTGGCCCTGCTGCTGGCTGCCACTGCCTTTTATGGAACTATGTTTGACCAAACCAGGAGTGCGTCCGGGCCAACATGAATGTGCCTTGCTTAGGTCTATTTTAATTCCCCTGACCAGGCTCCAGAAACTTGTTCTGCCTAAATCATTTCCCCCCAAATGTAATACTGTCCTCCTTGGATATCTGTATTGCCTAGCGGCCCTAGCAGTTTCTGCGTCCAGCTGTTCCCACCTTATTCCTCTCCACAACCACCTGATTTGACCCTGCTGTCTCTCTGCAGTCTGCACTAAACCATTCTCCCTTACATATCTCTCCACCCAGAAGATAAAAGAATGCACCATGATCCAGGTGTCTCCGACCCCACTGTGCAGTTCTGAAATTTGGAAAAAACATGTCAGTAACAATGTAATGCACAAAACTTTCAACCCCTCTTCCTTTGTTCTAACTACTACAAATGTGTGCCCACTTGAGGTTCAAGACCCTTGAAGGGGGTAAAAACAAAAACCTCATATCTAGGGCCAATTGGAGAAGATAGAATTTATAACGACATGAGTAAAAATAAAACCCCCCTCAGAGGTGCATCCCCTCACTTCACCCGAAATCATGATGAGTATGAGCCAACATCTGCCTTCTTCCCTGGTCTAATGTAACTCTTGTAACTTTTTCCTTCCATAAAGTTGGGAGAAGAAGCAGAAAGCTGCATCTTTTCTTGTATAACCCCTGACAACAAGCAGGAGACCCCTGGCAATGAGCAGGAGACCCCTGGCAATGAGCAGGAGACCCCTAACAATGAGCATGAATCCCATGGCAATGAGCATGAGACCCCTGGCAGCAAGCATGTAAACCCATAGCATAAAACCCTTGGCAACGAGCATGAAACCCCTGAGAACGAGCATGAAACTCCTGGCAATGAGCATGAGACCCCTGGCAACGAGCAGGTAATTGAAATGTAATTTGAAGCCTTACTATGGGGCATAAAATGGTGTTAGAGGCATAACTGTTTGTGGCATAATGTGTAATGGACATTAAAGTGTGTAGCACAATGTGTACTGGGCATTACTATAAGGAGGAAAAATTATAATGTAAACTGTCAATGGGGGGTGGAGGTGCATTTTTTAACTTTCCACACTGGGAGCCAAATTGCCTATAAACATGCCTGCATTAGTATTAAGAAAATGCCATGGGGGGAGGGCACCAAAACTGGCAGGCGGCAAGCAAAATATTAAGTGCACAGTTTCTCCATCTAAACGTGACCTCTGTAGATGCGGCTCTGAATCGAGGAACACAGCAGCTTTCACTGATGACCCCACAACACTCCCATAACATGCCCATGAAACACTCTTTTTGAGTTCACTTCAGGTTGCCGCCCAGGAACGCCCATCACTCCACTGCTCCATTTGCAATGCCATCTGATCCAATCGCACCAGCATCATTGTGTGTACACTCAGGGTATCACATTTTCTGTACTGGCTTTCTGAAGTTCTAGCACATGTGCAGTTGCTACAAATCACATTGAGCAAGTTTTATGCCAAGATGCCTTGTTATTTATATTATTTATATAAAAACACTTGAATTACACAATAAAGTGTACATTGCAGGCTTATTCTGGTTAGACTTTTTTGTCATTGGCTCTGTAACCAACTATTTGGAAATCCCCTTTTCAAAATCGTGCATTTGCCACTGTATCTATATGTGTATACCCATGTATACACATACCTAAATGCCTAACTTCTATCTATCCGTGTGTGTACATTTCTATATCTATGTACATATAGCTTCCTACATGCACATATATACCTGTAAGCTTACCCTTACATACCACTAGATCCATAGATATGTGCCCATGCACATACACATATATATCCCCATCTACCTAATATATAAATGTATACACACATATATCCAATTATGATGTACCTACCTACACATACATGTCCATCCACATGTAAATGAATACCCATACATTAAAATGTGCCTACTCCATAATACATTGACCCATAATTCTATGTATAAATTAACATATCTAATGTATATATATATCTATATATACAGTATATCCATACATATGCCACACCTACAACATACATGCCACACCTACCCAATAAAAAAAATACTATATATATACATATATATATATATATATATATTGTGATAGGAGCAGTATAGAGGTTAGGGATGGCATGTATATGTGTCCCAGATTTCTGCAATATGTATTTTAACCCCCAGGAAAAGTCTATTTTACAAGTAGATCTGAGTGTCGGCTTTTGGTAAAAGCCGGAGACTGGGTCCTGGGGGTGTGGATGTGAGAGAGAAGGGAGGACTCCATCCACAGGGCCATTTCAGGTGTTAGGCCTTTAAGCCTTAGAGCATGCTAATTAGGGTTTACACCTGGAAGTGGCCCAATATAGCTGTGTAACAGTTTTGGTGCAGTGTCTCACACACCCTGGGGAGAACAGACACTGAGGTTTTCTTCTGAGACACTGTGACATTGGTATGTACTATGTTTGTGGTAAGGCAGTAGGCCCTGCCACATGTAGAGAGGGAGTTACCTATCTAGTTAGTGCCAGATGAGCTAGGGTTTATTTTTATGTTTTGTTTGTTTGATTATTGGTGTCACTAAATAAAAACTGGTGCTGACCAGATTGCACGAAGACCCTCAACTAGTGCTGTTTCCTGGCTGCTGTGGGTAAGGAGATGTCCATCTACCCCAGGAGAGGGACCCCTACCCCGATTATATCACTATATATATATATTTATATATATATACACAGTATTAATACAGTATATACATACATACACACACTTAAATACCTGCTCACAGCAATACTTACATGTACCTTTTCATACACGTAAGATACCTAACCCCCCAAATGTATACATAATTATATGCATATGTGCACACACACAAATACAGCTATATACGTATATGTCTGTACACATATGCATATGTAAGCCTACCTATATTTACACATCAACATAGAAACATGCCTACAGTATTTTCTTATTCCTACATACATGCACTGACCTCTGCATGTCCCTCAGTAGGGGGGATTGTCTACGGTTAGGTGAGGGCTGTTTAGAAAGGGGATGTGTTGTGTTTGTCATTGAGAGGTTTTTCTGCCCTAGAACATTATACCAAGAAAGGAAGGGGGGGCAGTTAAGTTGAGACGTGGGAGGTTAAATGTAGTGGTGAACATAAAATGGCCTGCCATCAATAGTCAATGGTTTTAAACCATTAGTAGAAATAATCAATGGTGAGCATTGATGTTGTTCCATTATCAGTTTCTGCCTCCCAATGTTCCCTTGCTGGTCAAACACATTCAACATCGACATCTGTCCATTGCGGACTGTCAAACCATCGATGGCAGAGGACTAAGCCCTGGTTAACTATGTATATGAGACTAAGAAGACACAATTTGGATTTTTGAGAAAAACAAAGAAAAATCCACATCGCTCAAAAGAGAGCAAAAAATAGGGAATAGCAAAGAAAGCATGCACAGGAATCAATAGAGTAGAAGACTGTGCCAGGAAGATGCCAGACTCGGGACTTTAAATTAGAGTCTGTGTATTGTTATGAACAAAGGAAGGACACAGGAGGGGAGGGGGGAGAACAAATTGGCTTAAAAGAAACCTTGCAGCTTACAAGAAAACAGAAGACCACATATATTGTTAAAAGATATTTGAAAAGCAAGCCACATATAGGTGAGGACAGAGGGAGCGATAAGTCAAATAGATATACAGTACCATCAAATTACTAAATTTTGAGACAAGGGGGGGAGGGGGTGATGGGGACAAAGAGCTAAAGATATGTGGCACATGTTTGGTGAATGAACAAACTGAGTGCTGGCCTGAAGCAATTTCCCTGATCAGGAGGCTCAGTTTTGTTATAAAGTGTATAATGGATGAGACTTGCCGGACCAATGTAATGTAACTAACATTACCTGAGTTCAAATTAGGCTGGTTGTTTTTATGAAAAAGTTTAGAGAAACAGACTGGTGGGGAATTGTACTTACTTCCTATTAAATGCAGCAGAGGGAGCTTAAAGTTGCTTGGCCAAATGGCCTGACAAACTGGGACAGTGAAACTAGGGAGCACAAAGCAGTCAAGGGATGGGGCATTTATGAGAGGGGCTGTGTTAGGGAACTGAATCTGACCCATACTTTACTACATTTACTACGATATACAGCGATTCTCAATCATACATAATGCAGCGATTGCTTTTGCACAATGCAAACCTTATTTAACAATTCAAACAATAATGCACAGCAATTATAAGACATACATTCAACGATTTATGTTCAAAATGCAAACCCTTATCCTAACAACTTAAACTATAATACTCAGCAATTATATAACAGCACTTGATGTTACAACATGCGAATGATCCTGATAAGGTAAGACTAAGGACCTGATTCATAGCTGCACGCTAGATGCGATTGCTCGCTCCAGCGTATGCGTCCAGTGCATGCCAGCTAGGTAGGCGATCGCACGGCAAGGCATTAACACGCCCACTATGTCTTGGTTATCGATCACTTTGTGTATGCAGACGCCCACCAGCCATTCATAAGACGCCCACTTGCGCACGTCATCTCCTGGAAGTGCATGAAAACATTGGTACATCGAGCACCTTCGGATGTGCTTGCAGCACTTGAGGTTGACTATACCTGGCCGCAAGCACTGCAATCACTTCAGTGTGAAATACAAGTAGGTGACTAGTACAATGATGCTGCCTGTTAATCATGCACACCTCTGAAACGGCATTGAAACACACAGGCAAGCCTGCATTCATAGCTCCGCCACTCCCCCATTTCTAGTGCCCTGCGCCTTTGGCACCCACAAATGGCCTCTTCTGTCAACTGGGCTGTCTTTGCTGGGCGAGCGACCGCTTCCCAATCTAATGCAGTGGTTGGCACACGTACATTGTGATGCATACGCATGTGCAGAATGCAATTATCGGCCAGTTATGAGCAATCACATCCTAGCGAGCAGGTCTGAATCAGGTCCTAAGTATGTAATAGCTATGAAGAAATAGACTGAGGTTAGGGGCTTAGTCAAGAAGGATGAAAGTATAGGTTTATTTATTTTTTTATTAAGATAGGGGAAACAGCTGAAAGGTACTGCAATGGTAGCTGGAACTGGAGTAGGGCAGCTTTGGGATGGCACTGCGAGCAGGGTAGAAAAGAGTATTTGCTACGTAGACAGAGAAGAAAATTATTGTGACTGCTATATAAATACTGTAAGCTTGTCATAAGCAATATTCTTGTTGAAAGGCTTAGAACATAGGTGAAGCTAAAGTGGACATAAGATATAAGAGACTTTCTGGAGTTTGCAAGGCTGTGTATCAAAGTGAACACCAGTTGCTAAATAAGCAATCTCCTCTGATTTGTTATGCTGTACGGGAAAGTGAATGCTAGTCAGCAAGCGGACATGGAAGAAAAGCACTGGGAATATGATACAGACTTATAAGCTTGTTATAAACAAAATGCCTACTGATTGAATATCTAAGTTGGGTATTTGTGCATAGCTGGCTGTGAAAAACATTGAGATAACTCTTATTGATAGAAGATAATATAAGCTACAAGAGACTTTCATTCTTGTTTTAAGGTGTCCCATTGTATCAATCATTCATGATTTCATACATAGAGCATACTTTACCCATAACAGGCAACATAACATTTATCTCTTTCAAACTGTGGCTCTATGGACAATATCCTCAATATTTTCTCAACTTGCCCACTTCTGAGGTCTCTGTGGGAGGAATTGTTTGTCATGATTCATAAACTGTCAGGCACCCCACTACCTATGGACCCTTTCACCACCCTGCCACACTTTTATCCAGGTGACCTGTCGATGAGAGATAGATATCTTATGGGTCACATTAAAATTGCCATTAAGGCCTCCATAGCACAACTGTGGAAGACCACATCTGTGCCCAAAATATTGGTTTTAGAAAATAAGATCCAAAAGCATTGTGGTTTTATAACTGCTGACTGTAAATATTCTACATCTGCCTCATCTCTCCTTATGAAATGGTTCAAATGGAGTGACTGCCAGGAGGAGAAAGGTCTTAATTTCTTCCAAAGTTTTACTGCTGTGTAATTTGATTTATGGTAGAACTGCTATGATTCAGTTCTTCAAAATGTTATCAGGATTTACTCCCCTATGTGTATCCCCATATATATGTTTCTTTAAACTTCAATAAACATTACTGTGGAAAAAAACTGGTATGTATTCTAAATTTGGAAACCATTAAAAGTGGATGAAAAGGTGTTTTAGTGGAATCAGTATGATTTACCGCCGGCTGCATTGAGTGAAAATCCCAAAGCTACAAAAGGTAAGTATAACTAAAAAATTTTTAACCCCCCCCAACCCTCCTTTAGGGGTGCCTAACCCTAACCTTCCCTCCAAGTTCCTAATCCTAACCCCCCTTTAAATTCCTAAATCTAACCCACCTTCCCTGCAGCCTAGACCTAAGTCTCCCAGGAGGGTGCCTAACCCTAACCTCCCCCCAGGGGTGCCTAACCCTAACCCCACCTTCCCTTAGCCTAATGCCAACCACCGAGGGGGTTGCCTAACCCTAACTCCCCCCGGGAGCCCCTAACCTAACCCCCCATGGCTTACCTTTGCTCGGTAATCTGGGTGTCAGGCTCCTGGCATAGGTCTAATGACAGATGTCGGGATTTTGACACCTGTCACTTGTTCCTTGACAGGATAAGATAGTCGGGAAGCCGGCTGTTGGGATTTCATCCGTCGGCTTCCTGACTACTTCCCGTTTTATGAGAGGATTATATCCTGACTTTTGTCACCCCTGAGTGGATCTTTATTGAGACCAACATATAAATATTAGGTTAAAAGTATGCACAATGCTTAGCCTATGACCATAAATAGTTGCATTATATGCTACACTATGTTTCTTGTTGTTCTATGTTTATTTTTTAATTCTATTTGCTGGCAAAAATCTTACAAGTGAAGCAGATTGTATACAGTTAATCAATTATTATTATTTATTATATGTAAACACTAGCGCATTTGAGGGTTTGTTGTATGTATATATGTACAGTATATGCATGTATATATTAGAGATGAGCAGTTCAGTTTTGACTTGGTTCTATTCACAAAATTAGCACAAGTTTGGATTTATCTAATTGGCTATCTGAAACACATGACAGCTGAATAGCCAATATGTTGCCATTTTTTAAAATCCGAACATAACTAAGTAAAACTGAATTGCTCTTCTCTAGTGTAATTATATATATATACATATTAGAGATGTGTGCCGACCCCCATATTTTGGTTTAGGTTTTGGATCTGTTTCTCCTTGTGTTTTACATCTGGATTGGTTTTGCCAAAACCAACTTTTGCGTGTTTTGTTTTTGGGTTTTGGATCTGTATTTTTTTGTAAAAAATTATAAAAACAGCTAAAATCACATAATATGGGCTTTTGTTTGTTCCTACAGTATTATTAACCACAATAACATTCATTTCCACTCATTCCCAGTCAATTTTGACCACCTTACAGCTCACAATATTGTTTTCATTCAGTTTAGGCCCACAATTTGCACTAAGCTAGCTGGCTGACTAAGCTAAGCAGCAACAGTGGGTGTCACAAACATGTGGTAGTTCAACTTTCAACATGGCACATCAGGAAACAAATGTTTTTATTATTCAAGAGGCCTGAGGGAGTTGGAGTGTGTATGTAGTTGAAGGCAGGGACAGGAAGTATTGATTGGTTATAAAGTTAACTTATTTTTGTAAATTCCAAAGTAAGTTTATGAGGGAGAAGGGGAGGGGAAGAGGGGAAGCATTTACAAAAATTATTTTATTCATTCACATCAGTCCTTGCCCAGAAGAATCCTTGAGCACCATGCCTGCTTCTGCTGCTGGGAGTGGATTTTCATCCAAGAAGGGGACTAGGAAGAGTGCTTTCGGAAACAATTGACTGTTAAATAATCCTTTGCAAAGATTCTTGAAAAGCATTTCCCAACCTGTACATGGACATTAAAAAACATAGTTAGTGGCCTCCAAACTGCCGTTGTACCCACTGTCCACTTAACCAGCACAGATATGTGGATAAGCAGAACAGAGCAAATGCAAGAATTAAGATTTAACGTTTAAGTCTTATGGTATGTCTTGAGAATCCTTGAGCGCCATGCATGCTGCTGTGAGTGGATTTTCATCCCAGAAGGGATGAAGACATTGTTTCTTTTTTCGCAATGTACACAGATCTGAAGAGCTGTTGATAAGCAAATTGTCAGCTCAATTGACACGTGATGCAGCGATAGCTTCTCCTTCAGTTTCTCCAGCAAGTGCATCTGCCAAGAAAAAAACTAAACTTTCAAAACACCCACTGGTGATTCAGATTTTCCAACACAACCAAGTGTTAACTTTTGACATCTGGTCAGGTCAGAATTTCCTACAATTAATGAGACCTCTGCCATGACTCCATCTGGTATGGTCACATTCAAAGAATGGTTGAGGAATATTTAAAACATTTTAATGATAGCATCCAAATAGTCATGTCAGACAGTCCATTTGACTACTGGCAGGAAGAAAAGGTAATTTGGAGGCCCTTGCACAAACTGGCTTTGCTTTACTTGAGCTGCCCACCCTACAGTGTATACTCAGAAAGAGTTTTCAGTACAGCCAGGAACTTTATCAGTGATCGACCTATGAGGCTACTTCCCCAAAATGTGGAAAAGATGAAATAGTAGTAGTAGCAGCAGTAGTAGTAGCAGCAGTAGTAGTAGTAATAGTGGTAGTAGTAGTAGTAGTAGTAGTAGTAGTAACAGTTGTAATAATAGTAGTAGTAATAATAATAGTAGTATAATTAGCAGCAGTAGAAGTAGTAGTAGTAACAGTGGTTGCAGTAGTAACAGTAGTATCAATAGTAGTATTAATAATAATAGTAGTAGCAGCAGCAGCATTAGTAGTAGTAGTGGTAGCAGTATTAGTAGTAACAGTATTAACAATAGTAGTAGTAATAATAATAGTAGTAGTAACAATAATAGTAGTAGTAGCAGCAGTAGTAGTAGTAGTAGTAGTAATAGTGGTAGCAGTAGTAGAAACAGTAGTAACAATAGTAGTAATAGTAATAATAATAGTAGTAGTAACAGCAGTAGTAGTAGTAGCAGCAGTAGTAGTAGTAGTAGTAATAGTGGAGGCAGTAGTAGTAGTTACAGTAGTAATAATAGTAATAGCAGTAGTAGTAACAGTAGTAATAATAGTAGTAGTAGTAGTAGTAGTAGTACTAGTAGTAGTAGTAGCAGCAGCAGCAGAGCTACAAATTCTACGAGAAAGACCTTTACTGTCAATTATGTGCAAAAATTACAGAGGATGTTATGATGTAGATCATTGATCATAATGTACATCACTGCAGATGATGTAACAGGGTGGAGGTTCCTAGATGGTTAAGGTCCATAATTTTGGCTTTACAACTGGTTCAGATGCCTTCACAATTGTGTTTCTGGTCTTATGCCCAGGCATAACCCCAGCCTATAAGCCAAGTTTATATAATTACCCCAGCCTATACCATCACCCCAGCCTATAATATCACCCCAGATTATTTTACAAGCACCCAAGCCTATATCTTCATCCCATCCTGTGTTGTGTATAAATTATAGCTGCGCTCCCTGTTAGATTGGGAATTCATTGCCCACTTTAATGGATGTGAGCTCCATTTTAGTCCATATCAACACATCACCTACACATCTTCTGACCTGGGCTACAGGAGGAGCAGCTGCACTGTGGAATACGGTTGCATGGAGTTGTCCCTCTGACTCACTGAAATTCAGGTAGAGGAGCCCTGGGTAGGGAATAGGGACACTATATCAGAGAATGCAGTTTTAGCTGCTTATTTAATTTTTTAAAC
The DNA here is from genome assembly GCA_031769625.1 of Taudactylus pleione. Classification (NCBI taxonomy): domain Eukaryota; kingdom Metazoa; phylum Chordata; class Amphibia; order Anura; family Myobatrachidae; genus Taudactylus; species Taudactylus pleione. Next base: position 859,250 of record JAUIMM010000422.1, read on the forward strand.
CATATCCTCTAATTTCACATTTTGAAAATATGTTTATGTGAATCTTAGCTGAGGAGTTTGTGATGTCATTATGTTTAATATATTATGTACATAATTTAGCACTTTGTTGTGGTCTTGTAGTCGGCATGCATTTTTTTATTGCTAACTTTTTGTTATTAAATTGTAAAATTGTGGAGTTTCCACTTACAGTGTCACAAGATTTCTTCTTCAGGGTCCATAAAGTCCAAAGGATCTAAGTTTGGGTGTGTAGTGGAAACGATACCCCGCCTTCAGCCACAGGCATTTCGTTTTTTTGTTTGGTGTGGCAAGGTGCACCTGTTGTACAGCAGGACTGCTTAGGCAGCCCCTGGGTTTTTTCTTTTATGATTTATTTAAGTTTTTTTAACTACTGAGTTTAGCCGTACCAGGCACCATTAATGACGCAGGCACTGCAACTCCTACTACCTCTGCCGGCAGCAAAACACCAATACCGCTATATGCCCTGAGTTTTTCAGCGTGTCTCAGTGTGGCTTAACTCGTGCCTCTGTGTTGGACTGCAGTCAGGCATGGAGATGACAGGTAAGTGCGCAGCAGTCCTGGCATCCGATGTAGGAGACATATCGGGTGCAGCTGCGGGTGAAAGCCTTGTGTGATGTTTCCTCACTAAGGCGGCCAGGTCCTTATTGTCTGTTGCCAGGGATGGGTAGTAGAGGCACTAGAGCGCACTAGTAAGTGTCTACTACTATGACTATGCCAGCATTCCCATGCCGCCAAAATTGCACCTCCCCAACCCAGTCGCAACTTCTGGTATGGATTTCAGCATCTGGGCCCTCATTCAGAGCCGTTCGCTATTTGCGGTCGTTCGTTTAAAAACAAGGGGTGGCTATTCAAATGATCCATACGCACATTGCAGTCTGTTCACACCTCTAAGTCTGAACGAACGAGCAAAACATACGCTCGTTTATTTGTTAAAAACGCCCCCTGGCCGCTCGCACCATACGTCATGTCCGCTATTTATTAGATTAATCGAGTACATCGACCAGCGTATGAACTGCTCGCTATTCTTGTGGTTGGTGTTTGCTACCACAAATTTGCGAGCAGTTCTGGCTATAAAATAACCCAGTGACGTGGACAATGACGCTGCTGTTTTAAATATACACACCCATAAAACGCCCGTTTTGACCTTTAAGCACGCCTGCGTTCGGATCTCCACTCCCCATTTTCAAGCACCTTCCCCTGTTACCACCCACATACGCCTCATTCTGTCACTCAAAATAGCAGGCACTCGCAATTTAGCGTACAAACGATTTTCGGCCGCACTGACTGGTTCGCGCATGCGTACTAAAAACCGTACGCATGCGCAGATGTGCAAACATCGCTCGGAACGAGCGTACTGCCGCTAACGAGCGGCTCTGAATGAGGGCCCTGGTTTGCTATATTTGCCCACCTCATGGTGAGATGCTCACAGATTGCATTTGCATGTGTACTGTGATAGCTGTTGGTCTCAGAGGTTGGTCTGTCTCCCTGTATACCTCTCCTTTGGGTCTAGTAAATAGCACTCTGTACACTTCCATTACCCCTGCAGGGCTGGTCAGTTGATAAAAAGTCCAAAAGCAATTGTGCATATTTATGCATTGTATGTGACTTTAAAGCTAGCTGCTGTATTTGTACACCCCTTTTATTTCCAAACTGTCAGTTATACCTATCACTGTGTTTCTCCTCATCCCTGAGGGTGTGGGGGGTTTCATTGATAAGGGGTCACATTGCATTTATACTGTACACCTTATACCATTTATACATTTGTCATGTCTAAAGGTGTAGGTGAGAAGGATGATATGTTAGTACTAAGCTCATGTGTGTCTTGTCTGGCAGGCCTGTCTGAGAAGGATGTTAACCAGGATTGATTGTGTAGCCACTGTTTTAAACAGTTATCTGTTCAATCCAGTACATCTAGGGCTCCAGCGCTAGAGCCACCCAGGTGGTATCAGGTTTTATCACACTTAGTGGACAAAATCGCAGAAGCATGGGCTCCGGCTGCAGTATTTCCTCATTCTATGATGTATTCACAGCAGTTGCATCCTTTTATATTTATGCCCCCCATGAATCCTGTTGGGTTTATTCTACTGCTCACTCTAGTCAGAGTATGTCACCATCTATAGCTCCTTGTGTCAGGCATTGTCACTCTATTTCCAGTCTATCGGAGCTACCTACAACATAGACTGGGCTACACAGCAATATCATCACAGACAGCTGCACAGCATGAGGTATTGTGATTACACCTCTTGTGCCCTTCTGTCATGCTGGACTATTTGACTGACTACTAGCCACAAGCGGACCAATTACTTCAGAAGATCCACTAGACCGCAGCCTCAAACCGGTTTGTTATACTGGAGGATCACAGCCGCACAGAGAACATTTCCATCTCTCGCACATAGGTTCCCCAACATGGGAATCCATCTAGCTTGCTATCGCATATTAGAGCTGCTCCCATATCATTGGACTCTCAACATATGGTGAGCATACAACGCTTATTATACCAATCTGATTGATTAAGATCCAAATCAGGGTGACAGCATTATCTATCATATTCCAGCCCCAGTAATTGTTATATCATCCCCCCACCTACTAAGCATTGGTGGACAAGGTTCAAGATGGATGGTTCAGGAAAGTAGGAAAGTCTCCTACCAATAAATATCTTGGAGGTTCGTGCAGTGCATAGAGCGCTCATACTGGTGCAGGACCTCCTACAGGGCAGGCCTGTCCAGGTCCAGTCTGACAACATGACAGCAATGGACTACATAAACCATCAAGGAGGCACACAAAGTCTGGCAGCCATGAGGGAAGTGGCAGAAATTCTGCTGTGGGCAGAATGCCATCTTCAGGCAATCTCTGCAATAATCATCCCAGGTAATCTCTACTGGAAAGCAGATTTTCTAAGTCACCAGGTCATACAAGCTGGAGAATGGGCTCTTCATCCAGATGTCTTTCAACTCCTGGTGGACAAGTGGGGAGTACTGGACATAGACCTAATGGCATAACATCACAACTACATTGTACAGATCCAGAACAAGGGACCCCTCAGCCACCTTCGTGGATGCTCTGGCAGTGAGATGGGAATTCAGGTTAGCATACCTATTTCCTTCAATCTCCCTCCTCCCAAGGGTCATCAGAAAGTTCAAGCAGGAAGGTGGCTGGATAATACTAATAGCCAATACCTGGCCCAGGAGGCATTGGTTCTTCGACCTGACATGTCTATCCATAGACCAGTGGTTCCCAAACTTTTTTGAATCATGGCGCCCTAAAGTATCAGCATTGTTTTCACAGCACCCCTAAGTTTAACTTTGTTCTTGAGAAAGTCAGAAAAAAATGTAAAATTGTAAAGTGAAGTAAATTGTGCTTGCCTGTCATGCTTAGGTTCAGTTATGTAGTGGAGGACTGATTTGCACTTCTGTTTGTTCACATATTTACAAAACATTGACAATAAATAATTTGATTTGATGCTGGACCACAAACTTGAGGCACCCCTGCAAGTGTCCCGAGGCACTCCATGGTGCCACGGCACACAGTTTGGGAACCACTACCATAGACAGTCCACTTTCGGTGACTCTATGGACAGATCTGCTAGTGCAGGCTCCCTGCCTATATCAGGATTTACCACGGCTGGCTTTAACAGGATGGCTGTTGAGTCTGCTGTCTTCAAGGCCAAAGGTTTTTTGGCCTCTTTAATTCAGACGATGCTGAGGGCAAGGAAGCCTGCTTCCACCCGCAATCTATTACATAATTTGTAATTCATTTTTTTCTTTGGTGTTCTCACAGATAATGTGGCCCTAAGATCTTCAAGGTCGCGTGAATACTTGCTTTTCTTCAGGTGGGATTAAACTTAGATCTTCACCTGGCTACCTCGAGAGTTCAGGTTTCTGCATTGTCAGTTCCAATTCAGAATTGCCCATCTGCCTTATGTTAGAACATTCCTGCAGGGGATTTTCTGGCTGCAACCTTCATTTTTCCCCTCGGTGGCACCATGAGATTTGACTTTGGTTCTCAGGGCATTGCAGATGGCTCCCTTTAAACCTTTGGATATGATGGACGTAAGATGGTTGACAGCGAAGACACTTTTTCTCCTCGCTATTGCCTTGTAGAGTTTCTGACTTAGCAGCTCTGTCATATCGCTCTCCATATTTGATTTTTCATCAACATAGAGCTGTCCTCCATATTAAGGTGGGTTATCTTCTTAAGGTGGTTTCCCATTTCCATATAGATGAGAAGGTTGTAGTTCAGGCCTTTCAGTATTCAGACCTGTCTACAGGTGAAGCTTCCCTGGATGTTGTTCGAGCCCTTCATATTTACATGGATCGTACAAGCTCCATCAGGAAATCAGATTTGCTCTGTGTTCTATGGGTTTCACAAATGAGGCTGGCCAGCAAACAAACAGATTTTGGCTTGCTGGCTGCATATGACTATTTCTCAGGTCTATACACAGGCTGATCTCCCTGTCCCAAACAATGTGACAGTACATTCTACTCTGTGAGCCTGTCATGCTTGGTTAGACATGGCACCTCGACTGAACAGCTGTGCAATGCAGCCACTTGGTCTTCTGTCAATACTTTTATCAAATTATATGCATTTTATACTTTTGCCTCCCAGAATGCTTCCTTTGGCTGGCAGATTCTCCTCTCTGTGCAGGAGCGTCCCCACCCTTAAGGGAACTGCTTTAGGACATCCCCAAGGTAGATCTTGTGGACCCTATGGACCCTGAAGAAGAACATTTGAGTTATGGTATAACATACCTCAGTTAACTCTTTTTTCATCAAGTTCAATAGGGTCCACAGGGCAACCACCCTGATGCACCTGGTCTCAGTTGGGATCTGTTCTTTTGCTTTTTTTGTATCACTGATTCCCTCTTTGTATGTTGAGTGTTTCTTGTGTGAGATGTACTTCCTTCTCCACTTTTCGCCTCTTGCCATTTGTTTACAAACTGAATGCCTGTGGCAGAGGGTGGGGTATATAGGGAGGAGGACCAGTGCATGTTGGGAGCTTCAAAGCTGGAAGCTGTTTGGTGCAATGGGTCATTTCCACTACATACCCCAAGGTAGATCCTATGGAGTCTATGGACCTCGAAGAAAAAGAGTTAACTGAGGTATGTTATACCATAACTCTAATTTTTTTTACAAATAAATACAGAATAACACACTGCGCTACAACTTACAGTGTCACAAGATTTTTTATGAATTAGAAAAGAATAACACACTGCTCTACCACTGACAGTGTCACAATATTTTTTACAAATACACTGTGTTTTCCACTTACAGTGTTACAATATTTTTACAAATACACTGCATTTCCTCTTACAGTGGAACAATATTTTTTCTGAATATACTGCGTTTTCCACTTACAGTCACAATATTTTTACTAATATACTGCGTTTCCACTTACAGTATGACAATATATTTTACGAATACACTGCGTTTCCACTTACAGTGTGACAACATTTTCGTGCAGTTTTATATATATATATACAATTCTCAGAAATAAGGGGCGCACTTGAAGTAGGTAATTTTTCTTTATCTTTATTCCAGCATCATAGCGCACAATTAGCTTATTGGCATTACAATCCCCCTATGGATCTTTGTCAAGATTAACTAATTGTACCCTATGATGTTGGAATAAAGATTTTTTGCCTACTTCAAGCCTGGAGAGAGCACCCCTTATTTCTGGGCATTGTATGGTACCCCTGGCAACAAGGATATGGAGCAGAAATCCAGCAGACATTAACAGAAATGGATATGAACACACACATCACACCCATATATGAGTATGTATATATATACATATATATATATATATATATATGTATTCAGTAAATGGTTTGTACAATGTCCTATTTTAACATATATTTAAATTATATGGGGTACCTTTGGTGTGCTACAACTTTGAATAATAATTGAATAGGAGAAATTTCCACCACCACTTAGGGGGATTTATTGCAATATTAACTGTTGGTCAAACACAACCTTCTAGTTACTCTTCAAATCACCATTTGTTTATGTTTTGGGTATTATACATAAAATAAAAGCCCTGTGGCAGCCCATAATTCTTATACCTGAATATTTTATTCTTGATATATTAACAGAGGTAAAAATATATAAAACAATTTACAATACAAATCAATATCTACATAGCATAAAATAACTTTTAGTAACCTTCCGCAGTAATGAAGTATAGATGGTATCTGTCACTTACACCCTTATGGGTATGAGCTCTTAGGTGGACCTATCATGTGATAGGTGCAGGTGTTTCAAAGTGATGACCCTACGCATTTCATCTACATACAGGACTTCTTCAGGGGTAAATACTTTAAAAAACAGAACATATGGTGATAAATACAATTGCATATTTACAGTATATAATAGATATATACATAGTCATGTACAGTAATCGAATTAATATTTATACAACATGAAGACAGAAGAGAAGGTTCATGTAACGGAAGTTTATCCAATCAAAGGTTTAACAATGGCTACCGACAACAGACACATAGTAAAAGTACATACCAAAAATGGAACTGGTCTGAATTAACACTCAATAATTTGGAACTGGTTAGAACAGTCAGTAGTATAAGCTTTTTTTTCATCGCTTGATAGGGAGAAATTCCTAGAAAGGCTCTTAGAATCCTAATTGGAGATGTAGACAATTAATATTACATTATAAGATTTGGTATTTATTTTCAATATAGTCACATGTTGAGAGAAATTTTTTTAAAAGAATTTCATGAAAATTAAGTATATACAAGGTGGTTCTTATAACCCGTATATTGTAGTGATTGGGTCTAAATACCCCTCAATAACATAAGTTTATTTTCTGTCCCTTAGTTGCAAAGGGACCAAAAAATGTCTCTCCAAAATGTATATAAAAAGTAGAATATTCATACTACTTTATAGAAACTAATGTTAATTTTCAATATATTCATTAGAAAAATAGGATTAGTACATACCAAGTAGTCTCTTATAACGAGTTTACTGAAACAATTAGATGGATGTTTCTCAACCAATAAATGTAACCTAGTGTATAATGCACAGTATTGTACCTTTGTTATTCTAAGTATATTTAATTTAATGACATCATAAACATCCATATTTATTTAATGAGAAGGATACATACAGATTCCTTAATAGCAATTTAAATATGAAGACATATCATATACTCCCAATGTGTAAAAACGATGAGTTCCAAGCAAGCGTTAAAACCTAATGTGAAGGATAATAGTATTATATGAATGAAATTCCTCCCTTAGTGGGTTATTTGGTTTTCTCTAAGGGGCAGCGATAGTAATTCAAAAGTATGTATCTATTATCAACATATATATAATATATTGTGACTATACTGTAGGGGTATGTATAGCCCATAACAGATATTTAGAAACCATATAATTATAATGCATGTTAATACATTTGTACACATAAATGTTATACACATAATTATAATGTGTACTTCACATTTCCAAGCATAGACCCAGTATCTTAGTTACTTATACAGGAGGATCCATACATAATACTGCATAGTTTATATATCCATATTTACAATAGTATATAACAGAGTTTATAAAAGATAAGTATTTAACAAAGGCTAGTGTAGTCCGTATAGCCATAGTTTACAATTAGAGTTTCCAAAAATAATCTTTAACAAGGGCTAGTAAAAAGGCTTTTATATAAATGTATTTATTATATATTTCACTTGATTTCTTTTTAAACCAAACTCCTAACTTTTATAGATTTTTTTTGTATCTTTAAATATAATACAATTTAGATTAAAACACAATTATATTTAAAGTAAAATGTCTACATATTTTGGTATACTATATTAATTTATGTCAGTTTTCCTAAACTCATCATCTGTATTTGACAAAAATAAGACCATAATTTTTTGTAAAAAAAAAAAACCTTTAAGGTCCATACTCCTAATTGCATTTCCTGTGGTTTTTGCAGCCATAAAATATACTTCAAAATACAGTGGTTCAGTAGATAGTTAAGTTAATCTATATGCAGACATGAACCAGGGAAACAAAGGTTTACCTATTTACTCTGCTTGATTTGTACAGATTATTATCCAGGGTCATTGTAATCAGCCCATGTCTCCTAACTGTTTGGAAAGGCATTTCAAAAACAATAGTGAGATAATTAGCATGTTCATGTCCAATAGTTAGATTGGCATCATTCATATTTTACAACCTTTAATTAAATAATATATTTACTTCACATATACTTAGCTACATTTACCAGACAATCTCCGGAACTACATTCAATAAACTGTGTTATACCTTGACAATCTCCTATAGTTTAGTAAGTGCACAGGATAACAAGATTGAAGAAAAGTTTTTCAGATGACCTGCCCTCTAATACCTTAGATTGACAAATAAATAGTTCTTGTATTGATTTCTGAAGTGAGCAATATTCAAATTATTATTATTGCATTATATTAACATCTTGACCATTCCATAAATGTGACATATAATGTTATATAAGAGGTTTAGGTAGCAATATATAGTTAATACTTCAAAATATTATTGATCATGATGAATAAGGATAGAGAATATGACACCATTCTATACCTATTTAATATATTATAATTGCTATGATGACCTGATGCTAGATTTGTAATCTGCATATTTAATTAAGGTTAAATATAAAACATATTGTTATTTGAATTTGTCAAATAAATTAAGCACATTGTATGGCTAATAAGGTGCACAAATCTTGTTTGGGAGCATAGGTGGTATATAAGTAATTGCTATGAGTTATAGGATAGTTAAGATACAATAAAATATTAAAATAGATTAATAACAAAGGAAATATAACAAAATTGCACAGTAAAGAATGCATTAATAATTATATTCAATCTAGATCAAATTACAAGTAAATAATGGTATATTTTGGTTACCTAATATATGGCTAGGAACATAGGCCCTCATTCAGAGGCAGTCAGAGGATGCAAGCGGTCGCTCAGAAACTGGGCGGCCGCTTGCATCCTGACCGGCCGCCTCTGTTTCGGTCGTTAGGCTGTGGGTTTAAACCCAAAGCTCTAATGACCGCTAGGTTGATGGTGGCGATGGTCAAGGACCATCGTGACAACCGGGGCTTACGACGAGACCCTAGGGTAGGGTCTCACTTGTCGTAAGCCCCAGAGAGCTTCTGGCTCTGTCAGAGCCGGAAGCTCTCCACTGACATCACTAGTGATGTCAGTGGGGCCTCCCCCAAATGGCAGGCATTCCCATGGGGACGCCTCCGTTTGGGCTGCCACCCCCCCGGCCCGCCTTCCAAACTGTCAATCAACATCGACAGCTCGCCCCCTTTGGAAAGAGACCCGCTACGACCGGCGCTGTAGGTCATAGCGGGTCTCACGCATGCGTACGAAGGAGCCGGCTACCTCGTGCGCATGCGCACGGGACAAACATCGAGGCAGCCGTGTGGTCGTAGACCGTATGGCCGCCTCTGAATAAAGCCCATACTGTAATCAAAAAGGAAAGGCAATATGTTACTATTATCACACACAAAGTGACACATTATTTTGGGCCAGATTTTTGTTAATAATTTGGAGCAAGGGACACCCCACTCTTCCTGTTTGGATATCTATGTATAATTTTTTTAAAAAGAGGGCACTCCATTGATCTGCTCTTACAAGTAAACTAATCAATTTTCATTTAAACATAGCTTTTCAGCGGAAGCCTCCACCATTATGTTTTTATTATTATAACAATTCTAACACATGGGATATCAAAATTATAGATTTTTTTTGCACACATATTCATTTAATGAAAAATCTATCTATAGCATAATTTAAAGTTAATGTATTATGCATGTTGGTTGTGTCTATATGAAATGTATATAGTAAGTAACTTACATAAAAAATAATAATTAAAATTTTTGATTAAAAAAAATATTTAATTTTAAATATCTTCTGTTTTTATTTATAACATATAATGGTATCAAGTTTAAGCTATTTCATTGGTCACTCATGATTTAAATACTTATTCAATATATTTTCAATGTAATTTTTAATTATCAGTAAATTCACATGATAATGTTTCTATTCAGCAGAACATGTCTGCAAACCATATACTCCTAAACACATTTTGCAGCTGTGACATTAACAATCATGTAACAAATATAATTAGGTATTTTCAGTCAATCCAAAGAAGCCACTCCATTGTATTCTATGCTCTCTCCAATTGTCATTAATACAACCAACTGACTCATTGGAGCCAACACAATTGCACTTTAACTAGCAATTAACAAAGATTCAGCGGATAGTTATGCCATTTTACAAAACACTTTTCATTTATTGTTAGAATATATACAGACTGCTAACATCTCAATGCATTTGAAATATATTTATTTATTTAACATTAAATATTTTTTTACTCAATTTGTAATCCTGTGTAAATTGTATACATATACAGATGTAAGAGAAATCAGAACTTAACTTTTTATAGAACAACAGTTTTTAGCAGCTGCAACCAAAAGGAAAATGCAGATTCATTTGTATTTGATATTGTGTCTATTGTTATCTTTAGGATTCTTCCATTTGCCGAGCAGTTATCCATGCTGGACTACTTACCAATGATGGGAGACAAGTGACAGTGAGGAAGACTCAGGGCCAGACTAGTTATAGTGGATCCACAAGGAATGGAATAACAACCAGTAACTATGGAACTTGGTCTGGGTCTTTTATAATTCTACAGCATGGTATTCCTCTACCAAGTAATAGTGAGAGACATACTATGGGATTTGCAGCATTCTGCTCACAGTATATAGCACTGATGTAATTTTGAGAAATGAAAACATTGCTGTATTGTACCTTGGTATTAATTAGTAATGTTTGTGACCACTTGCTGTTACTACACAAATACTTTATATTATGACTCAAATTTAGTTTTTTATGTACATTACCACTGCATTGGTTCTCTAGTAAGTATCTGAAAGTATCTGAATATATATTAAAAATATACCTTACTGCATGATTATCTGCAAACAGTTATACTTATTGAAGTTTAAAAAGTGTATATTTAGCATGTGCTTTATGGTAAAAATAATATACTGTAAAATATATTATTTATTTACATAGTATGGAAAATGAGGCACATGGTAATACTTAAAACTTTAAGGCACAAGGGGCTATACAGCCTCATATGACACTCAACTGGGATAATATACAGGTCTCCAAAATAAATAATGTTGACATACTCAAATCAACATGAATGACCATGACACCATCCCAAAAAGCTGCCTGCAGGGTACATTGGTACTTGCAGATCAACATCAGCTGGAGAGCCATAGACGACCACCCATTGTCCTACAATTCAGAGACTGATAGTATAGTCCTCATTGCTATGAAAGATGTTTTTGCAATTGCCAATATCAACTTTTAGTTTGGCATTATTTAGATTACTGTTAGGTACTGGGCAAATGGAAAAATCATTCACCCTTCCCCTCTAATAGGCCATCAGAAGCTCACAAATAGAATACAAAGCATTTATCAAAAAATACATTGTTTTACTTAGCTTTGATGAATAAGGATAGCATCCAAACAATAGAGTCTGTATCTGTGCACACATCCCAGTTACCATGTATCCTCAAATTAGAGACCAATTCACTTCTAATATAAACTTCACACATTACTTCACATAATGAAGTTTCAACCCTACACATTTTAGATACTTTCCAATCATAAAAAGAGATAATTATGATTTAATACATTTAGGCAGTTGATTGCAGCAGACTCTAATTATAAAATATGAAAACAATGTGGCATTAACACTACATAAAATGCTTAAATTATAAATCTATATTGTTTATATTCAAGCACAATAAAGAACAGAATGTAATTTATATCCAAGGATTTCAATATAAAAAGAAAATATTCACTTATTCTCTGATATTGGAAATGCATACTTATAGTTAAATAAATATTTTTTTTATTTATAACAAAATTGTATCAAGGTTAAGCTGGGTACTCACTGGCCAATATATTGGGCGATCAATTGATCGGCCAATATATCGTGCCCCTGTTGGCCAGTGTGTACAGACAATATGTCTGTGAACAACTTTGTTCACAGACATATCGCATTGGCTGTGCTGCACAGCCAATGAACAGATATGTCTGCAGACTTATCTGTCCATTGGCAAGTGTGTACAGGCGATCAGCCAATCGCCTGTACACAGGGGTGCAGAGAGAGTGGGGGGAGCTGTGAGCGGGTACTACTTACCCCACTCCGGCACAGCTCCCCATCCCCAGCAGCCCAGCACACGCTGCCTATGTGCTGGGCTGCACTCAGAGACTTTCCGAGGCTGCTAAAGCAGCAGCCCAAACAGTCTCCTATGCCAAAGGGGGGAGTGATCATGCTGATCGTGCCCCCCATTGGCTGTGCACCGGGCTGAGGGGCACACAGCACCCCCCTCCCCAGCACCGCAAATGTATTTATTTATTTTTTTCCGAAGGGGACGTGGTCACACATTCCGCGATTAGGCCACACCCCCAGCCACTGGGACTCGCTGCAGCACAGATGATGGTCGATCAGTGTTTATGAATGACCATAATCTGCAGATATATCTGCAGATCACTCAATCTGCAGATATATATTTCAGGTGTGTACCCACCTTTAGTCTATTTTCATTGGTCACTTATGATATAAAGGCTTTTAAATAATTATTTTTTAGAATAGTATATAAAAGTATTTCAAAGTAATTTTTTGTTATCAGTAAATTCACCTGAGCATAGTTTCAAAGCATATACTTCTAAACACATTTTGCAGCTTTGACATCAACAAATCATGTAACAAATATAACTATGTATCTTCAGTCTATCCAAAGGAAAACACTCCATTGTATTCTAAGCTCTCTCCCATTGTCATTAAAGACAAGCCAACATACTCATTGGAGCCAACACAATAGCACCTTCTCTGGTAAACAACAAAGATTCAGTAGTTATTATGCTTGTTTAAAGATAATATCTTTCCGTGTATTGTTAGAAAGAATATATACAGAATAATAACATCTCAGACAATTCTAAATATATTTAAACATTTTAATTGTACATTGCTTACTAAAACTATAAATATAACAGCATAAACATTGGTGATGTGTTATTTATCTTTATAATAGAAGCACAAAAACCTATGCTATCAGTGTATAAAAAAATAGATATAAATGTATAGTATATTCATATAGGGTGTGTACATATCTCTGTGCCATAATTAGGGGTGTGTGTCTGGTGATGCCACACAGAACACAGGTTCTCTGGGGAACCACCACTGCTCCATGACTCTTGTCTTTGGCTAGCAGGGAGCTGCTGCAATGCTGCTGTTCCATCCTTAAGATGCTCCAGACAGGTACCCTAGAGCACATACAGCCATTCAGAGTGTCCTCAGGACGCTCCTGTCAGCACTGCACCTAACGGTGCCGGCCTATAGGAATTGACTGTAAGTGGTGGGCTCCCCCACTTCCCCTCTTGATGAGCCCCATTCCAGCTTTTGTCTAGCACTACTCCCCATACCCTGTGCTTGTGCAGTAGGATGCAGCCTCTGCCCTGTTCCTTAGCTCTGCTCTCAATTATCCTTCAATGTGAGTCTTCTGGAGCTTTTTTATGTCAAGTTCTGTTGTGCTTCATATACAGACTCAGGTGCACTTAGATATACAAGTGTTGCATATCCAATTAATCAGCACAGTCTCCTGGTGTGTCCTAGTCACATTGCCTGATGCTAGCAGAGTAGCATGGGACCTGGTGGCTCACTCACACAAGGCAAGTCACTCTGCATGGCATATTGAGACTAGGTGTATAAGGACACATCTGTATAGTACCGTAGTTATATTTCACTGATTGCAAATGAGAGAGAATAATTGTTAGTTATTTGTTATCCTATGAGCATAGGGCCTGATTCAGTCCCGCTTGCAAGCGGGTTGATGGTGGGGCATTATGCACACGTGGTGTGCACAATGTGCATGTGCAAGCCCCGAGCAAGTAAGAAATTCACTCGCTCTGGGGCTTTCTACAAACGGGCTGGCTGTCGATGTTGATCAACAGCTCACCCCATTTTGTAGGCAGGGAGGGGGGGTGGCTGGCCAAACGGAGGCATTCCCAAAGGAATGCATGACATTTGAGGGTGGCCCTTTTAGAGCCAGAAGCTTACTGGGGCTTGCAGCAGACCAGACCCTACCACAAGGGTCTCGTCACAAGCCCGATGGTCACGATGGTCGTGACCATTGCGACCATCACCTGGCCACTCGCAAAAGCTGTAGGTGGTCACCCACAGCTTAGCAAGTGGCCAGGAGGCCAGTTTATTAAAAAAAAAAGCGGCCGCACTGATTCAGAGTGAGTGCTCGCATTTTGCGAGCGGCGCTGAATCAGGGCCATAGTCCACAAAATAGCAGAATTCAAATAAGGAAACAAAAAACAAGTTCTTACATTCACTCAAATGTGTAAATAAAAAGTTTGTGAAACAAATTGCTATAATAATGATACATTGTAATGTGTCCACAAACAGAATGGATAATGTGATGTTAGTGCAAGATGAATGTCAAAGGAAGAAGGTTAAATAGAAACATTGGCAGTTTCTTTCAATGGCAAAATGGGCTGGAAAATTAACCCATATCATCAGGAGTTCTACTAGAAAAATTGATTACATCCTAAACAGATCTGGATTAAGATTTGTGGGGGCCCCAAGGTAATACGTTTGTGGGGGCCTCTAGCAATAAAATTATATAATACCACACAGTACCCCTCTTATTCACATTATGTCAGTGTGCCCCTAGTTTAAACATTATGCCATACAGTATGCCCAGTATATCACACAATACCTACCAGTTTATCAGAGTGTCCACATTATCCCACACAAACTCTTAGTATTATTATTATGCAACACACTGCCACCATTATGCCACACAATGCTGCCAGTATTAATATTATGCCCCAAAGAGCCCACTCATTATGCCACACAATGCCTTTAGTATTAATATTATGCCCCACAGAGCCCCTCCATTGTGCCACACATTGACTTTAGTATTAATATTATGTCCAGTTTTTCCCAATTTGCCACACAATTCAGAATAGATTGCCCTTTTAAGCAATCATATGTGGGGTTAGGCAGTCTTCTTCATGGAGCATGGATGTAGAGAGCAGTTGTAGAGAGTGGCCATGAACTCCTGAATGGGGGGCATGAAAAATGCAAAAAATATTATGTGCAGTGTTGCAAAGCTGTAAAGGGAGTGCCTGCAGCTGCACATGGGGTACAGCAGCTGCTGTACCCACAGAATGGCCCACCCCCTTCTCGCTCTCTGCCCTTGACTTTGCTACCTACTTTACAACTAAAATTGACTCCATACATCAGGATATCATATCCCACCAGTCCCCCTGCTATCCACCTTCTCCTTTCCTGGATCACCCCTCCCCATCCATTTTACCAACTCTAACATACTTCTTCCCTGTATCTGGAGAGGAAGTCATGTCCTTCATCCGGTCTTCACCCCCTTCCACCTCCCCCTTGACCCTATCCCTTCTCGTCTCCTCTGCTACCTCTCTCCTTCTGCCTGCTCCCATCTTGCCCACCTCCTTAATCTCTCCCTATCATCAGGCACTGTCCTGTCTGCATTCAAACATGCCCTTGTCTCCCCCATTCTTAAAAACCTACCCTTGATCCTAACACTCTCTCAAACTACCGTCCCATCTCTCTCCTCCCTTTTGCCTCCATGCTCCTTGAGCATGTTGTTTACAAGCACCTTACCACCTTTCTTTCCTCCCACTCCCTCCTTGACCCTTTTCAGTCTGGCTTCCATTCTCTCCACTCCACTGAAACTGCCCACACAAAAGTCAGCATTGACCTCCTTGCTGCTAAATCCAAAGGCCACTACTATCTATTCATTCTCCTTGACCTCTCTGCTACTATTGACACTGTGGAAGAGCCTCTCCTTCTTCAAATCTTTCACTCCCTTGGTCAACGTGACACTGCCCTCTCCTGGCTATCCTCCTACCTCTCTGACCAATACTTCTCTGTCTCCTCTTTTGACTCCTCCCCCACAGCCTCTTACAGTAGGTGTTCCCCAAGGTTCTGTTCTTGGACCTCTTCTTTTCTCACTCTATATGTCCTCACTAGGTGTACTCATCAGCTCATTTAACCTCCAATATCATCTCTATGCTGATGATACTCAGATCTACCTTTCCTCCCCTAACCTCTCCCCATCTCTACTCACATGTATCTTCAACTGTCTCTCTGCCATCTCTTCCTGGATGTCCCAGCGATTTCTTAAATGTAGGCCTGTATTCAATTCCAGGTGAAAACCCGTTATTGATGATAAATATTCACCTATCTTATAATTTTCGCCTTTTGTCATTATCCCCATATTCAATTACATTGACTTTTCGCCTGTGCGAAAAGTCAATGTAAAAAAATGGAGATAAGTTTTCTCCATCCTTTAGCTGGTAAAAAAAGTGCAGAATTAGGGTTAGGGGTGCAGGCTTAAAAAAAAAGCCTGCACCCCTCGGAATGGACCCTAAAATCAATGTGTATCAAAAAAAGTTTTAAAAAAAAATCGTGACACCACAAAAAAATATTAAAAATTTTGGGGTTAAAAAAAAAGTGAAGACACTTGTAAAATAGCTAATAGCTAAATTCAATCCATAGGAATTCCCATATATGCGGCAGGTGTTTTTTTCATTGTGGGTAGTAGCGGCAGGTGCATATTTGAAGAAGTTTTCAAAATCATTTTAGGGACTTAAAAATATGCTTGCACCCATTTTCATGTACCCCAAATTTGATGGCCATAGTTATTTTTCCCCAAAATAATTGCTAAATGCTCTTCTGCATCACCTTCTTCAAAGCCGCAATAATGCACCTGACACGGCTATTTAAAAACCCGACTTCCCTTCAGCAGGCAAAAATGGGGGTACACATAGTGATCCCCCATGTCTGGACATCCTTAGGGGTGTGATAGGATGCTTTCCCAAAAATGTTCTATTGTTTTGCAGCTCCCAGTTTCTCCAGGTTCCGTTTTCGCGTCCTTTGAAATTTAATACGGGAAATATCGGGCATGCGCACGATACTTTCCCACTAGAAAACTGGCGAAGGAGGCAAGAAATCCAGCAGGCAAAAAGTCTGGACTTTTTGCCTCAAATTGAATATGGACCTTAATATGTCTAATACTGAGCTGATTATTTCCCCACCCCCTAACATAACCAAACTTCCCACCATTTATTTATCAATTGATGGCACAACTATCTCCTTTAGCCCCAAAGAGTGCTGTCTTGGAGTTATACTGGACTCCACCCTCTCCTTCAAACCACATATCCAGAATTTCTTGCAGTCCTGTCATTTTCATCTTAAAAATATTTCCAAGATTAGACCCTTTCTAACCCAGGATATCACTAAAACCCTCATACACTCATTGGTCATCTCCAGATTGGACTACTGTAACATTCTCCTTTCTGGCATCCCCAACTCCCTTCTCTCACCTCTCCAGTCTGTCTTCAATGCTGATGCACAGCTCATCTTCCTCTCAAAATGCTCTACATCTGCCTCACCTCACCTACAAGCTCTCCAGTTGCTCCCCTTCCCTTTTAGTACCCCATTTAAGGTTCTCACACTCACTTAAGAAGCCCTCACCCATTCCTCTCCCATTTACATCTCAGATCTCATCTCACTTCACTCTCATGTCTGCCTTCTTTGTTCAAAAAATGCACACCACCTCTCATGCCAATTGATTACTTCCTCCCACTCCCACTTCCAAAATATTACCTGCACTGCTCCCCACCTTTGGAACTCTCTCCCTCTTCCCATCAGACTCTCCATCTCTCAAAAATCCTTCAAAGGGGCTCTTCAAGCTTTCATCTTAACTTGCTGCTATAAACTCCTTCCTCCCTGCCTACCCCATCTTTGTCACACCTTTTTGTCTATGCCTCCCATTTAGAATGTAAGCTCTTATGAGCAGGGCCCTCTACCCTCTTGTTCTCTTCCTTACTATACTTTCATCTACTTCTTACTCCCCACTAGGGCACCTAACACTTGGTTACTTTGCTTTGTTGCTTATCTGGGTGTTATGGTCACGAATGTAGCAATGTATATTATCCATGTCCTGTATTGTATTGTACTGTAAGTCACTGTAAGTCAACCTATTTGTTTATGTACTTTGTAAGGTGCTGTGGAACACTTGTGGTGCCATATAAATACATAATAATAATAATAATAATAATAATAATAATAATAATAATAATAATAATAATAACTTGATGGCAGGGAGCATGTATACTCAGGAGGAAGTCTCTCCCCATAGGTGCCAACTGCTGTTAGTGGGACTATGTTATCTGTAGAAGGCACCCTACCTCCTGCAGATCATAGTCCTACCCATAGCAGCTAGCACCTATGAGGATAGACTTCCTCCTTAGTGCACATGACCCTAGACCTCATGTCCCCTCCTTTCTACTGCTGTACAGGGGGCTTTGGTAGCCGCACTGGGGACAATGTTCCTTTTAGCTGCTCAAGCCAGGCTCCTGCTGGGCCCCTCCAAAAAGCCCAGGCCCCAATAATTAATACCCCCTCTCTTGGTGCCCCTGTACGGGAAATATTAGATCATCCTGATTATATAGTCTCCTGTAGAACACAATATACCACTTACTAAGTAATAAGTAAATAATATACATTTCCATTATATGCAAAATATAGTAATCAATATGTACAGTAGTCTTCTTAAATGAGATATTGAATAGGGGAGGCACAGAGAAGAGTTACTATGGAGCAGGTAAGTAGGTAACAGACATTTTCAAAAAATGTGTAATTAGGATCATTGTAGTGAGCAATTTTGGTTTATCATATGTTGATACTAGACTTTTTACCATATAACAATATACTATAACAATATAATTGTCTACTACAGTATAACAGATAGAGAAATGTACTTCACTGGAATTCCTAGCTGCCACCTGACTAAAGCAGCTTATTTATGGCTAACATAGATGATACATCCAGAAACAGTGCCGGACGTAGACACCCCCATGGATTCTCCATTCATTGGAACTCATCACAACAGCAGCAATTATTCCTGCTGGATGGCTGATGCTGTTCTGGTGTGTTCATCATTTATTTCTACTGCTTCTGATTTTACAACGCAATGATGGATATTGTACAAACACTGGAGTTTCATGGAGGATATCGACAATGAAAAGGTTGACAATGATTTAGTTGACCCCAAAAGGTTGACATGAAAGAAGGTCAACATGACAAAACAGTACAGAAGGTCGTCAGGTACAAAATGTCATTAATGATATATACAGCCCCCTAGCACTGAAAACCGAGCACTAGTGTGTTAGCTAAAAAAGGAAAAAGTAAGCATGAACAGTATAATAATAAAATTCATAAACAGAATGTTTACAGTCATTTTAGACTTTGGAGAAGGGTAAGACAATAGGAGGTCCAGTGGCTGCTTGGCGAGAGGCCACTTATACCCTGATTGGGCTGTGGTTCCTGCTATAGCCTATCTATCCCTTTCTGAAGGCAGATAGTCATGCTGCATTCCTATTCTTCTCTCAGATTCCAGCAGCTTCTAGTAGGGACTCGGTGATAGCCACATCACTTTCTGATGCCAACAGACATTGGTAATTCTTTGTGTCTCTGGTCGCGATCACTCCAGCTAGTGCCTGCTTGTATGCTCCTACTTCAACCAAAGCATTTCACATCACTAAGGATGCTTTATCAAGAATAGTTGGTTGGATTTAGTATGCTCCTTATTAAGATAATTTTATTGGAAAAAAATAGATATGGCCAGAACCAGAAGTCCAATAAAAAGCAGAAACCTCATGTTCCTCTAAGCCCAATAATAAAAACATTTAAATATTTTGTAAAAATTGTTGGGCTCTCTTCAAATTGAAAGTGATATGTATGAATGCATAAGATGTATATCTAGTACTGATGTTTAAATTTATATAAATGCTTTTAGCTCAATATCTATAATGAGCCCACATGGTTCTAGGGTTTTCAGTTAATTAATCCATCTTGTCTAGTTTTTCTTTCTAGAGGTCATCAGGTCTTCTCCTCTCCATTGGAGGGGGTTGTTTTTTGAATACCGATTAATTTTAATCCTTTTGCACCCTTATTATGTTTTCTGTGAAGTGGGCTGATAAGCTGTGAGTTTTTAGTGCTTTTCTTATATTGTAGAGATGTTCTGAAACTCTATGTCTAATTTTCCATTTTGTTTGGCCTACATACTGGATGTTGGTCAGTTAGGTTTTCTTGTTGTTTAGCTTAAATGTTTACCTGGGATTTCCAGGGGAAGGAGCTATACATTAATGTATGGTGCTATTTAGGTCAGCTCGGGGTGAGTGTGGGCTTATCTGGTGACTTTGTGGTCTTGATAAAGGTCTCTTTTTGACCAAAATGTTGACTGACTCCTTGTACTGATGGACTTGAGTTAATAAATTGTGTCTATTTTTTCAGTATGGTGACTGTCCACTCCTCCTCTGGAGGTATATATAAATATATATATATATATATATATATATATATATATCCACAGTTCTGCCGGCACTCTGAACAATGTTGTGTCAACGTGATCCTGTGCCAGAAACAGAGATCATACACCTTCAAAGACATGAACGGCACTAGGACACAAATATATAGTATAATGCTTTGTATTGTAAAATCAAAGCATTATACTATATATTTGTGTCCTAGTGCCATTTATGTCTTTGGAGGTATATATAAATATATATATATATATATATATACTGTATATAAAAAAAGTCAATGTCAGCCGGCACTCCACAGAGTACACGATTATACTTGCCCTGTTGCCATCCGAGGTATGGTGACCTTAGGTAAAGGAAAGAAAGAACAGCAGCACTCACAGGACTATCAATAAATGATTCTGGACACAGCAGTGTAGTATATTATACGAAGGATGTAGACAGCGCCATAGTAAACCAGTCTTTATCACACAATTTAGCAGAACTCAGTTGTATTTGACACTCCCAATGGATATATTGGGTGTCAGCTCAACCCTAAGTAAAATATAGGCAATGGTAAGTGGCCTAAATAAACAAATTGCAAGACAAAAAATAGGGTGATAGCAACCTCTGGTGTCCCAAGCCTGTTAAAATATAACATCAGTTATATTTAGTAAAAACAAATCAGGCAACAATTACTCCATAAAATATCACAGTAACCATAGGCTAGAAATATATATATATATATATATATATATATATCCTCTGCTTCAAAGTTAGCACTCACACACAATAGGTACAACAAGAGGTTGATCCTCAGTATTCACCCCAATAGGGGCTCCACAGCAATAGTTGTAAATAAAAAGAGTGCACTCACCAGAGCTTACAAAAGAAGAAGAAATGTTTTATTCACATCAATCCATATCCATATAATGTTGCAGTCTACTATGAGACCTTCCTCAGATCCAGACAGAAAGCCACCAAGAAATAAACAATCACCTCTATGACTTTGCCCCCTTTAAATACCATCCAGTCACCCCAATTAGTGAACCTCATGTGATACCACCGGAAGTGACATCAGAACAAAGGCTCACCCTAAAGATTCAATAAACAGCCTGTACCCTACCAATACTATAGGTATCATAGTACCTAATCTACGCTGTTCATATTCCTCCAGCAGGAGCCATCGAAGTGGTGAGTAATCAAAACAAAAAAAGCGGAAGTGCATGCCGTGGTACTTCCAGTTTACATATCAGCACGATCAGCATAACCTCGGCCGTTACCATGCTAGGTATACAATCAGGAAGCCGGCAGCTGGAATCACGACAGCCGGCTTCCCGACTGCTTTATCCCAGCATGGGATAAATGACTGGCATCTATATCTAGGTCCTTTCATTTCCCTGATGCTGGGAGACAGGAGCCATGAGCGGACAGCCGCGGAGTGGAGGGTTAGGTATAGGGCACCCGGGGGGGACATAGGGTTAGGCACCCCCTCAGGAGGGATTTGGTTAGACTAGGGGGAGGGAGGGTTAGGGTTAGGCACCCCCGAGGGGACTTACTGTTAGGCACCACCCCGGGAAACTTAGGTTTAAGCAGCGGGGAAGGGGGGGTTTAGGGTTAGGCACTTAGAGGGGGGATTAGGGTTAGGCACTTGGGAGGGAGGTTAGAGATAGGCACCCATAAGGAGGGTTAGGGTTAGGGGTTAGGTTAGGTTAGTTTATACTTACCTTAGCGACGATCAGGATTTCCAGTGCTGTCGGGCTTCCACTGCCGGGAACTCTGCTTTTGTCGGCCAGGCGCTGTCGGGAATCAAACCGGCGGTATTTCGTACCGATTCCCCATGGTAACCCAGGCCAGGATGTGCTCATCACGGAGCCCTGCGTGGTCTCCTTGGAAACCAAAGGCAACAACAAAGCAATAAGACAAACACACTAACAGTGAAATATTAACCCCTGAGGCATACCTAAGATTACATGAAAATGCAATGACTAGCCGGGTTAGGATCCACCAGGGTAATAACTGACTGGTACACAAGGGACATAAGTAAACATGTGTTCCCATCACCAAACATAACAAGGTCTTACAGGTTAAGGCACAATACAAATAAAAAAATAATAAATAATAAAAGAAAACACAAAAACAATGGCACCAGGACACATGTTAAATAATACCGAAAAATAGTGTGAGCACAATACTGGTTGAACAGTGGGAACTCCAACACTAAAAAATATGAAAAAATGACCATGCAGAAATATATACATATACGTCATCAGGACTCCACATATAGATACAGATTGTATCTGCCTTTTATTTTTGTATGGTATATATATATATATATATATATATATATATATACACACACACACACATATTTGAATTAGGGGTGTGCACCGGCCACTTTTCATGTTTTGTGTTTTGGTTTTGGATCTGGATCTTTCTTCATGTTTTGGATCTGGATTGGTTTTGCCAAAACCACCCTTCCGTGTTTTGGTTCTGTGTTTTGGGTTTGGGATCTATATTTATTTTTAAAAAAGCATAAAAACAGCTAAAATCACAGAATGTGTTGGTTTTTCTGCTCCTATGCTATTATTAACCTCAATAACCTTAATTTCCACTCATTTCCAGTCTATTCTGAACACCTCACACAATAGTGTTTTTATGTCCAAAAGGTTGTACCGAGGTAGCTGTATGACTATGCTAAGCGACACTAGTGGGCGGCACAAACACGTGGACAATCTAGGGAGTGACACTGCAGTGGCAGACAGGATGGCAGTTTGAAAAACTAGGCCCCAAACAGCACATAATCTAAAGAAAAAAAAGAGGTGCAAGATGGAATTGTCCTTGGGCCCTCCCACCCACCCTTATGTTGTATAAACAGGACATGCACACTTTAACAAACTAATCATTTCAGCGCCAGGGTCTGCCACATGACTGTGGCTGAAATGATTGGTTCGTTTGGGCCCCCACAAAACAAGCTGGCAATTAATCTGTCCCTGCACAAACTGGCTCTACAGAGGCAAGATGTCATCCTCCTCCTCCTCATTCACTGATTCCTCACCCTCTTCAGTGTTGTATACATCCTCTTCCTCACAGAGTATTAATTTGTCCCCGCTGGAATCCACCACCACAGGTCCCTCTATACATTCTGGGTTCTGGTCTCCCTGGAAGAGTTGATAATTCATTTTTATGAACATCATCTTCTCCACATTTTGTGGAGCAACCTCCTACGCCTTTTGCTGACAAGTTTCCCGGCTGCACTAAACACTCTTTCAGAGTACACACTGGAGGGGGGTCAACTCAGGTAAAATAGAGCCAGTTTGTACAGGAGCCTCCAAATTGCCTCTTTTTCCTGCTAGTATAGGTATGGACTGTCTGAAATGCCTACTTGCATGCTGTCACCGATGTAATCCTTTAACAGACAGACGCACACTTGCCCTGCTGCTTTGAGGATGCAGGTGCAGCTACAGCCCACACAATTCACAAAGACAGAAAGAAAGAGAAGAATTTTTTATTTTTTGTGGAGTGCACTTTGAGTTTTACACCACCCTTTAACAGACAGATGCACGCTTGTCACTGCTGCTTTGAGGATGCAGGTGCAGCTACTGCACATACATTTCACACACAAACAGAAAAAAAGAAGATTATTTTATTTTGGTTGGAGCGTACTTTGGGGGTTACACCACCCTTTAATAGACAGACACATGCTTGTCACTGCTGCTTTGAGGATGCAGGTGCGGCTACTGTGCATACATTTCACAAACAAACACAGAAAAAAAGATTATTTTATTTTGGTTGGAGCGCCCTTTGGGGGTTACACCACCCTTTAACAGACAGATGCACGCTTGTCGCTGCTGCTTTGAGGATGCAGGTGCGGCTACTGCGCATACATTTCACAAAGACAGAAAAAAAAGATTTTTTAAATTTTGTGGAGTGCACTTTGGGGGTTACACCACCCTTCAACAGATAGACGCACGCTTGTCGCTGCTGCTTTGAGGATGCAGGTGCAGCTACAGCCCATACAAATCACAAAGACAGAAAAAAAAGAATAACTTTTTATTTTTTTTGGAGTGCACTTTTGGGGTTACAGCACACTTTAACGGACAAGCCAGCTCGCCCTTTACTTATGGGACACAGGCGCATGCTTGGTGCTGCTCCTTTGTTGATGCACGTGCAGCCACAGTGCACACAATTCACAAACACAGAAAATATTTTTTTATTTTGTTTGGAGTGGACTTTGGGGGTTACAGCACCCTTTAACAGTAAAGCCAGCTGGCTCTTCACTTATGACACAAGCGCACGCTTGGCGCTACTTTGTTGATGCATGTGCGGCTACTGCGCACTCAATTCACAAACACAAAAAAATATATTTTTTTATTTTTTTTGGAGTGCACTTTGGGGGATACAGCACGCCAGCCAACCCTTTACTTATGGGACACATGCGCATGCTTGGCGCTGCTCCCTTGTTGATGCACATGCAGCCACAGTGCACACAATTCACAAACACAGAAAATATTTTTTATTTTATTTGGAGTGCACTTTGGGGGTTACAGCACCCTTTAATGGACCAGCCAGCCGGCCCTTTACTTATGACACAGGCGCACACTTGGCGCTACTTTGTTGATGCACGTGCGGATACTGTGCACACAATTCACAAACACAGAAAAAAAAAATATTATTTGGAGTGCACTGTGGGAGTTACAGCACCCTTTAACAGATGAGCCAGCCGGCCCTTCACTTATGACACAGGTGCATGCTTGATGCTACTTTGTTGATGCACGTGCGGCTACTGCGCACACAATTCACAAACACAGAAATTTTTTTATTTTTTTTGCACTTGGGGGGAGCACCCCCTGGACAACACTACAGCACCCCTTTAGGACTGGGACACTGCACAGGACTTTGGAGTGGACACAGCCCCTATGGACAACTGACTGCACAACACAGCCCAGCCAGCCCCTATGGACTTTGGAGGAGTGGACACAGCGCCTGATTCAGAGCCGAACGCTCTAAACGAGCGCCCGCTCTGAATCAGGGCATTTTTTTTTTGGAGCATCCTCCTGGACGCTTGCATAGCTGTGGGTTACCACCCACAGCTTATGCGAGCGTCCATGATTATGGTCACAATGGTCAAGACCATCGTGACCATCGGGCTTGAGATGAGACCCTGCGGTAGGGTCTCGGTGACCGCAAGCCCTGGAGTGATTTTGGCTCTATCAGAGCCAAAATCACTCCCACTGACATCACTAGTGATGTCAGTGGGGCCGGACCCAGACGGTTGGCGTTCCCAAAGGAATGCCTCCGTCTGGTAGCCATGCCCCTGGCACGCCCTCCAAAGGGGGCGTGCTGTCACTCACCATCGACAGCACACCCCCTTTGGTGCGAGACCCGGAGCGACGGAGAGCCCGTCGCTAGCTGGGTCTCGCACATGCGCAAGACGGAGCTCCCTCCATCGTGCGCATGCGCACTAGGGCACCATCTACCCACTTGCGAGTGCTCAGCTCTCACGAGCGGGTCTGAATCAGGCCCACAGCCCCTATGGACAACAGCAGCACAACACAAAACAGCCAGCCCCTATGGACTTTGGAGGAGTGGACACAGCCCCTATGGACAACAGCAGCACAGCACAACACAGCCAGCCCCTATGGACTTTGGAGGAGTGGACACAGCCCCTACGGACAACAGCAGCACAGCGCAGCACAGCACAACACTAGACTGCACTACACTACACTACACAGCCCTGCCAGCCCTAACTCCCACCCTCCCTCTTCACTGTCCACAGCCGAGTGAAAAAATGGCGCTGACGTGGGTACCTTATATAGAATCCAAAAGCCGTGAGACCCGAAAGGCGGGATGATGACGTTTTGCCTCGATTTCAGATCCGAGTCAGGCGGGAAAAGTCGAGCCTGAGTCAGATCGGCCTCGGATCGGGGGGCTTGGGGGGGTTCGGATTTCAGAAATCCGAACCCGCTCACCCCTAATTTGAATATATATATATATAATATATATATATGTATATATATATATATATATATATATATTTAATAAATGGTTAGTAAAATGTATGTACATATGCAGAAAGCTCAGCACTCACTGGTGGGTGCTGGGTTTTCTGTTTTTATTTATTTAAGCAATATGGTTACAAGCCACTTGCACCCCATGCCTGGGAATGGCGAGTGCAGGTCTGCACCCCAAATCTGGGAGTGGCGAGTGCAGAGGATTTCTAACTTTGTATATATATATCTGATCTCTCTATATGCTGCTTCCCTGCTGTGAGGGCACCGGTCAGGGTTATCTATATTGCTTGAAGTGCCTGACCATTTGCACGTATATATATATATAAATATAAATATATATATATATATATATATATATATATATATATATTATTCCACTTGATTTCTTTTTGATCCAAACTCATAACTTTTATTGATTTTTTGTATATTTATATATTAATATATTTAGATTAAAAAATAATTCTATATACAGTAAAATGTCTACATATTTTGGTATACTATATTAATTTATCTTAGTTTTCCTAAACTTGCCATCTCTGTTTGACAATAATAAAACCATCATTTTTTATAAAAAACACTTTAAGGTCCATACTCCAAATTGCATTCCCTGTGGTATTTGTATTCACAAAATATACTTCTAAGTGCAGTAGCTCAGTACATAGTTAAATTAATCTATATGCAGACATGAGTTAGGGAAATAAAGGTTTACCTATATATTCTGCTTTATTTGCACAGATAATTATTATCCAGGGTCATTGTAATCAGCCCATGTCTCCTAACTGTTTGGAAAAGGATTTCAAAAACAATAGTGAGATAATTAACATGTTCATGCCCAATAGTTAGATTGGCATCATTCATATATTACAACCTTTCATTAACTAATATATTTACTTCAAATATATTTAGCCACATTTACCAGACAATCTCCGGATCTACATTCAATAAACTGTGTTATACCTTGATCATCTCCTATAGCTTAGTAAGTGCACAGGATAACAAAATTTAAGAAAAGTTTTTCAGATTACCTGCCCTCAAATACCTTAAATTGACAAAAAAACTAGTTCATGTATTGATTTCTGAAGTGAGCAATATTCAAATTATTAATAATGCATTATATTAACATCTTGACCATTCCATAAATATGACATATAATGTTATATAACTACAGAGGTTAGGTAGCAATATATAGTAATTACTTAAAAGTATTATTGATCATACCGAATAAGGATATGACACTATTTTATACCTATTTAATATAATATAATTTCTATGATGACCTAATGCTAGATTTGTAATCTGCATATTTAAATAAGGTTAAATATCAAACATTTTGTTATTTGAATTTGTCAAATGAATGAAGCAAGTTTCATTGCTAATAATGTACACAACTATGACTTGGGAGTATATGTGGTATATATATAATTGTGATGAGTTAAAGGATAGTTAAGATATAGTAAAATATTAAAATAGACTAATAACTAAGGACATATAGCAAAATCACACAGTATAGAATGCATTAATAATTATATTCAATCTAGATCAAATTACAAGTAAATAATGGTATATTTTGGTTACCTAATATATGGCTAGGAACATAGTGTAATCAAAATGGACAGGCAATATATTGCTATTATCACCCACAAAGTGACACATTGATTTAGGCATGATTTTTGTTAATAATTTGGAGCAAGGGACACCTCACCCTTTCTAATCGGATATATACATATTATTTTTAAAAATGAGGACACTCAAATGATCTGCACTTACAAGTAAACTTTATTTACTTAAAAGTAAATACATTTTCAAATAAATATAGTATTTCAGTGGAAGCCTCCACCATTATGTTATTATAAAAAAAAAATGCTAACACATGGGATATCAAAATTATAGATGTTTTTTTATTGCACATATACAGTATTCATTTAATGAAAAATCTGTCTATAATTTAAATTTAAATGTAATGTGTTATACATGTTAATTGTGTCTATGCCAAATGTATATAGTTATATAACTTACATAAATATTAATAATTACAATCTGTGATAAAAAATATTTAATGTTCAATATCTTCTGTTTTTATTTATAACATATAATGGTATCAAGTTTAAGCTATTTCATCGGTCACTCGTGATACAAATACTTATTAAATAATTATTTTTTTACAATAGTATATAAAAGTATTTCAATGTAATTTTTTATTATCAAAAAAATTCACATGATGTTTCTATTTTCCAGAACATGTGTCCAAAGCATTTACTTCTAAACAGATTTTGCAGCTTTGACATTAAAAATCATGTAACAAATATAGTTGGGTATTTTCAGTCAATTCAAAGGAGCCACTCCATTGTTTTCTATGCTCTCTCTCCCATTGTCATTAAATACATACTAACAGACTCATTGGAGCCAACACAATAGCACTTTCTCTAGTAACTAACAAAGATTCAGTAAATAGTTATGCCATTTTACAAAAAACTTTTCATGTGTTGTTAAAATATATACAGAATGCTAACATCTCAGTGCATTCTAAATATAGTTAAACATTTATATAGTAAATTACTTAAATCACAAAAAGTATAAATATAACTGAATAGACAATTCAATTCTTTGTAGCCCCTATCGTGCCCGACGGAGCTATTCAATTCTTGCTCCTGTCGGGTACGATGAGCTGCCAGCGCTACATTTCAGCTCGCAGCCCCTGGGGGATGAGAGCTGAAATGTGCAAAAAGTGACATGTTTGGGCGCCCAAACATCACTTTTCGTGATCGCGCCCAGCCCTTTGGTCGGGTTTAGCTGCTTTACGCGGCTAAACCTGACCTCTATGGGCGCGATCAGCACGAAAATCTTGGACAATTGTATAGCGGCCAGCGATCTCCTGTCAGTTTAGACGGGAGATGCGGGCCGCGAAAACAATTGAATTCTGCCCATAGAATTTGATGGCAGATAAGAAGCACTTAGCTCATCTACTCTGCCCCATTTTTAAACATATTGTTACCTCAACCCTTATTGATTCTTACTTCTTCTGAAGGATATCCTTATGTCTATCCTATGCATGTTTAAATTGGTGTGACATGTATCTTTATAATAGAGGCACAGACAACATGTGCTTTTAGTGTACAACTTCTGTCAGTCCAACCAACAAAAATGTAAAAAATAGAAATACATTTTTAGTATATTCATATAATGTGTAGATAGATAGATAGATAGATAGATAGATAGATAGATAGATATTATTATATAATGTAAATAAACATATATAAAAAAGACTTTAATATCCAGAACCATTGGAGAGTCTGGATTCCAGTATTGGAAAAAAAAACATAATAGAGATCAAACAGGTGAGGGGGGAGCACAATACAAGATATACAGATGGAGGCACAATACTGTTGGGGGACATAATATTGGACTTACAGATGAGAGGGCCACAAAACAGGACATACAGATGGCAGGGCATGTTGGGCCTTATACAGGGCACATGGGAAACTCCTGGGCCTGTGATCCTCATAGCCTTAATCCAGCCCTGGTGAAGGTCACTTGTGGAAAACTGTATGTTGTGTCTGGTGCTTGAGCAAACAATATCACAGTTTAATGTGACAGTAGAGACTAAAGGTTTTCTGCACAGAGCAATATAGGCATTTGCATTTTACAAAACTCAAAAAAATTATTATAATGTCTTGCTTTAACTATTGTAATTTTGTCAAAGAAATCTTAAAGAGTTATATTAGTAAATATTTGTAATGTAATATAGGCATAATATTTTTTGAAAACACAAAAAGTGCTAATAAAATGTTGCTTTAAGTAATGTCAATTTGTCAATGAAATATAACATTCATATTTAATAATTAATATTTGTAATGTAATATATACAGATGTGTTCACATACACCTATTGTCAAATTGCACCAAATAACCCTGTTTGGCACATCATAAAAATATCACTGAGCCCTTTTCACTCAATATTTTAGAAAATGTCTCTCTTTTTGCACTGCTAACATGATAAAAGCACCCTATAAACCCCTGGTGTACTTACTTTCTATATCAGTGCAAACGAATATGCTAATCTGAGAAAAAAGGCAAGAGACTGAGACTAATATGATTGAGCTGCACCATGAATTTTGCTATGCATCATCATGCAAATTTACACTTCCACGATTGAGAGAAAATATTGAGGGAAAAATATTTTATGCTAAAATGCAAAAGTAGCTCTCCATGGCGTTTGTCTAAGTCACACCATTTTCTCATCATACAATGCAAATACATTTTGTATACCCTCATATAATT
The DNA here is from genome assembly GCA_031769625.1 of Taudactylus pleione. NCBI lineage: Eukaryota > Metazoa > Chordata > Amphibia > Anura > Myobatrachidae > Taudactylus > Taudactylus pleione. The sequence goes on from JAUIMM010000422.1 coordinate 889,995, forward strand.
CCTAAACATTTTAGGAAGTTTTATCTGGGAAATTCTCAAATTTCTGAAACAACTGTATCTGTAACTGAATTTAGTCTTATAACCAATAGAGCAGGCAACAGATATAAAAAGTTTTGCCAATGTGCTGTATTTTGGATATTTAGGCTTAGAATGCTTTTTCAAGTTGGATTAAAAATATATATATTTTAGGAGGTAATAATTGATCTATCAAAGCTACATCTGCTTCTCTATATAAATTTTAGAACCTCTCTCATTTTTGAGTTTTAAGGGAATGCAATATTTAGCAGAAGTCTGAAATTTACATTTTGGATGTGATTATTCCTCTAAGTGGATATAAAAAAAAAATTGTGTCAAACTGATAAAAAAGAGGCGGATGCAGCATGGATCGCTACTGTGATAATTGCAGCATAACTGCACGCAGTTCTACTACAAAAAATGCTAATGTTTGCAACCGCTCAGCCAGCATAGAGACATCCACTACCGCTTTCTAACATCCATAATACCTCGCAGTCTTGTGTACATATCAGTAACATTGAGTAACATCAGACCCTCATGCATAATTACAGCAGCTCTGACCTGTCTCAGAAATTGCAAGTCTCATTGCACGCAGTGAGTACACAAGCTGCATATGCCCAGGGCAGTAGAGAGCCCTGTCGGGCCCAGGTACAGAAGGGGGTGTGGCCTAATCACAGGAGGAGTGGCTATGCCCCCTTGAGAAAAAAATAAACAAACACACTTTTTCTGGGTGCAAAGCCAGAGGTGGCGTGATCGCTCCCCCCCACATTCACAGGAGACTGCTGTGGCTGCTACTCAGCAGCCAGGAGCAGTCTCCCACTAGAGCTCAGCACACGCTGTGTGCTGGGCTGCTGTGGGGGCGGCGCCAGGCCCCTCAGGAAGCCCGGGCCCGGCTAAATAGTACCCGCTCCCCCACCCTCTCGGAGCCCCTGCATACATGCCCATGCAACAGCAGTCAAATGGACAGACACTATCGTACCATCAGCTGATCTATGTATGCAGTTGCAATTGTGATCCATGCTGAATCAGACCCAAATAATTGAAACTAGCAAAAAGGAGAACTACTCCCTTTAGCAACACTGTTCTGAATGTATGAGGAAGGATTAAATAAATAAATAAATTAAATAAATTGTTCCTTTAATGGCAGTAATGGTGAAAGTTTTCAATTATACAGCACTGCCAGCACTTTATAAATACAAGATCATGGTGGTACTCAGGGGTATGCAGTACCAGCATTTTTGTGTCTAATTTTTATTTTTTCTAACTAGGTTCTTAAATAAGATGAATTCAAGAAAATTATTCCAGAAGTTAATAATATAAGCATCTGCATACTTATCCAGAGTGTGGAAAGTGCTATAAATCTAGAAGTTGTGGCTGTCCTTTCATTTATTGCTGCAGTTGTGTCTGTGACTTTATGCTAATACCACTACAAAGCCTTTCACTGGTGTACATGCGGGTGTCTGCGACTTTATGCTAATACCACTACAAAGTCATTCCCTGTAGTACATCTGTGTGTCTGCGACTTTATGCTAATACCACTACAGAGCCATTCCCTGGTGTACATCTGTGTGTGTGTGACTTTAAGCTAATACCACTACAAATCATTTCCCTGGTGTACATCTGTGTGTCTGTGACTTTATGCTAATACCACTACAAATCCTTTCCCTGGTGTACATCTGTGTGTCTGCGACTTTATGCTAGTACCACTACAAAGCCTTTCCATGGTGTACATCTGGGTGTCTGTGACTTTATGCTAATACCACTACAAAGCCATTCCCTGGTGTACATCTGTGTGTCTGCGACTTTATGCTAGTACCACTACAAAGCCTTTCCATGGTGTACATCTGTGTGACTGTGACTTTATGCTAATACCACTACAAAACCTTTGCCTGGTGTACATCTGTGTGTCTGCGACTTTATGCTACTACCACTACAAAGCCTTTCCATGGTGAATATCCGTGTGTCTGAATGAGTAGAGACTGAGACGCCAATCACAGCATCTAAAGATGCTGCATTACCATCTGGTGTGTCCTTAGATGCCACCATCGGTCGCACCATTAGAACTTGCACCATTCCTATGACAGGTGCATTTTCTCTACCTGACTATGGCTTCCTATGTGAGTGGTTCAGCGTCTTTGTAAACAACCACTTTCTGCACAAATGCCTGCGACACTCCCATAAGGTGCAACATCTCTCTATGTCTATTTAGCCACATGCCTGTTACGTCACTGTCCTGGAACCCCCCTTACATTCTGCTACCATGCCCCTTAATTTGATCTGCAACTCTGTATAAATAAAATCAGGACACGTTTGCTGTGACTCAGACAAATGTGCACAAGAAAATACATTTGCTGTTTGTGCGAATATCGGTATAGCGTGTGATTCTGAATCAGGCCCTGTATAAAATAATAACATTTACCCTGTTACTAGCAAAAGTAATTTTTCCATCAAGCAGTATGAACTTCATGGTGGTTAAAGATCCAATACTATTATTTCAGTATTTGTTGTGCTGCAAAACCTTGGTAACCCTGTATAATAGTGGTGAGGACAAAAGCTTTGGCTGTCATGTAAGTATTTAACTTCAGCAAATGTAAACAGCTATCAATGTTATCAGGGCTGTGAGTGTCTGCACAAGTACAGAAAAGGATACTTTGTGTTGTGTTGTTTGGTTTAGTTTACTATCATTATATGATTAGATGTTGTAGAGTTTTTGATCTGAGCTAAATCCAACACAAGACATCACAGTCTCCAGTTGCCACAGTGAATGTTATCAGTGCTCTGAGTATTTTCACAGGAGCAGAAAGTATGCATCATAGATCTAAGATTGCACATTCCAGTGAAGTATCTGTGGTTATGAATTGGTAGGGAAAACAGCCTAAAATGACAGAGTATTGCACCATTACCTCCTCCTTCAAACAATGGGTTGGGCATGCTTCATTTATTTTGGAGGTGTGGAAGAGGTTGGACTTGCTTTTGGGTATTTATAGGAAGGAGTTGGGAATGTTTTGTGATCTCACAGTTCCCTGTTTCCAGTGTCACAGATGGCAGCACTGTACACAATGACCACTGTCATTCTGCTGATGTTCAGTATCTTCAGTCTGTGCATTGAAGGTAAATAATGTACTGTCTTTGTTTGTTACATTTGTCAAATGATGTAATAAGCTTCAACATGGGTAAAAGATATTCATACTGTATATAACATGCAGTTAAAATATAAATTAATGCTGCTCTGTTAGATAACCGTTTAACTCATTGTGTATTCCTCAATACTATTTACATTGCTTGGTTAGTGGTATTAGGGTTTTGGAGAACAGCAAATGATTAATTGTGAGATGTTTGTATATGTCCATGTGGCATGTCAAGCATGTGGATGTCCATAGTGGCAGAAAGTATTGACCTTAACCTTAATCCTAACTTTAACACTCATGACAGCCTAACCCTAACCCTTAAATCATCCTACTGTACCAACAGCTGTCAACACCATCTGGTGTCGACATGTTGACTGTCAACCATTACTTTGACAATCTTTTATACCACATACTTTTCATCCAATTAAGTCTTAACCATGCATGCTTTAGATATTTTTTTCAATGGCAAAAATAGATCATTATAATTTAATACCTTAAAGACAGTAGATGGAAGCAGTACTCTAATTATAAAATATGAACAGGATGTGGCATCACCACTACATATAATTATTACATGTAAGAACTATATTGTTTATATTCTAGCAAAATAAAGAACATAATGTGATTTATTAATTTCCAAAGCTCCCTATATTTAACTTGTATTTAATCTATAGCCTTATTTAGGAATAGGAAAAATATTCACTTATTATCTAATTTTGGAGTTACATACTGTCATTTATACAATACATGGAATCAGATCTAAAGTTATAATACCTTCATTTTTGTGTACAGGGGATCATTTAAAGAAGGATAGGTGTATTTTTTTGAATAAGATATATATTTACATACTGCATCAGTGCATAAAAAATGAGTATGGTTTTTGTGTATAGATTAATTTAGCTCCCCTCTTTCTAGATGACAGTGGCTTGTACATTAGCATTGTGGCTATATTAAATAACTTTGCTACTTAAATAAAATTACCATTTAACTGCTGCAGGAAAAAAGATACCCATTGGATTTTTAAGGGGAAAACAACAAATGTTTATATATAATTTTATTTATTTATTTGTTACATGGAAAATGTGACTTTTACATTAACAATAAGACTGTCAAGACACTATTCTCTAAAGCATATATGTCACTTCATTATATTACTAGATGTTGTAAAAATGTAGTAAAGTGATGCACTCCCAGGTAGCTATTGGAAGTATTTCTGCTCACCATATTTACAAGGTGTGAATTTGAGGACCAACCAAATCCACAAACTCCATGATATCAGAGGAATTGTGGCTACTCATTGTACTTCCTGCTCACACATCATCCTCAGCCTCTGTTATTGGCTGTTGGACAAACCACGGAGCCATGAGAAAAACAATGGTATGGTGCAACCCCAAGGGCTCCTGTGAATTGCCCTTGGGTATAATGAATGTTTCACTATTTGTAGAAATAGTGCTTTTTCAATCTATATTTCTGTAACTGCTGCTGAAATCTCTATATCAGGTCTCATGTAATGTTTTCCCTTTTCTAGTACAAGCATCTTGTTCAATGACCGCAAAAGACATAGAAGAATCTGTTGCACAGTAAGTTCTAGCTACAATCACAAGTTTTATCAAATGGCAATAAATAATCTAAATAAAGAATTTGGGAATGTGTATATGTTTTGAATGATAATTTCTGGAAATTCAACAATTATATTCCTTTTTGCATCTCTTAGTGTCCTATGTCCCTCTGGGTGCCTTGACACTGGAAACTATATTTGGGGAACGGATATCTACACAGATGTAAGAGAAATCAGAACTTAACTTTTTATAGAACAACAATTTTTAGCAGCTGCAACCAAAAGGTAAATGCAGATTAATTTGAATTTGATATTGTGTCTATTGTTATCTTTAGGATTCTTCCATTTGCCGAGCAGCTATCCATGCTGGACTACTAACCAATGATGGGGGACAGGTGACAGTGAAGAAGACTGAGGGCCAGACTAGTTATAGTGGATCCACAAGGAATGGAATAACAACCAGTAACTTCGGAACTTGGTCTGGGTCATTTATATTTCTCACAGCAGGTATTCCTCTACCAAGTAATAGTGAGAGACATACTATGGGCTCTGCAACATTCTGCCCACAGTATATAGCACTGATGTAATGTTGGGAAATGAAAGCATTGCTGTATTGTACCGAGGTGTTAATTAGAAGTTTTTATGGCCATTTGCTGTTACTACACTACTTTATGTTATGATTCAAATTTTGTTTTATGATGTAAATTACCACTGCATTGGGTCTCTAGAAAGTATCTGAATATATATTGAAAATATACCTTACTGGATGATTATCTGCAAACAATTATACTTTTGAAGTTTAAAAAGTGTATATTTAGCATGTGCACTATGGTAAGAATAATATACAGTAAAATATATTATTTATATACATAGTATGGAAAATGAGTCACATGGTACTATTTAATGTAGACTCCTGTGTCACATTCCAGAAAGTAGCAGCAATCACTATGCCAGGAAAAATTATCTGGTGCAGCAACTGAAGCAGTTACCACTCCCTATGTCCAACTCAAACTGTACTCACCATTCTCTATTTTTCTTATTTAAAAATAAAACTTGAATGTATAAGGAGCTATACAGCCTCAAATGACACTCAACTTGGATAATACACAGGTCTCCAAGATAAATAGTGTTGACATTCTCAAATCAACATAAATGACCATGACACATCCCAAAAAGCTGCCTACAGGGTACATTGGTACTTGCAGATCAATATCAGCTGGAGAACCATAGACTACCACCCATTGTCCTACAATTCAGAGACTGATAGTATAGTGCTCACAACTATGAAAGATGTTTTTGCAATTGGCAATATCAACTTTTAGTTTGGCATTATTTAGATTACTTTTAGGTCTTAGACAAAAGGAAAAATCATTCACCCTTCCCCTCTAACTGGCTATCAGAAGCTCACAAATAGAATACAAAGCATGTATCAAAAAATACATTATATTTGACTTAGCTTTGATGAATAAGGATAGCATCCAACCAATAGAGTCTGTATCTGTGCACTCATCTCAGTTACCATGTATCCTCAAATTAGAAAGCAATTCATTTCTAAGATAAACTTCACATATTACTTCACATAATGAAGTCTCAACCATACAATTTTTAGGTACTTTCCAATCATAAAAATAGATCATTATGATTGAATACCTTTAGGCAGTTGATTGCAGCAGACTCTAATTAGAAAATATGAACACAATGTGGCATTAACACTACATAAAATACTTAAATTATAAATCTATATTGTTTATATTCAAGCACAATAAAGAACAGAATGTCATTTTATCAAAGGGTTTCAATATATAACCTTAATTTAATCTACATTTAAAATAATTTTTATGAATGAGAAAATAGTCTCTTATTCTCTAATTTTGAAAATGCATAATATTAAAATATGTTTATATTTAATTATATTTATTTTTTATTACATGGAAATGGTGATTTTCAAACTTATTAATAGCGTTGTCCAGTCACTATTCTTTGTAGCGTATATCACACTTTAAAAAATTACTGTATGTTGTACAATTTAGTAATGTGACTTTAGCACTCCCAGATGCTGTTGGAGTTGTTTCTGGTCACTACTTTTAAATAGCGTGAATTGAAGGACCAACCAGAATCCACAAACTCAATGATATCACAGGTTTTATAGCTTCTCAATGGTCTTATTGCTCACATATTATCCTCAGATTCTGTTATTGGTTGTGGTACAAATCATGGAGCCATGAGAAGAACAAAGGCTTTACGCAGCCCCAAGGGTTCCTGTGAATGGCCCTTTGCTAAAGTGAATGTTTCACCTTGTCTAGAATTGTTGCTTTATATCTACCTCTGTCACTGCTGCTGACATCTTTTTACCAGGTCTCATGTAATCTTTCTCTTTCAGTACAAGCGTCTTGTTCAACAACTGCAAGAGACATAGAAGAATCCATTACAGAGTAAGTCCTGGTTAAAATCACATGTTTTATCAAATGAAAATAAATTAGATAAATAAAGAATTTTGGAATGTATTTATGTTATGAATGTCACTTCAAAGAAATTAAAAATCTATATTGACTTTTGCATCCCTTAGTGTCCTATGTCGCTCTGGGTGCCTTGAGAACATAAAATCTATTTGGGGAACTGATGTCTACACAGATGTAAGATAAATCTGTACTTTGCTTTTAGTTTTTATAGAATAAAAAAGTTTAGCCGCAGCAAACAAAATGCAGAGTCAAATGTAACTGATATTGTGTCTATTGGTGTCTTTAGGATTCTTCCATTTGCCGAGCAGCTATCCATGCTGGACTACTAACCAATCATGGGGGACAAGTGACATTGAAGAAGATTCAAGGCCAGACCAGTTATAGTGGATCCACAAGAAATGGAATCACAAGCAAAAACTATGGAGATTGGCCTGGATCATACATATTTCTCATAACATCGAATAAACCTACTGGAAAAGCTACCCAAGTACCACCAGGTATTTCTCTACCAAGTGATTGTGAGAGACAAACTAGGGTTACAGAATGTTACACTGATGTAAATTTGAGAAATGAATGCATTGCAGTGTTGAACCTAGGTGTTAATTAGTAATTTTTGTGGCCTCTTGCTGTTACTACACTGATTGCTTTATGTTATTCTTCAAACTTTTTTTTTTTACATAAATTACCACTGCATTGGTTCTCTAGAAAATAGTAGAATATATATTGAAAATATACCTAGTTGTCTGATTATCTGCAAACATTTATACTGATTGAGTTTTATAAAGTGAATATTTAGCATGTGCTCTGTGGTAAGAATCGTATATAGTAAAGAAAATATTATTTAGTGTACATAGTATGGAAAATGCACATTCAGTTTTTATATTTTTGCAATATTTGGAGGCACATGGTAATATTTAATGTAGACTCCTGTGTCACATTCACTATATTTTAGAAAATGTCCACAATCACTAAGCCAGATAAAATAATCTTGTGCAGCACCTGAAGCAGTTTCCACTCCCCATGTCCACCCCTAACTGTAGCCACCATTCTCTACTTTGCTTATTTAAAAATTAAACTTTAAGGTTTTAAAGGCTGAACAGCGTCATAGGACACTCATCTGGGATAATATACAGGTCTCCAATACAAATAGTGTTGACATTTTCAAATCAACATGAATGAGCATGACACATCCCAAAAAGATGCCTGCAGGGTACATTGGTACTTGCAGATCAATATCACCTGGAGAGCCATAGACTACCTACCGTTGTTCTACAATTCAGAGACTGACAGTATAGTCATCATTACTTTGAAATATGTTCTTGCAATTGCCAATATCAACTTTTAGTTTGTTATATTTTAGATTACTGTTAGGTCCTGGATAAATAGAAAAATCATTCACCCTTCCCCTCTAACTGGCAGAAGCTCACAAAGAAAATACAAAGAATGTATCAAAATTAAATTATATTTTATTTTGCTTTGATGAAAAAGGGTAGCATTGGAAAAATAGAGTATGTATATGTGCACAAATCTCAGTTACAATCTACTGTCAATTTAGAAAAGTCATTCAATTCCAAGATTAAATTTCACAAATTAACTAGAATCGCAACATGATGAAATCTTAACTGTGCGCTTTTTAGATACTTTCTAAATCATTCAAAGAGATCATGAAAATTCAATAACTTTAGACAGTTGATGGCAGCAGTACTCTAATTAAATATCTAAACAGGAGCTGGCATTAACACTACATAAAATGCTTACATTATAAATCTATGTTGTTTATATTCAACAAAAATAAAGAACAGAATGTAATATATTTCCAAGGATTCCTATATCTAACCTTTATTTTATCTACATCTACAATGTTATTTACAAATTTGAAAAAAACACTAAATGTATAATTATGGAGGTGAATAATTTTAACAATAAAGGAACCAAATCTAAAATTACACTTAAAATGTACTGGGGCTCATTTAAAGACATACACATTTACATAATGTACAGCACCATTTCACCAAAAATGTGTATAGAGTAAAGTTTATTTTAGATTCCTCACAACAAGAAATGGGAGACAGGGAAGGGCTTGAAGCAAGGAAGCATAAGAAGGACATAATGAGATAGTGGCAACAAGATTAGACATAGATCCATATAAAGATGCTCCTATAGGTGGGGTATCTTTTCTTGATAATTCAAAGATACTGTATGTAGTAACCATGATGACTGAAAGCAGTACTATTTATCTGCTTCTAACATGCTGGTTATATTTTGATAATTGTATCTAACAGCTAATACATTAGCTCTGTGGCTATATGAAATAATTTTTTCTACTTCAATTAAATTTTCAATTCGACGACTCTAGGTAAAAATTAGCAAATTGGTGTTTTTAAGGGGAAAACAAAATGTTTATATTTAATTTTATTGATTGTTTTGTCACATAGAAAATGTGACTATTCCAATTAATTAGTAATGCTTTTAAGACTTTATATTCTATAGCATATATGACACTACATTATATTACAATATAGTGTACAATTGAGTAATGTGACTAGCACTCATAGGCAGCTGTTGGAGGTGTTCTGTCCACCATATTTAAATGGTGTAAAAGATTGACCAACCAGAAGCCACAAACTACATGATATCACAGAGATTGCTGCTTCTCTTTTGTCTTCTTGCTCAAAAATCATCCTTAGCCTCTGTTATTGACTGTGGGACAAACAGTGGAGCTCTAAGAAGATCAATGGCTGGAGCAGCCTCAACAATTCCAATGTATGGCCCATGACTATAGTGAATGTTTCACCATATCTAGAAATGATGCTGAATATCTACCTTTGTAACTGCTGCTGACATCTCTACAAAGGGACTGATGTTATGTTTTCCTCTTATAGTACAAGCTTCTTGTTCAACAACTGCAAGAGACATAGAAGAATCTTTTGCCGAGTAAGTCGTTGCTGCAATCATGTTTTATCAAATTGAAATAAATTAGATAAACAATTTGGAAAGTATTTATGTTATGAATGTTACCTTCTGGAAATTCAAAAACTACATTGATATTTGCATTCCTTAGTGTCCAATGTCCCTCTGGGTGCCTTGAGAATGGAAAATCTATTTGGGGAACTGATGTCTACACCGATGTAAGAGAAATCTGTACTTTGCTTTTTATAGAGCAACTTTTTTTAGCAGCGGCAAACAAAATGCAGAGTAAAATGAAAATGATATATGAGTGTATTGGTGTCTTTAGGATTCTTCCATTTGCCGAGCAGCGATACATGCTGGACTACTAACCAATGATGTGGGACAAGTGACAGTGAGGAAGATTCAGGGCCAGACCAGTTATAGTGGATCCAAAAGAAATGGAATTACAGCTAATAACTATGGAACTTGGCCTGGGTCATTTATATTTATCATAACACCAAATTCAGCAGGTATTACTCTACCAAATGACAGTGAGACACACACTATGAGCTCTGCAACATACTGCACACAGTAAATTGCACTGATGTATAGTAATTATGAGAAATTATTCTATAAAACATCAACCCAATCAGCATCAGTTACCATTAATTGTAACATGGCTATAAATATTTCTTCATTATTATTGGCAGATCTTTTTTGATTATTATAATCAGGAGCAATATATTGCATTAGTTGAAATTTTTGATGAGGATTGCTTTAGCAGCACAGTTCTGTATTTTAGATCTTTTTGGTTTTTGCAAATGAAGGTGAATACACAGCAGCTTTGATTTAAACCAATTGAGTTATACACCAGTTCAATGCCAGAGGGTCAATTTATCCATTAGGAATTGACTGTAAGTGGTGGGCTCCCCCACGTCCCCTCTTGATGAGCCTCATCCCAGCTTTTGTCTAGCACTACTCCCCATACCCTGTGCTTGTGCAGTAGGATGCAGCCTCTGCCCTGTTCCTTAGCTCTGCTCTCAATTCTCCTTAAATGTGGGTCTTCTGGGGAATTCACATGTGCTAGTCCACTGGATGTTATTGTCCTACACACCTGGTCTACCTCCTGTATTTCCTTTTGTTTGCAAAGTCAAGCCCCCTACTCTTCAGTCATTTACCTTCTTTTACAGTGCCTTGTGCCTCCTTCCCATCATTCCCCATCAGTGTGGCGTCTACCCCTATTTTGCCCTACATGCTTGGCTTTTGATGCCTTCAACATTCTATCGTCCTATGCCATCCAGTTTTAACTACTATGTCTCTAGCCAGGCATAGTCCAGGGCTGCTTCTGCTGCACATCAACACCATCGTAGGGCATAATTTTTTTCTTATTTCTTCTCACTGCATATTTCTCGGTGCCACATGTTCAGGTTGTGATGGATGACGATTTGTCTGTTGCAGGTGGTCCTGATTCAACTGAAGGTGGTCTGGATGGTGGTTCAGGATTACCAGACCCTCAAGTAATTTACTCTGTTCATCCTTCAGCTAAATAGTTGCCTGGTCATTCTAGTGCAGGTGAGCATGCATGTAATTGTAATTTTGATTATCATTTGCACTGTAGCAGTGGCAGAATTCTAAAGCACAGGATCACCACTGTAAGTTACAGGTATATCGGGACTTCATGCACTATTTTAAGGACCAGCATAGTAGTCAGCAAAAGCAAGTGGTTGTCACAATGAGTAGCATTGTATGAACATCATCATTGTACATGAAGTTTGTTCTAAGCTTAGGGAGTGCATTCAAGTATATTATTTTGTCCAAATGTTCACAGAAGAGGACAGATAGGGATTTGAGGTAGCAAAGGGGGTTAGGAGAAGAGGCTATTCACAATTATTTTAATTGGTGAGACCGCATGCTTGTTTCTGACATTTGCTACTTGGTAGTAAGATCTTCAGAACATTTAATTTTCTGAAGGTTATACCTAATGCACAATCATTTGCTTCACAGCCTCATAGCACTGAAGTCCTGGGTTCAATTCCTGCCAAGGTTCAGTGTGTGAAGCTTGTATGTTCTCCCCATGTTTGCATGGGTTTCCTACCAAACTCTAAAAACATACTGGTAGGTCAATTGGCTTCCAACAAAAAATTATCCCAAATGTATGTGTGTGTATGTGGTAGGGAACATAGATTGTAGGCTCCACTGGGGTAGGGCCTGATGTGAAGAACAAAATATTCTCTGTAAAGCCCTGTGAAATGTGTGTGTTATGCTAATAACTTAATAAATAAATTCACACCATGTAAGATCCCAGAACTGCCCACATAACCTTCATAGCTACCATATATAATTACATTTCCTTTCAGAGTACACATATAACCTCACAAATTGTCTTTCTTTCACATCCTTCTTATCTTTGGCCAACATTCCTGTGTGACCAGATTATACAGCCCACCAAGAAACTCTGCATTCTGGCTGGACCAAAATGCAATATATAGCACCTATCCTTGTGTATCAATGCCTATCTCCCTATAGATTGTAAGTTTGCAATCAGGGCCTTCATACCTCTATGAAGTAGGTATACTGATAAGTGTAATTTTCCAATAAATAAATACTGTAGTACATAAAAATAAATATATCATAGTTTTCTTTATATGGATTGGGATTTTTGGGGTTTTTGGTCTACATAGATTATAAATGTAGTGAAACATGATGTATAGAACTGAAGACATAAATGTACCTCTGTAGCTGCTGCTGACAACTGTATATCAGGTTTCATATAATGTTTCCTATTTTCTTGCAGTCCTGGCAGATTAGGACACCTCCATTTGTTGAGCATCTATCCAGTATATGCATGAATACTGACCTGTGATAGAGGGATAGTGACAGTGGAGAAGACACCAGTTCAAGACAGTTGCAAAGGATCCACAAGAAATGTAACTATTGACCTGGATATTTTTTAATCTGGAAACTTTGAAGATTCTTTTGTTTTTTCTTAAAAGCATAGCAAGCTATAGATTGTAAATTTGTGAGCAGGTTCCTTATACCACTTTGTATATCTATTTTTACCCAGTCTCGATTTATCAGTGTTTTGTTCCCATATTATTGCTGATATAAAAATAAATGTTAATAGAAAAATAATATTTATAACAAGCCACTTCTGTATCTGAAAATACTGTTCAAGTGGCTCTATATATTGTTTTATATATAGATATTTTTTTCCTTTACTGTAGCAACTAACTTATGGGAGAAGTGGGGTTAGATAGAGAAGGCATAAGACTATAAAGTACACAGTTATTACTTGAAAGATATTTCACTTACATAGGTAAAACAGAACAATTCAAATAGCATACAAATCTCGATACAGTCACTGATGGAATGTGTGCAAATGAAAAGAAAAGCATCAGCTAAAACCTGTAGCTGTCAGTGTAGGCACAAATGTTAGGTCTAGTTCACCTGAAAAAATAAAAACAGATGACAGGAGAGCCCAAGGAGGATGTGTAGCAGGTCTGCAAGAGAAGTAAGTGATGAGAAGAGGAGGGAGAAAGGAAGGCCCTGCTCATGGAGCTTACAGTCTAAAGGGATGGGAGAAACAACCAGAATACATAAGTAGTGAGCCAGTGTAATGGGATTTAAGCTGCATGGTGACATGGTTACGTGGAGGACAGATATGCTTTTATTAGCAGGTGGGTTTCAATGCCCGCTTGGAGCAATGCAGGCTGGGGGGTAGTCTGTTGGAATAAGAGAGATTGTTCCAAAGGTGAAGGGCTTCAGGAGAAATCTTAACTTCTGGAGTGAGATGTGGTTACCAGAGGGAAGGAAAGGATGCAGTCTCCAGTATGATGAACTTGATCAAAATATTAAACTCATGCACTTGTGACAAAATACATTTGCTCTTTTTTATAGTTCTTACTCTTCCAATTAGAATATTGTAATATAATGCAATAGACCAAGGCTGAAAGTGCAGCATTTTTTCTAACTCAAAGACACTTGTTGGATGGTGCTGGCCAAATTTATGTTTGCCCCCAGATATTGAGCTGTTTATATCTGGTTCTTCTTCAAGAAAGTGGTGGTACCATTTGGCAAAAAAAATGTGAATTATGGAGAAAAATAGGCATTCTGTTGTTGGTACAGATGTAATATGGCAGGACTTTGTGAAGACAATAAAATCGTTGCACTCAGTGAGATTAATCTCATCTGAAAACTGTAAATAGTTTGTATACCTTATATAAAATGCTTCATCCAGGAGGGATCAGGTAAGGATTAGGTCAGAAATGTAGTAGAGCCCAGGCTTCCCTTTTTCATAATTTATTTTATGTTTTTTTGGGAATGTAAGAAAATCAGCAAATTTGTAACAACATTTTTGCATTTATTATGGATATTTATAATAACCTGGAAACCCACATGAAAGTAAAGTTGAAATAGTTTATTTTCTTTTATTCAGCAGTATTGTTATAATAATGACATATTGTAATGTATCCACACACAGAATGGATAATGTGATGTTAGTTAGAGACAAATGTCAAAAGATGAAGGATAAATAGAAACATTGGCAGTATCTTTCATTGGCAAAATGGGCTGGATAACCCATATCATCAGGAGTTGTACTAGTAAATTGATAACATCCTAAAAAGAGCTGTGATTTGTTGGGGCCCCTATTAATAAGGTAAATAATGCTACACAGTACCACCATTATCACATTATGTCAGTGTGTCTCCAGTATAAACATTATGCCATATAGTGTGCCTAGTATGTTACACAGTGCCTCCCAATATATCAGAGTGTCCACATTATGCCACACAATTTTCATAAGCATTAATATTATGCCACCCAATGCCCGCAGTATGCCACACAATTCTGCCAATATCAATATTAGGCCCCACAGAGCCCCCGATTAAGCCACTCAAAGCCTTTAGTATCAATATTATTCCCACAGTTTTCCCCAATATTCCACACAATTCCCCCAGTAATAATATTATGCCTACAGCACTATGCAAACAATGCCTCCAATATTAATATATTCAATTATTTTGCCCTTCCCTCACCCCAACCCCTTATTTGATACATTTAATGATTTATCTCTCCTAATCTTTATAGTTGTACTCACTGACCTCTGCTTATTGGGTGGGCTGGTTTTGGCACAGTCCTCCTCACATTCCTTGTCAGGAAGCTATGCTCCAGCGCACTGCTGACCTGTTCCTTGTCATATTCTTGGGGGATGAGACATAAAAACATGTAATCCCCAAGTGTTAGTATCATGGTGTCATCATTACCAGTGGAGTGCAGCAAGTGAGGAGGAATAAACAGTCAGTCAGGGACAAATAGGTGCTGGGCCAGCTACTGGCACTCTGTATGCCCTATGCATTCAGAAGCAGCAGCACAGCAGCCCCATTACAATCCAGGAACAGGTACCACTGCATTCAGAAGCAGCAGCACAGCAGCCCCATTACAATCCAGGAACAGGTACCACTAGGCACCTGCTCTCGGCAGACTGAACCTATGTGAGCGCTCTTTGTGTGTGAGGTACCAGGGGCAATTGCCCCTGTTGTTCTCCCATGAATCCAACCCTGATCTGGAGCATACAGTCTCTTTGCGGTAGCTTCAGAATAGACTGCCCTTTTAAGAAATCATATGTGGTAGGCAGTATACAGTCTACTTTAAGGATCAGGGACAAAGTAGGCAGTTGTAGAGAGTGTCCAAGACCTACGACCTACTGAAAAGGGAGCATGGCTCATCTGGGGAGGCATGGTCATAGCCCTTCATAAAAAATGCAAAACATATGTGTGGTGACACAAAGCTGTACAGGGGGTGCCAGTGGCTGCACAGGGGGTACAGCAGTTGCTGCACCCACAGGATTGCAAGGAGGAAGGGACTTGAAGGCAGAGGGTGTCTGCACTCAGAAGGAACTCTCTTCATAAGTACCGACGAGGCTATTAGTCCTATCCAGAAATAGCCCCAGGTTATTAGCCTAGGCATGGGGTGCCCTGGAGGGGGACTCTGTATTGGGGGGGTCCCCAACTTACCAGGGATCCCTGGACTGATTTGACTAGTGGTCAGGGGTATTGCTTTGGCCAGAGAACCCAGAGATAGAGTTTCCCTGGCTGTGGCATTACCCACCCACTAGAAAGAGCCAGGTGCTGTTTATGGAAATTACAGTGAAACCCTATGCATTTTTTCCCTGTTTTTCCAGAACCATTATCAGCTCAGAGCCTGGTGCTGGCTGTGCTAAGTACAGTGGAATCCTACACATTTTTCCCCTGTATTTACACAACCAGGACTGTCTGTCAAAAGTCTGGGGCTGGTTGTGCTTTTAGGGGGGGACCCAACATCAACTTTTTTTTTAAAGTAACACTTAACAAGATTTTTACATTAAGATGCATGCATGCACCTCACTGATGTATGCATGCTTCTGTGTCAAATAGAACTGCTCATGCTATAATCGAATGCATGAGCCAATCAGTAGATCTGACACCAATAGATAATCTGTTCTAGTGAAAGATTTATTAGGGTGGGAGTAGAAGGTATACTTTATATTATTGGGATTGAACAGCCTCCATGGGTCTACCACTGAGTGATGGTTTTTGATCATTAAAATATTCTCCTTCTTTTGATGGCTCCTTACTTTTGTTAGGTTGGATTTACCTAGCCTTAACTTACCTACACAATTAAAATCTCCACCTATTATTTGATTTGGTGTATATCTTTTTAGTAACAATTGTGAGATTAACAGGAAAAAATCATGATTCTGTTCATTTGGTGCATTGATGTTCAGTAACATAAATTTGTTTTTTTGCAATCCTAAGGTCTGATAACTAATATCTCCCTCCTGGGTCTGCCACTTTATGGTCTATGGTATAATCAAGGTTTTTATTAAATATTATTGCAACTCCCCTTACTTTTTTTGTTAGTTGAGGCAGTTACGCACTCACCTATCCAGTTGGCATTAATGCCCTTTGTGTACTTAATTCCCTATGGGTATCCTGTAAAAACACAATATCTGATTGATATTTTTTAAATGATTAACCACCTTTTTCCTTTTGATAGGTGTGTTAAGCCCTTCTACATTCCATGACAGAATACAGATCTTGGGCACAGGATTCGATCTATTTGTCTCTCTTCTGTCTGAGATATTGTAGCCTCCTTGATATCTTTCCCCTTTTACTTTTACTTCCCATTCTTATTTTCCCTCTCCCTTTAAAAAGTCGCTCATGCTCACCTCTCATAACCCCCTTTAACACTGTATATAAAATGTTCCTCTATTTGTAGTTGACTTTGTTCTTCTTTCCTATCAGTACCTCTTTTTCCCACTTTATCCTCCTGACATCCAACTATATACAAATTTTTATTCAAGACTTTTCTTTTTTCATACCCATTTGGAGAACCAGATTAAGGTGCTAACCTAGTGCTTATCTATACCTATTAAATGCTCAACATACATTTTTGCATCTTTAACTTCCCCAAATGTATACTGTTGATCATTTTTTATTATCTTCAATTTAGCTGGGTATGCTATCATGAAGTCTTTGTGAAGTAGTGAGCATAGTGGTGTAAATTCTTTTCTTTTCCTGGAAACTTGGGCTGAGAAATCATGAAATATTAAGATTTTAACACCATACAGTGTAAATGAGGGAAGTTTTCTATATGCCCTCAAGATTGCTTTCTTGTCTCTAAGCTTCAGAAATCTTGTGAACACAACTCTAGGTCTCTGTATTCTCTCGGCGTTCTGGGCCTAACCTATGGGTTCTTTCGATTATTACTTCTCCTAGGGTTTCTCCCAGCATGAGGGCTTCTATTAGCTCCTTTTGTAATACCTCTATTAGTTCTTGACCTCTAACCTGCTCTAGGCTTCCTATAAATCTGAGATTATTTCAACAATGTCTATTTTCAAGATCCTCTATTTTCTCTTCAAGAGTTTCTATCATTGATGTCTATAATTGAAGTTGTTTTTGGATTTTTATTGTTCTATCTTCCATATCGCTAACTCTTTGTTCAACTGAGTCAATTCTCTTGATATTTACCTCAAGTGTCTTAATTACCGAATTTAGAGATTCTTGTAATAGATCAAATTTTTGGTCAGTCATTAGCACAAACCGTTTTTCTATCATGGGCAGTAAAATAGATAATACCTCCCTTGCCACTTCTGCTGCATTTGACATATTAATAGAGTTTTCAGGCCCCGTTGCATTTAATTATTCTAGGTACACAGGTATATTTTTGGGTGAGTGCAGATCACTCTGCCTGGGGTTTACTGTTCCCCATTTTAGTACCACCTGTTTTATCCAAGTACCTTTTCATGCTCAATTTGCTATCAAGAGTTTGTTTCTGTAAATTCAACTATTAGCACTACCCGGCCCTTTAAATCAGTTTGTTCAACTTTATTAATTACTATCTTATCGTATATACTTTAAACAGACACCCATAAAGAGTTAACCCTCATATAGGTCTCAACCCATCAATCTAGACAAATACTAATAGCAATATTTATCTATACAATAGTCAAATCTTTGTTTTCCACTCTTAACAATTAGCTGGTTCCACAGACAACATCAGTCACAAATAAAAAATAATCTGTATTCTAGATCAAGTGAAGTCAGTAAACTCCTCCCTCACTGCGCAGTGCAAAGTCCATACCTAGACTTATGCACTGCCATCCTTCATTTTGGGAGGCGCCTCCATGATCTCCAATATCAATGGGGGCCATGACAATCACCGCAGCACTGCTGCATACACCAGCATAGGTGTCGCACATCAACATAGGTGCCCGCTGCCTGTTGTTAGGCAGACAAGCCAATTACTTGCAAAATCACTACATGGCCCCCCAAGGATATATCATCTTCACACCACATGATTATCTTTGTACCATTATTATGATTTAGTTTGCAATTGCATTCCCCACCCAAAGCTAGGGCCTGTTTAGGAACTAGCCCGCCACCAACTACCCGCTTACAACCTGCCCCCTGCTAGTAGATCCTCTATAAACCATGCTATTCTGTAATCTGACAGATGTACTTCATTTGCCATGTATAGTGATTCCATTGAAGCCACTATTCATGTGTGCCTAATCACCCTACCTCCTAAGTTGGTTATGAATTTGCCTATTATCCTATTGACCTGCCACCCTGTCCTGTGCATAACTGGCCCTGCTGCTGGCTGCCACTGCCTTTTATGGAACTATGTTTGACCAAACCAGGAGTGCGTCCGGGCCAACATGAATGTGCCTTGCTTAGGTCTATTTTAATTCCCCTGACCAGGCTCCAGAAACTTGTTCTGCCTAAATCATTTCCCCCCAAATGTAATACTGTCCTCCTTGGATATCTGTATTGCCTAGCGGCCCTAGCAGTTTCTGCGTCCAGCTGTTCCCACCTTATTCCTCTCCACAACCACCTGATTTGACCCTGCTGTCTCTCTGCAGTCTGCACTAAACCATTCTCCCTTACATATCTCTCCACCCAGAAGATAAAAGAATGCACCATGATCCAGGTGTCTCCGACCCCACTGTGCGGTTCTGAAATTTGGAAAAAACATGTCAGTAACAATGTAATGCACAAAACTTTCAACCCCTCTTCCTTTGTTCTAACTACTACAAATGTGTGCCCACTTGAGGTTCAAGACCCTTGAAGGGGGTAAAAACAAAAACCTCATATCTAGGGCCAATTGGAAAAATTAGAATTTATAACGACATGAGTAAAAATAAAACCCCCCTCAGAGGTGCATCCCCTCACTTCACCCGAAATCATGATGAGTATGAGCCAACATCTGCCTTCTTCCCTTGTCTAATGTAACTCTTGTAACTTTTTCCTTCCATAAAGTTGGGAGATGAAGCAGAAAGCTGCATCTTTTCTTGTATAACCCCTGACAACAAGCAGGAGACCCCTGGCAATGAGCAGGAGACCCCTGGCAATGAGCAGGAGACCCCTAACAATGAGCATGAATCCCATGGCAATGAGCATGAGACCCCTGGCAGCAAGCATGTAAACCCATAGCATAAAACCCTTGGCAACGAGCATGAAACCCCTGAGAACAAGCATGAAACTCCTGGCAATGAGCATGAGACCCCTGGCAACGAGCAGGTAATTGAAACGTAATTTGAAGCCTTACTATGGGGCATAAAATGGTGTTAGAGGCATAACTGTTTGTGGCATAATGTGTAATGGACATTACAGTGTGTAGCACAATGTGTACTGGGCATTACTATAAGGAGGAAAAATTATAATGTAAACTGTCAATGGGGGGTGGAGGCGCATTTTTTAACTTTCCACACTGGGAGCCAAATTGCCTATAAACATGCCTGCATTAGTATTAAGAAAATGCCATGGGGGGAGGGCACCAAAACTGGCAGGCGGCAAGCAAAATATCAAGTGCACAGTTTCTCCATCTAAACGTGACCTCTGTAGCTGCGGCTCTGAATCTGAGAACACAGCAGCTTTCACTGATGACCCCACAACACTCCCATAACATGCCCATGAAACACTCTTTTTGAGTTTACTTCAGGTTGCCGCCCAGGAATGCCCATCACTCCACTGCTCCATTTGCAATGCCATCTGATCCAATCGCACCAGCATCATTGTGTGTACACTCAGGGTATCACATTTTCTGTACTGGCTTTCTGAAGTTCTAGCACATGTGCAGTTGCTACAAATCACATTGAGCAAGTTTTATGCCAAGATGCCTTGTTATTTATATTATTTATATAAAAACACTTGAATTACACAATAAAGTGTACATTGCAGGATTATTCTGGTTAGACTTTTTTGTCATTGGCTCTGTAACCAACTATTTGGAAACCCCCTTTTCAAAATCGTGCATTTGCCACTGTATCTATATGTGTATACCCATGTATACACATACCTAAATGCCTAACTTCTATCTATCCATGTGTGTACATTTCTATATCTATGTACATATAGCTTCCTACATGCACATATATACCTGTAAGCTTACCCTTACATACCACTAGATCCATAGATATGTGCCCATGCACATACACATATATATCCCCATCTACCTAATATATAAATGTATACACACATATATCCAATTATGATGTACCTACCTACACATACATGTCCATCCACATGTAAATGAATACCCATACATTAAAATGTGCCTACTCCATAATACATTGACCCATAATTCTATGTATAAATTAACATATCTAATGTATATATATCTCTATATATACAGTATATCCATACATATGCCACACCTACAACATACATGCCACACCTACCCAATAAAAAAAAATATTATATATATACATATATATATATATATATATATAGTGATAGGAGCAGTATAGAGGTTAGGGATGGCATGTATATGTGTCCCAGATTCCTGCAATATGTATTTTAACCCCCAGGAAAAGTCTATTTTACAAGTAGATCTGAGTGTCAGCTTTTGGTAAAAGCCGGAGACTGGGTCCTGGGGGTGTGGATGTGAGAGAGAAGGGAGGACTCCATCCACAGGGCCATTTCAGGTGTTAGGCCTTTAAGCCTTAGAGCATGCTAATTAGGGTTTACACCTGGAAGTGGCCCAATATAGATGTGTAACAGTTTTGATGCAGTGTCTCACACACCCTGGGGAGAACAGACACTGAGGTTTTCTTCTGAGACACTGTGACATTGTTATGTACTATGTTTGTGGTAAGGCAGTAGGCCCTGCCACATGTAGAGAGGGAGTTACCTATCTAGTTAGTGCCAGATGAGCTAGGGTTTATTTTTATGTTTTGTTTGTTTGATTATTGGTGTCACTAAATAAAATCCGGTGCTGACCAGATTGCCCGAAGACCCTCAACTAGTGCTGTTTCCTGGCTGCTGTGGGTAAGGAGATGTCCATCTACCCCAGGAGAGGGACCCCTACCCTGATTATATCACTATATAGATATATATATACACAGTATATATACAGTATATACATACATACACACACTTAAATACCTGCTCACAGCAATGCTTACATGTACCTTTTCATACACGTAAGATACCTAACCCCCCAAATGTATACATAATTATATGCATATGTGCACACACACAAATACAGCTATAAACGTATATGTCTGTACACATATGCATATGTAAGCCTACCTATATTTACACATCAACATAGAAACATGCCTACAGTATTTTCTTATTCCTACATACATGCACTGACCTCTGCATGTCCCTCAGTAGGGGGGATTGTCTACGGTTAGGTGAGGGCTGTTTAGAAAGGGGATGTATTGTGGTGTCATTGAGAGGTTTTTCTGCCCTAGAACATTATACCAAGAAAGGAAGGGGGGGCAGTTAAGTTGAGATGTGGGAGGTTAAATGTAGTGGTGAACATAAAATGGCCTGCCATCAATAGTCAATGGTTTTAAACCATTAGTAGAAATAATCAATGGTGAGCATTGATGTTGTTCCATTATCAGTTTCTGCCTCCCAATATTCCCTTGCTGGTCAAACACATTCAACATCGACATCTGTCCATTGCGGATTGTCAAACCATCGATGGCAGAGGACTAAGCCCTGGTTAACTATGTATATGAGACTAAGAAGACACAATTTGGATTTTTGAGAAAAACAAAGAAAAATCCACATCGCTCAAAAGAGAGCAAAAAATAGGGAATAGCAAAGAAAGCATGCACAGGAATCATTAGAGTAGAAGACTGTGCCAGGAAGATGCCAGACTCGGGACTTTAAATTAGAGTCTGTGTATTGTTATGAACAAAGGAAGGACACAGGAGGGGAGGGGGGAGAACAAATTGGCTTAAAAGAAACCTTGCAGCTTACAAGAAAACAGAAGACCACATATATTGTTAAAAGATATTTGAAAAGCAAGCCACATATAGGTGAGGACAGAGGGAGCGATAAGTCAAATAGATATACAGTACCATCAAATTACTACATTTTGAGACAAGGGGGGGAGGGGGTGATGGGGACAAAGAGCTAAAGATATGTGGCACATGTTTGGTGAATGAACAAACTGAGTGCTGGCCTGAAGCAATTTCCCTGATCAGGAGGGCTCAGTTTTGTTATAAAGTGTATAATGGATGAGACTTGCCGGACCAATGTAATGTAACTAACATTACCTGAGTTCAAATTAGGCTGGTTGTTTTTATGAAAAAGTTTAGAGAAACAGACTGGTGGGGAATTGTACTTACTTCCTATTAAATGCAGCAGAGGGGACTTAAAGTTGCTTGGCCAAATGGCCTGACAAACTGGGACAGTGAAACTAGGGAGCACAAAGCAGTCAAGGGATGGGGCATTTATGAGAGGGGCTGTGTTAGGGAACTGAATCTGACCCATACTTTACAACATTTACTACGATATACAGCGATTCTCAATCATACATGATGCAGCGATTGCTTTTGCACAATGCAAACCTTATTTAACAATTCAAACAATAATGTACAGCAATTATAAGACATACATTCAACGATTTATGTTCAAAATGCAAACCCTTATCCTAACAACTTAAACTATAATACTCAGCAATTATATAACAGCACTTGATGTTACAACATGCGAATGATCCTGATAAGGTAAGACTAAGGACCAGATTCATAGCCGCACGCTAGATGCGATTGCTCGCTCCAGCGTATGCGTCCAGTGCATGCCAGCTAGGTAGGCGATCGCACGGCAAGGCATAGCACGCCCACTATGTCTTGGTGAGCGATCACTTTGTGTATGCAGACGCCCACCAGCCATTCATAAGACGCCCACTTGCGCACGTCATCTCCTGGAAGTGCATGAAAACATTGGTACATCGAGCACCTTCGGATGTGCTTGCAGCGCTTGAGGTTGACTATACCTGGCCGCAAGCACTGCGATCACTTCAGTGTGAAATACAAGTAGGTGACTAGTACAATGATGCTGCCTGTTAATCATGCACACCTCTGAAACGGCATTGAAACACACAGGCAAGCCTGCATTCATAGCTCCGCCACTCCCCCATTTCTAGTGCCCTGCGCCTTTGGCACCCACAAATGGCCTCTTCTGTCAACTGGGCTGTCTTTGCTGGGCGAGCGACCGCTTCCCAATCTAATGCAGTGGTTGGCACACGTACATTATGATGCATACGCATGTGCAGAATGCAATTATCGGCCAGTTATGAGCAATCACATCCTAGCGAGCAGGTCTGAATCAGATCCTAAGTATGTAATAGCTATGAAGAAAGAGACAGGGGTTAGGGGCTTAGTCAAGAAAGATGAAAGTATAGGTTTATTTATTTTTTTATTAAGATAGGGGAAACAGCTGAAAGGTACTGCAATGGTAGCTGGAACTGGAGTAGGGCAGCTTTGGGATGGCACTGCGAGCAGGGTAGAAAAGAGTATTTGCTACGTAGACAGAGAAGAAAATTATTGTGACTGCTATATAAATACTGTAAGCTTGTCATAAGCAATATTCTTGATGAAAGGCTTAGAACATAGGTGAAGCTAAAGTGGACATAAGATATAAGAGACTTTCTGGAGTTTGCAAGGCTGTGTATCAAAGTGAACACCAGTTGCTAAATAAGCAATCTCCTCTGATTTGTTATGCTGTATGGGAAAGTGAATGCTAGTCAGCAAGCGGACATGGAAGAAAAGCACTGGGAATATGATACAGACTTATAAGCTTGTTATAAACAAAATGCCTACTGATTGAATATCTAAGTTGGGTATTTGTGCATAGCTGGCTATGAAAAACATTGAGATAACTCTTATTGATAGAAGATAATATAAGCTACAAGAGACTTTCATTCTTGTTTTAAGGTGTCCCATTGTATCAATCATTCAAAAATGATTTCATACATAGAGCATACTTTACCCATAACAGGCAACATAACATTTATCTCTTTCAAACTGTGGCTCTATGGACAATATCCTCCATATTTTCTCGACTTGCCCACTTCTGAGGTCTCTGTGGGAGGAATTGTTTGTCATGATTCATAAACTGTCAGGCACCCCACTACCTATGGACCCTTTCACCACCCTGCCACACTTTTATCCAGGTGACCTGTCGATGAGAGATAGATATCTTATGGGTCACATTAAAATTGCCATTAAGGCCTCCATAGCACAACTGTGGAAGACCACATCTGTGCCCAAAATATTGGTTTTAGAAAATAAGATCCAAAAGCATTGTGGTTTTAAAACTGCTGACTGTAAATATTCTACATCTGCCTCATCTCTCCTTATGAAATGGTTCAAATGGAGTGACTGTCAGGAGGAGAAAGGTCTTAATTTCTTCCAAAGTTTTACTGCTGTGTAATTTGATTTATGGTAGAACTGCTATGCTTCAGTTCTTTAAAATGTTATCAGGATTTACTCCCCTATGTGTATCCCCATATATATGTTTCTTTAAACTTCAATAAACATTACTGTGGAAAAAAACTGGTATGTATTCTAAATTTGTAAACCATTAAAAGTGGATGAAAAGGTGTTTTAGTGGAATCAGTATGATTTACCGCCGGCTGCATTGAGTGAAAATCCCAAAGCTACAAAGGGTAAGTATAACTAAAAAATGTTTTAACCCCCCAATCCTCCTTTAGGGGTGCCTAACCCTAACCTTCCCTCCAAGTGCCTTATCCTAACCCCCCTCGAAATTCCTAAATCTAACCCCCTTTCCCTGCAGCCTAGACCTAAGTCTCCCAGGGGGTGCCTAACCCTAACCTCCCACCGGGTGTGCCTAACCCTAACCCCACCTTCCCTTAGCCTAATGCCAACCACTGGGGAGGTTGCCTAACCCTAAGTCCCCCCGGGAGCCCCTAACCTAACCCCCCCATGGCTTACCTTCGCTCGGTAATCTGGGAGTCAGGCTCCTGGCATAGGTCTAATGACAGACATCGGGATTTTGACACCTGTCACTTGTTCCTTGACAGGATAAGATAGTCGGGAAGCCGGCTGTTGGGATTTCATCCGTCGGCTTCCTGACTGCTTCCCATTTTATGAGAGGATTATATCCTGACTTTTGTCACCCCTGAGTGGATCTTTATTGAGACCAACATATAAATATTCAGTTAAAAGTATGCACAATGCTTAGCCTATGACCGTAAATAGTTGCATTATATACTACACTATGTGTCTTGTTGTTCTATGTTTATTTTTTAATTCTATTTGCTGGCAAAAATCTTACAAGTGAAGCAGATTGTATACAGTCAATCAATTATTATTATTTATTATATGTAAACATTAGCGCATTTGAGGGTTTGTTGTATGTATATATGTACAGTATGTGCATGTATATATTAGAGATGAGCAGTTCAGTTTTGACTTGGTTCTTTTCACAAAATTAGCACAAGTCTGGATTTATCTAATTGGCTATCTGAAACACATGACAGCTGAATAGCCAATATGTTGCCATTTTTTAAGATCCGAACATAACTAAGTAAAACTGAACCGCTCTTCTCTAGTGTAAATATATATATACATATTAGAGATGTGTGCCAACCCCCAGGTTTTGGTTTAGGTTTTGGATCTGTTTCACCTTGTGTTTTACATCTGGATTGGTTTTGCCAAAACCACCCTTTGCGTGTTTTGTTTTTGGGTTTTGGATCTGTATTTTTTTCAAAAAATTATAAAAACAGCTAAAATCACATAATATGGGCTTTTTGTTTGTTCCTACAGTATTATTAACCACAATAACATTAATTTCCATGCATTCCCAGTCAATTTTGACCACCTCACAGCTCACAATATTGTTTTCATTCAGTTTAGGCCCAAAATTTGCACTAAGCTAGCTGGCTGACTAAGCTAAGCAGCAACAGTGGGTGTCACAAACACGTGGTAGTTCAACTTCCAACATGGCACATCAGGAAACAAATGTTTTTATTATTCAAGAGGCCAGAGGGAGTTCGAGTGTGTATGTAGTTGAAGGCAGGGACAGGAAGTATTGATTGGTTATAAAGTTAACTTATTTTTTTAAATTCCAAAGTAAATTTATGAGGGAGAATGGGAGGGGAAGAGGGGAAGCATTTACAAAAAATATTTTATTCATTCACATCAGTCCTTGCCCAGAAGAATCCTTGAGCGCCATGCCTGCTTCTGCTGCTGGGAGTGGATTTTCATCCAAGAAGGGGACTAGGAAGAGTGCTTTCGGAAACAATTGACTGTAAAATAATCCTTTGCAAAGATTCTTGAAAAGCATTTCCCAACCTGTACATGGACATTAAAAAAACATAGTTAGTGGCCTCCAAACAGCCGTTGTACCCACTGTCCACTTAACCAGCACAGATATGTGGATAAGCAGAACAGAGCAAATGCAAGAATTAAGGTTTAAGTCTTATGGTGTGTCTTGAGAATCCTTGAGCGCCATGCATGCTGCTGTGAGTGGATTTTCATCCCAGAAGGGATGAAGACATTGTTTCTTTTTTCCCAATGGACACAGATCTGAAGAGCTGTTGATAAGCAAATTGTCAGCTCAATTGACACGTGATGCAGCGATAGCTTCTCCTTCATTTTCTCCAGCAAGTGCATCTGCCAAGAAAAAAACAAAACTTTCAAAACACCCACTGGTGATGCAGATTAGCCAACATAACCAAGTGTTAACTTTTGACATCTGGTCAGGTCAGAATTTCCTACAATTAATGAGACCTCTGCCATGACTCCATCTGGTACGGTCACATTCAAAGAATGGTTGAGGACTATTTAAAACATTTTAATGATAGCATCCAAATAGGCATGTCAGACAGTCCATTTGACTACTGGCAGGAAGAAATGGTCATTTGCAGGCCTTTCCACAAACTGGCTTTGCTTTACTTGAGCTGCCCACCCTCCAGTGTATACTCAGAAAGAGTTTTCAGTACAGCCAGGAACCTTATCAGTGATCGACCTATGAGGCTACTTCCCCAAAATGTGGAAAAGTCGAAATAGTAGTAGCAGTAGTAGCAGTAGTAGTAGCAGCAGTAGTAGTAGTAATAGTGGTAGCGGTAGTAGTAGTAGTAGTAGTAACAGTTGTAATAATAGTAGTAGTAATAATAATAGTAGTATAATTAGCAATAGTAGTAGTAGTAGTAGTAGTAACAGTGGTTGCAGTAGTAACAATAGTAGTATTAATCATAATAGTAGTAGTAGCAGCAGCATTAGTAGTAGTAATAGTGGTAGCAGTAGTAGTAGTAACAGTATTAACAATAGTAGTAGTAGTAATAATAATAGTAGTAATAATAATAGTAGTAGTAGCAGCAGTAGTAGTAGTAGTAATAGTGGTAGCAGTAGTAGAAACAGTAGTAACAATAGTAGTAGTAGTAATAATAATAGTAGTAGTAGCAGCAGTAGTAGTAGTAGCAGCAGTAGTAGTAGTAGTAGTAACAGTGGAGGCAGTAGTAGTAGTAGTAGTTACAGTAGTAATAATAGTAGTAACAATAGTAATAATAGCAGTAGTAGTAGTAGTAACTGTAGTAATAGTAGTAGTAGTAGTGGTAGTAGTAGTAGTAGTAGTAGTAGTAGTAGTAGTAGCAGCAGCATTAGTAGTAGTAATAGTGGTAGCAGTAGTAGTAGTAGTAACAGTATTAACAATAGTAGTAGTAGTAATAATAATAGTAGTAGTAATAATAATAGTAGTAGTAGAAGCAGTAGTAGTAGTAGTAATAGAGGTAGCAGTAGTAGAAACAGTAGTAACAATAGTAGTAGTAGTTGTAATAATAATAGTAGTAGTAGCAGCAGTAGTAGTAGTAGTAGCAGTAGTAGTAGTAACACTGGAGGCAGTAGTAGTAGTTTTACAGTAGTAATAATAGTAGTAACAGTAGTAATAATAGCAGTAGTAGTAGTAGTAACAGTAGTAATAATAGTAGTAGTAGTAGTAGTAGTAGTAGTAGTAGTAGTAGTAGTAGTACTAATAGTAGTAGTAGTAGCAGCAGCAGAGCTACAAATTCTACAAGAAAGACCTTTACTGTCAATTATGTGCAAAAATTACAGAGGATGTTATGATGTAGATCATTGATCATAATGTACATCACTGCAGATGATGTAACAGGGTGGAGGTTCCTAGATGGTTAAGGTCCCTATCTCTACTCATTTTGGCTTTACAAATGGTTCAGATGCCTTCACAACTGTTTTTCTGGTCTTATGCCCAGGCATAACCCCAGCCTATAAACCCAGTTTGTATAATTACCCCAGCATATACCATCACCCCAGCCTATAATATCACCCCAGATTATTTTACAAGCACCCAAGCCTATATCTTCATCCCATCCTGTGTTGAGTATAAATTACAGCTGCACTCCCTGTTAGATTGGGGATTCATTGCCCACTTTAATGGATGTGAGCTCCATTTTAGTCCAAATCAACACATCACCTACACATCTTCTGACCTGGGCTACAGGAGGAGCAGCTGCACTGTGGAATATGGTTGCATGGAGTTGCCCCTCTGATTCACTGAAATTCAGGTAGAGGGGCCCTGGGTAGGGAGTAGGGACACTATATCAGAGAATGCAGTTTTAGCTGCTTATTTAATTTTTGAAACCATATTCTCTAATTTCACATTTTGAAAATATGTTTATGTGAATCTTAGCTGAGGAGTTTGTGATGTCATTATGTTTAATATATTATCTACATAATTTAGCACTTTGTTGTGGTCTTGTAGTCGGCGTGTAGACTAATCATTTATTCATGATTGAGGAAAGAAGTGAAAAGTTGCATCTTTTTATTGCTAACTTTTTGTTATTAAATTGTAAAATTGTGGAGTTTCCACTTGCAGTGTCACAAGATTTCTTCTTCAGGTTCCATAAGGTCCACAGGATCTAAGTTTGGGTATGTAGTGGAAACGATCCATTGTACCTAACAGCTTCCAGCTTTGAACCTCTTGGCATGCACTGGTCCTCCTCCCTATATGCCCTGCCTTCAGCCACAGGCATTTCATTTTTTTGTTTGGTGCGGCAAGGTGCACCTGTTGTACAGCAGGACTGCTTAGGCAGCCCCTGGGTTTTATCTTTTATGATTTATTTAAGTTTTTTTAACTACTGAGTTTAGCCGTACTAGGCACCGTTAATGACGCAGGCACTGCAACTCCTACTACCTCTGCCGGCAGCAAAACACCAGTACCGCTATATGCCCTGAGTTTTTCAGCGTGTCTCAGTGTGGCTTAACTCGTGCCTGTGTTGAGGTCTGGAGTGCAATCAGGCATGGTGATGACAGGTAAGTGCGCAGCAGTCCTGGCATCCGATGTAGGAGACATATCGGGTGCAGCTGCGGGTGAAAGCCTCATATGACGTTTCCTTGCTAAGGCGGCCAGGTCCTTATTGTTTGTTGCCAGGGATGGGTAGTAGATGCACTCGAATTCACTAGTAAGTGTCTATTACTATGAGGCCAGCATACCCATGCCGCCAAAATTGCACCTCCCCCAACCCAGTCACAACTTCTGGTATGGATTTCAGCATCTGGTTTGCTATATTTGCCCACCTCATGGTGAAATGCTCGCAGATTCCATTTGTGTGTGTACTGTGGTAGCTGTTAGTCTCAGAGGTTGGTCTGTCTCCCTGTATAGCTCTCCTTTGGGTCTGGTAAATAGCACTCTATAAACTCCCATTACCCCTGCAGGGCTGGTCAGCTGATAAAAAGTCCTATAGCAATTGTGCATATTTATGCATTGTATGTGATTTTAAAGCTAGCTGCTGTATTTGTACTACCCTTTTATTTCCAAACTGTCAGTTATACCTATCACTGTGTTTCTCCTCGTCCCTGAGGGTGTGGGGGGTTTCATTGATAAGGGGTCACATTGCATTTATACTGTACACCTTATACCATTTATACATTTGTCATGTCTAAAGGTGTAGGTGAGAAGGATGATATGTTAGTACTAAGATCATGTGTGTCTTGTCTGGCAGGCCTGTCTGAGAAGGATGTTAACCAGAATTGATTGTGTAGCCACTGTTGTATACAGTTACCTGTTCAATCCAGTGCATCTAGGGCTCCAGCAATAGAGCCACCCAGGTGGTATCAGGTTTTGTCGCACTTAGTGGACAAAATCACAGAAGCGCGGTCTCCAGCTGCAGTATTTCCTCATTCTATGAGGTATTTACAGCAGTTGCATCCTTCTATATTTATGCCCCCCATAAATTCCTGTTGGGTTAATTCTACTGCTCACTCTAGTCAGAGTATTCCACCGTCTATAGCTCCTCGCGTCAGGCATTGTCACTCTCTTTCCAGCCTATTGGAGCTACCTACAACAGAGACTGGGCTACACAGCAATATCATCACAGACAGCTGCACAGCATGAGGTATTGTGAGTACACCTCTTGTGCCCTTCTGTCATGCTGGACTATTTGACTGACTACTAGCCACAAGCGGACCAATTACATCAGAAGATCCACTAGACCGCAGCCTCAAACCGGTTTGTTATACTGGAGGATCACAGCCGCACAGAGAACATTGCCATCTCTCACACATAGGCTCCCCAACATGGGAATCCATCTAGCTTGCTATCGCATATTAGAGCTGGACTCTCATTGGACTCATTGGACTCTCAACATATGGTGAGCATACAACGCTTATTATACCAATCTGATTGATTGAGATCCAAATCAGGGTGACAGCATTATCTATCATATACCAGCCCCAGTAATTGTTATATCATCCCCCCACCTACTAAGCATAATTAGGAGACCTCCGTTCTGGAGGGCAAAAAACTTTGGACTCCAGCTTACTAAGTGTTTTTATATACAATCTTTTCCTGCTGGCTTGAATATTGATTATTGCACTGTATGTTACTTTGTTTCTATACCCAGTCAGATACTAACTAACTGCTCCCATTTTTAAATGTACATGTTTTTTACATGATATTATTACATTTACCTGATTTCAGGAATAACTATTTATATATTGTATTTCTATGACTACTCATTTTTATTTGGGTATTATCAGCACTGTGTTATATATTTAAGAACCTCCTGATATTATCACAATCTCAGGAGATGTTACATGTCATCTCCAGATTGCCATTGTCTGCCTACAAGAACACGGCTTGATAATAAATTGGAAAAAGTCCTCTCTTTCTCCAACTCAGCAGATGGTGCACTTGGGGGCACTGCTGGATTCTCTGGGACAGAGAATTCTTCTACCAGAAGACAAGATTGTGGCACTGCAATCTTGTGTGTGCAGTCTTCTCTGCAAGCAAAGAGTGTCATACACTAGGCAATGCAGGTGCTGGGCTCCATGGTATCCACATTTGACATGGTGGCTTATGCCCAGTTCCACTCCAGGTCCCTGCAGAATTGGATTCTGGCTCATTTGGATTGTCAGTATCATTGGATAAAGTCTCAGATGAACCACATTTTGCCAGAGGTTTGGCTCTCCCTCACTTGGTGGATAGAGAGGACTAATTTAGACTGGGGACATCCATTATGGGTCCTGGATTGGGTACTCCTCACCACAGATGCAGGCATGTGAGGATGGGGAGCAGTGACAGGCCATCACACCTTTAAGGGAAGATGGATGGTTCAGGAAAGTCTCCTACCAATAAATATCTTGGAGCTTTGTGCAGTGCATAGAGCACTCATACTGGCGCAGGACCTCCTACAGGGCAGACCTATCCAGGTCCAGTCTGACAACATGACAGCAGTGGCCTACATAAACCATCAAGGAGGCACACGAAGTCTGACAGCCATGAGGGAAATGGCAGAAATTCTGCTGTGGGCAGAATGCCATCTTCAGGCAATCTCGGCAATAATCATCCCAGGTAATCTCTACTGGGAAGCAGAATTTCTAAGTTGCCATGACATACAAGCTGGAGAATGGGCTCTTCATCCAGATGTCTTTCAACTCCTGGTGGACAAGTGTGGAGTACTGGACATAGACCTCATGGCATAACGTCACAACTACAAAGTACAGATCCAGAACAAGGGACCTTCGTGGATGCTCTGGCAGTGAGATGGGAATTCAGGTTAGCATACCTATTTCCTTCAATCTCCCTTCTCCCAAGGGTCGTCAGAAAGTTCAAGCAGGAAGGTGGCTGGATAATACTAATAGCCTCTACCTGGCCCAGGAGGCATTGGTTCTCCGACCTGACATGTCAATCCATAGACCAGTGGTTCCCAAACTTTTTTGAATCATGGCGCCCTAAAGTATCAGCATTGTTTTCACGGCACCCCTAAGTTTAACTTTGTTCTTGAGAAAGTCAGAAAAAAATTTAGTAAAATTGTAAATTAAGTAAATTGTGCTTGCCTGTCATGCTTAGGTTCAGTTATGTAGTGGAGGAGTGGTTTGCACTTCTGTTTGTTCACATATTTACATTACATTGACAATAAATAATTTGATTTGATGCTTGACCACAAACTTGAGGCACCCCTGCAAGTGTCCCGAGGCACTCCATGGTGCCACGGCACACAGTTTGGGAACCACTACCATAGACAGTCCACTTTCACTGACTCTACAGACAGATCTGCTAGTGCAGGCTCCCTGCCTATATCAGGATTTACCTCGGCTGGCTTTAAAGGCATGGCTGTTGAGTTTGCTGTCTTCAAGGCCAAAGGTTTTTTGGCCTCTTTGATTCAGACGATGCTGAGGGCAAGGAAGCCTGCTTCTGCCCGCAATCTATTACATAATTTGGAATTAATTTTTTTCTTTAGTGTTCTCACAGATAATGTGACCCTAAGATCTTCAAGGTTGCGTGAATACTTGGTATTCTTCAGGTGGTATTAGACTTAGATCTTTGCCTAGCTACCTTGAGAGTTCAGGTTTCTGCATTGTCAGTTCCAATTCAGAATTGCCCATCTGTCTTATGTTAGAACATTCCTGCAGGGGATTTTCTGGCTGCAACCTTCATTTGTCCCTCCGGTGGTACCGTGAAATTTGACTTTGGTTCTCAGGGCATTGCAGATGGCTCCCTTTGAACCTTTGGATATGGTGGACATAAGATGGTTGACAGCGAAGACACTTTTTCTCCTCGCTATTGCCTTGAAGAGTTTCTGACTTAGCAGCTCTGTCACGTCGCTCTCCATATTTGATTTTTCATCAAGATAGAGCTGTCCTCCATATTAAGGCGGGTTATCTTCTTAAGGTGGTTTCTCATTTCCATATAGATGAGAAGGTTGTAGTTCCAGCCTTTCAATCTTCAGACCTGTCTATAGGTGAAGCTTCCCTGGATGTTGTTTGAGCCCTTCATATTTACATGGATCGTACAAGCTCCATCAGGAAATCAGATTTGCTCTGTGTTCTATGGGTTTCACAAATGAGGATGGCCAGCAAACAAACAGATTTTGACTTGGTGGCTGCATACAACTATTTCTCAGGTCTATACACAGGCTGGTCTCCCTGTCCCAAACAATGTGACAGTACATTCTACTCTGTGGGCCTGTCATGCTTGGTTAGACATGGCACCTCGGCTGAACATCTGTGCAATGCAGCCACTTCTGTCAATACTTTTATCAAATTATATGCATTTGACACTTTTGCCTCCCAGAATGCTTCCTTTGGGTGTCAGATTCTCTTCTCTGTGTAGGAGCATCCCCACCCTTAAGGGAACTGCTTTAGGACATCCCCAAGGTAGATCTTGTGGACCCTATGGACCCTGAAGAAGAAAATTTGAGTTATGGTATAACATACCTCAGTTAACTCTTTTTCTTCAAGTTCAATAGGGTCCACAGAGCAACCACCCTGATGCACCTGGTCTCAGTTGGGATCTGTTATTTTGCTTTTTTTGTATCACTGATTCCCTCTTTGTATGTTGAGTGTTTCTTGTGTGCGATGTACTTCCTTCTCCACTTTTCGCCTCTTGCCATTTGTTTACAAACTGAATGCCTGTGGCAGAGGGTGGGGTATATACGGAGGAGGACCAGTGCATGCTGGGAGCTTCAAAGCTGGAAGCTGTTTGGTGCAATGGATCGTTTCCACTACATACCCCAAGGTAGATCTTGTGGAGTCTATGGACCTCGAAGAAAAAGAGTTAAATGAGGTATGATATACAATAACTAATTTTTTTATAAATAAAATAAGAATAACACACTGCGCTACCACTTACAGTGTCACAAGATTTTTTATGAATTAGAAAAGAATAACACACTGCTCTACCACTAACAGTGTCACGATATTTTTTATGAATACACTGTTTTCCACTTACAGTGTTACAATATTTTTACGAATACCCTGTATTTCCTCTTACAATGGAACAATATTTTTTATGAATATACTGCGTTTTCCACTTACAGTCACAATATTTTTAGTAATATACTGCGTTTCACTTACAGTGTGACAATATTTTTACGAATACACTGCGTTTCCACTTACAGTGTGACAACATTTTTGTGCTGTTAGGTTATATATATATATATATATATAAATATATATATACACATACATATATTTATTTATATATAATGCTCAGAGATAAGGGGTGCACTTGAAGTAGGCAATTTTTTCTTATCTTTATTCCAGCATCATAGGGCACAATTAGTTTATCGGCATTATGATCCCCCTACTGATCTTTGTGAAGATGAACTAATTGTGCCCTATGATGTTGGAATAAAGATTTTTTGCCTACTTGAAGCCTGGGGAGTGCACCCCTTATTTCTGAGAATTGTATGGTACCCTTAGCAACAAGGATATGGAGCAGCAACCCAGCAGACATTAATAGAAATGGATATGAACACACACACCACACCCATATATGAGTATGTATATATATATATATATATATATATATATATTCAGTAAATGTTTTGTACAATGTCCTATTTTAATATATATTTAAATTATATGGGGTACCTTTGGTGTGCTACAACTTTGAATATTAATTGAATAGGAGAAATTTCCACCACCACTTAGGGGGATTTATTGCAATATTAGCTGTTGGTCAAACACAACCTTCTAGTTACTCTTCAAATCACCATTTGTTTATATTTTGGGTATTATTCATAAAATAAAAGCCCTATGGCAGCCCATAATTCTTATACTTGAATATTTTATTCTTGATATATCAACAGAGGTAAAAATATATAAAACAATTTACAATACAAATCAATATCTACATAGCATAAAATAACTTTTAGTAACCTTCCACAGTACAGAAGTATAGATGGTATCTGTCACCTACACCTTATGGGTGTGAACTCTTAGGTGGACCTATTATGTGATAGGTGCAGGTGTTTCAAAGCGATGACCCTATGCATTTCATCTACATACAGGACTTCATCAGGGGTAAATACTTTAAAAAACAGAACATATGGTGATAAATACAATTGCATATTTACAGTGTATAACAAATATATACATAGTCATGTACTGTAATCGAATTGATTAATATTTATACAACATGAAGACAGAAGAGAAGGTTCATATAATGGAAGTTTATCCAATCTGAGGTTTAACAATGGCTACCGACAACAGATACATAGTAAAAGTACATACCAAAAATGGAACTGGTCTGAATTAACACTCAATAATTTGGAACTGGTTAGAACACTCAGTAGTATAAGCTTTTTTTTCATCCATTGATAGGGAGAAATTCCTAGAAAGGCTCTTAGAAACCTAATAGGAGATGCAGACAATTAATATTACATTATAAGATTTGGTATTTTCAATATATTGAGAGAAAATTTTTTTAAATAATTTCATGAAAATTAAGTATAAACAAGGTGGTTCTTATAACCCTTATATTGTAGTGATTGGGTCTAAATACCCCTCAATAACATAAGTTTATTGTCTGTCCCTTAGTTGCAAAGGGGACAAAAAATTTCTCTAATAAATGTATAGAAAAAAGTAGAATATTCATACTACTTTATAGAAGCTAATGTTAATTTTCAATGTATTCATTAGAAAAAAAGGATTAGTACATACCAAGTAGTCTCTTATAACGAGTTTACAGGAACAATTAGATGGATGTTTCTCAAACAATAAATGTAACCTAGTGAATAATGCACAGTATTGTACCTTTGATATTCTAAGTATATTTAATTTAATGACATCATAAACATCCATATATATTTAATGAGAAGGATACATAGCAGATTCCTTAATAGCAATTTAAATATGAAGACGTATCATATACTCCCAAAGTGTAAAAACGATGAGTGCCAAGCAAGCGTTAAAACCTAATGTGAAGGATAATAGTATTATATGAATGAAATTCCTCCCTTAGTGGGTTATTTGGTTTGCTCTGAGGGGCAGTGATAGTAATTCAAAAGTATTTATCTATTATCAACATATATATAATATATTGAGACTATACTGTAGGGGTATGTATAGCCCATAATAGATATTTAGAAACCATATAATTATAATGCATGCTAATACATTTGTACACATAAATGTTATACACATAATTGTATTGTGTACTTCACATTTCCAAGCATAGACCGAGTATCTTTGTTACTTATGTAGGAGAATCCATACATAATACTGCATAGTTTATATATCCATAATTACAATAGTATATAACAGAGTTTATAAAAGATAAGTATTTAACAAAGGCTAGTGTAGTCCATATAGCCATAGTTTCCAATTAGAGAACAAGGGCTAGTAAATAGGCTTTTATATAAATGCATTTATAATATATTTCACTTGATTTCTTTTTAAACCAAACTCATAACTTTTATTGATTTTTTTGTATCTTTAAATATAATACAATTTAGATTAAAACACAATTATATGTACAGTAAAATGTCTACATATTTTGGTATACTATATTAATTTATGTCAGTTTTCCTAAACTCATCATCTGTATTTGACAAAAATAAGACCATCATTTTTTGTAAAAAAAAAAAAAAAAATCTTTAAGGTCCATACTCCTAATTGCATTTCCTGTGGTTTTTGCAGTCATAAAATATACTTCAAAATACAGTGGTTCAGTAGATAGTTAAGTTAATCTATATGCAGACATGAACTGGGGAAACAAATGTTTACCTATTTGCACAGATTATTATCCAGGGTCATTGTAATCAGCCCATGTCTCCTAACTGTTTTGAAAGGAATTTCAAAAACAATAGTGAGATAATTAACATGTTCATACCCAATAATTAGATTGGCATCATTCATATTGTACAACCTTTAATTAAGTAATATATTATCTTCACATATATTTAGCTACATTTACCAGACAATCTCCGGAACTACATTCAATAAACTGTGTTATACCTTGATAATCCCCCATAGTTTAGTAAGTGCAGGGGATAACAAAATTTAAGAAAAGTTTTTCAGATTACCTGCCCTCAAATACCTTAGTTTGACAAATAAATAGTTCATGTATTGATTTCTGAAGTGAGCAATATTCAAATTATTATTAATGCATTATATTAACACCTTGACCATTCCATAAATGTGACATATAATGTTATATAACTACAGAGGTTAGGTAGAAATATATAGTTAATACTTCAAAGTATTATTGATCATGATGAATAAGGAAAGAGAATATGACACTATTCTATACCTAGTTAATACAATATATTTGCTATGATGACCTAATGCTAAATTTGTAATCAGCATATTTAAATTAGCTTAAATATAAAAAATATTGTTATTTGAATTTGTCAAATAAATGAAGCAAGTTTCATTGGTAATAAGGTGCACAAATCTGGCTTGGGAGCATAGGTGGTATATAAGTAATTGTGATGAGTTAAAGGATAGTTAAGACACAATAAAATATTGAAATAGAATAATAACAAAGTAAATATAACAAAATTGCACAGTAAAGAATGCATTAATAATTATATTCAATCTAGATCAAATTACAAGTAAATAATGGTATATTTTGGTTACCTAATATATGGCTAGGAACATAGTATAATCAAAAAGGACAGGCAATATGTTCCTATTATCACACACAATGTGACACATTATTTTGGGCCAGATTTTTGTTTAGAATTTGGAGCAAGGGACACCCCACTCTTCCTGTTTGGATATCTATGTATAATTTTTAAAAAAGAGGGCACTCCATTGATCTGCCCTTATTAGTAAACTAATTAATATTCATATAAACATAGCTTTACAGTGGAAGCCTCCACCATTATGTTTTTAATATTAAAAAAATTCTAACACATGGGATATCAAATTATCGATTTTTTTGCACACATATTCATTTAATGAAAAATCTATCTCTAGCATAATTTAAAGTTAATGTGTTATGCATGTTGGTTGTGTCTATATGAAATGTATATAGTAAGTAACTTACATAAAAAATAATAATTACAAATTTTGATAAAAAAAAATATTTAATGTTAAATATCTTCTGTTTTTATTTATAACATATAATGGTATCAAGTTTAAGCTATTTCATTGGTCACTCATTATTTAAATACTTTTTCAATATATTTTTTTACAATAGTATATAAAAGTATTTCAATGTAATTTTTTATTATCAGTAAATTCACATGATAATGTTTCTATTCACCAGAACATGTCTCCAAACCATATACTTCTAAACACATTTTGCAGCTGTGACATTAACAATCATGTAACAAATATAATTAGGTATTTTCAGTCAATCCAAAGAAGCCACTCCATTGTATTCTATGCTCTCTCCAATTGTCATTAATACAAACCAACTGACTCATTGGAGCCAACACAATTGCACTTTAACTAGCAATTAACAAAGATTCAGTAGATAGTTATGCCATTTTTCAAAAAACTTTTCACGTATTGTTAGAATATATACAGACTGCTAACATCTCAATGCATTTGAAATATATTTATTTATTTAACATTAAATATTTTTTACTCGATTTGTAATCCTGTGTAAATTGTATACATATACAGATGTAAGAGAAATCAGAACTTAACTTTTTATAGAACAACAGTTTTTAGCAGCTACAACCAAAAGGTAAATGCAGATTCATTTGTATTTGATATTGTGTCTATTGTTATCTTTAGGATTCTTCCATTTGCCGAGCAGCTATCCATGCTGGACTACTTACCAATGATGGGAGACAAGTGACAGTGAGGAAGACTGAGGGCTAGACTAGTTATAGTGGGTCCACAAGGAATGGAATAACAACCAGTAACTATGGAACTTGGTCTGGGTCATTTATAATTCTACAGCAGGTATTCCTCTACCAAGTAATAGTGAGAGACATACTATGGGCTTTGCAACATACTGCTCACCTGTATAGCACTGATGTAATTTTGAGGAATGAAAACATTGCTGTATTGTACCTTGGTATTAATTAGTAATCTTTGTGACCACTTGCTGTTACTACAAGAATACTTTATGTTGTGACTCAAATTTAGTTTTTTATGTACATTACCACTGCATTGGTTCTCTAGAAAGTTTCTGAAAGTATCTGAATATATATTGAAAATATACCTTACTGCATGATTATCTGCAAACAGTTATACTTATTGAAGTTTAAAAAGTGTATATTTAGCATGTGCTTTATGGTAAGAATAATATACTGTAAAATATATTATTTATTTACATAGTATGGAAAATGTGGCACATGATAATATTTAAAACTTTAAGGCATAAGGGGCTATAGAGCCTCATATGACACTCAACTGGGGTAATATACAGGTCTCCAAAATAAATAATGTTGACATTCTCAAATCAACATGAATGACCATGACATCATCCCAAAAAGCTGCCTGCAGGGTACATTGGTACTTGCAGATCAACATCAGCTTGAGAGCCATAGACTACCACCCATTGTCCTACAATTCAGAGACTGATAGTATAGTCCTCATTGCTATGAAATATGTTTTTGCAATTGCCAATATCAACTTTTACATTGGCATTATTTAGATTACTGTTAGGTACTGGGCAAATGGATAAATCAATCACCTTTCCCCTCTAATAGGCTATCAGAAGCTCACAAATAGAATACAAAGCATTTATCAAAAAATACATTGTTTTACTTAGTTTTGATGAATAAGGATAGCATCCAAACAATAGAGTCTGTATCTGTACACACATCCCAGTTACAATGTATCCTCAAATTAGAGACCAACTCACTTCTAATATAAACTTCACACATTAATTACTTCACATAATGAATTATTAGGGGTGAGCGGGTTCGGATTCCTGAAATCCGAACCCCCCCGAGCCCCCCCGATCTGAGTCCGATCCGAGTCAGGCTCGACTTTTCCCGCCTGACTCGGATCTGAAATCGAGGCAAAACGTCATCATCCCGCCTTCCGAGTCTCGCGGGTTTTGGATCCTATATAAGGTACCCGCGTCGGCACCATTTTCTCACTCGGCTGTGGACAGTGAAGAGGGAGGGTGGGAGTTAGGGCTGGCTGGGCTGTGTAGTGTAGTGTAGTGTAGTGCAGAGTAGTGTTGTTCTGTGCTGTGCTGCGCTGTGCTGCTGTTGTCCACTACTTCAAAGTCCATAGGGGCTGGCTGTGTTGTGCTGTGCTGCTGTTGTTAATAGGGGCTGTGTCCACTACTTCAAAGTCCATAGGGGCTGGCTGGACTGTGTTGTGCAGTCAGTTCTCCATAGGGGCTGTGTCCACTCCAAAGTCCTGTGCAGTGTCCCAGTCCTAAAGGGGTGCTGTAGTGTTGTCCAGGGGGTGCTCTGTCCATCAGGGGTGCTCCCCCAAGTGCTAAAAAAATAATATATTTTCTGTGTTTGTGAATTGTGTGCGCAGTAGCCGCACGTGCATCAACAAAGTAGTGCCAAGCGTGCGCCTGTGTCATAAGTAAAGGGCCTGCTGGCTTGACCGTTAAAGGGTGCTGTAACCCCCAAAGTACACAGAAAAAAATATTTTCTGTGTTTGTGACTTGTGTGCACTGTGGCTGCACGTGCATCAACAAAGGAGCAGCGCCAAGCGTGCGCCTGTGTCCCATAAGTTAAAAGCCGGCTGGCTCATTTCTTAAAGGGTGGTGTAACCCACAAAGTGCACTACTCTCCAGCAAAAATCAAAAAATATTTTCTGTGTTTGTGTACGCTTTAGCCGCACGTATATATCAATATAACATAAATGGAGGACCAAACTTTCTCCGATAAAAATAAAATAGGGAAAGATCAAGAACCACTTCCTCCTAGTGGTATTGCTGCTGCTGGGAGTTGTTCATCATCCCAGAGAGGAAGTAGGAACATCACTACTTTTACTAATCAATTGACCCTCCAACAGTCCCTAGTGATGAGGATGAAGTACGACAGCAGTCATCCTGAAGCAAAACGTATAACTGAGGCCTTGACTGCTATGTTGGTGTTAGACGTGCATCCGGTATCCGCCATTAGTGCAGTGGGATTTAGACAATTGATGGAGGTAGTGTGTCCCCGGTTCCAAATCCCGTCTAGATTCCACCTGCATCCTCAAAGCAGCAGCGACAAGCTTGCGTCTGTCTGTTAAAGGGTGGTGACACCCTCAAAGTGTGCTACACAAACAATAAAAATATTGCTCTTTTTTTTTCTGTCATTGTGAATTGTGTGGGCTGTAGCCGCACTTGCATCCTCAAAGCAGCAGCGACAAGCGTGCGTCTGTCTGTTAAAGGGTGGTGTAACTCTCAAAGTGCTCCAAAAAATAAAAAAATATTTTTTTAATGTGTTTGTGACTTGTGTGCGATGTAGCCGCACTTGCATCCTCAAAGCAGCAGCGACAAGCGTGCGTCTGTCTGTTAAAGGGTGGTGACACCCTCAAAGTGTGCTCCACAAACAATAAAAATA
Source organism: Taudactylus pleione (assembly GCA_031769625.1). NCBI lineage: Eukaryota > Metazoa > Chordata > Amphibia > Anura > Myobatrachidae > Taudactylus > Taudactylus pleione. The sequence goes on from JAUIMM010000422.1 coordinate 932,519, forward strand.
TTCTTCTTTTTTCTGTCTTTGTGAATTGTGTGGGCTGTAGCCGCACCTGCATCCTTAAAGCAGCAGCGACAAGCGTGCGTCTGTCTGTTAAAGGGTGGTGACACCCTCAAAGTGTGCTACACAAACAATTAAAATATTGTTCTTTTTTTTTCGGTCTTTGTGAAATGTGTGGGCTGTAGCCACACCTGCATCCTTAAAGCAGCAGCGACAAGCATGCATCTGTCTGTTAAAGGGTGGTGACACCCTCAAAGTGTGCTACACAAACAATAAAAATATTCTTCTTCTTTTTTCTGTCTTTGTGAATTGTGTGGGCTGTAGCCGCACTTGCATCCTCAAAGCAGCAGCGTCAAGCGTGCGTCTGTCTGTTAAAGGGTGGTGTAACCCTCAAAGTGCGCTCCACAAACAATAAAAATATTCTTTTTTTTTTTCTCTTTGTGAATTGTGTGGGCTGTAGCCGCACTTGCATCCTCAAAGCAGCAGCGACAAGCGTGTGTCTGTCTGTTAAAGGATTACATCGGTGACAGCATCCAAGTAGGCATGTCAGACAGCCTGTACCTGTACTGGCAGGAAAAAGAAGCAATTTGGAGGTCCCTGTACAAACTGGCTCTATTTTACCTGAGTTGCCCCCCCTCCAGTGTGTACTCCGAAAGAGTGTTTAGTGCAGCCGGGAAACCTTGTCAGCGAAAGGCGTAAGAGGTTGCTTCCACAAAATGTGGAGAAGATGATGTTCATAAAATGAATTATCAACTCTTCCAGGGAGACCAGCCTCCAGAATGTACAGAGGGACCTGTGGTTCCAGCGGGGACGAATTAATACTCTGTGAGGATGAGGATGTACACACTGAAGAGGGTGAGGAATCGGTGGAAGAGGAGGATGAGGATGACATCTTGCCTCCGTAGAGCCAGTTTGTGCAGGGACAGATTAATTGCCAGCTTGTTTTGTGGGGGCCCAAACGAACCAATCATTTCAGCCACAGTTGTGTGGCAGACCCTGGCGCTGAAATGATTGGTTTGTTAAAGTGTGCATGTCCTGTTTATACAACATAAGGGTGGGTGGGAGGGCCCAAGGACAATTCCATCTTGCACCTCTTTTTTTTCTTTGCATTATGTACAGTTTGGGGCCTAGTTTTTCAAACTGCCATCCTGTCTGCCATTGCAGTTTCACGCCTAGATGGGTCATGTGTTTGTGCCGCCCACTCGTGTCGCTTAGCATAGTCATCCAGCTACCTCGGTGCAACCTTTTGGACATAAAAACACTATTGTGAGGTGTGAGGTGTTCAGAATAGACTGGAAATGAATGGAAATTAAGGTTATTGAGGTTAATAATAGCATAGGATCAGAAAAACCTACAAATTCTGTGATTTTAGCTGTTTTTATGCTTTTTTTCAAAAAAATACAGATCCAAAACACAAAACCCAGAATCCAAAACACGGAAGGGTGGTTTTGGCAAAACCAATCCAGATCCAAAACACGAAGAAAGATCCAGATCCAAAACCAAAACACAAAACACGAAAAGTGGCCGGTGCACACCCCTATGAATTATCAACACTACACTCTTTACATACTTTCCAATCATAAAAAGAGATAATTATGATTTAATGCATTTAGGCAGTTGATTGCAGCAGACTCTAATTATAAAATATGAACACAATGTGGCATTAACACTACATAAAATGCTTAAATTATAAATCTATACTGTTTATATTCAAGCACAATAAAGAACAGAATGTAATTTATATCCAAGGATTTCAATATATAACCTTAATTTAATCTACATTTACAAAATTGTTTATTAAAAAGAAAATATTCACTTCTCTGATTTTGGAAATGCATAATTATAGTTAATATTTATTTTATTTATAAAGAAATTGTATCAAGGTTAAGCTGGGTACTCACTGGCCGATATATCGGGCGATCAATTGATCGGCCAGTATATCGTGCCCCCGTCGGCCAGTGTGTACAGACAATATGTCTGTGAACAACTTTGTTCACAGACATATCACATTGGCTGTGCTGCACAGCCAATGAACAGATATTTCTGCAGACTTATCTGTCCATTGGCAAGTGTTTAGGGGTGATCAGCCAATTGCCTGTACACAGGGGTGCAGAGAGAGTGGGGGGAGCTGTGAGCGGGTACTACTTACCCGACTCCGGCACAGCTCCCCATCCCCAGCAGCCCAGCACAAGCTGCTGTGTGCTGGGCTGCACTCAGAGACTTTCCGAGGCTACTAAAGCAGCAGACCGAACAGTCTCCTATGCCAAAGGGGGGAGCGATCATACTGATCGTGTCCCCCATTGGGTGTGCACCGGGCTGAGGGGCACACAGCACCCCCCTCCCCAGCGCTGCAAATTTATTTATTTTTTTTCCGCAGGGGATGTGGTCACACATTCTGCGATTAGGCCACGCCCCCAGCCACTGGGACTCGCTGCAGCTTAGATGATGGTCGTTCAGTGTTTATGAATGACCATAATCTGCAGATATATCTGCAGATCACTCAATCTGCAGATATATATTTCAGGTGTGTACCCACCTTTAGTCTATTTTCATTGGTCACTTATGATATAAAGACTTAAATAATATTTTTTTAGAATAGTATATAAAAGTATTTCAAAGTAATTTTTTGTTATCAGTAAATTCACCTGAGCATAGTTTTAAAGCATATACTTCTAAACACATTTTGCAGCTTTGACATCAACAAATCATGTAACAAATATAACTATGTATCTTCAGTCTATCCAAAGGAAAACACTCCATTGTATTCTAAGCTCTCTCCCATTGTCATTAAAGACAAGCCAACATACTCATTGAGCCAACACAATAGCACCTTCTCTGGTAAACAACAAAGATTCAGTAGTTATTATGCTAGTTTACAGATAATATCTTTCCATGTATTGTTAGAAAGAATATATACAGAATAATAACATCTCAGACAATTCTAAATATATTTTTTAAACATTTTAATTGTACATTGCTTACTAAAACTATAAATATAACAGCATAAACATTGGTGATGTGTCATTTATCTTTATAAAAGAAACACAAAAACCTATGCTATCAGTGTATAAAAAATAGATATAAATATATAGTATGTTCATATAGGGTGTGTACATATCTCTGTGCCATAATTAGGGGTGTGTGTATGGTGATGCCACACAGAACACAGGTTCTATGGGGAACCACCGCTGCTCCATGACTCTTGTCTTTGGCTAGCAAGGAGCTGCTGCAACGCTGCTGTTCCATCCTTAAGATGCTCCAGACAGGCACCCTAGAGCACACACAGCCAATCTGAGTGTCCTCAGGATGCTACTGTCAGCATTGCACTTAATGGTGCTGCTGGCCCTTCCCCCTCTGTGTGATATCATAATGTTGGGTGCTCAGGGGGCAGGCTGGCACAGTGCACATTTGAGCCCTGTTATGGCACTGATATAGATAGATAACTATTACTATATAGATATATAGCTATATATGTACATAAACATATTATTTACTTTATTTTCTAAAACCATACCCTATTATTTATGTGAACACAGTTTATACTAAAACTTTAGGTCATGCATTAATGCTGCAGGACAGTTGTAAGCTTTAAACAAAACATATCATTTTTAACTTTCATTCATGAGAGAGACTGAAGTATTTCTGTTAAAAAACAAAAATAGACTTTCGGTTCCAGCAGCGATGAAGATGGCTTGAGGGTCCCACCAAAGAGTGTCCCATGCTAGATTCCAGTATTGTGTACAGTTGTTAAAAGGCATAATAGAGATCAAACAGGTCAGGGGGGAGCACTATACATGATATACAGATGGGGAACAATATACATGAGGGGACATAATATTGGACAGACAGATGAGGTGGCCACAAAATAGGATTTACAGATATACAGAGATTGAGCCTTATACGGGGCAAATGGAAAACACCTAGGCATCGTGAGTCTATTTTCCATGTCCATTCTTCCTGTGGTGCCAATGGACAGGGGACCTTGGGGCTCTCAGTCAATTAGCAGTTGCTGTCATAGAAACTGCCCTCTGATTGGTTTAGAGTGGTTTGACTCTTAGCCAATCAGTGCTATAGTGCATGAAACCACATGAGTCCTGCCATTTGGTTCGCTATACTATATACAGTCTTCCTTGGACCTCTGTAGTCCCACTGTAAAGAACAATATGATTTTGTATATTTGACACATTAACACTACAGCCACTACCACCAGGGGTGCAGGGAATAGCCCTGGACTTTAGAAGGTTGACCTCAGGAAGGGGTACTCCATTTTATTTTTGGGGTCCCCAGTTTCTAAGGATTGCCTGCCCTGGGCTGTCCAGTTTGGGACTGGATAATTGAAACCAATGCTGTGTTCCCTCTTGCTATGGCATTACTACATCAGTTGGTTTAGCCTGGTGCTGGTTTTAAAAATATACAGGGAACCCCATGCCAGTTTTACCCCCTGATTTTCCTGTATCAGACTAGGACATGTCATGTATTTAGGGGGGGACTCCATGTGTTTTGTTTTTTAACTATATAATTGTTTTTAAGCATAAGAAGCTTGCACAAATCTTAATGATCTGTGCAGTACTTCTTCCAAACTTGCCTGCCTTTGGCAGATATATTAAATTGTGTGGTCAATTTCTATGTTGATATTTGGTAAATTTTTCTGTCGATTTCAAAACCGACCACTAGTAAAGCTCTGGTTTCTTTTGACATCTATGTGAAAGTATTAATGGTTGGGCCAAAGTTCTAAACTTTGCTAAAGTCAAATTTTTGGTCAATTTGGTGTGGAATTTTACTTTAGTAAATCTCCGATTGCAAAGTAGATGGCAAATTGCACAAACATGCAAAATCAACCAAAATTTACCTTTAGTAAAGTTACCCCCTAGACTCTGAAGTATAATACATTTTCTTTTTCCTTTTTTAGGTGATACACAAAGTGTGTCTACTTGTCAATAAAGACAGTCCATGATGCTCTAATTTAAGTACAGATTTTTTTTCCCGCTTTACCAAATTAAAGAATGGGAACTGGATTATGTTTACATGCTCCATGCCAGCTGGATTTCATACATGGACTGTGCACATTCTGCCAGGATCAAGTTTACATGCACCATGCCAGCTGCATTTCAAACTGGATTTACACATTCTACAAGGATTACTAAGGGTGTTCTTTTGTGCTAGGTAAGAAACAAATTAAAAACCTTTTCTGGGCACTCTTATTGTATGTCTTATGGAAGGACCAAATATAAATCAATAATAAATATTTTCATCAAAACAGTTTATTGTCCAATATCTTTTGCTCTCTTTCTTATGTCCTAACGAGCTGAGGCAAATATATGGGTTTCACTGTAATATACCCTAAGGATTGTTACAGAGTTGCATCTACAGTATAGTACCATAGTTATATTTCACTGATTGCTAATGAGAGAGAATAATTGTTAGTTATTTGTTATCCTATGAGAACACGGCCTATTCAGACCCACTCGCAAGACAGTTGATGGTGGGGCATTATGCACGCGTGGCGTGCACAATGTGCATGTGCATGCCCCGGAGCGAGAGAGAAATTCAATTTCTCCGGGGCTCGCTACAAACGGGGCGGCTGTTGATGTTGATCAACAGCTCACTACCGTTTTGTAGGCAGGGAGGGGGGGTGGCTGCCCAAACAGAGGCGTTCCCAAAGGAACACCTGACATTTGAGGGCAGCCCTACTGACATCACTAGTGATGTCTGTAGTGAGCATCCAGCTCTTTTAGAGCTGGAAGCTTACTGGGGCTTGCGGCAGATGAGACCCTACCACAAGGGTCTCGTCGCAAGCCCGATGGTCGCGATGGTCGTGACCATCGCGACAATCAGCTGGCCGTTCGCAAAAGGTGTGGGTGGTCACCCACAGTTTAGCAAGTTGCCAGGAGGCTCACTTTTTGCGAGCGGCTCTGAATCAGGGCCATTGGGCCTGATTCAGAGCCGCTCGTAAGCGGCCGCTTGTTCGTTCCAAGCGATGTTTGCCCAACTGCGCATGCGTACGGATCGTAATACGCATGCGCAAACCAGTCAGTGCGGCCGAAAATCGTTTGTTCGCTAAAAAGCGAATGCCTGCTAATATGAGTGACAGGAGGAGGTGTATGTGGGTGGTAAGAGGGGAAGGTGCTTGAAAACGGGGAGTGGAGATCAGATTGCAGGCGTGCTTAAAGGTCAAAATGGGCATTTTATGGGTGTGCATAACTTATACAGCAGCGTCACTGACCACGTCTCTAGGTTATTTTATAGTCAGAAGTGCTCGCAAATTTGTGGTAGGAAAAACCAACCACAAGAATAGCGAGCAGTTCATACGCTGGTCAATGTACTCGATTAATCTAATAAACAGCGGACATGACCTAGATTGCGAGCGGCCAGGGGGCGTAGTTATCCAAAAAACGACCGCAAGTTTTGTTCGCTCGTTCAGACATAGAGGCGTGAACAGACCGCAAAGAGCGAATGGTTCATTTGAATAGCCACCCCTTTTTTTGGAATGAACGACCGCAAATAGCGACCGGCTCTGAATCAGGGCCATAGTCCACAAAATAGCAGAACTGAAATAAGGAAACAAAAAAAAGTTCTTACATTCACTCAAATGTGTAAATAAAAAGTTTGTGAAACAAATTGCTATAATAATGATACATTGTAATGTGTCCACAAACAGAATGGATAATGTGATGTTAGTGCAAGATGAATGTCAAAGGAAGAAGGTTAAATAGAAACATTGGCAGTATCTTTCAATGGCAAAATGGGCTGGAAAATTAACCCATATCATCAGGAGTTCTACTATAAAAATTGATTACATCCTAAACAGATCTGGATTAAGATATGTGGAGGCCCCAAGGTAATACATTTGTGGGGGACTCTAGTAATAAAATTAATACCACACAGTACCTCTCTTATTCACATTATGTCAGTGTGCCCCTAGTTTAAGCATTATGCCATACAGTATGCCCAGTATATCACACAATACCTCCCAGTATATCAGAGTGTCCACATTATCCCACACAAACTCTTAGTATTATTATTATGCAACACACTGCCCCCATTATGCCACACAATGCTGCCAGTATTAATATTATGCCCCACAGAGCCCCCCCATTATGCCACACAATGCCTTTAGTATTAATATTATGCCCCACAGAGCCCCTCCATTATGCCACACAATACCTTTAGTATTAATATTATGCCCAGTTTTTCCCAATATGCCACACAATTCAGAATAGATTGCCCTTTTAAGCAATCATATGTGGCATTAGGCAGTGTACAGTCTTCTTCATGGAGAATGGATGTAGAGAGCAGTTGTAGAGAGTGGCCATGAACTCCTGAGTGGAGGGCATGAAAAATGCAAAAAATATTTTGTGCAGTGCTGCAAAGCTGTAAAGGGAGTGCCTGCAGCTGCACATGGGGTACAGCTGCTGCTGCACCCACAGAATGGCCCACCCTCTCCTCGCTGTCTGCCCTTGACTTTGCTACCTACTTTACAACTAAAATTGACTCCATACATCAGGATATCATATCCCACCAGTCCCCCTGCTATCCACCTTCCCCTTTCCTGGATCACCCCTCCCCATCCATTTTACAGACTCTAACATACTTCCCCCCTGTATCTGGAGAGGAAGTTATATCCTTCACCTGGTCTTCACCCCCTTCAACCTCCCCCCTTGACCCTATCCCTTCATGTCTCCTCTGCTACCTCTCTTCTTCTGCCTGCTCCCATCTTGCGCACCTCCTTAATCTCTCCCTATCATCAGGCACTGTCTCGTCTGCATTCAAACATGCCCTTGTCTCCCCCATTCTTAAAAAACCTACCCTTGATCATAACACTCTCTCCAACTACCGTCTCATCTCTCTCCTCCCTTTTGCCTCCATGCTCCTTGAGCATGTTGTTTACAAGCACCTTACCACCTTAATTTCCTCCCACTCCCTCCTTCACCCTTTTCAGTCTGGCTTCCATTCTCTCCACTCCACTGAAACTGCCCACACAAAAGTCATCATTGACCTCCTTGCTGCTAAATCCAATGGCCACTACTATCTACTCATTCTCTTTGACCTCTCTGCTACTTTTGACACTGTGGAAAAGCCTCTCCATCTTCAAATCTTTCACTCCCTTGGTCTACGTGACACTGCCCTCTCCTGGCTATCCTCCTACCTCTCTGACCAATCCTTCTCTGTCTCCTCTTATGACTCCTCTTCTCCCCCACAGCCTCTTACAGTAGGTGTGTTCCCCAAGGTTCTGTTCTTGGACCTCTTCTTTTCTCACTCTATATGTCCTCACTAGGCGAACTCATCAGCTCATTTGACCTCCAATATCATCTCTATGCTGATGATACTCAGATCTACCTTTCCTCCCCTAACCTCTCCCTATCTCTAATCACACGTATCTTCAACTGTCTCTCTGCCATCTCTTCCTGGATGTCCCAGCAATTTCTTAAATGAAGGCCTGTATTCAATCCCAGGTGAAAATCCGTTATCAATGATAAATATTTGCAGATCATATAATTTTCACCTTTTGTCATTATCCCCATATTCAATTACATTGACTATTCGCCTGTGCGAAAAGTCAATGCAAAAAATTGGAGATAAGTTTTCTAAAGCCTTTAGCTGGTAAAAAAGTGCAGAATTGGGGTTTAGGGGTGCAGGCTTAAAAAAAAAAACCTGCACCCCTCGGAATGGACCCTAAAACAATATTTGTCAAAAAAAGTTTTAAAAAAAAATTGTGACACCACAAAAAAATATTACAAATTTTGGGGTTAAAAAAAAGTGAAGAGACTCGTAAAATAGCTAAATTCAATCCATAGGAATTCCCATATATGCGGCAGGTGTTTTCTTCATTGTGGGTAGTAGAGGCAGGTGCATTTTTTAAGAAGTTTTCAAAATCATTTTAGGGACTTAAAAATATGCTTGCACCCATTTTCATGTACCCCATATTTGATGGCCATAGTTATTTTTCCCCAAAATAATTGCTAAATGCTCTTCTGCATCACCTTCTTCAAAGCCGCAATTATGCACCTGCCATGGCAATTTAAAAGCCTGACTTCCCTTCAGCAGGCAAAAATGGGGGTACCCATAGTGATCCCCCATTTCTGGACATCTTTAGGGGTGTGGGGTAGAGGGTGCGGAGGGTGTGCTCGCCCTATGGGTGTAATGCTGGAGTAATAGTGTGTTGTGGTCTTTTGTGTTCGATGTTGTGTGTGAAGTGATGGGGTGTAGGGAGGGAAGGGGGTCTAATGGACTGGAGGTGGTGCGTGAGGAAATGAAGACAAAGGCAGAAATGGGGGCCAAATGGTTTATTGGAAAAAAACAGTACTAATCCTGTTCGGTCCCAGGCACCCAGGTGGGGTGAGCGATCCACTTTGGGGTGTGTGTGGGTGGAGACTGGGGAGGTGAGTGGACCCTTTTAGGGGGCTCCTTTCCATGCAGATCAATAGACCGGCACGTTACCCCTGGTGGACCTTTGGTCAACAGTCTTAGGATGTCTCGGGGGGAGGGGAGTGGTGGGTTGGCAGCGGGTCTGGTGGTTGTGGATGTACACCCTGGCAGCATCCCACGCAGGGGTATAAGTCTCGGAGTCACTTACCTACCGGTAGGATTTGTTGGTGAAAAAGGCTTGGGCTGCTGGTAGCTGGTGTTAGAGTTTCCTTTTGCAGATGCGGTGTTGGATGGCTGCTGCGGTGTCAGCAGTTGGAGGAAGCTCTGTGTGTGGTAGTGGCTTGCTGGTGCACTGTGGGGCTTGGTGCACCGCATTGCTGGCATTCTGTTCCCCCCGCCTGGTGGGTGTCTGCTGGTGTTGATCGCTTAGGGATTGCTGCTGGACGAACAGCTGTGAGTGGAGCTGGTGTTGGTTGCTCCCAGGGGGTGGTGCGTGGTCGCCTGGGTCTAGCAGGTGGAGTGGTGATCAAGAGGGGTGTGCAGGGCTTTGCTAGGTGTGATGCCCAGCGCGGCCCTGCGGGTGGTGCGTAGAGAGGGTTCTGGAAGCAGCAAGTCTCGACCGAGTTCTCCGCGGGAATGAAGAGCTCTGGTGTAAGCTGGCTGTGGTGTCAGAATGTAGGGGGTCTCTGACGTGATTCGGCAGGGGCTCTGCCTTCTTCAAGGAGGTAAGAAGTGTGGCTATGCATGTGTGAGGTTTAAATGTGGAACTTCCGGGTTCTGTGTTTGTCAGGTGGTGGAGATGACCAATCAGGGCTAAGAGTGGGTGTGGCCCATGTATCTGAAAGGTCGTGGGTGATTATGCGAGGCTAAGCCAGTGGTTGGGTGATAACATCACATGGCTTGGGCAGCCAATGGTGTGCTGTGCTGCTGTGGGTGTGTTAGCTGGGGCTCGTGTCTGGGTGCATATGTGGCTGCTATGGGGATTGTGACCGGCTGTGAATGGACAGCAGCGGTCATATGGTGTCGGCAGCCAATTGTGTGCTCTGCTGGTGTGGGTGTGTATGCTGGGGCTGGTGTGCTTTAATGCATTATGCAGCTGCTATGGGGATCGAGACCGGGTGCGGTTGGTTGGAGGTGGTCACGTGGTGCTGGCAGCCAATCTTCTGCTGTGTAGGGTTTCCGTATGTTTACATGGGTTAAGGTGACAGCTGGGCTCGGCGAGCATTGGGCGGAGGAGGTATGCGGAGTGTTTTGTGCTGTGTGGAGGATTTAATGAGCGGGCAGGGGCATGTGGCGAGTAGGGTGGGGGTCAGGGGCACCGGGGTGTGTAAGGTAATTATTGTGGAGGTGGGGATGTGAAACCACATTGTCATGGTAGTTTAGTCCCGTGGTGCAGGCGGCCACACATGTGCTGTGATAGGCTGGGTGTGTGTGTGGGGGTGATTATGAGGGTGATGGTTGGTGGCTCGGGTGACCACAGGGGTCCGGGGAGGTGTGGATGGGCATCTCTCCAGGGATTTTGACTAGGTGATCGGGCAGGGGGAGATGGAATAAGACTGGTGCGTGTGGCATGTGTCAAGCTGGCAGTGCTGTAGTGGACATTCCTGTTATGTGTATAATGGTGTCTAGATGATGGCCGTGTGTGGTGGGAGGGTGGGTGTAGTGGTTAGTACCGCTAACCTGTATGATGTGTGGAATGCCAGGGTTGTGTAAGTATATATGTGGTGTGGCCAAGTGGTAAAATCGACTGACACGGGAAAGTGTGTGTTAACGTGTGGTGAGGAGGAGTAAGGTTGGTGTGTTGACTAATAGGTTCTTAGTGTGTGGAATGTGTTTGGTGCAGTAGTGTGTAAATGGTCTTGTTGTGGAGAGGGGGAGGGAAGGGGTGCCGTCTTGGGGTGGTGTGGTCACTATAGAGGCAGGAATGTGTGTGGGGGCTGGGATAAAGTGTAGCGTGAGGGGGGGTAGGGGGCAGGTGTGTGTTCATGTTACGGACCGGTGATGTGTGTCAGACAGGAGCCATAGCAACATAGAGAAGTGGGGGGCGGGGTTTGTCTTAAATGTGTGTGGCAGTGGGGTGTAAAGGGTGCTTAATGTGCTGGGCGAAGAGGTGAGGGGGACGGGGGTGGCTCGGATGAGGTCGTGACTAGGTGTGTAAGTGTGAGGGTCGCTGTCTGTTGTGTCGGGGGGAGTCCGTTTGGGATGTTGGTGGGGGTGTTGGAATTCGTGGTGCGGTCGATATAAGAGGTATCGGGGTGGTGGTGATCAAGGTGTCAGGGTGTGTATGTGTTAGGGCAGGGTTGGTTGGGGAAGGGGATGTCAAGGTAACGGTGATGCGGGGGGTGAATGGGGATCACTGATTCTGGGTGTCAGCATTTGAAGGTGGGTATGGCTTGATGGGGGCGGTATGGGGAGGTGGTAGATGATTTAGTGGAGGGGGGTTTGGATGGTCAGAGGGTGGAAGGTCGGATTGTCTTTACAATTTAAGAGGTTGAGTACGTGGGTTGCGTGGGGATTGGAGTTGTTAATGTGTCAAGTATATGGTGGCCATGTTCATTTAGAGATGACTGATTTAATCTCGTTATTGATGTTTAGTCCTTTGGGTGCTAGTGTTTTGAGGGTGAAGATCCACCGGAGTTCCTCCTTGTTTAGGATCTTAGTGTTGTCCCCTCCCCTCCAGTTTTTTCTTGATGTGTTTAATGCCTGTGAATTTGATGCCTGTCGTGTTGCTATGGTGGTGTTCTTGGAATTGTATCGGTATGCTGTGGTTGTCTGTCTGTTTCGTGATGTTTCTGAGGTGTTCTTGGATCCTGGTTTTAAGTGGTCTGGTGGTTCTGCCGATGTATTGTTGGTTGCAGGGGCATTGTATAAGATATATGACGTTCATTGTGTTGCATGTTATGTGTTCCTGTATTTTGTATGTTTCCCCTGTCTGTGTTGATGTGAATGATGTGGTGGGTCTGGTGCTGCGATATTTCAAGGTGGTACAGTTGGTGCACGTACCGCAGTGGAAAAAACCTTGTGTGGGTCTAGAGTTGTCCAGGGTAGATTGTGAATGTTGCAGGGGTGGGATGTGATTGCATACCAGTTGGTTCTGTATGTTGGGGGTTTTCCTGTAGATGACTTTTGGTTTGCTGGGTAAGATGTCGATGAGTTGTTCGTCTTGTAGTAGTAGGTGCCAATGTTTGTTCACGATGCGTTTTATGCTGTTTGCGTGTGTGTTGTATTGCTTGATAAATGGGATGTTGTTCTGTATATCTTGTGGTTTTTGTTTGTAGTCAAGAAGTGGCTGTCTGTCTTCTTTGCCTATTTGTTTGAGGGTGCGTTCTTACTTGTCTGGTTTGTATGCTTTGTCCAAAAATTGTTTTTTGAGGGTGTTGGCTTGTTCCTTGTAGTCTGTGAGTCTTGTGCAGTTACGTCTAATGTGTTTGAATTGTCCTGTGGGGATATTGTCAAGCCAGGTGGGGTGGTGACCACTGGTGGATAGGATGTAGCTGTTGACGTCCACTGGTTTTTGGTAGGTTCTGGTATGTATCTGTTGGTTTTCAATGAAGACTTCCAAGTCGAGGAAGTTGACTGATGTTTGGCTGTAGTGTGTCGTGAAATGGAGGTTTCTATCATTGTCATTGATGTACTTGATGAAGTCAAGTAATGTGTTCATGGTGCCTTTCCAGATGCAGAGGACGTCATCGATGTACCTCGTCCATAGGACCTAGTTCGCATCCCAGCCATGGCCCGTCCATATGTGGGAGTCTTCCCAGCTACTCATGAACAGGTTCGCATAGCTTGGCGCGAACTTCGTCCCCATGGCGGTGCCCGTCCTCTGCAGGAAAAACTCCCCATTGAACCAGAAATAGTTATGTGAAAGGATGTAGTCAATGCCTTGTAGAATGAAGGATAATTGGTCTGGTTCCAGTGAATCGTCATGTTTGAGGTGTTCGTTGATGCTGTTGAGTCCTTGTGTGTGATTGATTACAGTGTAGAGTGATGTAACATCGCTGGTGACCAGCCAGTGGTCATCACCCCATGTTATGTTGTTGAGGATTTTGAGTACATGGGTGGTGTCCTGTAGATGTGATCGTTGGCGTTTGACGTGTGGTTGCAGGAAATGGTCAATGTATTGTGAGAGGTTGCTTGATATGGAATTGATGCCGGATATGATTGGTCTGCCTGGTGGATTGGTGATGCTTTTGTGTATTTTCGGGAGATAGTAGAAAACTGGAATGATGGGGTTGGAGTTGTATATGAAGTTGTATTCGTGTTTGTTCAAGATACCTTTTTCTAGTCCGTTTTGGAGTATGTGTTTGAGTGTCATGTTAAAGTTATGTGTGGGATCTGTCCTGAGGGTCTCGTATGTGTTTGTGTCTTGTAGTATGTGTAGGGATTCTGTGATGTAATCGGTTTTGTTCAAGAGTACTATTCCCCCTCCCTTATCAGCTGGTTTAATTATGAGGTTGGTGTCAGTTTTGAGATCTTTGAGTGCGCTGCGTTCACCTGCCGTGAGGTTAGGGTTGCGGTGTTTGATTTGGGTGTCAAGTTTGTTCATGTCTTCCATTACCATATGTTCGAAGGTGTTGATGAAATGTCCTTTAAGATGGCTGGGGAAGAATTTGGAAGGTGGTCTTAGTGTTGTGTGCTTGAATTTGTCAGGGTTGGTTTCTGAGGTGGTTTTGTTGGATAGGAAGTACATTTTTAAGGTTAGTTTGCAGACAAATCTGTTGATGTCTAGGTAGGTTTAAAATTTGTTAAGGTGGTTGTTGGGTGCGAACTTGAGGCCTTTGTTGAGGAGAATGATGTCTTTTGGTGTGAGGATGCGTGAGCTGAGGTTGAAGATGCCTTTGTTGTCGGATGTTGGGGGGTCCGTGGGTGTTTGGGATCTGGTCGGGTGTCCGCCTCTGCATCCACGTCTCATTGGTCTAGTTTTCTCTTTATGCTGTGTGGGTGTTTGATTAGTGGTGGTGATAGGCAGATGCGGCTGCCTGTCTCCAAATCTAAAAAATGATTGGACCATTGTTCTTCTGTGTTTGTGGGTGTACATCTTGCTGGTGGTGAGGTGATGGTGAGGTGTGTTGATAGTGTGTGTTTTGGATTGTCCTGTGTGGTGGTGAGTGCAGAGGTGTCTCTGAGAGTGTTGACCCACCCTTGTCTCAGGGAGTTTCTGGCTAGGTCTTCGTATTGTTCAGAGTCCGATGGGTCTTCTATCTCGTGTATTCTGAAGGATGTGTCTATGTCGGAGGCTAGTTCCTGGACGTCTGTGTAGTCTATGTGTGTAGGTTGGGTGTTTGTCGGGTTGTGGTTCTTGTGGACTTTGGACATATATTGTTGGTAGGTAAGTTCCAATTTCTTGTAGATGGGTGTATCTGGGGGGTCGGTGCTGCGTCCTTGTGGTCTCCCTGTTCGGGGGTTATGTTTTGGTTGTGATTTTGTGTCTGTCTGTGACTTGTTCCCATGGTTTTTGATGGTGGGTTTGTGGTTGGAGTTGTTGCGGTTGGTCTTACCGAACTTGTCTCGTAGAATTTTGTTTTTTTTTGTTTCTATGATGGCTTGCTCTGTTTTATGTAGTTTGGTACTGGTGAGTGTGACCAGGTTCCTAAACTCCTCCTCACTTTTGTAGTGGTCTAGATACTTATCCAGGGTGTTGATTTGTGTGTCGAGTGTGGATAATTCCTCTTTATGGTTGGTGATGATAAGGTTGATCAGTTGTTTGGAGCAGTTATGTGAAATGTACTTCCATTGGGTCATGAAGTGTTGGTTATCTTGACTGTGTGATGGTGTTTTCTGTACTACTAGGCCTTTTGGTATGATGTCGTTGTCAGAGTACCATTGGAGTATGTGTGTGTCCCACCATAGTTTTGATTCTCTGGTGATTAATTTCTCTAATTGTAGGTAAGTATGGCAAAATGTGTTGCTGTTGTTATGTAATTTAACGCTGTGTTCTAGGTCACGGAGGAGAGTATTGGCCCTATCTAATCTTGTTTCTCTGATGTTGAAAATTCCCATGTGTGGATGTGATGTCGTTGGTACTGTTGGGGTGTAGTGGGTGTTTCTGTGTGTTCTCTGCTCAAGGACAGAGTGCGGCAGTTCGGGGTACTAATGAAGATAACTGGAAATGATGAGTTAGAACTGCGCTCTGCTGTATGGGCAGATGGTATGTGAGATGTATTGTTTGTGTCGGGGTGCTGCACCTTCCTAAAAGCAGGAGTACCGGGTCCTGTGTAATGATAGAATGGGGTAGAGGGTGCGGAGGGTGCGCTCGCCCTATGGATGTAATGCTGGAGTAATAGTGTGCTGTGCTCTTTTGTGTTCGATGTTGTGTGTGGAGTGATGGGGTGTAGGGAGGGAAGGGGGTCTAATGGACTGGAGGTGGTGGGTGAGGAAATGAAGACAGAGGCAGAAATGGGGGCCAAAGGGTTTATTGGAAAAAAACAGTACTAATCCTGTACGGTCCCAGGCACCCAGGTGGGGTGAGCGATCCACTTTGGGGTGTGTGTGGGTGGAGACTGGGGAGGTGAGTGGACCCTTTTAGGGGGCTCCTTTCCATGCAGTTCAATAGACCGGCACGTTACCCCTGCTGGACCTTTGGTCAACAGTCTTAGGAAGACTCAGGGGAGGGGAGTGGTGGGTTGGCAGCGGGTCTGGCGGTTGTGGATGTACACCCTGGCGGCATCCCACGCAGGGGTATAAGTCTCGGAGTCACTTACCTACCGGTAGGATTTGTTGGTGAAAAAGGCTTGGGCTGCTGGTAGCTGGTATTAGAGTTTCCTTTTGCAGATGTGGTGTTGGATGGCTGCTGCGGTGTCAGCAGTTGGAGGAAGCTCTGTGTGTGGTAGTGGCTTGCTGGTGCACTGTGGGGCTTGGAGCACCACATTGCTGGCATTCTGTTACCGCTGCCTGGTGGGTGCCTGCTGGTGTGGATCGCATAGGGATTGCTGCTGGATGAACAGCTGTGAGTGGAGCTGGTGTTGGTTGCTCCCAGGGGGTGGTGCGTGGTTGCCTGGGTCTAGCAGGTGGAGTGGTGATCAAGAGGGGTGCACAGGGCTTTGCTAGGTGTGATGCACAGCGCGGCCCTGCGGGTGGTGGGTAGAGAGGGTTCTGGAAGCAGCAAGGCTCGACCGAGTTCTCCACGGGAATGAAGAGCTCTGGTGTAAGCTGGCTGTGGTGTCAGAATGTAAGGGGTCTCTGACGCATTTTGGCAGGGGCTCTGCCTTCTTCAAGGAGGTAAGAAGTGTGGCTATGTATGTGTGAGGTTTAAATGTGGAACTTCCGGGTTCTGTGTTTGTCAGGTGGTGGAGAAGACCAATCAGGGCTAAGAGTGGGTGTGGCCCATGTATCTGATAGGTCGTGGGTGATTGTGCGAGGCTAAGCCTGTGGTTGGGTGATAACGTCACGTGGTTTGGGCTGCCAATGGTATGCTGTGCTGCTGTGGGTGTGTTAGCTGGGGCTTGTGTTTAGCCAGAAACTCCCTGAGACAAGGGTGGGTCAACACTCTCAGAGACATCTCTGCACTCACCACCACACAGGACAATCCAAAACACACACTATCAACACACCTCACCACCACCTCACCACCAGCAAGATGTACACCCACAAACACAGAAGAACAATGGTCCAATAATTTTTTAGATTTGGAGGCAGGCAGCCGCACCTGCCTATCACCACCACTAATCAAACACCCACACAGCATAAAGAGAAAACTAGACCAACGAGACGTGGATGCAGAGGCGGACACGCGACCAGATCCCAAACACCCACTGACCCCCCAACACCCGACAACAAAGGCATCTTCAACCTCAGCTCATGCATCCTCACACCAAAAGACATCATTCTCCTCAACAAAGGCCTCAAGTTTGCACCCAACAACCACCTTAACAAATTCGAAACCTACCTAGACATCAACAGATTTGTCCGTAAACTATCCTTAAAAATGTACTTCCTATCCAACAAAACCACCTCAGAAACCAACCCTGACAAATTCAAGCACACAACACTAAGACCACCTTCCAAATTCTTCCCCAGCCATCTTAAAGGACATTTCATCAACACCTTCGAACACATGGTAACAGAAGACATGAACAAACTTGACACACGAATCAAACACCGCAACCCTAACCTCACGGCAGGTGAACACAGTGCACTCAAAGAACTCAAAACTGACACCAACCTCATAATTAAACCAGCTGATAAGGGAGGGGGAATAGTACTCTTGAACAAATCCGATTACATCACAGAATCCCTACACATACTACAAGACACAAACACATACGAGACCCTCAGGACAGGTCCCACACATAACTTTAACATGACACTCAAACACATTCTCCAAAACGGACTAGACAAAGGTATCTTGAACAAACACGAATACAACTTCATATACAACTCCAACCCCATCATTCCAATTTTCTACTATCTCCCGAAAATACACAAAAGCATCACCAATCCACCAGGCAGACCAATCATATCCGGCATCAATTCCAGATCAAGCAACCTCTCACAATACTTTGACCATTTCCTGCAACCACACGTCAAACGCCAATGATCACACCTCCAGGACACCACCCATGTACTCAAAATCCTCGACAACATAACATGGGGTGACGACCACTGGCTGGTCACCAGCGATGTTACATCACTCTACACTGTAATCAATCACACACAAGGACTCGACAGCATCAACGAACACCTCAAACATGATGATTCACTGGAACCAGACCAATTTTCCTTCATTCTACAAGGCATTGACTACATCCTTTCACATAACTATTTCTGGTTCAATGTGGAGTTTTTCCTGCAGAGGATGGGCGCCGCCATGGGGTCAAAGTTCACGCCCAGCTATGCGAACCTGTTCATGAGTAGCTGGGAAGACTCCCACATATGGACGGGCCATGGCTGGGACGCGAAACATCAGTCAACTTCCTTGACTTGGAAGTCTTCTTTGAAAACCAACAGATACATACCAGAACCTACCAAAAACCAGTGGACGTCAACAGCTACATCCTATCCACCAATGGTCACCACCCCACCTGGCTTGACAATATCCCCACAGGACAATTCAAACTCATTACACGCAACTGTACAAGACTCACAGACTACAAGGAACATGCCAACACCCTCAAAAAACAATTTTTGGACAAAGCATACAAACCAGACAAGTTAGAACGCACCCTCATACAAATAGGCAAAGAAGACAGACAGCCACTTCTTGACTACAAACAAAAACCACAAGATATACAGAACAAAATCCCATTTATCATGCAATACAACACACACGCAAACAGCATAAAACGCATCGTGAACAAACATTGGCACCTACTACTACAAGACGAACAACTCATCGACATCTTACCCAGCAAACCAAAAGTCATTTACAGGACAGCCCCCAACATACAGAACCAACTGGTACGCAATCACATCCCACCCCTGCAACATTCACAAACTACCCTGGACAACTCTAGACCCACACAAGGTTTTTTCCACTGCGGTACGTGCACCAACTGTACCACCTTGAAATATCGCAGCACCAGACCCACCACATCATTCACATCAACACAGACAGGAGAAACATACAAAATACAGGAACACATAACATGCAACACCACGAACATCATATATCTTATACAATGCCCCTGCAACCAACAATACATCGGCAGAACCACCAGACCACTTAAAACCAGGATCAAAGAACACCTCAGAAACATCACGAAACAGACAGACAACCACAGCATACCGATACACTTCCAAGAACACCACCATAGCAACACGACAGGCATCAAATTCACAGGCATTAAACACATCAAGAAAAACTGGAGGGGAGGGGACCACACCAAGATCCTAAACAAGGAGCAACTCTGGTGGATCTTCACCCTCAAAACACTAGCACCCAAAGGACTAAACATCGATAACGAGATTAAATCAGTCATCTCTAAATGAACATAGCCACCATATACTTGACACATTAACAACACCGATCCCCACGCAACCCCGCGTACTCAACCTCTTAAATTGTAAAGACAATCCGACCTTCCACCCTCTGACCATCCAAACCCCCCTCCACTAAATCATCTACCACTTCCCCCTACCGTCCCCATCAAGCCATACCCACCTTCAAATGCTGACACCCAGAATCAGTGATCCCCATTCACCCCCCGCATCACCGTTACCTTGACATCCCCTTCCCCAACCAACCCTGCCCTAACACATACACACCCTGACACCTTGATCACCACCACCCCGATACCTCTTATATCGACCGCACCACCCATTTCAACTCCCCCACCCACGTCCCAAACGGACTCCCCCTGACACAACAGACAGTAGCCCTCACACTTACACACCTAGTCACGACCTCATCCGAGCCACCCCCGTCCCCCTCACCTCATCGCCCAGCACATTAAGCACACATTACACCCCACTGCCACACACATTTAAGACAAACTCCCGCCCCCCACTTCTCTATGTTGCTATGGCTCCTGTCTGACACACATCACTGGTCCATAACACGAACACACACCTGTCCCCTACCCCCCCCTCATGCTACACTTTATCCCAGCCCCCACACACATTCCTGCCTCTATAGTGACCACACCACCCCAAGACGGCACCCCTTCCATCCCCCTCTCCACAACAAGACCATTTACACACTACTGCACCAAACACATTCCACACACTAAGAACCTATTAGTCAACACACCAACCTTACTCCTCCTCGCCACACGTTAACACACACTTCCCCGTGTCAGTCGATTTAACCACTTGGCCACACCACATATATACTTACACAACCCTGGCATTCCACACATCATACAGGTTAGCGATACTAACCACTACACCCACCCTCCCACCACACGCGGCCATCATCTAGACACCATTATACACACAACAGGAATGTCCACTACAGCACTGCCAGCTTGACACATGCCACACGCACCAGTCTTATTCCATCTCCCCCTGCCCAATCACCTAGCCACCATCCCTGGAGAGATGCCCATCCACACCTCCCCGGACCCCTGCGGTCACCCGAGCCACCAACCATCACCCGCATAATCACCCCCACACACACACCCAGCCTATCACAGCGCATGTTTGGCCGCCTGCACCACGGGACTAAACTACCATGACAATGCGGTTTCACTTCCCCACCTCCACAATAATTGCCTTACACACCCCGGTGCCCCTGACCCCCACCCTACTCGCCACATGCCCCTGCCCACTCATTAAATCCTCCACACAGCTTAAAACACTCCGCATACCTCCTCCGCCCAATGCACGCCAGAGCCAGCTGTCACCTTAACCCATGTAAACATACGGAAACCCTACACAGCAGAAGATTGGTTGCCAGCACCACGTGACCACCTCCAACCAACCACACCCGGTCTCGATCCCCATAGCAGCTGCATAATGCATTAAAGCACACCAGCCCCAGTATACACACCCACACCAGCAGAGCACACGATTGGCTGTCGACACCACATGACCGCTGCTGACCATCACAGCCGGTCACAATCCCCATAGCAGCCACATATGCACCCAGACACGAGCCCCAGCTAACACACCCACAGCAGCACAACACACCATTGGCTGCCCAAACCACGTGACGTTATCACCCAACCACAGGCTTTGCCTCGCACAATCACCCACGACCTATCAGATACATGGGCCACACCCACTCTTAGCCCTGATTGGTCATCTCCACCACCTGACAAACAAACCCGGAAGTTCCACATTTAAACCTCACACATGCATAGCCACACTTCTTACCTCCTTGAAGAAGGCAGAGCCCCTGCCGAAACACGTCGGAGACCCCCTACATTCTGACACCACAGCCAGCTTACACCAGAGCTTTTCATTCCTGCGGAGAACTCGGTCGAGCCTTGCTGCTTCCAGAACCCTCTCTACCCACAGGGCTGCTCTGGGCATCACACTGAGCAAAGCCCTGCGCATCCCTCTTGATCACCACTCCACCTGCTAGACCCAGGCAACCACGCACCGCCCCCTGGGAGCAACCAACACCAGCTCCACTCACAGCTGTTCGTCCAGCAGCAATCCCTAAGCAATCCACACCAGGAGGCACCCACCAGGCAGCGGGAACAGAATGCCAGCAACGTGGTGCACCAAGCCCCAAAGTGCACCAGCAAGCCACTACCACACACAGAGCTTCCTCCAACTGCTGACACCACAGCAGCCATCCAAAACACCGCATCTGCAAAAGGAAACTCTAACACCAGCTACCAGCAGCCCAAGCCTTTTTCACCAACAAATCCTACCGGTAGGTAAGTGACTCTAAGACTTATACCCCTGCGTGGGACGCCACCAGGGTGTACATCCACAACCGCCAGACCCGCTGCCAACCCACCACTCCCCTCCCCCCGAGACATCCTAAGACTGTTGACCAAAGGTCCAGCAGGGGTAACGTGCCGGTCTATTGAACTGCACGGAAAGGAGCCCCCTAAAAGGGTCCACTTACCTCCCCAGTCTCCACCCACACACACCCCAAAGTGGATCGCTCACCCCACCTGGGTGCCTGGGACCGAACAGGATTAGTACTGTTTTTTTCCAATAAACCCTTTGGCCCCCATTTCTGCCTTTGTCTTCATTTCCTCACGCACCACCTCCAGTCCATTAGACCCCCTTCCCTCCCTACACCCCATCATTCCACACACAACATCGAACACAAAAGACCACAACACACTATTACTCCAGCATTACACCCATAGGGCGAGCGCACCCTCTGCACCCTCTACCCCATTCTATCGTTACACAGGACCCTGTACACCTGCTTTTAGGAAGGTGCAGCACCCTGACACAAACAATACATCTCACATCCCATCTGCCCATACAGCAGAGCACAGTTCTAACCCATCATTTCCAGTTATCTTTAGGGGTGTGATAGGATGCTTTCCCTAAAATGTTTTTTTATTGCAGCTCCCAGTTTCTCCGGGTCCCATTTTCGCGTCTTTTGAAATTTAATACGGGAAATATTGGGCATGCCCACGATACTTTTCCACCTGGAAAACAGGCGAAGGAGGCAAGAAATCCAGCAGGCGAAATATGGACCTTCATATGGACCTTAATATGTCTAATACTGAGCTGATCATTTCCCCACCCCCTAACATAACCAAACTTCCCACCATTTATTTATCAATTGATGGCACAACTATCTCCTTTAGCCCCAAAGTGCGCTGTCTTGGAGTTATCCTGGTCTCCACCCTCTCCTTCAAACCACATATCCAGAATCTCTTGCAGTCCTGTCATTTTCATCTTAAAAATATTTCCAAGATTAGACTCTTTCTAACCCAGGATACCACTAAAACACTCATTGGTCATCTCCAGATTGGACTACTGTAACATCCTCCTATCTGGCATCCCCAACTGTCTTCTCTCACCTCTCCAGTCTGTCCTCAATGCTGATGCACAGCTCATCTTCCTCTCAAAATACTCTACATCTGCCTCCCCTCTCCTACAAGCTCTCCACTGGCTCCCCTTCCCCTTTAGTACCCAATTTAAGGTTCTCACACACTTAAAAAGCCCTCACCCATTCCTCTCCCATTTACATCTCAGATCTCATCTCCCTTCACTCTCTTGTCTGCCTTCTTTGTTCAACAAATGCATGCCACCTCTCATGCCAATTGATTACTTCCTCCCGCTCCCACCTCCAAGATTTTGTCTGCACTGCTCCCCACCTTTGGAACTCTCTCCCTCTTCCCATAAGACTCTCCACCTCTCTACAATCATTCAAAGTGGCTCTCAAGACCCACTATTTCATCAAAGCCTTCAAGCTTTCATCTTAACTTGCTGCTACATACTCCTTTCTCCCTGCCTACCCCATCTTTGTCACACCTGTTTGTCTATGCCTCCCCTTTAGAATGTAAGCTCTTATGAGCAGGGCCCTCTACCCTCTTGTGCTTTTCCTTACTCTACTTTCATCTACTTCTTACTCCCCACTAGGGCACCTAACACTTGGTTACTTTGCTTTGTTGCTTATCTGGGTGTTATGGTCATGAATGTAGCAATGTATATTATCCATGTACTGTATTGTATTGTACTGTAAGTCACTGTAAGTCAACCTATTCATTTATGTACTTTGTAAGGTGCTGTGGAACACTTGTGGTGCCATATAAATACATAATAATAATAATAATAATAATAATAATAATAACTTGATGGCAGGGAGCATGTGTACTCAGGAGTAAGTCTCTCCCCATAGGTGCCAACTGCTGTGAGTGGGACTATGTTATCTGCAGAAGGCACCTTACCTCTTGCAAAACATAGTCCTACCCACAGCAGCTGGCACCTATGAGGATAGACTTCCTCCTTAGTGCACATGACCCTAGACCTCATGTCCCCTCCTTTCTCCTTCTATACAGGGGGCTTTGGTAGCCACACCGGGTACAGTGTTCCTTTTAGCTGCTCAAGCCATGCCCCTGCTGGGCCCCTCCAAAAAGCCCAGGCCCCAGTATTTAATTCCCCCTCTCTTGGTTCCCCTGTCAGGGAAATATTAGATCATTCTGATTACAAAGTCTCCTGTAGAACACAATATACCACTTACTAAGTAATAAGTAAATAACATACATTTCTATTATATGCAAAATATAGTAAGCAATATGTACATTAGTCTTCTTAAATGAGATATTGAATAGGGGAGGCACAGAGAAGAGTTACCATGGAGCAGGTAAGTAGGTAACACACATTTTCAAAAAATTTAAAATTAGGATCATTGTAGTGAGCAATTTTAGTTTATCATATGTTGATACTAGACTTTTTACCTTATAACAATATACTAAAACAATATAATTGTCTACTACAGTATAACAGATAGAGAAATGTACTTCACTGGAATTCCTAGCTGCCACTAGACTAAAGCAGCTTATTTGTTGCTAACATAGATGATACATCCAGAAACAGTGCCGGACGTAGACACCCCTGTGGGTTCTCCTTTCATTGGAACTCATCACAACAGCAGCAATTATTCCTGCTGGATGGCTGACGCTGTTCTGGTGTGTTCATCATTTATTTTTACTGCTTCTAGCTATTCATATAGAATCACTTCTGATTTTACAACGCAATGATGGATATTGTACAAACACTGGAGTTTCATGCAGGAGATCGACAATGAAAAGGTTGACAATGATTTAGTTGACACCAAAAGGTCGACATGAAAGAAGGTCAACATGACAAAAGGTTGACAGTACAGAAGGTCGTCAGGTACAAAATGTCATTAATGATGTATACAGCCCCCTAGCACTGAAAACCGTGCACTAGTGTGTTAGCTAAAAAAGGAAAATGTAAGCATGAACAGTATAATAATACAATTCATAAGCAGAATGTTTACAGTCATTTTAGACTTTGGAGAAGGGTAAGACAATAGGAGGTCCATTGGATGCTTGACAAGAGGCCACTTATACCCTGATTGGGCTGTGGTTTCTGCTATAGCCTATCTATCCCTTTCTGAAAGCAGATAGTCATGCTGCATTCCTCTTCTTCTCTCAGATTCCAGCAGCTTGCAGCAGGGACTCAGTGATAGCCACAGCACTTTCTGATCCAACAGACATTGGTAATTCTTTGTGTCTCTGGTCGCGATCACTCCAGCTAGTGCCTGCTTGTATGCTCCTACTTCAACCAAAGCATTTCACATCACTAAGGATGCTTTGTCAAGAATAGTTGGTGGGATTTAGTTTGCTCCTTAAATAAGATAATTTTATTGGAAAAAATAGATATGGCCAGAACCAGAAGTCCAATAAAAAGCAGAAACCTCATGTTCCTCTAAGCCCAATAATAAAAACATTTAAACATTTTGTAAAAACTGTTGGGCTTTCTTCAAATTGAAAGTGATATGTATGAATGCCTAAGATGTATATCTAGTACCGATGTTTAAATTTCTATAAATGCTCTTAGCTCGATATCTATAATGAGCCCACATGGTTCTAGGGTTTTCAGTTACCAATCCATCTTGTCTTGTTTTTCTTTAGAGGGGTTATCAGGTCTTCTCCTCTCCATTGGGGGGTTGTTTTTTGAATACCAATTGATTTTAATCCTTTTGCACCCTTACTATGTTTTCTGTGAAGTGGGCTGATAGGCTGGGAGTTGTTAGCGCGTTTCTTATATTGTAGAGATGTTCTGAAACTCTATGTCTAATTTTCCTTTTTGCTTGGCCTACATACTGGATGTTGGTCAGTTAGGTTTTCTTGTTGTTTAGCTTAAATGTTTACCTGGGATTCCAGGGGAAGGAGCTATACATTAATGATGATGCTATTTAGGTCAGCTCGGGGTGAGTGTGGGCTTATCTGGTGACTTTGCGGTCTTGAAAAAGGTCTCTTTTTGACCAAAATGTTGACTGACTCCTTGTATTGATCGACTTGAGTTAATAAATTGTGTCTATTTTTTCAATATGGTGAGTGTCCACTCCTCCCCTGGAGGTATATATATATATATATATATATATATATCACAGTTCTGCCGGCACTCTGAACAATGTTGTGTCATGTTGTGTCAATGTGATCCTGTGCCAGAATCAGAGATCTTACTACTTCAAAGACATGAACAGCACTAGGACACAGATATATAGTATAATGCTTTGTATTGCAAATTCAAAGCATTATACTATATATTTGTATATATTTGTGTCCTAGTGCCATTTATATCTATGTCTTATATATATATATATACTGTATATAAAAAAGTCAATGTCAGCCGGCACTCCACAGAGTATACGATTATACTTGTTCTGTTGCCATCTGAGGTATTGTGACCTTAGGTATAGGAAAAAAAGAACAGCGGCAATCACAGGACTATCAATAAATGATTCTGGACACAGCAGTGTAGTATATTATACGAAGGATGTAGACAGCACCATAGTTAACCAGTCTTTATCACACAATTTAGCAGAACTCAGTCGTATTTGACACTCCCAAAGGATATATTGGGTGTCAGCTCAATCCTAAGTAAAAAATAGGTGATGGTAAGTGGCCTATATAAACAAATTGCAAGACAAAAAAGAGGGTGATAGCAACCTCTGGTGACCCAAGCCCGTAAAATTAAGACTGAGCACTGTGTTAAAATATAACATCAGTTTTATTTAGTAAAAACAAATTAGGCAAAATTTATTCCATAAAATATCACAGTAAACATAGGCTAGATATATATATATATATATATATATATATATACAGTATATATACTCTGCTTCAAGGTTAGCACTCACACACAACAGGTACAAAAAGGGGTTGATCCTCAGTATTCACCCCAATAGGGGCTCCACAGTAATAGTTGTAAATAAAAAGAGTGCACTCACCAGAGCTTACAAAAGAAGCAGAAAAGTTTTATTCACATCAATCAATATCCATATAATGTTTCAGTCTACTATGAGACCTTCCTCAGATCCAGACAGCAAGACACCAAGAAATAAACAATCACCTCTATGACTTTGCCCCCTTTAAATACCATCCAGTCACCCCAATTAGTGAACCTCATGCGATACCACCAGAAGTGACATCAGAACAAAGGCTCACCCTAAAGGTCCAATAAACAGCCTGTACCCTACCAATACTATATGTATTATAGTACCTAATCTACGCTGTTCATATTCCTCCTGCAGGAGCCATCGGAGTGGTGAGTATTCAAAACAACAAAAGTGGAAGTGCATGCCGTGGTACTTCCGGTTTGCATATCAGCCCGATCAGCATAAACTCGGCCATCACCATAGTAGGTATACAATCGGGAAGCCGGCTGCCGGAATCCCGACAGCCGGCTTCCCGACTGCTTTATCCCGGCGTGGGATAAATGACCGGCGTCTATATCTAGACGCCTGTCATTTCCCTGACACCGGGAGACCGGCACCCGGCATCCCGATGCACAAATTTACATGAGAGTACCATACAAAAATAAATGGCACTCAGAGACGGCAAGTAGAGAAAATATCACCGCTATATTAGTCAAACATTTCAGGGTAATGACAGATTGTATCTGCCATTTATTTTTGGTATTAATGGTATATATATATATATATATATATATCTGGAAAATGGGGTGGAAAGGACAAGCGCCAAATAGTGTGACTAATTAAAAAATAATTGTGCCCGTGCTCAAATAATAATGTGCGTACCAAAAGATAAATCTTTAAGGTTTATCTGTAAATCTTGTCAGTCGATTGAGTATACAAAGCTGGACCCGGGTTACTGGTGCCAGATAGGACCTTAGTAGGGAAAGGCTCCGATAGATTCTTGTGTAGATGCATATAGTGTTAACCTTTGGTGACTTTATCCAGGTTTCTTCCTTATTTTTCAGCCCCAAAAGTACCCACATAAAGTGGTGATGGTTCCCCGCTGTGAAGTTTCAGATTCAAAGTCACTGGCTGTGCACAGGCTCAGCGGTGTTCATACTGCGGGAATCACCTCCAAATCACCTGGACCACTGTTGAATTGTGTATGGACACAGATACAGCTCTCTCCAGTTTGGTATAACGCAGGTGGGAAAGTCCCGGACTGAAATAGCGGCACATGAGAATACCATACAAAAATAAATGGCACTCAGAGACGGCAAGTAGAGAAAATATCACCGCTATATTAGTCAAACATTTCAGGGTAATGACAGATTGTATCTGCCATTTATTTTTGGTATTAATGGTATATATATATATATATATATATATATATACACCACACACACATATTTGTATATATATATATATATATATATATATTTAATAAATGGTTAGTAAAATGTACTATTTTTATATATATATATATATATATATATATATATATTATACGCAGAAAGCTCAGCACTCACTGGTGGGTGCTGAGTTTTCTGTTTTTATTTATTTAAGCAATGTGGTCACAAGCCACTTGCACCCCATGCCTGGGAATGGTGAGTGCAGGTCTGCACCCCAAATCTGGGAGTGGCGAGTGCAGAGAATTTCTAACTTTGTATATATATATATCTGATCTCTGTATATGCTAGTTCCCTGCTGTGAGGGCACCGGTCAGAGTTATCTATATTGCTTGAAGTGCCTGACCATTTGCACGTATATATATATATATATATATATATATATATATAGGTTGAGTCTCCCATATCCAAATATTCCGAAATACGGAATATTCCGAATTACGGAATAATTTTGGCATGACTGAGATAATAAAACCTTTGATTTTTGATGGTTCAATGTACACAAACTTTGTCTAAGGCACAAATTATTAAAACTATGGTATAAAATTACCTTCAGGCTGTGTGTATAGGGTGTAAATGCAACATAAATTTATTTCATGTATGTACACAAACTTTGCTTGAGCCACAAAATTATTGAAAATATTGTATAAAATGAGCTGCAGGCTATGTGTATAAGGTGCATATAACACATATATGCATTCTGTGTGTATATTGGGGTCCCATTCCCAAGATATTTCATTATGATATGCAATTATTCCAAAATACGGAATATTCCGTTATCCAAAATACCCCTGGTCCCAAGCATTTTGGATATGGGAGACTCAACCTGTATATATATATTATTCCACTTGATTTTTTTTTATCCAAACTCATAACTTTTATTGATTTTTTGAATATTTATATATTAATATATTTAGATTAAAAAATGATTCTATATACAGTGAAATGTCTACATATTTTGGTATACTATATTAATTTATGTCAGTTTTCCTAAACTCGTCATCTTTGTTTGACAATAATAAAACCATCATTTTTTATAAAAAACACTTTAAGGTCCATACTCCAAATTGCATTCCCTGTGGTATTTGTATTCACAAAATATACTTCTAAGTGCAGTAGTTCAGTACATAGTTAAATTAATCTGTATGCAGACATGAGTTAGGGAAATAAAGGTTTACCTGTTTACTCTGCTTTATTTGCACAGATAATTATTATCCAGGGTCATTGTAATCAGCCCATGTCTCCTAACTGTTTGGAAAAGGATTTCAAAAACAATAGTGAGATAATTAACATGTTCATGCCCAAAAGTTAGATTGGCATCAATCATATATTACAACCTTTCATTAACTAATATATTTGCTTCACATATATTTAGCCACATTTACCAGACAATCTCCGGATCTACATTCAATAAACTGTGTTATACCTTGATCATCTCCTATAGCTTAGTAAGTGCACAGGATAATAAAAATTTAAGAAACGTTTTTCAGATTACCTGCCCTCAAATACCTTAAATTGACAAAAAAAAACTAGTTCATGTATTGATTTCTGAAGTGAGCAATATTCAAATTATTAACAATGCATTATATTAACATCTTGACCATTCCATAAATATGACATATAATGTTATATAACTACAGAGGTTAGGTAGCAATATACAGTAATTACTTAAAGTATTCTTGATCATACCGAATAAGGATATGACACTATTTTATACCTATTTAATATAATATAATTTCTATGATGACCTAATGCTAGATTTGTAATCTGCATATTTAAATAAGGTTAAATATCAAACATTTTGTTATTTGAATTTGTCAAATGAATGAAGCAAGTTTCATTGCTAATAATGTGCTCAAATCTGACTTGAGAGGATAGGTGGTATATATATAATTGTGATGAGTTAAAGGATAGTTAAGATATAGTAAAATATTAAAATAGACTAATAACTAAGGACATATAGCAAAATCACACAGTATAGAATGCACTAATAATTATATTCAATCTAGATCAAATTACAAATAAATAATGGTATAATTTGGTTACCTAATATATGGCTAGGAACATAGTGTAATCAAAATGGACAGGCAATATGTTGCTATTATCACCCTCAAAGTGACACATTGATTTAGGCATGATTTTTGTTAATAATTTGGAGCAAGGGACACCCCACCCTTTCTAATCGGATATATACATATTATTTTTAAAAATGAGAGCACTCAATTGATCTGCTCTTACAAGTAAACTTTATTTACTTAAAAGTAAATACATTTTCAAATAAACATAGCATTTCAGTGGAAGCCTCCACCATTATATTGTTATTATTAAAAAAATGCTAACACATGGGATATCAAAATTATAGATGTTTTTTTGCACATATACAGTATTCATTTAATGAAAAATCTATCTATAATTTAAATTTAAATGTAATGTGTTATGCATGTTAATTGTGTCTATGCCAAATGTATATAGTTATATAACTTACATAAATATTAATAATTACAATCTGTGATAAAAAATATTTAATGTTAAATATCTTCTGTTTTTATTTATAACATATAATGGTATCAAGTTTAAGCTATTTCATCGGTCACTCGTGATACAAACACTAATTAAATAATTATTTTTTTACAATAGTATATAAAGTATTTCAATGTAATTATTTATTATCAAAAAAATTCACACGATGTTTCTATATACCAGAACATGTCTCCAAAGCATATACTTCTAAACACATTTTGCAGCTGTGACATTAACAATCATGTAACGAATATAATTAGGTATTTTCAGTCAATCCAAAGGAGAAACTCCATTGTATTCTATGCTCTCTCCCATTGTCATTAATACATACCAACTGACTCATTGGAGCCAACACAATAGCACTTTCTCTAGTAATTAACAAAGATTCTCTAAATAGTTATGCCATTTTACAAAAAAACTTTTCATGTGTTGTTAGAATATATACAGAATGCTAACATCTCAGTGCATTCTAAATATATTTAAACATTTATATAGTAAATTACTTAAATCACAAAAAATCTAAATATAACAGAATAGACATTGATAGAAACATAGAAAATTTGATGGCAGATAAGAACCACTTAGCCCATCTAGTCTGTCCCATTTTTAAACATATTGTTACCTCAACCCTTATTGATTCTTACTTCTTCTGAAGGATATCCTTATGTCTATCCCATGCATGTTTAAATTGGTGTGACATGTATCTTTATAATAGAGACACAGACAGCATGTGCTTTTAGTGTACAACTTCTGTCAGTCCCACCAATAAAAATTTTAAAAATAGAAATACATTTATAGTATATTCATATAATGTGTAGATAGATAGATAGATAGATAGATAGATAGATAGATAGATAGATAGATAGATAGATATTATTATATAATGTAAATAAACATATATAAAAAAATACTTTATATCCAGCAGCATTGGAGAGTCTGGATTCCAGTATTGGAAAAGAACATAATAGAGATCAAACAGGTGAGGGGGAAGCACAATACAAGATATACAGATGGAGGCACAATACTGTTGGGGGACATAATATTGGACTTACAGATGAGAGTGCCACAAAACAGAACATACAGATGGAAGGGCATGTTGGGCCTTATACAGGGCACATGGGAAACTCCTGGCCTGGCCAGCCTTTTTTTCATTCTTGTTCCCCCTGTGGTGACTATGAACAAGTAAGAGTCATCTACAGCATTGGTGCAGGTGTGCAATGTGCACTCCCTTGATCCAGCAGCCTGTGTGCCCCATACACTCTGCACCCATTATACAGATGTATCCAGTTGTAACAGTGCAAAAGGAACATTTAAAAAAGTTGCTTTTGCACTATTGTGTTAAATAAATATTTATTAAATTATGTAAAAGGTCTGATAGTCTTTTAAATTTTTTTTTAAATAATTCTCTCTTGTGAATGAAAATAATTGACTCTTAATTTTAGAACAGAGGGATTAACATTGATATAAGTGTCCTGTGATCCCCGTAGCCTTAATCCAGCCCTGGTGAAGGTCACTTGTGGAAAACGGTATGTTGTGTCTGGTGCTTGAGCAAACAATATCACAGTTTAATGTGACAGTAGAGACTATAGGTTTTCTTCACAGAAGAATATAGGCATATGCATTTTACAAAACTGAAAACAAATATTATAATGTCTTGCTTTAAATACTGTAGATTTGTCAAAGAAATCTTAAAGAGTTATATTAGTAAATATTTGTAATGTAATATAGGTATAATATTTTTCGAAAACACAAAAAGTGATAATAAAATTTTGCCTTAAATAATGTCAATTTGTCAATGAAATATTTAACATTTATATTTAATAATTAATATTTGTAATGTAATATATACAGACGTGTTCACACATACACCTATTGTCAAATTGCACCAAATAACCCTGTTTGGCACATCATAAAAATATCACTGAGCCTTTTTCACTCAATATTTTAGAAAATGTCTGTCTTTTTGCACTGCTAACATGATAAAAACACCCTATAAACCCCTGGTGTACTTACAGTATGTTCTATATCAGTGCAAAAAATATGCTAATCTGAGAAAAAAGGCAAGAGACTGAAACTAATATGATTGAGCTGCACCATCAATTTTGCCATGCATCATCATGCAAATTTACACTTCCACGATTGAGAGAAAATATTGAGGGAAAAATATTTTATGCTAAAATGCAAAAGTAGCTCTCCATGGCGTTAGTCTAAGTCACACCATTTTCTCATCATACAATGCAAATACATTTTGTATGCCCTCATATAATTCCTAAACATTTTAGGAAGTTTTATCTGGGAAATTCTCAAAGTTATGAAACAACTGTATCTGTAACTGAATTTAGTCTTATAACCAATAGAGCAGGCAACAGATATAAAAAGTTTTGCCAATGTGCAGTATTTTGGATATTTAGGCTTAGAATGCTTTTTAAAGTTCGATTTAAAAATACATATATTTTAGGAGGTAATAATTGATCTATCATAGCTACATCTGCTTCTCTATATACATTTTAGAACATCTCTCTTTTTTGAGTTTTAAGGGAATGCAATATTTAGCAGAAGTCTGAAATTTACATTTTGGATGTGATTATTCCTCTAAGTGGATATAGAAAAAAAATAGTGTAAAACTGATTAAAAAAAAGCCTGATTCAGCATGGATCGCTACTGTGATAATGGCTGCATAACTGCACGTAGTTCTGCTGTGAAAAAATTATAATGTTTGCAACCGCTCAGCCAGCATAGAGAGATCCACTAACACTTTCTAACATCCATAATACCTCGAAGTTCTGTGTACATATCAGTAACATTGAGTAACATCAGACCCTCATGCATAATTACAGCAGCTCTGACCTGTCTCGGAAATTGCAAGTCTCATTGCATGCAGTGAGTACACAAGCTGCATATGCCCAGGGCAGTAGAGAGCCCTGTCGGGCCCAGGTACAGAAGGGGGTGTGGCCTAATCACAGGAGGCGTGGCCATGCCCCCATGAGAAAAAAATAAACAAACACACTTTTACTGGGTGCAAAGCCAAGGGCTGTGCGATTGCCCCCCCCCACATTCATAGGAGACTGCTGTTGTTGCTGCTAAGCAGCCAGGAGCAGTCTCCCACTGCAGCTCAGCACACACCGGGCCCCTGTGGAAGCCCGGGCCCAGGTAAATAGTACCCGCTCCCCCACCCGTTCGGCGCCCCTGCATATGCCATCACAGTGGTTAATTTGTACATGCCCACACAACAGCGGTCTAACGGACAGACACTATCGTACCATCAGCTGATCTATGTATGCAGTTGCAATTGTGATTGATGCTGAATCAGGCCCAAAGAATTGGAACTAGCATAAAGGAGAACTACTCCCTTTAGCAACACTTTTCTGAATGTATGAGGAAGGATTAGGTGCAAAACATTTAAAACAGAGAAAGACCAACTTTGGTGTCAGACAGAAGTAGCAAATTTGCTCTCACACAGCCAGCTGGGATTTCAGCATGTGATAACAATAAGAATCCAGAACTGTTCTGTAAATCCGTAGGTGGTTCAGTCTTTGAGATTAAATAAATTGTTCCTTTAATGGCAGTAATGGTGAAAGTTTTCCATTATACAGCACTGCCAGCACTTTATAAATACAAGATCATGGTGGTACTCAGGGGTATGCAGTACCAGCATTTTTTGTGTCTAATTTTTATTTTTTATAACTAGGTTCTTAAGTAAGATGAATTCAGGAAAATTATTCCAGAAGTTAATAATATAAGCATCTGCATACTTATCCAGAGTGTGGAAAGTGCTATAAATCTAGAAGTTGTGGCTGTCCTTTCATTTATTGCTGCAGTTGTGTCTGTGACTTCATGCTAATACCACTACAAAGCCTTTCCCTGGTGTACATGCAGGTGTCTGCGACTTTATGCTAATACCACTACAAATCCTTTCCGTGGTGTACATCTGTGTGTCTGCGACTTTATGCTAATACCACTACAGAGCCTTTCCCTGGTGTCCATCTGTTTGTCTGTGATTTTATGCTAATACCACTACAGAGCCATTCCCTGGTGTACATCTGTTTGTCTGCGACTTTATGCTAATACCACTACAAAACCTTTCCCTGGTGTACATCTATGTGTCTGCGACTTTATGCTAGTACCATTACAAGGCCTTTCCATGGTGTACATCAGTGTGTCTGTGACTTTATGCTAGTACCAGTACAAAGCCTTTCCATGGTGTACGTCCATGTGTCTGAATGAGTAGAGACTGAGACGCCGATTCACAGCATCTATAGATGCTGCATTACATTCTGGTGTGTCCTTAGATGCCACCATCGGTCGCACCATCAAAACTTGCACCATTCCTATGGCAGGTGCATTTTCTCCATCTGAGTATGGCCTCCTATGTGAGTGGTTCAGCATCTTTGTAAACAACCACTTTATGCACAAATGCCTGCAACACTCCCATAAGGTGCAGCATCTCTCTGTGTGTGTTTAGCCACCTGCCTGTTACGTCACTGTCCTGGAACCCCGCTTACATTTCTGCTACCATGCCCCTTAATTTGATCTGCAACTCTGTATAAATAAAATCAGGACACGTTTGCTGTGACTTGGACAAATGTGCACAAGAAAATACATTGGCCTTTTGTGAGAATATCGGTATAGCGTGTGATTCTGAATCAGGCCCTGTATAAAATAATAACATTTACCCTGTTACTAGTAAAAGTAATGTTTCCATCAAGCAGTATGAACTTCATGGTGGTAAAGATCCAATACTATTATTTCAATATTTGTTGTGCTGCAAAAGATCCTTGATAACCCTGTGTAATAGTGGTGAGGACAAAAGCTTTGGCTGTCATGTAAGTATCTAACATCACCAAAAGTAAACAGCTATCAATGTTATCAGGACTGTGAGTGTCTGCACAAGCACAGAAAATTATACTTTGTGTTGTCCTGTTTGGTTTAGGTTACTATCATTATATGATTAGATATTGTAGAGTTTTTGATCTGAGCTAAATCCAGCACAAGACATCACAGTCTCCAGTTGCCACAGTGAATGTTATCAGTGCTCTGAGTATTTGCACAGGAGCAGAAAGTATGCATCATAGATCTAAGATTGCACATTCCAGTGCAGTATCTGTGGTTATAATTTGGTAGGGAAAGCAGCATAAAATGACAGAGTAATCCATCATTACCT
The DNA here is from genome assembly GCA_031769625.1 of Taudactylus pleione. NCBI lineage: Eukaryota > Metazoa > Chordata > Amphibia > Anura > Myobatrachidae > Taudactylus > Taudactylus pleione. The sequence goes on from JAUIMM010000422.1 coordinate 968,220, forward strand.
CCTCCTTCAAACAATGGGTTGGGCATGCTTCATTTTTTTTGGAGGTGTTGAAGGGGTTGGACTTGCTTTTGGGTATTTATAGGAAGGAGTTGGGAATGTTTTATGATCTCACAGCTCCCTGTTTCCAGTGTCACAGATGGCAGCACTGTACACAATGACCACTGTCATTCTACTGATGTTGAGTATCTTCAGTCTCTGCAGTGCAGGTAAATAATGTACTTTGTCTTTGTTTATTACATTTGTCAAATGATGTAATAAGCTTCAACAAGGGTAAAAGTTATTCATACTGTATATAACATGCAGTTAAAATATAAATGAATGCTGCTTTGTTAGATAACCGTTTAACTCATTGTATATTCCTCAATACTATTTACATTGTTTGGTTAGTAGTATTAGTGTTTTGGAGGACAGCAAATGATTAATTGTGAGATGTTTGTATATGTCCATGTGGCATATCAAGCATGTGGATGTCCATAGTGGCAGAAAGTATTGACCTTAACCTTAATCCTAACTTTAACACTCATGACAGCCTAACCCTAACCCTAAAATCATCCTACTGTACCAACAGCTGTCAACACCATCTGGTGTTGACGTGTTGACTGTCAACCATTACTTTGACAATCTTTTATACCACATACTTTTCATCCAATTAAGTCTTAACCATGCATGCTTTAGATATTTTTTTCAATGGCAAAAATAGATCATTATAAATTAATACCTTCAGACAGTAGATGGAAGCAGTACTCTAATTATAAAATATGAACAGGATGTGGCATCACCACTACATATAATTATTACATGTACGAACTATATTGTTTATGTTCTAGCAAAATAAAGAGCATAATGTGATTGATTAATTTCCAAAGCTCCTTATATATAACTATTATTTAATCTTGTTTAGGAATAGGAAAAATATTCACTTATTATCTAACTTACATACTGTCATTTTTACAATACATGGAATCAGATCTAAAGTTACAATACATTAATTTTTGTGTACAGGGGATCATTTAAAGAAGGATAGGTGTATTTTTTTGAATAAGATATATATTTACATACTGCATCAGTGCATAAAAAATGGGTATGGTTTTTGTGTATAGATTAATTTAGCTCCCCTCTTTCTAGATGACAGTGGCTTGTACATTAGCATTGTGGCTATATTAAATAACTGCTACTTAAATAAAATTACCATTTAACTGCTGCAGGAAAACAACAAATATTTATATATAATTTTATTTATTTTTTTGTTACATGGAAAATGCGACTTTTACATTAACAATAAGACTGTCAAGACACTATTCTCTAAAGCATATATGTCACTTCATTATATTACTAGACGTTGTAAAACTTTAGTGAAGTGATGCACTCCCAGGTAGCTATTGGAGGTATTTCTGCTCACCATATTTACATGGTGTGAATTTGAGGACCAATCAAATCCACAAACTCCATGATATCAGAGGAATTGTGGCTTTCGCACTGTACTTCCTGCTCACACATCATCCTCAGCCTCTGTTATTGGCTGTCGGACAAATCATGGAGCCATGAGAAAAACAATGGTATGGTGCAACCCCAAGGGCTCCTGTGAATGGCCCTTGGGTATAATGAATGTTTCACTATTTGTAGAAATGGTGCTTTTTCTATCTACATTTCTGTAACTGCTGCTGAAATCTCTATATCAGGTCTCATGTAATGTTTTCCCTTTTCTAGTACAAGCATCTTGTTCAATGACAGCAAAAAACACAGAAGAATCTGTTGCACAGTAAGTTCTAGCTACAATCACAAGTTTTATCAAATGGCAATAAATAATCTAAATAAAGAATTTGGAATGTGTTTATGTTTTGAATGATAATTTCTGGAAATTCAACAATTATATTCCTTTTTGCATCTCTTAGTGTCCTATGTCCCTCTGGGTGCCTTGACACTGGAAACTCTATTTGGGGAACGGATATCTACACAGATGTAAGAGAAATCAGAACTTAACTTTTTATAGAACAACAATTTTTAGCAGCTGCAACCAAAAGGTAAATGCAGATTAATTTGTATTTGATATTGTGTCTATTGTTATCTTTAGGATTCTTCCATTTGCCGAGCAGCTATCCATGCTGGACTACTAACCAATGATGGGGGACAGGTGACAGTGAGGAAGACTGAGGGCCAGACTAGTTATAGTGGGTCCACAAGGAATGGAATAACAACCAGTAACTACGGAACTTGGTCTGGGTCATTTATATTTCTCACAGCAGGTATTCCTCTACCAAGTAATAGTGAGAGACATACTATGGGCTCTGCAACATTCTGCATACAGTATATAGCACTGATGTCATTTTGGGAAATGAAAGCATTGCTGTATTGTACCGAGTTATTAATTAGAAGTTTTTATGGCCATTTGCTGTTACTACACTAATTACTTTATATTATGATTCAAATTTTGTTTTTTTTAATGTACATTACCACTGCATTGGTTCTCTAGTAAGTATCTGAATATATATTGAAAATATACCTTACTGGATGATTATCTGCAAACAATTATACTTATTGAAGTTTAAAAAGTATATATTTAGCATGTGCACTATAGTAAGAATAATATACATAATATACAGTAAAATATATTATTTATATACATAGTATGGAAAATGAGTCACATGGTAGTATTTAATATAGACTCCTGTGTCACATTCTTTTTATATCAGAAAGTAGCTGCAATCACTATGCCCAGAAAAAAATTCTGGTGCAGCAACTGAAGCAGTTACCACTTCCTATGTCCTACTCAAACTGTACCCACCATTCTCCATTTTTCTTATTTAAAAATAAAACTTGAATGTATAAGGGGCTATACAGCCTCATATAACACTCAACTTGGATAATAAACAGGTCTCCAAGATAAATAGTGTTGACATTCTCAAATCAACATGAATGACCATGACACATCACAAAAAGCTGCCTACAGGGTGCATTGGTACTTGCAGATCAACATCAGCTGGAGAACCATAGACTACCACCCATTGTCCTACAATTCAGAGACTGATAGTATAGTGCTCATTACTATGAAAGATGTTTTTGCAATTGCCAATATCAACTTTTAGTTTGGCATTATTAAGATTATTGTTAGGTCCTGAATAAATGGAAAAATCATTCACCCTTCCCCTCTAACTGGCTATCAGAAGCACACAAATAGAATACAAAGCATGTATCTAAAAATACATTATGTTTTACTTAGCTTTGATGAATAAGGATAGCATCCAAACAATAGAGTCTGTATCTGTGCACACATCTCAGTTACCATGTATCCTCAAATTAGGAAGCAATTCACTTTTAAGATAAACTTCACATATTACTTCTCATAATGAAGTATCAACCCTACACTTTTTAGATACTTTCCAATCATAAAAATAGATTATTATGATTGAATACCTTTAGGCAGTTGATTGCAGCAGACTCTAATTAGAAAATATGAACACAATGTGGCATTAACACTACATAAAATACTTAAATTATAAATCTATATTGTTTATATTCAAGCACAATAAAGGACAGAATGTCATTTTATCCAAGGGTTTCAATATATAACCTTAATTTAATCTACATTTTAAATATTTATTATGAATGAGAAAATCGTCACTTATTCTCTAAATTTGAAAATACATAATATTAAAATATGTTTATATTTAATTATATTTATTTTTTATTACATGGAAATGGTGATTTTCAAACTAATTAATAGCGCTGTCCAGACACTATTCTTTATAGCATATATCACACTTTAATAAATTACTGTATGTTGCACAATTTAGTAATGTGACTTTAGCACTCCCAGATGCTGTTGGAGTTGTTTCTTGTCACTACTTTTAAATAGCGTGAATTGAAGGACCAACCAGAATCCACAAACTCAATGATCTCACAGGTTTTATAGCTTCTCAATGGTCTTATTGGTCACATATTATCCTCAGATTCTGTTATTGGTTGTAGTAGAAAACATGGAGCCATGAGAAGAACAAAGGCTTGACGCAGCCCCAAGGGTTCCTGTGAATGGCCCTTGGCTATAGTGAATGTTTCACCTTATCTAGAATTGTTGCTTTATATCTACCTCTGTCACTGCTGCTGACATCTCTAGTCCAGGTCTCATGTAATGTTTCTCTTTCAGTACAAGCATCTTGTTCAACAACTGCAAGAGACATAGAGGAATCTATTACAGAGTAAGTCCTGATTAAAATCACATGTTTTATCAAATGAAAATAAATTAGATAGATAAAGAATTTTGGAATGTATTTATGGTATGAATGTCACTTCAAAGAAATTAAAAATCTGTATTGACTTTTGCATCCCTTAGTGTCCTATGTCCCTCTGGGTGCCTTGAGAACATAAAATCTATTTGGGGAACTGATGTCTACACAAATGTAAGATAAATCTGTACTTTGCTTTTAGTTTTTATAGAGTAAAAAATTTTAGCCGATGCAAACAAAATGCAGAGTCACATGTAACTGACATTGTGTCTATTGGTGTCTTTAGGATTCTTCCATTTGCCGAGCAGCTATCCATGCTGGACTAATAACCAATGATGGGGGACAAGTGACAGTGAAGAAGATTCAAGGCCAGACCAGTTATACTGAATCCACAAGGAATGGAATCACAAGCAAAAACTTTGGAGATTGGCCTGGATCATATATATTTCTCATAGCATCGACTTCAATGACTCATAAACCTACTGGAACAGCTACCCAAGTACCACCAGGTATTTCTCTACCAAGTGATTGTGAGAGACAAACTAGGGTCTCTATAACACACTGCACACAGTATGTAACACTGATGTAAATTTGAGAAATGAATGCATTGCTGTATTGTATCTAGGTGTTAATTAGTCATTTGTTTGGCCTCTTGCTGTTACTACACTAATTACTTTATGTTATGCATCAAACTTTTTTTTTACATACATTATCACTGCATTGGTTCTCTAGAAAGTAGCTGAATATATATTGAAAATATACCTTGTTGTCTGATTATCTTCAAACAGTTATACTGATTGAGGTTCATAAAGTGAATATTTAGCTTGTTCTCTGGGTTAAGAATCATATACAGTAACAAAAATATTATTTAGTGTACATAGTATGGAAAATGCACATTCAGTTTTTATACTTTTGCAATATATGGAGGCACATGGTAATATTTAATATAGATTTCTGTGTCACATTCACTTTATTTTAGAAAATGTCTACAATCACTAATCCAGATAAAATTATCTTGTGCAGCACCTGAAGCAGTTTCCACTCCCCATGTCCACTCCTAACTGTAGCCACCATTCTCTACTTTGCTTATTTAAAAGTGAAACTTTAAGGTATAAAAGGCTGAACAGCATCATAGGACACTCAGCTGGGATAATATACAGGTCTCCAATACAAATAGTGTTGACATTCTCAAATCAACATGAATGAGCATGACACATCCCAAAAAGCTGCCTGCAGGGTACATTGGTACTTGCAGATCAATATCACCTGGAGATCCTTAGACTACCTACCATTGTTCTACAATTCAGAGACTGACAGTATAGTCATCATTACTTTGGAAGATGTTCTTGCAATTGCCAATATCAACTTTTAGTTTGTTATATTTTAGATTACTGTTAGGTCCTGGTTAAATAGAAAAATCATTCACCTTCCCCTCTAACTGGCAGAAGCTCACAAAGAGAATACAAAGAATGTATCAAAAATAAATTATATTTTATTTAGCTTTGACGAAAAAGGGTAGCATTGGAAAAATAGAGTATGTATATGTGCACAAATCTCAGGTACAATCTACTGTCAATTTAGAAAAGTCATTCACTTCCAAGATAAAATTTTCACAAATTAACTAGAAGCGCAGCATGATGAAGTCTTAACCGTGCGCTTTTTAGATACTTTCTAAATCATTCAAAGAGATCATGATAATTCAATAACTTTAGACAGTTGATGGCAGCAGTACTCTAATTAAATATCTAAACAGGAGCTGGCATTAACACTACATAAAATGCTTACATTATAAATCTATGTTGTTTATATTCAAGAAAAATTAAGAACATATTGTAATATATTTCCAAGGATTCCTATATCTAACTTTTATTTTATCTACATCTACAATGTTATTTACAAATTAGAAAAAATCACTAAATGTATAATTATGGAGGTGAATAATTTTAACAATAAAGGAACCAAATCTAAAGTTACACTTACAATGTACAGGGGCTCATTTAAAGACATATACATTTACATACTGTACTGCACCAGTTCACCAAAAATGTGTATAGAGTAAAGTTTATTTTAGATTCCTCACAACAAGAAATGGGAGACAGGGAAGGGCTTGAAGCAAGGAAGCATAAGAAGGACATCATGAGATAGTGGCAACAAGATTAGACATAGATCCATATAAAGATGATCCTATGGGTGGGGTATCTTTTCTTGATAATTCAAAGATACTGTATGTAGTGATCATGATGACTGATAGCAGTACTATTTATCTGCTTCTAAAGTGCTGGTTATATTATGATAATTGTATCTAACAGCTAATACATTAGCTCTGTGGCTATATAAATTAATTTTTTTCTACTTCAATTAAATTTTCAATTCGACTACTGTAGGTAAAAATTTACAAATTGGTGTTTTTAAGGGGAAAACAACATGTTTATATTTAATTTTATTGATTTTTTTTGTCACATAGAAAATTTGATTTTCCGATTAATAATGCTTTTAAGACATAATATTCTATAGCATATATGACACTACATTATATTACTATATGGTATACAATTGAGTAATGTGACTAGCACTCATAGATAGCTGTTGGAGGTGTTCTGTCCACCATATTTAAAAGGTGTAAAAGATTGACCAACCAGAAGCCACAAACTTCACAGATATCACAGAGATTGCTGCTTCTCTTTGGTCTTCCTGCTCAAAAATCATCCTTAGCCTCTGTTATTGACTGTGGGACAAACAGTGGAGCTCTAAGAAGAACAATGGCTGGAGCAGCCTCAACAATTCCAGTGTATGGCCCATGACTATAGTGAATGTTTCACCATATCTAGAAATGATGCTGAATATCTACCTTTGTAACTGCTGCTGACATCTCTACAAGAGGACTAATGTTATGTTTTCCTCTTATAGTACAAGCTTCTTGTTCAACAACTGCAAGAGACATAGAAGAATCTTTTGCAGAGTAAGTCCTTGCTGCAATCATGTTTTATCAAATTGAAATAAATTAGATAAGCATTTTGGAAAGTATTTATGTTATGAATGTTACCTTTTGGAAATTCATAAACTACATTGATATTTGCATTCCTTAGTGTCCAATGTCCCTCTGGGTGCCTTGAGAATGGAAAATCTATTTGGGGAACTGATGTCTACACCGATGTAAGATAAATCTGTACTTTGCTTTTTGTAGAGCAACTTTTTTTAGCAGCAGCAAACAAAATGCAGAGTAAAATGAAAATGATATTGAGTTTATTGGTGTCTTTAGGATTCTTCCATTTGCCGAGCAGCGATCCATGCTGGACTACTAACCAATGATGTGGGACAAGTGACAGTGAGGAAGATTCAGGGCCAGACCAGTTATAGTGGATCCAAAAGAAATGGAATTACAGCCAATAACTATGGAACTTGGCCTGGGTCATTTATATTTATCATAACACCAAATTCAGCAGGTATTACTCTACCAAATGACAGTGAGACACACACTATGGGCTCTGCAACATACTGCACACAGTAAATTGCACTGATGGATAGAAATTATGAGAAATTATTTGATAAAACATCAACCCAATCAGCATCAGTTACCATTAATTGTAACATGGCTATAAACATTTCTTCATTATTATTGGCAGATATTTTTTGATGATTATAATCAGGAGCAATATATTGCATTAGTTGACATTTTTGATGAGGATTGCTTTAGCAGCACAGTTCTGTATTTTAGATCTATTTGGTTGTTGCAAATAAAGGTGAATACACAGCAGCTTTGATTTAAACCAATTGAGTTATACACCAGTTCAATGCCAGAGGGTCAATTTATCCATTAGGAATTGACTGTAAGTGGTGGGCTCCCCCAATTCCCCTCTTGATGAGCCCCATCCCAGCTTTTGTCTAGCACTACTCCCCATAACCTGTACTTGTGCAGTAGGATGCAGCCTCTGCCCTGTTCCTTAGCTCTGCTCTCAATTCTCCTTCAATGTGGGTCTTCTGGGGAATGCACATGTGCTAGTCCACTGGAAGGTTATTGTCCAACACACCCGGTCTACCTCCTGTATTTGCTTTTGTTTGTATAGTCAAGCCCCCAACTCTTCAGTCATTTACCTTCTTTTACAGTGCCTTGTGCCTCCTTCCCATCATTCCCCATCAGTGTGGCTTCTACCCCTATTTTGCCCTACATGCTTGGCTTTTGATGCCTTCTACATTCTATCGGCCAATGCCGTCCAGTTTTAACTACTATGTCTCTAGCCAGGAATAGTCCAGGGCTGCTTCTGCTGCACATCAACACCATCGTAGGGCATAATTTTTTTCTTATTTCTTCTCACTGCATATTTGTCAGTGCCACGTGTTCAGGTTGTGATGGATGACGATTTGTCTGTTGCAGGTGGTCCTGATTCAACTGAAGGTGGTCTGGATGGTGGTTCAGGTTTACCAGATCCTCAAGTAATTTACTCTGTTCATACTTCAGCTAAATAGTTGCCTGGTCATTCCTGGTCAGTGCAGGTGAGCATGCGTCTAATTGTAATTTTGATTATCATTTGCACTGTAGCAATGGCAGAATTCTAAAGCACAGAATCACCACTGTAAGTTACAGGTATATTGGGACTTCATGCACTATTTTAAGGACCAGCATAGTAGTCAGCAAAAGCAAGTGGTTGTCACAGTGAGTAGCATTGTACGAACATCATCATTGTACAAGAAGTTTGCTCTAAGTTTAGGGAGTGCATTCAAGTATGTTATTTTGTCCAAATGTTCACAGAAGAGGACAGATAGGGATTTGAGGTAGCAAAGGGGGTTTGGAGAGGAGGCTTTTCACAATTATTTTAATTGGATAGACCGAATGCTTGTTTTTGACATTTGCTACTTGGTAGTAAGAATTTCAGAACATTTAATTTTCTGAAGGTTATACCTAATGCACAATGATTTGCTTCACAGCCTCATAGCACTGAAGTCCTGGGTTCAATTCCTGCTAAGGTTCAGTTTGTGGAGCTTGTATGTTCTCCCCATGTTTGCATGGGTTTCCTACCAAACTCTAAAAACATACTGGTAGGTCAATTGGCTTCCAACAAAAAATTATCCCAAATGTATGTGTGTGTGTATGTGGTAGGGAACATAGATTGTAAGCTCCACTGGGGTAGGGCCTGATGTGAAGAACAAAATATTCTCTGTAAAGCCCTGTGAAATATGTGTGTTATGCTAATAACTTAATAAATAAATTCACACAATGTAAGATCCCAAAACTGCCCACATAACCTTCATGGCTACCATATCTAATTACATTTCCTTTCAGAGTACACATATAACCTCACAAATTGTCTTTCTTTCATATCCTTCTTATCTTTGGCCAACATTCCTGTGTGATCAGATTATACAGCCCACCAAGAAACTCTGCATTCTGGCTGGACCAAAATGCAATATATAGCACCTATCCTTGTGTATCAATGCCTATCTCCCTATAGATTGTAAGTTTGCAAGCAGGGCCTTCCTACCTCTATGAAGTAGGTATACTGATAAGTGTAATTTTCCAATAAATAAATACTGTAGTACATAAAAATAAATATACTGGAGTTTTCTTTATATGGTTTGGGGGTTTTGGTCTCCATAGATTATAAATGAAGTGAAACATGATGTATAGAACTGAAGACATAAATGTACCACTGTAGCTGCTGCTGACAACTGTACATCAGGTTTCATATAATGTTTCCTATTTTCTTGCATGCCTCGCAGATTAGGACACCTCCATTTGTTGAGCATATATCCAGTGTATGCATGAATACTGACCTGCGATAGAGGGATAGTGACAGTGGAGTTGACACCAGTTCAAGACAGTTACAAAGGATCCACAAGAAATTTAACTATTGACCTGGATATTTTTTTATTCTAGAAACTTTGAAGATTCTTTTGTTTTTTCTTAAAAGCATAGCAAGCTATAGATTGTAAATTTGTGAGCAGCTTCCTTATACCACTTTGTATATCTAATTTTACCCAGTCTCGATTTATCAGTGTTTTGTTCCCATATTATTGCTGCTATAAAAATAAATGTTAATAGAAAAATAATATTTATTACAAGCCACTTCTGTATCTGAAAATACTGTTCAAGAGGCTCTATATATTGTTTTATATATAGATATTTTTTTCCTTTACTGTAGCAACTACCTTATGGGAGAAGTGGGTTTAGATAGAGGAGACATAAGACTATAAAGTACACAGTTATTACTTGAAACATATCTCAATTACATAGGCCAAAGTAGAACCAACTTTAAATAGAAATATGTAAGTTTGAAAAATAAATATTACTTATGTATTACCTATTAATCTATTATGCATAGTTTACAAGCTGAATTTATTGTCTGTGTACTTGTATTATCTCAAAAAATATTTATCCTAATAAACAATTTAAAACTTAAAAAATAAACCATACAAATATAAAATAAGTCTAGGTATCTCATCTTTTGAAGTAAAATACTTATACTTATTTGATTTTATGCCTTATTTTTTGTTTTAGATTTACTGTTCAGAAAAATATTTTTAGAGATTTCTATTCTTGATACTGTTTCTTAAATCGATTCTATAAATATTGGTTATTATTGTTCATTGGAAAGCAAATATTATGCATTGTTTTTGATATATGGATGATAAAACTGCAAATACTCATTTGAAATTTTGAATAAAGATTTATTTTGTTGAACTCGCAATAACCAGATGGACGTTTTATGTTTATGGCTCATCCAACTGAAATGAGTAAAATCTGTTCTTCACTTGGTTTTGAAATGAGTAGGTTATAACTAAGTAACTTGCTTTATTAGTAGATGGTTCATTGAACCCCAAATATTTCAAGTTTTATAAAGACTGTGCTGTTGATAATCTAGCAACTTTGGGGATACTACATGAGTATGCAAAATGGTGCAGACCTAACTGTAAAAGATGTATGAGCTATTCTTTGCTGTATTTGAGAAGGCTAATGAACATGAGAACATCACAGCAGACCAGAAGTTGGATTTTGTTGTTCTGTCTCTGACTGATGAGCACAATAAAGCATAATCTGTCTTAAGCAAGACAACAGAACATTTTAGCTATTTTTATAAGTGTTTCTATTTCTAATGGGGTTTGGAGACCCACTGATTCTTTTTAGGCCCATAATGCTATCAAGTCCTAAGCATAACTTTCATATAAGAAAATATTGTCTCTTGGTGCTCTCTTATGGTTTTAAATTAACCCATATATCAAAGGATTGTGACTGGGGAAGGTATATGCCCCTTTTGAGTGAGTCAAACTTTGGTGATCTTTCTAAACAAGAGAAATGCATCAAGTGTGTACTATTACATTAGAGGGAATGTCCTTTTAGATTCTGGTAGTTTCATGACCTATTATTAATATTAAATTTTATTTATAGAACACCACAAGTGTTCTACAGTGCCATACAGAGAGCAAAACTATTAGACAAAATCGGGTAAAACAGAACAGTTCAAATAGCATACAAATCTCGATACAGTCACTGATGGAATGTGTGCAAATGAAAAGTACAGCATCAGCTAAAACCTGTAGCTGTCATTGTATGCACAAATGTTAGGTCTAGTTCACCGGAAAAAATAAAAACAGATGACAGGAGAGCCCAAGGAGGATGTGTAGCAGGTCTGCAAGATAAGTAGGTGATGAGAAGAGGAGGGAGGAAGGAAGGCCCTGCTCATGGAGCTTACAGTCTAAAGGGATGGGAGAAACAACCAGAATACATAAGTAGTGAGCAAGTGTAAGGAGAGATAAGCTGTAGGCTGCATGGTGACATGGTTAAGTGGAGGACAGATATGCTTTTATGAGCAGGTGGGTTTCAGTGCCCGCTTGGAGCAATGCAGGCTGGGGGGTAGTCTGATAGAATAAGAGAGATCGTTCCAAAGTTGAAGGGCTGATCAGGAGAAATCTTGACTTCTGGAGTGAGATGTGGTTACCAGAGGGGAGGAAAGGAGGCAGTCTCCAGTATGATGAACTTGATCAAAATATTAAACTCATGCACTTGTGACAAAATACATTTGCTCTTTTTTATAGTTTTTACTCTTCCAATTAGAATTATTGTAATATAATGCAATAGACCAAGGCTGAAGGTGCAGCATGGTTTCTAACTCAAAGACACTTGTTACTAGATTGCTTGGAACAGATGGTGCTGGCCAAATTTATGTTTGCCCCCAGATATTGAGCTGTTTATATCTGGTTCTTCTTCAAGTACCATTTGGCAAAAAACATGTGAATTATGGAGAAAAATAGGAATTCTGTTGTTGGTACAGATGTAATAGGGCAGGACTTTGTGAATACAATAAAATCCTCATTTGAAAACTGTAAATAGTTTGTATACCTTATATAAAATACTTCATCCAGGAGGGATCAGGTAAGGATTAGGTCAGAAATGTAGTAGAGCCCAGGCTTCCCTCTTTCAGAATTTATTTTATGTTTTTTTGGAATGTAAGAAAATCAGCAAATTTGTAACAACATTTTTGCATTTATTATGGATATTTATAATAACCTGGAAGCCCACATTAAAGTAAAGTTGAAATAGTTTATTTTCTTTTATTCAGCAGTATTGTTATAAGAATGATATATTGTAAGGTATCCACAAACAGAATGGATAATGTGATGTTAGTTAGAGACAAATGTCAAAAGACGAAGGATAAATAGAAACATTGTCAGTATCTTTCCTTGGCAAAATAGGCTGGATAACCCATATTATCAGGAGTTTTACTAGTAAATTGATAACATCCTAAAAAGAGCTGTGATTTGTGGAGGCCCCTATTAATAAAGTAAATAATGCTACACAGTACCACCATTATCACATTATGTCAGTGTGTCTCCAGTATAAACATTATGCCACCTAATGTGCCCAGTATGTTACACAGTGCCTCCCAATATATCAGAGTGTCCACATTATGCCACACAATTCTCATAAGCATTAATATTATGCCACACAATGCCCCCAGTATGCCACACAATTCTGCCAATATCAATATTAGGCCCCACAGAGCCCCCCCATTATGCCACTTAAAGCCTTCAGTATCAATATTATTCCCACAGTTTTCCCCAATATGCCACACAATTCCCCCAGTAATGATATTATGCCTCAAATTGCACCCTACAGCACTATGCAAACAATGCCCCCAATATTAATATATTCAATTATTTTGCCCTTCCCTCACCCCCACCCCTTATATAATACATTTAATGATTTATCTCTCCTAATCTTTATAGTTGTACTCGCTGACCTCTGCTTATTGGTTTTGGCACAGTCCTCCTCACATTCCTTGTCAGGAAGCTATGCTCCAGCACACTGCTGACCTGTTCCTTGTCATATTCTTGGGGGATGAGACATAAAAACATGTCATCCCCAAGTGTCAGTATCATGGTGTCATCACTTCCAGTGGAGTGCAGCAAGTGAGGAGGGAATAAACAGTCAATCAGGGACAGATAGGTGCTGGGCCAGCTACTGGCACTCTGTTTGCTCTATGCATTCAGAAGCATCAGCACAGCAGCCCCATGACCATCGTGGAACAGGTACCACTGCATTCAGAAGCAGCAGCACAGCAGCCCCATTACAATCCAAGAACAGGGACCACTAGGCACCTGCTCTCGGCAGACTGAACCTATGTGTGTGCTCTTTGTGTGCGAGGTACCAGGGGCAACTGCCCCTGTTGTTCTCCCATGAATCCAACCCTGATCTGGAGAATACAGTCTCCTTGCGGTAGCTTCAGAATAGACTCCCCTTTTAAGAAGTCATATGTGGTAGGCAGTATACAGTCTACTTCAAAGATCAGGGACAAAGTAGGCAGTTGTAGAGAGTGTCCATGACCTACTGAAAAGGGAGCATGGCTCATCTGGGGAGACATGGTCATAGCCCTTCATAAAAAATGCAAAAAATATGTGTGGTGACACAAAGCTGTACAGGGGGTGCCAGTGGCTGCACAGGGGGTACAGCAGTTGCTGCACCCACAGGATTGCAAGGAGGAAGAGACTTGAAGGCAGAGGGTGTCTGCACTCAGAAGGAAGTCTCTCTTCATAGGTACCGACTAGGCTATTAGGCCTAGTTGGAAATAGTCCCAGTTTATTAGCCTAGGCATGGGGTGCCCTGGAGGGGGACCCTGTATTGGGGTGTCCCCAACTCACCAGGGATCCCAGGACTGAGCTGACTAGTGGTCAGGGGTATTGCTTTGGCCAGAGAACCCAGTGATAGAGTTTCCCTGGCTGTGGCATTACCCACCCACTAGAAAGAGCCAGGTGCTGTTTATGGAAATTACAGTGAAACCCTATGCATTTTTTCCCTGTTTTTCCAGAACCAGGGTCAGCTCAGAGCCTGGTGCAGGTTGTGCTAAGTATAGTGGAATCCTACACATTTTCCCCTGTATTTACACAACCAGGACTGGCTGTCTAAAGTCTGGGGCTGGTTGTGCTTTAAGGGGGGACCCCACATCAACTTTTTTTTTTAAAGTAACACTTAACAAGATTTTTACACTAAGATGCATACATGCACCTCACTGATGTGTGCATGCTTCTGTGTCAAATAGAACTGATCATGCTATAATTGAATGCATGAACCAATCAGTAGATCTGACACCAATAGATAATCTGTTCTAGAGAAATATTCATTAGGGTGGGAGTAGAAGGTATACTTTATATTATTGGTATTGAACAGCCTCCATGGGTCTACCACTGAGTGATTGTTTTTGATCATTAAAATATTCTCCTTCTTTTGATGACTCCTTACTTTTGTCAGGTTGGATTTATCTGGCCTTAACTTACCAACACAATTAAAATCTCCACCTATTATTTGATTTGGTGTATATCTTTGTAGTAACAATTGTGAGATTAACAGAAAAAAATTATGATTGCGTTCATTTGGTGCATTGATGTTCAGTAACATAAATTTGTTTTCTGAAATCCTAAGGTCTAATAACAAATATCTCCCCTCCTGGGTCTGCCACTTTATGGTCTATGGTATAATCAAGGTTTTTATTAAATATTATTGCAACTCCCCTTACTTTTTTTGTTAGTTGAGGCAGTTACGCACTCACCTATCCAGTTGGCATTAATGCCCTTTGTGTACTTAATTCCCAATGGGTTTCCTGTAAAAACACAATATCTGATTGATATTTTTTTAAATGATTAATCACCTTTTTCCTTTTGATAGGTGTGTTAGGTCCTTCTACATTCCATGACAGAATACGGATGTTGGGCACAGGGTTGGATCTATCTGTCTCTCGTCTCTCTTCTGTCTGACATATTGTAGCCTCCTTGATTTCTTTCCCCCTTAACTTTTACTACCCATTCTTATTTTCCCTCTCCCTTTAAAATGTCGCTCATGCTCACCTCTCATAACCCCCTTTAACACTGTATATAAAATGTTCCTCTATTTGTAGTTGACTTTGTTCTTCTTTCCTATCAGTACCTCTTTTTCCCACTTTATCCTCCTGATATCCAACTATATATAAATTTTTATTCAAGACTTTTCTTTTTTCATACCCATTTGGAGAACCAGATTAAGGTGCTAACCTAGTGCTTATCTATACCTATTAGTTGCTCAACATATATTTTTGCATCTTTAACTTCCCCAAATGTATACTGTTGATCATTTTTTATTATCTTGAATTTAGCTGGATAAGCTATAATGAAGTCATTGTGGAGTAGTGAGCATAGTGGTGTAAATTCTCTTCATTTCCTGGAAACTTGCGCTGAGAAATCTTGAAATATTAAGATTTTAACACCATACAGTGTAAATGAGGGAAGTTTTCTATATGCCCTCAAGATTGTTTTCTTGTCTCTAAACTTCAGAAATCTTGCGATCACAACTCTAGGACTCTGTATTCTCTCAGTGTTCTGGGCCTAACCTATGGGTTCTTTAGATTATTACTTCTCCTAGGGTTTCTCCCAGCATGAGGGCTTCTATTAGCTCCTTTTGTAATACCTCTATTAGTTCTTGACCTCTAACCTGCTCTAGGCTTCCTATAAATCTGAGATTATTTCAACAATGTCTATTTTCAAGATCCTCTATTTTCTCTTCAAGAGTTTCTACCATTGATGTCTATAACTGAAGTTGTTTTGGGATTTTTATTGTTCTATCTTCCATATCACTAACTCTTTGTTCAACCGTGTCAATTCTTTTGATATTTACCTCAAGTTTCTTAATTACCGAATTTAGAGATTCTTGTAATAGATCAAGTTTTTGGTCAATCATTGGCACAAACCGTTTTTCTATCATGGGCATTAAAATAGATAATACCTCCCTTGCCACTTCTACTTCATTTGACATATTAATAGGGTTTTCAGGCTCCGTCGCATTTAATGATTCTAGGTGCACAGGTATATTTTTGGGTGAGTGCAGATTGCTCTGCCTGGGGTTTACTGTTCCCCATTTTAGTACCACCTGTTTTATCCAAGTACCTTTTCATGCTCAATTTGCTACCATGAGTTTTGTTTCTGTAAATTCAACTATTAGCACTACCCGGCCCTTGAAATCAGTTTGTTCAACTTTATTAATTACTATCTTACTTATATCCTTTAAACAGACACCCATAAAGAGTTAACCCTCATATAGGTCTCAATGCATTAATCTGGACAAATACTAATAGCAATATTTATCTATACAATAGTCAAATCTTTGTTTTCCACTCTTAACCAATAGCTGGTTCCACAGACAACATCAGTCACAAAGATAAAATAATCTGTATTCTAGATCAAGTGAAGTCAGTAAACTCCTCCCTCACTGTGCAGTGCAAAGTCCATACCTAAACTTATGCACTGCCATCCTTCATTTTGGGAGGTGCCTCCATGATCTCCAATATCAACGGGGGCCATGACAATCACCGCAGCACTGCTGCATACACCAGCATAGGTGTCGCACATCAACATAGGTGCCCACTGCCTGTTGTTAGGCAGACAAGCCAATTACTTGCAAAATCACTACACGGCCCCCCAAGGATATATCATCTTCACACCACATGATTATCTTTGTACCATTATTATGATTTAGTTTGCAACTGCATTCCCTGCCCAAAGCTAGGGCCTGTTTAGGAACTAGCCCGCCACCAACTACCCGCCTACTCCCTGCCCCCTGCTAGTAGATCCTCTATAAACCATGCTATTCTGTAGTCTGACAGATGTACTTCATTTGCCATGTATAGTGATTCCATTGAAGCCACTATTCATGTGTGCCTAATCACCCTACCTCCTAAGTTGGTTATGAATTTGCCTATTATCCTATTGACCTGCCACCCTGTCCTGTGCATAACTGGCCCTGCTGCTGGCTGCCACTGCCTTCTAGAAACTATGTTTGACCAAACAAGGAGTGCGTCCAGCCAACATGAGTGTACCTTGCTTAGGTCTATTTTAATTCCCCTGACCAGGCTCCAGAAACTTGTTCTGCCTAAATCATTTCCCCCCAAATGTAATACTGTCCTCCTTGGATATCTGTATTGCCTAGCGGCCCTAGCGGTTTCTGTGTCCAGCTGTTCCCACTTTATTCCTCTCCACAACCACCCGATTTGCCCCCACTGTCTCTCTGCAGTCTGCACTAAACCATTCTCCCTTACATATCTCTCCACCCAGAAGATAAAAGAATGCACCATGATCCAGGTGTCTCCGACCCCACTGTGCGGTTCTGAAATTTGGAAAAAACACATCAGTAACAATGTAATGCACAAAACTTTCAACCCCTCTTCCTTTGTTCTAACTACTACAAATGCGTGCACACTTGAGGTTCAAGACCCTTGAAGGGGATAAAAACAAAAACCTCATGTCTAGGGCCAATTGGAGAAGTTAGAATTTATAACGACATGAGTAAAAATAAACCCCCCCTCAGAGGTGCATCCCCTCACTTCACCAGAAATCATGATGAGTATGAGCCAACATCTGCCTACTTCCCTGGTCTAATGTAACTCTTGTAACTTTTTCCTTCCATAAAGTTGGTGGCCTTGGAAAAAGCTATTTCAAACTGTACTACTCAAATCCAATCCCACTGATCATGAAGTCAGCAAACTCCTCCCTCACTATGCAGTGCAATGTGCGTATCTAGACTTAAGCACCACCATCCTTCATTTTGGGAGGAGCCTTCACAATCTCCAATATCAATGGGGGCAGTGACAATCACCACAACACTGCTGCATACAATGGCATAGGGGTCATACATCAACTTAGGTGCCTGCTGCCCATCATTAGGCAGACGAGCAAAATCACTACACAGCCCCTCAAGGACATATCATCCTCGCACCACGTGATTATCATTGTACCTTTATTATAATTTAATTTGCAATTGCTTTTCCTGCACCACCAACCCACCTAATCCATTCTGGAGCTTTCAATTTTACATAGCATTCTTGATTCCCCGATCATGACATTAACGTAAAGTAGGCAAATGAAAAAAAAAAACCTGCCCATTTCTCACCCACTACTGCACATCTTTAGAACTATGTAATGGAATGCCAAATGGAGTGGGCATATTTCCTTGTTCTCATATTATGGCAGTGCCATACCCTAGTCTGTTTGAGACCTGCAACCTGTGGAAATCATTCCCAACTTCCTGATCATTTTTTGATGCAACCACCAACACAAAGCCACGGGAAGAAAGCACCCCGATGGGGTTTCTAGCAACCCTGCTACTTGAACCCACCAAGTTTATTAACATTTGTTGGTCAGTATGTCTCTATATCCTTTTTTACGAGATAGCATCTCCCCTAACCTTCCAGTGCCTTTGAGAACAGAAACCCCCAGTGACATCCTTCTTACCTCTCAAGTTCATGAACCGGAGATATTTACTATGACACCTTTGAATGACCTGAAATGTAATGCTACCAGATGTAATCTAATATATTATCAGACTTCTGGTTTTACCTATATTCAGCTCCAGAAACTGAACCCACACTTTCCCACTGAAATCTCAACATGTCCTCTAACTGACCCAACATAGTATCATACCCTGATGCTTGGTGTTTTCTTGTACACATAGTGAATTCTTCATTAATTATTAATTGAGAAAAAAGGCCTCATATTTGCTGCCTCAAAGATTGCAGTTTGAAAAGTGGGCTGCAACTGTTATTGTCAGATTATTTCTACCATGATAACAACAGTTATGACTGCATTTTATTTTAGCTTGGTATACTGTAACCTGTGGTTTATCCCCATTCTATCATATTTGAGCATAGGCACTACCAGACAGACCGTACCACCTGCTTTACACTTCTATCTGCCCGCCGCAATATGTTTTGTAAGAATGTCAGTGTCAGCATAACTGTGAGAATTAGATTATAGAAAACCCTGATTCATATTTTATTAACGAGAAAGAGGGGCTAAGCTATGGAGATTTCTGTGGATGAGAATAGGGGGGACATTTTAGCTGGGGGCTCCAGGGATTATATGAGGAGTTCATGGGTCCCGTGATGACTCAAACTACCTCCAATTATTTTGTGAGGGGGTACTGCTATACGCAGCCATGACAATGAGCCCACTTAATGATGGGGAGAATCCTCCAGCCCGCAGCGGCCTGTAAGTGGGGAGTCAGTGGATAAGCACTGTGGCTAAGTGAAATATGAAGATTGGTCACCAAACGAAAGCAGAGGGGTGAAGGCCTAACTGAAAGGTAGTGCTGTATAGGGATAAGGTCTGCTTGCTGAAATTTCCATTCGCCCCAATATCTACCTCCTACCACCAAAACTGTACGCTTGCATTTGTGCCCATGCTGCACTCTGCGGAACACCAAGCACATGAGCTTTCATAGTTAGTTGGTAGACCAAGTTGAGTTAACAGAGCTTTTATACCCGGGCAATATGAAATAATCCAAAATTTGCACATGATCATACTCACAATCTAAAATGGGAAATATGCTGCCAGCATGTGCCCCCTTGAGCCAGCTAGGATTGAGGACCGGCAAAATGTTGGGTCTCTGTTCTTGATTCATCCGAGGCTAAGCTGCTTCTGTACATTGTCCTGCTCCTCATCTGAGGCAAAAATATTAGCATTTGGAGAGTACCAGTCTTTGTGCATAAGAAGCAAGCTATTGTATTTATCTAGCCTATGAAGTGTCCCAATTTTGCTGTGCCTAGTCACATGGGTCAACTGTATATACCCACATCTATCTCAGGTGCACATGCAGGGGGGGTTATCGAGTACCTGGAAAACCACCTGGCTCAGTGGCGGGCTTGGCCGGGGGGCAGGGTGCCATGTGCCCCCTGGGCTGCTCAATTGCCAAGCTTCCACTTCCTCAGACAGGTAAGGGACCCTGGGCAGCAGATTCCATGTGGACTAGCTGTCTGCATGGAATCTGCTAAAAATGCCTTCCAAAAATGTCCACCACCTAGGAGGAGACAGAAGCTAGAGGTGCTACTTGACCTTTTGTGTCTGTCAGGGAACACAGCTCTGTGCTACCCGGAAGTGCATGGAATGCTGAAGCCGCCGGGAGAAGAAGCAGAAAGCTGCATCTTTTCTTGTATAACCCCTGACATTGAGCAGGAGACCTCTGGCAATGAGCAGGAGAACCCTGGCAATGAGCAGGAGACCCCTAACAATGAGCATGAATCCCATGGCAATGAGCATGAGACCCCTGGCAAATAGCATGTAAACCCATAGCATAAAACCCTTGGCAATGAGCATGAAACCCCTGAGAACGAGCATGAAACCCCTTGCAATGAGCATGAGACCCCTGGCAATGAGCAGGTAATTGAAATGTAATTTGAAGCCTTACTATGGGGCATAAAATGGTGTTAGAGGCATAACTGTTTGTGGCATAATGTGTAATTGACATTACAGTGTGTAGCATAATATGTACTGGGCATTACTATAAGGAGGAAAAATTATAATGTAAACTGTCAATGGGGGGTGGATGCGCATTTTTAACTGTCCGCACTGGGAGCTAAATTGCCTAGAAACAGGTCTGCATTAGTATTAGGAAAATGCCATCGGGGGAGGGCACCAAAACTGGCAGGTGGCGAGCAAAATGTTAAGTGCACATTTTCTCCATCTAAACGTGACCTCTGTAGCTGCAGCTCTGAATCTGGGAACACAGCAGCTTTCACTGATGACCCCACAACACTCCCATAACATGCCCATGACACACTCTTTTTGCATTCACTTCAGGTTACCGCCCAGGAACGCCCATCACTCCACTGCTCCATTTACAATGCCATCTGATCTGATCGCACCAGCATCATTGTGTGTACACTCAGGGTAACACATTTGCTGTACTGTCTTTCTGAAGTTCTAGCACATGTGCAGTTGCTACAAATCACATTGAGCAAGTTTTATGCCAAGATGCCTTGTTATTTAATTATTTATATAAAAACACTTGAAGTACACAATAAAGTGTACATTGCAGGCTTATTCTGGTTAGACTTTTTTGTCATTGGCTCTGTAACCAATTATTTGGAAACCCCCTTTTCAAAATCCTGCATTTGCCACTGTATCTATATGTGTATACCCATGTATACACATACCTAAATGCATAACTTCTATCTATCCGTGTGTGTACATTTCTATATCTATGTACATACAGCTGGAAACAAACAGGACTCAGCAAGTCACCATAGAGGAAACCCGCCAGGCCTTATAAGACGTGGTACAACAGCTAGTAGTCCGGTCTGGAGATGCTTCCACTGGACTCCCAAACAACACTCGCTGCATACGGGCCAGTCACTTTCTGCAAAAGATGACCGAGAGTGATGATGCGGAAGTGTATCTTACGGCATTTGAGAGAACCGCAGAAAGGGAGAGTTGGCCCAAAGAACAGTGGTCAAGTCTTGTGGC
This sequence comes from Taudactylus pleione, assembly GCA_031769625.1. Lineage (NCBI taxonomy): Eukaryota > Metazoa > Chordata > Amphibia > Anura > Myobatrachidae > Taudactylus > Taudactylus pleione. The sequence goes on from JAUIMM010000422.1 coordinate 990,191, forward strand.
ACCCTTCCTGTCTGGAGAACCACAAAAAGCCTACTATGATTTGTGTCTGGCTCATACCAAGGACTATGCACAGCTAAAATGGGAGATCCTAACTCGCTTGGGAGTCACCTCATTTGTTCGGGCCCAACAAGTCCACCGCTGAGAGTTAGAAATGGAAAAGCCTCAATGCTCACAGATGCATGACCTCATCTATATAACCACAAAATGGCTGCAGCCTGAGAAACTGACAGGACCGCAGATCATGGAAAGAGTTGTGATGGACCGGTATCTGCAATCGCTACCTGCATCTCTGCGCAAGTGGGTGGGCCATGCAGACCCTAAATCCACAGACCAGTTAGTCGAACTGGTGGAGAGGTATGTGGGGGCTGAGGAACTGTTGGGTGTGTCCCACCGAGCCCTGATTCTGCATCGGCGATCTCCCGTGACTACTGGTAAGACTGTTCCAGGGCAGAAGGGTGCTGGGTGGTGGAATGAATTTAAGACTGTGGGTTTGGAACCTGGAAATAGGCCAGCCAGGCCAGGAACATTCTTACCCCATAAGAGACTTGATAATAATTTGATACAATGTTTTCGATGTAGTGATTTGAGCCATATTGCTGCTAATTGTCCACTCACCTCTGAACCTATGCAATGTGATACTGCTTATGTCCGTCGCAGAATGTCTTTCTTTGCACAGCCTGCATGTACTGCTGACAAACAGGTTGAGACAGATAAGAAAATGTGTAAGGTTACTGCAGAAGGCAATCAAGATTCTAGCAGCCTGATTACACTTATGAAAGCTGAACTGGTGAACCCCTTAAAACGCAAGGGAAAAACTGTTGGTGTGACCTGCATACATGGGGATACCCAGTATTATATTGCTGCAGAAGTGAACATCGAGACACCGTGTGGTTCCGCGATAGTCTCTCTGGGTTCAGTGCATGGCTTAATTTATGATGCATTACTGGGGAGAGACTTCAGAGTCAGAGATGTTCCCTTTTTCTAGTATGATTGGTGAACTAGAGAATGCAGAGCATGATGGTGGCTCACCAACTGATGTGCCTCCCACTCAGGTGGGAATTGTTGTTGAGCCAGTTGATCATCTGCCTGATTTAGAGGACAGAAGAGAGGTCTTTGCCATGGAACAGCTAAGTAACCCTACTCTGGTAAAAGTGGGAAGATTTAAAAGTGTTTGATGGTAAATCCATAGACCCTGATAGTCCGTTGTCATATCCTCACATGGCAGTACACTAGGATTTTTTCTACGGGAGACATCCAAGGGGATTACCTCACATTGCCAAGGAAACATGGGAGGGGCAGTCCAGTCCCTATAAAACTGTAATTGAGCCTAGGAAAAGAAAGCCAGAACATTTATACCATGTAAATCTTATCAAACCTTGGAAGGATAGAGCAGCTCTGTTAGCCATCCTGTCCCCTCCAGTAAACCTTGGGCCTTTGGTTCCTGAAGTGACAATAGCTAAAACCCGGTCGACCGTTCAACAGCAGGAAGTTATGGAATTTCTTATCAGAAATAGGGTTTTGTTCTTAGATGTACCGGGCAAAACCACAGTCATTAAACATGACATAATCACTGACCCAGGGATTAAGATTAAAGCCCTGTAGTTACCAGAAGCCCAAAGAGAATCAGTGTCTAAAGAAATTTAAAAAATGTTGCAACTGGGTGTAATTGAAAAATCACATAGTGAGTGGTCAAGTCCCACTGTGCTTATTCCAAAGCCTGACGGGAGTGTATGTTTCGGCTACGATTTCTGAAAATTGAACAGTGTGTCAAAGTTCAATGCCTACCCAATGCCAAGGGTGGATGAACTAATTGAAAGGCTAGGAACAGCCAGGTATTTAACCCCTCTAGACTTAAACAGAGTATTGGCAAGTGGCGTTAACTGAGAATGCCAAAGAAAAGACAGCTTTTTCGACCCCAGAAGGGTTGTTCCAATACAAGATGTTGTCCTTTGGGTTACATGCGGCATCGGCTACCTTCCAAAGGATGATGGACAGAATACTAAGACCCCATAGATGGTATGCTGCTGCTTGTCTAGGTGATGTAGTCATTCATAGTCCTGATTGGCAGTCTCATTTGCCCAGAGTACAAGCAGTGTTGGACTCCATCTATAGGACAGGATAGACAGCCAACCCAAATAAATGTTGCCTAGGGATGGAAATAGTAAAGTAACTTGGTTACACCATTGGCAGAGTTTTAATAAAGCCACATCTTAATAACAAGGTGGTTCTTGGCATTATAAAAATTCAAGTGCACAGTAGAATACAGGCCAGGACGCCAGTTGGGCAATGCAGATGCTTTGTCACATGTCCATTGTTTGGGGGCTGTAGTTGTTCTGCCCATAGGTCGAAACAAAGGGGGGATATGTGATAGGAGCACTAGAGAAGATAGGGATGGCATGTATATGTGTCCCAGATTCCTGTAATATGTATTTTAACCCCCAGGAAAAGTCTATTTTACAAACAGATCTCAGTGTCGGCTTTTGGTAAAAGCCGGAGAATGGGTCCTGGGGGTGTGGATGTGAGAGAGAAGGGAGGACTCCATCCACAGGGCCATTTCAGGTGTTAGGCCTTTCAGCCTTAGAGCAGGTTAATTAGGGTTTACACCTGGAAGTGGCTCAATATAGCTGTGTAACAGCAGTGTCTCACACACCCTGGGGAGAACAGACACTGAGGTTTTGTTCTGAGACACCGTGACATTGTTATGTACAATGTTTGTGGTAAGGCAGTAGGCCCTGCAACATGTAGAGAGGGAATTACCTATCTAGTTAGTGCCAGACGAGCTAGGGTTTATTTTTATGTTTTGTTTGATTGATTATTGGTGTCACACAATAAAAACCGGAGCTGACCAGATTGCACAAAAACCCTCGACTAGTGCTGTTTCCTTGCTGCTGTGTGTAAGGAGATGTCCATCTACCCCAGGAGAGGGACCCCTACCCCGATCATATCACTATATATATATATATATATATATATATATATATATATACAATGCTGGTCCTCAAAAAAAATCCAAGGTCCACGCACGGCACTACTATTGAAAAACTCTGTTTATATCTTAAAGAGATATGAATAATTAATACATGTTACAACTGATCCAGCATGTGAGCAACATTTCAGGATCCCTCCGGACCCCGTCCTCAGGCTGCTGTTATAAACGCAATGTTCAACAAAAAAAAGAACAGTAAATGTGTGAATGTTAAAATCTTCCTACCTTTATCTGTTGTGTCACCTCGTGTATGCCAATCCCGGAGACCGGCCGCGCTCTCCTGTCCGTCCGGACGCCCTCCGATGACATCAGCGCTGCTCATCAGGTCATTGCTAAGCGACCCTGACGCTGCCTCTGTCTCCGGGAAGCAGCTATGTCAGAGTTTTTCTATAGTAGTGCCGTGCGTGGACCTTGGATTTTTTTTGAGGACCAGCATTGTATACATTACAGCAAGGGCACACTAGAAGCTGAATTGTAGCTAAAGAGTGCCGGATTATTTTGATACTATATATATATATATATATATATATATATATATATACATAAACACACTTATTTACCTGCTCACAGCAATGCTTACATGTACCTTATCATACACGTAAAATACCTAATCCCCCAAATGTATACCTAATTATATGCATATGTGCACACACACAAATACAGCTATATACGTATATGTCTGTAAACATATGCATATGTAAGCCTACCTATATTTACACATCAACATAGGAACATGCCTACAGTATTTCCTTATTCCTACATACATGCACTGACCTGTGCATGTCCCTCAGTAGGGGGGATTGTCTATGGTTAGGTGAGGGCTGTTTAGAAAGGGGATGTGTTGTGGTATCATTGAGAGGTTTTTCTGCCCTAGAACATTATACCAAGAAAGGAAGGGGGGGCAGTTTAGTTGAGACGTGGGAGGTTAAATATAGTGGTGAACATAAAATGGCTTGCCATCAATAGTCAATGGCTTTAAACCATTAGTAGAAATAATCAATGGTGAGCATTGATGTTGTTCCATTATTAGTTTCTGCCTCCCAATATTCCCTTGCTGGTCAAACACATTCAACATCGACATCTGTCCATTGCGGATTGTCAAACCATCGATGGCAGATGACTAAGCCCTGGTTAACTATGTATACGAGACTAAGAAGACATTTTTGCGAAAACCAAAGAAAAATCCACATTGCTCAGAAGAGATCAAAAATAGGGAATAGCAAAGAAAGCATGCACAGGTATCATTAGAGTAGAAGACTGTGTCAGGAAGATGCCAGACTCAGGACTTTAAATTAGAGTGTGTGTATCGTAATGAACAAAGGAAGGACACAGGAGGGGAGGGGGGAGAACAAATTGGCTTAAAAGAAACCTTGCAGCTTACAAGAAAACAGAAGACCACATATATTGTTAAAATATATTTGAAAAGCAAGCCACAGATAGGGGAGGACAGAGGGAGTGATAAGTCAAATAGATATACAGTACCATCAAAGTACTATGTTTTGAGACAAGGGGGAGGAGGGGGTGATGGGGACAAAGAGCTAAAGATATGTGGCACACGTTTGGTGAATGAACAAACTGAATGCTGGCCAGAAGCAATTTCCCTGATCAGGAGGGCTCAGATTTTGTAATATATATAATGTTATATATATACTGGATGAGACTTGCCAGACCAATGTAATGTAACCAATGTAATGTAACTAACATTACCTGAGTTAAAATTAGGCTGGTTGTTTTTATGAAAAAGTTTAGAGAAACAGACTGGTGGGGAATTGTACCTACTTCCTATTAAATGCAGCAGAGGGGGCTTAAAGTTGCTTGGGCAAATGGCCTGACAAACTGGGACAGTGAAACTAGGGAGCACAAAGCAGTCGGGGGATGGGGTATTTATGAGAAGGGCTGTGTTAGGGAAATGAATCTGACCCATACTTCACTACATTTACTACGATATACAGCGATTTTCAATCATACATGATGCAGCGATTGCTTTTGCACAATGCAAACCTTATTTAATAATTCAAACTATAATGCACAGCAATTATAATACATACATGCAGCGATTTATGTTCAAAATGCAAACCCTTATCCTAACAACTTAAACTATAATACTCAGCAATTATATAACAGCACTTGATGTTACAACATGCAAATGATCCTGATAAGGTAAGACTAAGGGCCTGATTCAGAGCCGCTCACTAGAAGCGATTGCTCACTCCCAGCGTATGCAAATCCAGTGCACGCCCAGCAAGGCAGGCGATTGCACATTAGCACGCCCACTATGTCTTGGCGAGTGATCACTTTGTGCATGCAGATATCCACCAGCCATTCATAAGACGCCCACTTGCGCACGTCATCTACTGGAAGTGCATGAAAACATTGGTACATCGAGCACCATCGGATGTGCTTGCAGCGCTTGAAGTTGACTATACCTGGCCACAAGCACTGCTATCACTTCAGTGTGAAATACAACTAGGTGATGTGTACAATGATTCTGCCTGTTAATTATGCACGCCTATGAAACGGCGTTGAAACACACAGGCAAGCCTGCGTTCATAGCTCCACTCCCCCATTTCTAGTGGCCTGCCCCTTTGGCACCCACAAACGGCCTCTTCTGTCACTCATTCAACTGGGCTGTCTATGCTGGGCTAGTGAGCGCTTCCCAATCTGTCGCAGTGGTTGGCACACGTACATTGTGATGTATACGCATGCACAGAAAGCAAATATTGACCAGCTATGAGCGATCGCATCCTAGCGAGCAGGTCTGAATCAGGTCCTAAGTATGTAATAGCTATGAAGAAAGAGACAGGGGTTAGGGGCTTAGTCAAGAAGGATGAAAGTGTAGGTTTATTTTTTTTTATTAAGATAGGGGAAACAGCTGAAAGGTACTGCAATGGTAGCTGGAACTGGAGTAGGGCAGCTTTGGGATGGCACTGCGAGCAGGGTAGAAGAGAGAATATACTACGTAGACAGAGAAGAAAATTATTGTGACTGCTATATAAATCCTGTAAGCTTGTCATAAGCAATATTCTTGTTGAAAGGCATAGAACATATGTGAGGCGAAGCTAAAGTGGACATAAGATATATGAGACTATCTGGAGTTTGCAAGGCTGTGTATCAAAGTAAACACCAGTTGCTAAATAAGCAATCTCCTCTGAATTGTTATGCTGTACAGGAAAGTGAATGCTAGTCAGCAAGCGGACATGGAAGAAAAGCACTGGGAATATGATACAGACTTATAAGCTTGTTATAAACAAAATCTAAGTTGGGTATTTGTGCATAGCTGGCTGTGAAAAACATTGAGATAACTCTTATTGATAGAAGATAATATAAGCTACAAGATACTTTCATTCTTGTTTTAAGGTGTCCCATTGTATCAATCACTCAAAAATGATTTCATACATAGAGCATACTTTACCCCTAACAGGCAACATAACATTTATCTCTTTCAAACTGTGGCTCTATGGACAATATCCTCCATATTTTCTCGACTTGCCCACTTCTGAGGTCTCTGTGGGAGGAATTGTTTGTCATGATTCATAAAGTGTCAGGCACCCCACTACCTAGGGACCCTTTCACCACCCTGCCACACTTTTATCCAGGTGACCTGTCGATGAGAGATAGATATCTTATGAGTCACACTAAAATTGCCATTAAGGCCTCCATAGCACACCTGTGGAAGACCACATCTGTGCCCAAAATATTGGTTATAGAAAATAAGATCCAAAGCATTGTGGTTTTAAAACTGTTGACTGTAAATAATCTACATCTGCCTCATCTGGAGTGAATATCAGGAGGAGAAAGGTCTTAATTTCTTCCAAATTTTGAGGTTTTTTGCTGTGTAATTTGATTTATGGTAGAAATGCTATGCTTCAGTTTTGTAAAATGTAATCAGGATATACTAACCTATGTGTTTATCCATATATATGTTTCTTTAAACTTCAATAAACATACTGTGGAAAAAAAACTGGTCTGTATTCTAAAATTGGAAACCATTAAAAGTGGATGAAAAGGTGTTTTAGGGGAATCAGTATGATTTACCGCCGGCCACATGGAGTGACAATCTCGAAACTACAAAAGGTAAGTTTAACTAACATTTTTTTACCCCCCCCAACCTTCCTTTAGGGGTGCCTAACCACCCTAACCTTCCCCCCAAGTGCCTAAACCTAACCCCCCTCTAATTTCCTAAACCTAACCCCCCTTCCCTGCAGCCTACACCTCAGTCTCCCAGGGGGGTGCCTAACCCTAACCTCCCCCCGGGGGTGCCTAACCCTAATCCCAACTTCCTTTAGCCTAACTCTAACCTCTGGGGGGGTACCTGACCCTAAGTACCCCCCGGGAGCCCCTAACCTAACCCCCCACCTCCGAGTGGATCCTTATTGAGACCAACATATAAATATTCAGTTAAAAGTATGCACAATGCTTTTTATAACCCTAAATACAGTAGTTGTCTTATATACTATGCTGGCAAACATCTTACAAGTGAAGCAGATTGTATACAGTTAATCAATTATTATTTATTATATGTAAACACTAGCACATTTGAGAGTTTGTTGTATGTATATATGTACAGTATGTGGATGTATATATTAGACATGAGCAGTTCAGTTTTGACTTGGTTCTTTTCACAGAATTAGCACAAGTTCAGATTACTTTGGATTTATCTAATTGGCTATCTGAAACACATGAGAGCTGGATAGCCAATATGTTGCCATTTTCTAAGATGTGAACACAACTAAGTAAAACTGCATTGCTCTTCTCTAGTGTAAATATATATATTAGAGATGTGCACCAACCCCAGTGTTTTGGTTTAGGTTTTGGATCTGTTTCTCCTCGTGTTTTGCATCTGGATTGGTTTTGCTAAAACCGCCCCTTGAATGCTTTGTTTTTGGTTTTTGGTTTTGGATCTGTATTTTTTTTTAAATTATAAAAACAGCTAAAATCACATAATATGGGCTTTTGTTTGTGCCTACAGTATTACTAACCACAATAACATTAATTTCCACTCATTTCCAGTCAATTTTGACCACCTCACAGCTCACAATATTGTTTTCATTCAGTTTAGGCCCAAAATTTGCACCAAGATAGCTGGCTGACTAAGCTAAGCAGCAACAGTGGGTGTCACAAACACGTGGCAGTTCAACTTTCAACAGGGCACATCAGGAAACAAATGTTTTTATTATTCAAGAGGCCTGAGGGAGTTGGAGTATGTTTGTAGTTGAAGGCAGGGATGGGAATTGTTGATTGGTTATAAATTTAATTTAATTTTTTAAATTCTGTAGTAAATTTATGAGGGAGAAGCGAAGGGGAAGACGGGAAGCATTTACAAAATATATTTAATTTTATTCATTCACATCAGTCCTTGCCCCAGAAGAATCCTTAAGTGCCATACCTGCTTCTGCTGCTTGGAGTGGATTTTCACCCATGAAGGTGGACTAGTAAGAGTGTTTTCCAAATCAATTGACTGTTAATTAATCCATTGCAAAGATTCTTCAGATTCCCAACCTTTACAGGGACATTAAAAAAACATAGTGTACCCACTGTCTACTTAACCAGCACAGATATGTGGATAAGCAGAACAGAGCAAATGCAAGATTTAAGGTTTAAGTCTTACGTTGTGTCTTGAGAATCCTTGAGCACCATGCCTGCTGCTGTGAGTGGATTTTCATCCCAGAATGGATGAAGACTGTTTCTTTTTTGAAAAGCAATCTTATGTCTGAGGCATGGAGTACTCCTGGGAAGCATTTCCATGCTACAAGAAATATAACCTCGCGATACCCATTTGCACTTGGTGAGTGTAACAATTGGGAAGTTCCCCCAACTATATATACTCATGTCACAAGGCTGATTAGGAGCGGTACGTTACTAATTCCTGAAGCATCCTCTTTAAAAGAGGTTACACATAAAAAAAACCTGACAGTCATTTGAAATCAATGTTTTCATTTTCTGAAGCTATTACCAGACCAGCTACGGCTGTAGTCTGGGTAGCAAAAGCTATGGAAGAATGGATGACATCTCTGGAAGGTACTATGCCTGATGCTATCAGAGAACAGCAGTCTTTTCTCTCTCAGATGTGAGAAAGCAAGAAGCAGCTGTGTATATGTGGGAAGCGTTCATTGATGTGGGTATTTTGGCTTCATGGGTCTCTGCAACTTCAGTGGCAGCTCAAAGATCCATTTGGCTAAAAATCTGGAAGGTGGATGCAGGGTCCAAGAAGGCTCTTGAATCTTTGCCTTTTGTGAGGAAGGTACTGTTTGGAACAGAGCTGGATGACATAATGACTTCTCTGGTTACAATGAAGTTGCCGGAATTGCCATTTATGACTACCCCTAAATTTAGGCAGTCTGCAGCTCGGCATTTTCTTCCACAGAGTAGGGCAAAAAATCAGCCTTCCTCTATACAGAGTCATGCCCACAGGACACGTCAGCCCTAGAAATCTTGGTCAAACAAATGTCCTGCCTCCAAGCCAGATAGTAAGTCTACTATATGATGGGGTGGGCCTCCCAGTGGGGGGTCTCAGGGTTGGAGGCCAACTTTTACAGTACTCCCAGGCCTGGTATCAGACAACTATGGATGCCTTGGTTCGAGAACTGGTCTTTCAAGGTTATGCCACCACATTCCTGAGGTATCCCCCTCAGAGGTTTGTGAATACAAACCTTCCTTCAGACCGATCAAGGCTTCAGGAGTCTGTTGGGGCCCTCCTGAAGTCAGGAGTCATAGTCCCTGTTCCTGTGATGCAACAGGGAATGGGATATTATTCAAATGTATTTTTTATTCAAAAACCAAATGGGTCGCATTGCCCTATCCTGAGTCTTAAGTCTCTCAACAGATTCATCCATGTGCCCAAATTCCATATGGAAACCCTATGGTCAATTATGCTGGCAATGGAGCCTGGAGATTTCATGATCCTCTGGACATACAGGATGCATATCTGCATGTTCCAATTGCTCGATCCCACCAAAGATTTCTGAGCCCATTGGGTATTTACTAAGATAATGGCTTGCATGATGGCTCATCTCAGATGACAAGGATGGACAACCTCCTGATATTACAAGAAAAGCAGAACTCTCAGAAAGGCGTTTTAAGTTATAACAAATTGTTAGCAGGTGTGAGGAGGGGTGTCAAGTCTCCTATTATTCTCAAGGAATGCAGGAATTGAAGTATATAACACAGTGCTGATAATACTCAAATAAAAATGAGTATTCATAGAAATACAATATATAAATAGTTAATCCTGAAATCAGGTAAATGTAATAATATCATGTAAAAAACATGTACATATAAAAATGGGAGCAGTTAGTTTCTGAATGGGTATAGAAACAAAGTAGCATACAGTGCAAAAGTCAATATTCAAGCCAGCAGGAAAAGATCGTATATAAATACACTTAGTAATCTGGAGTCCAAAGTTTTTTGCCCTCCAGAATGGAGGTCTCCTATTTATGCTTAGTATGGGGGGATGATATCCCAAATTCCTGGGGCTGGTATATGATAGATAATGCTCAGACACTGATTTGGATCTCAATCAATCAGATTGGTATAATAAGCATTGTATGCTCATCATATGTTGAGAGTCCAATGACATGGGAGCAGCTCTAATATCTGATTACAAGCTAGATGTATTCCCATGTCAGGGAGCCCATGTGTGAGATCAAGATCTTTAAGGTCACAAGAATACTTGCTTTTCTTCATGTGGGAGATGAGACTTAGATCTTTGCCTGGCTACCTTGAGACTTCAGGTTTCTGCCTTGTCAGTTTCAATACAGAATTGCTCATCTGCCCTATGTTAGAACATTCCTGCAGGGGATTCTCTGGCTGCAACCTCCATTTGTCCCTCATGTGGCACCATGGGATTTGACTCTCATAGAGTTTCTGACTTAGCAGCTCTGTCATGTCGCTCTCCATATTTGATTTTTCATCAAGATAGAGCTGTCCTCCGTGCAAAGGCGGGTTATCTTCTTAAGGTGGTTTCCCATTTCCATATAAATGAGAAGGTTGTTGTTCTGTCCTTTCAGTCTTCAGACCTGTCTATAGGTGAAGCTTCCCTGGATGTTATTTGAGCCGTTCATATTTACATGGATTGTACAAGCTCCATCAGGAAATCAGATTTGCTCTGTGTTCTATGGGTTTCACAAATGAGACAGGCCAGCAAACAAACACATTTTGGCATGCTGGCTGCGTACGACTATTTCTCAGGTCTATACACAGGCTGGTCTCCCTGTCCCAAACAATGTGACAGCACATTCTACTCGGTCTATGGTACCGTTGTGGTTGGTTAGACATGGCGCCTCGGCTGAACAGCTGTGCAATGCAGCCACTTGGTCTTCCGTCAATACTTTTATAAAATTTTATGCATTTGATACTTTTACCTCCCAGAATGCTTCTTTTGGGTAGCAGATTCTCCACTCTGTGCAGGAGCATCTCCAACCTTAAGGTAGATCCTGTGGACCCTATGGACCCTGAAGAAGAAAATTTGAGTTATTGTATAACATACCTCAGTTAACTCTTTTTCTTCGAGTTCCATAGGGTCCACAGGGAAACCACCCTGATGCACCTCGTCTCTTCTTGTGTGTGATGTACTTCCTTCTCAATTTTTCACCTCTTGCCATCTGTTTACAAACTGAATGCCTGTGGCAGAGGGTGGGGTATATAGGGAGGGTGACCAGTGCATGCTGGGAGCTTCAAAGCTGGAAGCTGTTTGATGCAATGGATCATTTCCACTACATACTCCAAGGTAGATCCTGTGGACCCTATGGATCTCGAAGAAAAAGAGTTAACTGAGTTATGTTATACCATAACTCTAATTTTTTTATAAATAAAAAAAGAATAACACACTGCGCTACCACTTACAGTGTCACAAGATTTTTTATGAGTAAGAAAAGAATAACACACTGCTCTATCACTAACAGTGTCACAATATTTTTTACGAATACACTGCATTTTCCACTTACAGTGTTACAATATTTTTTACAAATACACTGCATTTCCACTTACAGTCACAATATTTTTATGAATACACTGCATTTCCACCTACAGTGTGACAATATTTTTTACGAATATACTGCATTGTCCATTTACAGTGTGACAACATTTTCGTGCTGTAAGGTTATATATATATATATATATTTTTTTTTTTTTTATATATATAAATCTCAGAAATAGGTGGCACACTTGAAGTAGGCAAAAATCCTTATTCCAACATCATAGGGCACAATTAGTTTATCTGCATTACAATCCCCCTACGGATCTTTGTCAAGATGAACTAAGTGTGCCCTATGATGTTGGAATAAAGATTATTATTATTATTTCTAAGAACTGTATGGAACGCTTGGCAAAAAGAATATGGAGCAGCACCCCAGCAGATGTTAATAGAAATGGATATAAACACACACCACACCCATATATAAGTATGTATGTATGGATATATATATATATATATATATTTATTTTTTTCAATAAATGGTTTGTTCAATGTCTTATTTTAATATATATACATATATATATATATATATATATATATATATATATATAGAAAGCATACCTTTGGTGTTCTACAACTTTGACTATTAATTGAATAGGAGAAATTTCCACCACTTAGGGGGATTTATTGCAATATTAGCTGTTGGTCTAACACAGCCTTCTAGCTACTCTTCAAATCGCCAGTTGTTTATGTTTTGGATATTATTCATAAAATAAAAGCCCTATGGCAGCCCATAATTCTTATATACCTGAATATTTTATTCTTGCTATAGCAACAGAGGTAAAAACATATATAAAACAATTTACAATATAAATCAATATCTACATAGCATAAAATAACTTTTTGTAAACCTTCCCCATTACAGAAGGATAGATGTTATCTGCCACCTACACCCTTATGGGTGTGAGCACTTAGGTGGACCTCTCATGTGATAGGTGCAGGTTTTTAAAAGCGATGACCCTACATGTTTTATCCACATACAGGACTTCATCAGGGGTAAATACTTTAAAAAATAGAACATATGGTGATAAATACAATTGCATATTTACAGTGTATAACAGATATATAAATAGTCATGTACTGTAATCGATCTTGATTAATATTTATACCACATGAAGACAGAAGAGAAGGTTCATATAAGCTTTTTTTCCATCCCTTGATAGGGAGAAATTCCTAGAAAGGCTCTTAGAAGCCTAATAGGAGATGCAGACAATTAATATTAGATTATAAGATTTGGTATGTATTTTCAATATAGTCACATGTCGAGAGAAAACAAAAAAAAATTCATAAAAATTAAGTATATACAAGGTGGTTCTTATAACCCTTATATTGTAGTGATTGGGTCTAAATACCCTTCAATAACATAAGTATATTTTCTGTCCCTTAGTTGCGAAAGGCCCAAAAAATGTCTCTCAAAAATGTATAGAATTAAGTAAAATATTAATTCTACTTTATAGAAGCTAATGTTAATTTTCAATATATTAATTAGAAAAAAAGGATTAGTACATACCTAGTAGTTCTTATAACGATTTTACTGGAACAATTAGATGGATGTTTCTCAACCAATAAATGGAACATAGTGTATAATGGACAGTATTGTACCTTTGTTATTATAAGTACATTTAATCCAATGACATCATAAACATCCCTATTTATTTAATGAGAAGGATACATATCAGATTCCTTAATAGCATTTTAAATATGAAGACGTATCATATACTCCCAATGTGTAAAAACCATGAGACCCAGGGGGTCATTCAGACCCGGTCGTTAGCGCCGATGCGCCCCCCACAGAGCATGCGCACTACGGTGCCATCGTGCACATGCGTGAGACCCGCTACGACCGACAGCGCCGGTCGTAGGGGGTCTCGATCCAAAGTGGGCGAGCTGACGATGTTGATTGACAGCTCGCCCCATTTGGAAGGCGAGCCGGGGGGGTGGAAGCCCAAATGGGGGCGTTCCCATGGGAACACCTACCATTTGGGGGCGGCCCCACTGACATCACTAGTGATGTCAGTGGAGAGCTTCCGGCTCAGACAGAGCTGAAAGCTCTCCGGGGCTTACGACAACGGAGACCCTACCCTAGGGTCTCGTCATAGACCCTGATGGTCGCGATGGTCTTGACCATCGCGACCATCACCTTAGGCGGTCGTAAGGCTGTGGGTGTTAACCCACAGCCTTACCACCGCAAAGGAGGACGTCTTGAAAATTCAAAATGTCCTCCCCTCATTCAGACCGACCGCACGCTCTGTACGACCGGCTCTGAATGAGGTCCCCAGTGCCAAGGAAGTGGTAAAACCTAATGTGAAGGATAATAATATTATATGAATGAAATTCCTCCCTTAGTGGGTTATTTGCTTTTCACTAAGAGGCAGTGATAGTAATTATTATTACTATTATTATTATTATTATTATCGTTTATTTATATGGTGCCACAAGTTTTCAGCAGCGCCTTACAAAGTACATAAACAAATAGATTGATTTACAGTGACTTACAGTACAGTACAATACAATACATTACAGGACATGGATAATATACATTGCTACATTCACGACCATAACACCCAGATAAGCAACAAAGCAAAGCAATCAAGTGTTAGGTGCCCTGGTAGAGAGTAAGAAGTAGATGAAGGTATAGTAAGGAGATGCACAAGAGGGTAGAGGGCCCTGCTCATAGGAACTTACATTCTAAGGGGGAGGGACAGACAAACAGGGATGACACAGATGGGGTAGGCAGGGAGGAAGGAGTATGTAGCATCAAGTTAAGATGAGAGCTGGAAGGCTTTTATGAAATAGTGGGTCTTGAGAGACCGTTTGAAGGATTGTAGAGAGGTGGAGAGTCTGATGGGAAGCGGGAGAGAGTTCCAAAGGTGGGGAGTAGCACAGGCAAAATCTTGGAGGCGGGAGTGGGAGGAAGTAATCAGCTGGCATGAAAGGCGGAGTGCATTTGTTGAACGAAGAGGGCAGCGTGAGTGAGCATGAGAACCTTAAATTGGGTTCTAAAGGGGAAGGGGAGCCCGTGGAGGGTTTGTAGGAGAGGGGAGGCCGATGCAGAGCATTCTGAGGGGAAGATGAGCCGAGCAGCAGCATTAAGGATAGACTGGAGAGGAGAGAGATGGGATTTGGGGAGGCCAGATAGGAGAATGTTACAGTAGTCCAATCTGGAGATGACCAATGAGTGTATGAGGGTTTTAGTGGCATCCTGGGTGAGAAAGGGTCTAATCTTAGAAATATTTTTAAGATGAAAGTGACTGTGAGAGGTTCTGGATATTTGGTTTGAAGGAGAGGGTGGAGTCCAAGATAACTCCAAGACAGTGCACTTTGGGGCTAGAGGAGATAGTTGTGCCATCAATTGATAAAGAAATGGTGGGAAGTGTGGTTATGTAGGGGGGAGGGAAGATGATTAGCTCAGTCTTAGACATATTAAGTTTAAGAAATCGCTGGGACATCCAGGAAGAAATGGCAGAGAGACAGTTGGAGACATGAGTGAGGAGAGAGGGAGAGAGGTCAGGGGAGGAAAGGTAGATCTGAGTAACATCAGCATAGAGATGATATTGGAAGTCAAAAGAGCTGATGAGTTCACCTAGTGAGGATGCATAGAGTGAGAAAATGAGAGGTCCAAGAACAGAACCTTGGGGAACACCCTCTGTAAGAGGCTGTGGGGGAGAAGAGGAGTCATGAGAGGAGACAGAGAAGGATCGGTCAGAGAGATAGGAGGATAACCAGGAGAGGGCAGTGTCATGCAGACCAAGGGAGTGAAGGATTTGCAGAAGGAGAGGGTGGTCCACAGTGTCAAAAGCAGCAGAAAGGTCAAGGAGAATGAGCAGAGAGTAGTGGCCCTTGGATTTAGCAGCAAGGAGGTTATTGCTGACTTTTGTGAGGGCAGTTTCAGTGGAGTGGATAAAACGGAAGCCAGACTGAAAAGGGTTAAGGAGGGAAAGAGTGGAAAGAAAGGTGGTAAGGCGCTTGAAAACAGCACGCTCAAGGAGCTTGGAAGCAAAAGGGAGGAGAGAGATGGGATGGTAGTTGGAGAGAGTGTTAGGATCAAGGGTAGGTTTTCTAAGAATGGGGGAGACAAGTGCATGTTTAAATGCAGACGGGACAGTGCCTGATGATAGGGAGAGATTAAGGAGGTGGGTTAGATGGGAGCAGGCAGAAGGAGAGAGGTAGCGGAGGAGACGTGAAGGGATAGGGTCAAGGGGGAGGTGGAAGGGGGGGAGGACTGGATGAGGGACATGACTTCCTCTTCCTCTCTAATTTAAAAGTATTTATCTATTATCAACATATATATAATATATTGTGACTATACTGTAGTGGTATGTATAGCCCATAATAGATATTTAGAAACCATATAATTATAATGCATTCTAATACATTTGTACACATAAATGTTATACACATAATTATAATGTGTACTTCACATTTCCAAGCATAGACCCAGTATCTTTGTTACTTATGCAGGAGAATCCATACATAATACTGCATAATTTATATATCCATAATTACAATAGTATATAACAGAGTTTATAAAAGATAAGTATTTAACAGAGGCTAGTGTAGTCCGTATAGCCATAGTTTACAATTAGAGTTTCCAAAAATAAGCTTTAACAAGGGCTAGTAAAATGGCATTTATATATATATATATGTATTCATTATATATTTCACTTGATTTCTTTTTAAACCACACATAATTTTTATTGATTTTTTTTGTATCTTTAAATATTATAAAATTTAGATTAAAAAACAATTATATGTTCAGTAAAATGTCTACATATTTTGGTATACTATATTAATTTATGTCAGTTTTCCTAAACACATCATCTGTATTTGACAAAAATAAGACCATCTTTTTTTGTAAAAAAAAAACCTTTAAGGTCCATACTCCTAATTGCATTTCCTGTGGTTTTTGCAGTCAGAAAATATACTTCAAAATACAGTGGTTCAGTAAATAGTTAAGTTAATCTATATGCAGACATGATCCGGGGAAACAAAGGTTTACCTATTTACTCTGCTTGATTTGCACAGATTATTATCCAGGGTCATTGTAATCAGCCCATGTCTCCTAACTGTTTGGAAAGGGATTTCAAAAACTATAGTGAGATAATTAACATGTTCATACCCAATAGTTAGATTGGCATCATTCATATTTTACAACCTTTAATTAAGTAATATATTATCTTCACATATACTTAGCCACATTTACCAGACAATCTCCGGAACTGCATTCAATAAACTGTGTTATACCTTGATAATCTCCTATAGTTTAGAAACTGCACGGGATAACAAAATTTATGAAAAGTTTTTCAGATTACCTGCCCTCAAATACCTTAGATTGACAAATAAATAGTTCATGTATTGATTTCTGAAGTGAGCAATAATCAAAATATTATTAATGCATTATATTAACATCTTGACCATTCCATAAATGTGACATATAATGTTATATAACTACAGAGATTAGGTAGCAATATATAGTAAATACTTCAAAGTATTATTGATCATACCGAATAAGGATAGAGAATATGACACTATATTATACCTACTTAATATAATATAATTGCTATGACGACCTCATGCTAGATTTGTAATCTGCATATTGAAATAAGGTTAAATATAAAAAATATTGTTATTTGAATTTGTCAATGAATGAAGCAAGTTTCATTGTTAATAAGGTGCACAAATCTGGCTTGGGTGTATAGGTGGTATATAAGTAATTGTGATGAGTTAAAGAATAGTTAAGATACAGTAAAATGTTAAAATAGACTAATAGCAAAGGACATGTAGCAAAATTATACAGTATAGAATGCATTAATAATTATATTCAATCTAGATCAAATTACAAGTAAATAATGGTATATTTTGGTTACCTAATATATGGCTAGGAACAGTGTAATCAAAAAGGACAGGCAATATGTTACTATTATCACACACAAAGTGACACATTATTTTAGGCATGATTTTTGTTAATAATAGGAGCAAAGGACACCCCACCCTTCCTCATCGGATATCTATGTATAATTTTTTTAATAATGAGGGCACTCCATGGATCTCCCCTTACAAGTAAACTAATCAATTTTCTTATAAACATAGCTTTTCATTGGAAGCCTCCTTCATTATGTATTTATTATTATAAAACAAATTCTAATAGATGGGAAACCAAAATTATAGATTTTTTTTGCACATATATTCATTTAATTAAAAATCTATCTATAATTAAAATTTAATGTGTTATGCATGTTGATTGTGCCTATGTCAAATGTATATAGTTATTAACATAAAGATTAATAATTACAATTCTTGATAAAAAAAATATTTAATGTTATTATTTAATTATTTAATGTTAAATATCTTCTGTTTTTATTTATAACATATAACGGTATCAAGTTTAAGCTATTTCATTGGTTATTCATGATATAAATACTTATTCAATAATTATTTTTTTATAATAGTATATAAAAGTATTTCAATGTAATGTTTTATTTTTAGTAAATTCACATGATAATGTTTCTATTCACCAGAACATATCTCCAAAGCATATACTTCTAAACACATGTTGCAGCTATGACATTAACAATTATGTAACAAATATAATTAGGTATTTTCAGTCAATCCAAAGGAGCCACTCCATTGTATTCTATGCTCTCTCTCGTTGTCATTAATACACACCAACAGACACAATTGCACTTTCTCTAGCAATTAACAAAGATTCAGTAAATAGTTATGCAATTTTACAAAAAACGTTTCATGTATTGTGAGAATATATACAGAATGCTAACATCTCAATGCATTCTTAATATATTTAAACATTTATATACTAAATTACTTAAATCATAAAAACTAAATTTAACTGAATATACATTGATGTTGTAACATGTATCTTTATATTAGAAGCACAGACAACATACCATATGCTTTCAGTGTACAACTTCTGTCAGTCCCACCAACAAAAATGAAAGAAATGCTATAAATTTTCAGGCATTTCTAGGTATTTTTAACCACCTCACAGCTCACAATTTTGATTTCACTATTTTTCACCAATATAGGCCAAAGGCTGCAGCGAGCAGTAGCACAAACGCATGGGCAGTTTTAAAAAAATATAGGACATCTATGAAACATTGCCACACCACAGTGGCAGACAGGATGGCAGTTTAATACACTATAATAATGTAAGTCGGCAATGCCCCAAATTGTGCCAAATGTAAAGAAAAGAGGTGCAAGATGGAATTGTCCCTCCCACCCACTCTTATGAGGGATATTAAAAAGGACATGCACAGTTTAACAAACCATGCACTTTAGCCACTAGGACTGACACTTTCGTGGCTGAACTCCTTGGTTTGTTTGGGTCCCTACAAAACATTTTTTGGAAGGACTACCTTCAATTATTAAGGAGGAGGTTAATGATGAGGGTGTTGGTGGTGGAGATTGCATGTGCTTATCCAAACTACTGGTAGCTGATACTGGACTGCTTGTTATTAATTTACAAATTATAATTTTGTTAAACAAATTGAATGAACTCACTGCAAATGACGTAACAGGGAGGAGGTTCCTAGATGGTTAACATCCCTTCCTCTGCTAACTTTGGGCCTGATTCAGAGCCGTTCGTTAACAGCAGTACGCTCGTTGCGTTCCGATGTTGAGTAACCGCGCATGCGTCGGTGAAACACTGCGCATGTGCGTACGGCATATTGCGAGCTTTTTTTGTCTCGTTCATCAAATAGCGTACAGGAAGTGACATGTCAAATGTGATTGACAGAACAGGGCATTTTTGGGCGTTGACGGGGGTGGAGATGGAAAAACGCAGGCGTGGCGAGGCGTTTTTGGGGCGTACATACATTATCAGATGCGAACGTCAAATGTGTTCATACCAACTCATACGTCACTGGATGATCTTCTTTCCCTTCAAAATGTTCGCACAGCTTAGGGTCTGGATTACTCGACCACATTGGCGATGGCCTTCTCCTCCGTCCCGGCACTCCACGATGTTGCATCGATTAATCACGGCTTGTCAGAAAATCAATTAGTGTTGTATTGAAAACTGGCTTGGTATGTGTTTTGAAATCAGTTTTTTGGGTTAGCACAAAACCGTACGCAGGTGGAAATCATAGCTGCTAATGTCATGATTACACAATCAATTTGCGTACATTTGTGGGGGTTTATTTTTGGGTTGATATTTGGTTTTTGGCCTATTGTAACAATAATGACATCAAGTTTGTGTGTTTTTGGCCATTTTGCTTTTGCCTGGTGAATTTGCATCCTTATGTAAATTTTAAAACGTTCCTTAAAGAGCCCTTTTTTTTTCTCATGTAAAATGTTGGTGGTGTGCGTTTTTGCCTTGTGGGCCAGGATTAAATGTAAACCATTTCTACAATAATGTCAGAATACAAAGTCGTACATTTTTGGCAAATTTATTGCTAAAAAAAATCAATTTCATGCACATTTTTTACACAAACATTTTTTGCAGTGTTAATTCCAAAAATTTTAATAATTGTGCAAACATAAAAGTTATGGAAACGTAAAGCTAAAAATTAAAAACAATTCACAAGAAAGGAGAGGGAAGTTTTGGCCAGAAAGGAATATGGGGCAAGCACAGAAGGAGTGTGGGAAAAGTAGCCAGTGCTGTCAACGTTTTTTACCCCGTTTGGCAGGGGGAGGGTGGGCACCAGACCGGGTCCGGGATGTCATCGGGCTGGCCTGTCCAGAGGCAGATGTTGTGGCCTCTAGACTAGGCACAGGGCTAGGCACATTTGGAGGATTGGCTGATGTTGTGCCAGAGGTGGAGGATCCTGATGTTCCGGCAGGAAGGGAGGTCGGCTCCACCATGTGCTGGCGAACGAGCTGCTCCAGGGCATTGGCGATGCAGATGTTGGCCCTGGTATTTTCCGCCAGGGCCTGACCAATGGTCACGTTGGCCGCAGCATTTTGCTCCAGGGCCTCAGCCACCCATAGCAGACTGGTGTTCATCCTCTGCAGAATCTCCGTATGGAAATCCGATTTAAAATTGAGTTCTGTGAGGAGGGACACTGCCTGCGAGGGGGATTGCCCAGGACTGGCTTCTGCAGGGTCCTCAGCCGGATGTACTGGTTCCTCCCCTGCAGAGCCTGCAGAAATTCTGCAGCCAAGGCTCCCCTCTGGAGCAGACTCATCCGCCTGTGTCTCTGTTGGTAAAATGAGAAAAAAGTCACATTAGAATCTACATATTGGCACATTAACATTTCAGAGTTGGTGACATCACAATATTTACCTTGGACAACATGAGGAGCCGCAAAGTCTGGCATGTCCGTATCCATGTTGGACACACCAAACACCTCCACAGCCTGCACACACCCCTGTGCCAGCTCTTCTAAATCATTCAACTCCAATGACACAGGGGTGGGACCCCCGCCTGTCCCCCTTGCATGCCTAGCCCTGTCAGCCATTTTTTGTTTCAGGCGATATTTGAAGTCTTGCCATCTGTTGGTGAAAAAGTAGCCATTATTCATGCATTCTTTCCCCCAGTTTTTTTGGGTGGTCAAGTTTTTACTTACCTCCGTTTGACATCCCGGGCTAGACGGACAAAATCACCCACCCTATTGACCGCAACGGCTACCTCCTCCCACATTCTCCACTTCTGGCTTGCACTCATATTCCTGTCTGCCTGTGGCAGGATGTCCACACACTTCTGAACCAAAACATCCATCTCCTTTCTTGTGAATTGTGGCTGCCTTTTCTTTTTGCCAGCTTTGGCCGGAATACTGGGTCCAGCAGCCTCTTCCATGTCATCCTCCTCACCTATTTGTTTAAATGTTGAGAATTGTAAACTTCCCAACTTGCACTATATTATGTTTCAAATTAATCATTGTTTCCAAATGCCTGAAATACTTACCGCCAGACTGTTGCCCATTGTTTCCCTGGTCTGTAGCCATGTCTTAGCTCAAAACAAGAAATACACCAGAACTTTTTGGTTGGCTCGTGACGTATTTATACATGCGTCCTTATTTTTCGGCCGCATCATTGATTGTGCGTTCCTATGATCCCTCCGTAATTTGTGCGGGAAACTAAACACTATTTATGGCTTGGGGCGTCTCGAGTCGAGGTGGCGTTTGTTGATTGTTGGAGGTTACGTTGGTCGGAGTTGATTGTTGGCGGGTTTTGGAGTTGGCGTTGGTGGGAGTTGTTTTTGTTTGCTAAATTTGTTTAATTTTTTTCCGTTCGCATTTTTTCTGGTGGTTTTGTTTTTGGCGTTTCTTTATTTGGTAAGTTTTTGGCAGTCTAACTTTGTTCAATTTGTGTCTCCTTCTTTTCCTGAATTTTTGAACGTTAATTTTTCGAAATTTCATCTTTGTTAGGTTTTATTTTGGCTCTGCCCCAATGACCTTTTGATCCGGAAACTTATATATTATCTATTGGTAAGTTTATTTTTTCACTTGGTTATTAAATGTTCATGTTTGTATTTACGCAACTTTGTTTGACCTTACACTTGTAACCTTTGTTTTTATTAGTCAGAAATGTTTCAAATATTTTGTGTTTTTCTATCTGCGTATTTTTGTACTTGTATTTGCGGACTAATTAGCGCATTTTTAACTGTTTCTATTGTGACTGGTATTTGCTAACTAATTAGCGCATTTTTAACTGTTTCTATTGTGACTGGTATTTGCGAACTAATTAGCGCATTTTTAAATGTTTCTATTGTGACTGGTATTTGCGAACTAATTAGCGCATTTTTAACTGTTTCTATTGTGACTGGTATTTGCGAACTAATTAGCGCATTTTTAACTGCTTATTTAGACCCGTTAAATTGGTTGTGTTTTCCCTTTAGCATTTGTGGATTACATTTGGCCCCAATTTGAGGTAGTCTGCGCAATGTCATTTTGCTCTTTGGGCAAATGTGTGTTTCTCCCCTTTTATGTTTTGTCTTGCACCCAATTTTGAAACAGAAATGCCCAGCATAAATTGTTGTATTTTTATATTGTGATTATTTACAGTTTGCCCGTATCATAACAATACCCCGGCATGTAAGCATCAATGGATTGTATCATCAAGCTAAGCAAAAATCTATTTATTTTGGGGGTAAAAAAGCCTTACATTCAAATCTTGCCATTTCAGGTTGATCTGGGTCGGATTGTTCTGGCCATGCTCCCGGAAGCCGACCAACCTCAATCTCGTCCCAGGCGTAGGCATCGTAGGCATGCAAGGCCCCAGATATTTGAACACGTGTCACCCTTTTTGGAATGCCAGATGATGAGGTTTTAAGATGCTACTGTCTTCCTCCCAAAATCATCATAGACACTCTCTCATTAATAGAGAGTGATCTTGAGCGGCAAATTGACAGTCTTACAGCAATACCACCACTTACGCAATTTATGGCGGTGTTACATTTCTGTGCCTCAGGATCGTTTCAAACAACGGTGGGAATAGTGGCGGGCATCTCACAATCCTCCTTTTCCTGGATCCTGAGGGCAGTGATGGAGGCACTTTTCAAGCACCTCCATCATTTTATTAAAATACCTTTGGATATGGGTGCCCTTAGTGTGGCCAAGGCCAATTTTTACCAAATAGCTGGCTTCCCACACATCATAGGGGTTGTGGATGGTACTCACATACCACTTCAGCCTCCAGCACGGCTGGAGGCCATATTTTGCAACCGTAAACACTATCACTCCCTGAATGTAATGGTGGTATGTGATGCCTCCCTCCAGATCCTGTCCCTGAATGCAAAATTACCAGGAAGTGCACATGACTCATTCATCATCCGGCAATCAGGGATATGGCACAAATTAACCAACCTACAAGCTGGTGATGCGTGGCTTCTGGGTAAGTGGAGACCTTTAGTACATAACAATGTTAAGCTTGATACACAGTGATCCTGATGTTGTCACTTCTTTTTCACAGGAGACAGTGGCTACCCTTGCACGCCCTGGCTGCTCACTCCTTATTTGGCTCCCACACCAGGGCCACAAAGTAATTTTAATGCCGCACTTACAGCCACCAGGAAAGTGGTGGAGCGCTGTATCGGCCTTTTTAAAGGCCGATTCAGATGCCTCCACCGCTCTGGTGGCGAGCTCATGTATTTGCCGGATATGGTTTCTAAAATTGTGGTCCTGTGTGGGATATTTCACAACATCGCCATAAGGAGTGATGTCCCAATGCAGCCAGAGGATGCCTTACCTGAGGATGGCCCCCCCGAGGTTGGTCGGAGGTCAGTATGTGGGGGGGCTATACGCGATGATGTGGTGGCCAGATATTTTAGGTAATTATTGGCAACACAACAGTGTTTAGACACAATGTGGTACGGATTGTTTGAGAACATCTAATTATTTTGTTTTTTTTTTCTCCATCTTCTGTTTGTTTTCATAATCTTTGGGACTCCAACGATGACTACTTCCTGCTACCCTAAAAAAACCTTCATGTGGAAACTTTGGGAATATATTATGGAACCCATATTGCAACGCCACATTTGTGGAATCATGTTGGCATGGTCCTTCGTCAACCAGTTCTTGATTTTTTGTTTGAATTTTAAAAGTTTTTTGTATGTGTTGTATTTATGATTATCACTGTGTGTTTTGTTTGTGAGTGAACACTTTGTTATTTTAGTTATGTTGTGAATAAATGTCTTGAGAGTGTAATTTTGTACCTTTTTTTGCCCATTACAAGCAAGTGTAACCAGGTTCACACACGTTACATTTGCCTAAGGGGTAAGCCTGTAATGACGCAAGTTGAGCTAAAATGTAAGATGTTTTCTGGGTCCAAACCAACACCCAAAGGAATCCTGTACAATCAGTTGGCTTCGTAATATTGGCCTAAGCAGCTTGCCCCCCAAATAGGAACATGTAAAATGTAGTAATATATAATTTGTACACCAAATTTAACACCAAAAAAGGCCAATCAGATTGTTACTGTTAGGTGTTTCTTGTGCCTGTTTTCCTAAAAAATACAACACACAATCTTAGTGACAATAATTGCAAATCCTTGCTGGAAGAGTCTACTTATGTCAGTGTAAACAATCTCTGATTTGGAAACAAGGAATGAGACAGAACGTTAAGTTTAAAATATTAATTTATTTAACTTTTGTCAAAAAAAAACCTAAAACTGGTTCCTAAGGAGGACCGACATATGGTCAAGGACCACCAGCAGCCCGATGACGTGTTCCCGCATACGCCCCACACATCCGGCTAATTCAGCCATACGCCTCTGTTCCTCTGTGGGTTAGAAAAGTGTGGGGATTAATACATCAATAATGAAACCACATTAAAAAACAAGCCAAACCAAGCTACCCAAAAATGTCAATATTGTGGCCCAAAGCAGAATTACACCGAAAAAACCAAGCCCCCCAAAATGGTCTACCCCAAAATTACAAGTCCAAAAATCAGATTCAGACAGGTGTGATATGTGTATGGTGAAATCAGCAGTAACAGGTAAAGACAACCCGAAAACTCCCAAAAATTCGGCATAAAAACACAAAAAAAGGGACCGACACATGATTACATACAAACAGTTTTTGCCAAAAAACAAAACAAAAAAAAAAACCATACCGTTCAAAATAACGGCCGCTCCAGAAGCCACTCCCTCGTCCTCCTCGGAGGTGCCTCCATTCCCCAAAGAGCTTGGCGGGGTGATTTGGGATTCAGGGGAGGGGGTAGTTAGAAGAGGGGTGGTTGGAGGAGAGGGGCAATTGGGATGGAGGGGAAGGAGCCCCGAAATATCCTCCACAGGGTCTGGGCAGGCTGGGGAGGAGGGGGAAATAGGGGAATTTGGGGGTGTGGAGGGTTGGCTTGGGGTTGGGGAGAGTGGGCGAGAGCGCCATCTTGGATGGTGATGACGCCGTAGTCTTCGCTGTGCCCCTAAAAGATGTGAAACAAATTGTGGTTAGTTTCAACCAAAACCGAGTAAAACACTAATTTATGACAACACAAATCTGAAAACATGGCCATGCAGATATGAGTACAATGAATAAATAGGCCATACATGAAAACATGGCCATGCAGATATGAGTACAATGAATAAATAGGACATAAATGAAAACATGGCCATGCAGATATGAGTACAATGAATAAATAGGACATACATGAAAACATGCACACGCAGTTAGGGCCACAAAGATAAACATGAAAACCACAGTCCCAAAAACTTACTTTCCGCGATCTGCATGCGAAAGCATGCCAGCAAGCGGGGCGTCCGCCGTTGCAGGTCCGACCACCTGCGCTCCAGCTGGCCGATCTGGCGGCGTGAGCCGAAGGAACGCTTCTCGCGATTTGTGATGGGTGGAGGCTGAAAATAAATTTGATTGGCTAATGTATTTGGGTAATTAACAGGACCAATTCTATTGGTTAGTGTATGAGTCATGTGTTCGACAGGGCCAGAAATCTCTTGAGAGTTATGATAGGCTTGATGCAGTGACATGCGTAAGCAAATTTAAATAAAGAAATGAACCCAGGAAAATATGCGTGGTTAAAAACAAATAAAACAATTGTTTAATTGGCTCTAACATGTATTTTGACAAATAAAAGCGAATGTTTAAGCCGTACGTATTCTGCGGGTAAACTCAAACACGGACAAGATTAAAGTTTATTGCATTGTCAAAAAAAAAACAATTAAGCTAATTGATATATTGATTGGCATGATACGATTGAGGGAGGTAGGCACAATAAAGGAGCAGGTAATCGGAATCTGACAGTCCCACTTCCGGTTTGTACTTGTGCGTGCGTTCCCTTCAAGCCACTTCGGGGATGTACGCTCGCTATTTGGCACGATCGTTAGTTAGAGGAGGGGTCGGTAGAGTTTGGGGAGGATGTTTAGCTGCGTTCGAAAATACGAGCGAGTGTTTGAATTTACATATTTTTTTACGTACGCCGAACGTACGAACGGCCACTTGCGTCCGGGTCTGAATTGAGGGCCTTTGGCTTTACAAATGGAACAGATTCCTTCACAACTGTTGTCAGAATTTAGATTAAAATATAAGCATCCTCACTGACTATGGGCCTGATTCAGAGCCGCTCGTAAGCAGCCGCTCGTTCGTTCCGAGTGATGTTTGCCCAACTGCGTATGCGTACGGATCGTAATACGCATGCACGAACCAGTCAGTGCGGACGAAAATCGTTTGTTCACTAAATAGCGAATGCCTGCTAATATGAGTGACAGGAGGAGGCTTATGTGGGTGGTAACAGGGGAAGGTGCTTGAAAACGGGGAGTGGAGATCAGAATGCAGGCGTGCTTAAAGGTCAAAACGGGCGTTTTATGGGTGTGCATAATTAATACAGCAGCATCATTGACCACGTCACTAGGTTATTTTATAGTCAGAACTTCTTGCAAATTTGTGGTAGGGAAAACCAACCACAAGAATAGCGAGCAGTTCATACGCTGGTCGATGTACTCGATCAATCTAATAAATAGCGGACATGACGTAGGATGCGAGTGGCCAGGGGGCGTAGTTATCCAAAAAACGACCGCAAGTTTTGTTTGCTCGTTCAGAGGCGTGAACAGACCACAATGAGCAAACGGTTCATTTGAATAGCCACCCCTTGTTTTTGAACGAATGACCGCAAATAGCGAGCGGCTCTGAATCAGGCCCTATGTTTGCAAGATGTTGACTGCCCTTCCCCACATTTACAGAGGGCACACAAATGTTGTAACTTCTAGGATCCTCCAGTACACTAGAATTTAGGTCTGGCTCACACATGGCAACCGCAGACACACTTGCACACTCCTCGAGGATTTGTGATTTCAATTTCTCAGGGCATACAGTTGTGTTTTCTGAAGGGCTATCAGAATCAGAACCAGCAGTCTTCATATCCTTTCCTTGCCACTTCATGTAGTGAATGGCATATTGCCAATTTTTTGTTTATCTAAAGGCAAATTTCCTTTCAATTTTTTTTTCTTAACTTCAGTAAAAGTAGCTTTACCATATCGATGGCGTGACTTAAGCCCTGGGGCATGGGCCTTCATAGAGGATGAGGAAGTTGATGGCCTTGCCCTGCTGGCAGCAGCTACAACATGAGGTTCTTGGCCTTGCTCTCCTGTCATGTGACAGCCCTCCATATTTTCTGCGGTCTTGAAGCAGTGTCACAAGCACCAATACTGTAGCCAAGGTGCAGTTACAAAATTCACACATGTGCAGTAGTGCACACACAGAAAAAAACTGACAAAAAATACACTCTGTTTTTTTTTTTTTGCCGGTCCACAACTTGGGCCCAGAACACAGATTGATGATGACTGGAGTTGGGCAGCACTAGGTCGCGTTGCCGACTTGCTAGATCTTGTGCGGCTAAGCTTAACACGCACAGACACACAGACAATTATTACAAAAAAAGACAATTGATTTTAATTTTTTTTTATGCTCCAGAACTTGGGCCCAGAGCACAGATTGATAACGACTGGAGTCGGGCAGCACTAGGTTGCAACTTGCATTGCTGGCTGGATCTTGTGCGGTACTGCGGTTAAGCCTAACATGCATGTACACACACACACACAGAAAAATATAAATTACACTTTTATTGATTTTTTTTTAGCACGACTGGAGTCAGGCAGCACTAGGTTGCAACTTGCGTTGCTAGCTGGATTTTGTGCGGTACTGTGGTTAAGCCTGACACGTACACACACACACAAACACACACAGAAAAATATAAAAGGCACTTTGATTGATTGATTTTTATTTTACTATATATATATATATATTTTTTTTTTTAGTCCAAAACTTGGGCCCAGATGGACGCAGCACAAGCCCAGATGTATCTGCACTTCTGTACCAGCCCAGACGGACACAGCAGACAGCAAAGCACCAGCCCAGAATGGATTAGCAGCACCAGCCCAGGACACAGCAGATAGCAGACAGCCCAGATGGATCTGCAAAAGCCCAGATAGACACAGCAGACAGCACAGTGACAGCACCAACCGAGCCAGAATGGATGAGCACCAGCCCAGGACACAGCAGACAGCAGAAGGACCTCTCCCAGCCCTACACTACCCAACCTCCCTGTTCAGTCTCCACAGCCGGAGTGAAATGGCATCCGTCGCGTGGTCCCTTATATACTACATTGATCATAGAGATGAAAGCTTGCAAACTGCGAGATTTCGTCTCTATGGTTTTGCCTCGATTTGAGAGATCCGAGTAAGGTGGGAACATCCGAGCCGGCTTGGATCTGACTCGGATCTGCTATATTCGGGTGTACTTGGATCTCTGAAATCCGAACCCGCTCATCTCTACTATGAACAGGTAAGAATTATCTACAGTATTGGTGCAGGTGTGCACTGTGCACTCCCTTGACCCAAGGGCCTGTGTGCACCATACACTCTGCACCCATTATACAGAGGTTTCCAGTTTCAACAGTGCAAAAAGAACATTAAAAAAAGATGATTTTGCACTATTGTGTTAAATATTTATTTCATTATGTACTTGGTCTGAAAGTGTTTGTAATATTTAATAATAATAATTCTCTCTTGTGAATGATGATATTTTGCTCTTAATATTAGACCATAGGGATTAATATTGATTTAAGTGTCCTGCGATTCCCATAGCCTTAATCCAGCTCTGGTGAAGCTCACTTGTGGAATACTGTATGTTGTGTCTGGTGCTTGAGCAAACAATATCATAGCTGAATGTGACAGTAGAGACTGAAAGTTTTCTTCACAGAACAATATAAGCATATACATTTTACAAAACAAAAAAATAATTATAATGTTTTGCCTTAAATATTGTAAATTTGTCAAAGAAATCTTGAAGAATTATATTAATTAATATTTGTAATGTAGTATAGGCATAACATTTTTCGAAAACATAAAAAGTGATAATAAAAGTTTGCCTTAAATTATGTAAATTTGTCAATGAAATATTTAACATTCAGATTTATTAATTAATATTTGTAATTTAATATATACAGATGTGTAAATATATATATATCTATATATATATATATCTATATATATATATTAGGGATGTGCAGGCTCGGATAGGTTCGAGTTTGCACGTTGAGTTCGGATTTTTCCCTCCAAAAAAACGGAACTCAGAAAGAGGCAAAACGTCATCTTACATGGACGAACATCATCATTCCTGGACTTTTGTCGGCTTACATGGACGAACATCATCATTCCTGGACTTTTGTC
Source organism: Taudactylus pleione (assembly GCA_031769625.1). NCBI lineage: Eukaryota > Metazoa > Chordata > Amphibia > Anura > Myobatrachidae > Taudactylus > Taudactylus pleione. Next base: position 1,020,220 of record JAUIMM010000422.1, read on the forward strand.
CAGGAATGATGATGTTCGTCCATGTAAGATGACGTTTTGCCTCTTTCTGAGTTCCGTTTTTTTGGAGGGAAAAATCCGAACTCAACGTGCAAACTCGAACCTATCCGAGCCTGCACATCCCTAATATATATATATATATATATATATATATATATATATATACATATATAATTATATATACACCTATTGTCAATTTGCACCAAATAACCCTGTTTAGCACATAAAAATACCACTGAGCCTTTTTTACTCAATATTTTACAATATTTCGGTCTTTTTGCATTGCTAACATAATAAAAGCACCCTCTACATCCCTGGTGTACTTACAGTATGTTCTATAGCAGTGCAAAAAAAATGCTAATCTGAGACAAAAAAGGCAAGAGACTGAGGGGGCGATTTAGACCCACCTGCTAAGCTGTGAATGCACACAGCCGTCCGATGGTCTACCAACTGTGCATCAATATACGCCACAGTGTGCACGCACAAAGCACACACTGCGATCAGGAGAAGCTCGCTCTCTACAAAATCCCACAGCGCAAGTTTGAGTGACAGCATGGAGGCATTTATGGGTGTTGACTAGGCTAGGTCTGTGTAAATGGGGTATTCTTGCACTAGCACAGGCGTGGCAGGACATTTTTACACCAAATTAGGGGCATGTATAATTACATGTTAGCGTTAGCAAACACCAGGCTTGCCTACCCTCCCAATTTGGCCGGGAGCCTCCCAATTTTCGTGTGCCACTCCAGTCCTCCCGGAAAGGCAAGCAAGACTCCTGGAAGCATGCGACCCTCCTGACCTCCCCCCAGAAAAAACTAGAAACCCCTGCAGTGGGGGGTCCGGTGATGCGATTTGTTCTGTATTGCGTCATCGTGGCCCCACCCCCTGCTTCACAATGCCAAAAATAACAGCTTTGTGAAGAGGGGGCGGGGCCACGATGAAGCAATTGTGTGGCCTCGCCCCCGGCTTCGCCCCCAATGTGACATCAATGGACGTCCCGACCCCCCGCTGTTAGCCGACAATCAGCTCCCTCCCGGAAGGCTGGAGCTGATTGTCGGCAAGTATGGCATACAGTCACCAAGCTGTTACACAGACAGTGGTGATCACAATGCTTGAGGTAACCCAGGGTCTACCTCAAGCACTGTGATTGCATACGATGGTTCCCAGTTACCGATGATTGCAAACACACAGAAGAGAGTAGCAGGTGCTGCTCATTGCACTCAGATTGCTGGTTAAATGTAGTTTTTCGAACAAGCCAATTGAGTTTAAATTCAAATACTTTTATACTTTATTAGGGTGTGTGTTTACTGGTTTCAAATACATTTTAATGTCTTAACAATTTGTTTCATGTTTATTTACAATTAAAGACATTCCTAATTGTGTAATTCAAATGTCAGATTGTTTTTATTATATATTTATATTTTTTGTATTCTATAAATGATGCTCCGTTCATGCTACTGTGGAACTGCACATACCAGCAAGACATTTCTGAGTAGTTACATGGCTTAAAAGCAAAACTGTGTGAGCCAATGCTTGGATGTGTAGTTCCACAGCAGCAAATAGAGGACATATTAGTTTGTATTTTTGTTATACCAAAATGGAAAATGCATATTATAAATAAAACTCTCACACTTTTTTAAACTCTAATTTTTTTTTATTATTTTATCATAAATCAATTATAGTTTCTATACTGTGTTTACACACCTTTTTTTATTAAAAATACACAAAAATATACATGACTTTCTGGAGGAATTTGTAATGGGTACACACTTGCTTATGTGTACTGTTACTTGTGCCATCACCAAATGTCCCTCCTTCACCTCCTCCAAATCATAATTCACCTCCAAATATGTCTGCCACATATGATGGCATGATACAAGGTCAATTATTCCTTGTAGGCTTGCCAGAGACACTAACCAGATCTTAGCTTGGCAAAAAAGTAACATAAAGTTCATGGAAAGATCTGGGGGGAAATTTACCAAGAAGATCAATCCTTTGTTGGACGCTTTGCTGCCGACTCCCAAGATATCAATTTCCGGATCCAGGTGGGCCATTGTGTACCCTGCTTGGAACTTGTTCCAGACAGAGCAGGGCACTGGTGCACCTCACTCACACCTCTCTTGGTCCAGGAAGTCGGTCTTTCAGTTCCCTGACATTTTGGCCAATTGATCTTAGAATGGAGGTTACCTCCACCATGCTGGCCTGGACTGTCTCAATCACTGCAGCTTTGTGATCCATTGCCACCCTAACCCCATTGATGACATCGGCAAGGGTGGCAGTGGTGGATGGGGGAGGCACATTTGATGGAGGTTGTGCTCTCCCCGCATCCAACTGCAGGCTTGAATCCTCAACATGTCCTTTAAAGAAAGAAATTACATATACATTTTTGGGGCTTTACACATAAAGAGACAGATACTGAGACAGGTGTATGCAAATATTTACCAGACACAGCATGTGGGGTAGCTTGGCCAGCCACCAGATGTGTTAAATTGGCATTGGCCAATAACCTCAATTCTAATGTTCCCAAGAGCTGTATTTCTCTTTGGCTTAAAGCCAAGATGTCAGGGAGGGGACCCCCTGGGCCATCTAGGTGTCGGAGCGATGAATTGACTTTTGTCCGGAGTCGGCTGCAAACGTCACTCTATAAATTACAATTACAAATTTTCAGATTCTAGTTGCCAAAAAACAAAAAAATTAACTTTTAAGTAAAAATTACGCAATGTAGCAATTACATAATGAGTGGAGTGCATCTGATTGAACTTCTTGGTAATGTCTGCCTAGATCTTTCCATGGTCTTGATATGTCACTTCTTCGCTATTGTAAAATCTGGTTAGTGCCTCATGGATGACAGTATCCATTGCTGTACAAGGAATAATATATCCCTGTATCTCGCCATCAGGGGCAGACACATCTGGAGGTGATGTGTTTGTAGGAGGTGGAGGAGGAATATCTGGTATTGGCGGAGGACCACTCTCACCATCCATATCTGCAAGTGTGTCATCAAGTTCGTCTTCTTGTCCTAAACCCATTCCAAATTCCTCCAGAAAATCATGTATATCAGTGAAGCAGCCTGCTAATCAAAAGTCATATTCTCCTCCATAACTGCCATTTTTAAAAACGCAGGTGGTGCTATTTATAGGCATATGCATACGTAGGTGCTACCTATACATGCAATCCACATGTGTGGAAATGCCTATAAAACCACCCTTCCAGGTCACAGCCACTTTCACGAGGAACTGCCAGGAGGTGGGAGTTATGCTATGCCGCACATGGAATCACCAGCTTGGCCACTAGGTAAAGAACCTGTTGTATTATGTATTGTATAGTGGAGATAGAATATAAGAATAACCACTGTCCTGTATTCAGGCACCATTATATTGGTGACAGCCAATCAGATTGCAACATAGTTGCCACACTCCCCTGAAGCTCCCTCCTCCCACCGTTCCTCTCCACACTTCCCTAAAGACCCATCCTCCCACCATTCCTCCCCACACATTTCCCTGAAGCCCCTTTCTGCCACCATTCCTCCCCACACTCCCCTGAAGCCCCATCCTCCCATCATTACTCCACATACTCACCCGGAAGCTGCCTTCCCCCACCATTCCTCCCCACACTTCCCTGAACCTGCCTCCTCACTCCACTCCTCTGGGAGTTCTAATTGGGCCGCATCATCCCAAGAGGGACTGGGCCCAGTTGAGGAAAAACCTGTGGCTGAAGGTACATTGACACACATATGCTATACACCAGTGGTTCTCAAACTCTGGGCCTGATTCATACCCGCTCATGAGCGCTATGCGCTCACAAGCGGGTCAATGGTGGCTCAGTGTGCATGTGCACGATGGAGCCAGCTCCATCATGCGCATGCACGAGACCCGGATAGCGACGGGCACTCCGACGCTCCAGGCCTCATACCAAAGGGGGCGTGCTGTCGATGTTGAGTGACACCATGCCCCCTTTGGTGGGCTGGCAGTGGAGTGGCTGCACAAACGGAGGCATTCCCATGTGAACGCCTCCGTTTGGGGCCGGCCTCACTGACATCACGAGTGATGTCAGTGGGAGAGATTTCGGCTCTGTGAGAGCCGAAATCTCTCTTGGGCTTGCGGTAACGAGACCCTACCACAAGGGTGACATCGCAAGCCCGATGGTCATGATGGTCTTGACCATCGCGACCATCTTCCTGGCCGCTCACTATAGCTGTGGGTGGTCACCCACAGCTATGCGAGCGGCCAGGAGGCCGCTCTAAAAAACCAGAAGGCCGACCCTGATTCAGAGCGAGCGCTCTGTCAGAGCGTCAGGCTCTGAATCAGGGCCTCTGTCCTCAGGACCCCACATGGTTCATGATTTCCAGGTCACCTAACAGGTGCACAGGTGTATTCATTACTCACTGACACATTTTAAAAGATCCACAGGTGGAGCTAATTAATTCACTTGTGATTCTGTGAGGAGACCTGGAAAACATGCACTGTTTGGAGTCCTAAGGACTGAGGGCCTGATTCAGACCTGCTCGCGAGCGCTGAGCACTCGCAAGCAGGTCGATGGTGCCCTACTGCGCATGCGCACGACGGAGGGAGCACCAAAGGGGGCGTGCAGTCGATGGTGACTGACAGCATGCCCCCTATGGTGGGCGTGCCGGGGGCATGGCTGCGAGATGGAGGCGTTCCCATGGAAACGCCTACCGTCTGGGTCCGGCCCAACTAACATCTCTAGTGATGTCAGTGGGAGTGATTTTGGCTCTGATAGAGCCAAAATCACTCCGGGGCTTGCGGGCACCTAGACCCTACCGCAGGGTCTCGTCGCAAGCCTGATGATCGCGATGTTCTTGACCATCGTGACCATCATCATGGATGCTCACATAAGCTGTGGGTGGTCACCCGCAGCTATGCGAGCGTCCAGGAGGACGCTCCCAAAAAAAAAAAAACGCCCTGATTCAGAGCGGGCACTCTGAATCAGGCCCTGAGTTTGAGAACCTGTGCTATATACTATTTCATCTACAATACCTGTTCTGATCCCTCCATTTGTGCTGCCAGCAGAATCACCCATATGTTTCTATGGTGTAAGCGTTGATGCCAAATGTCACAGATGCCAAATGCCCCAATAGCCAGAATGCAATGTATTCAAAATTTAGGCCCCTGCAGCTAATACCATCTGAAAGCAGCATTAACCACAGTAGCCTATTTGCTACACTGTGATCTATTAGCCGGCGAAGGGATACACCAAAAACATCCATGGTTATGGGGGGTGGGTGATGTTTTAAACTGTTACGATTGACTAACACACAATTAAAATTGAATCCTTTTATTTATTATTTACATTTCAGTGGACAAGCAGGAGACATGGCGGGATGTGCTCCGGAGGGAGCTGAACGTGGTGGGGACAGCTGTCCAAGTTATTGCTGAGGCAATCACCCGCATTCAAAGGGAACTTTAATTGTTGAGGGAGGATTTGTTTAAAATCTGTTAAAATTTTTAAAAAAGAAATAAAAAAGGTGTGTTTTTATTATATGTTAAAATATTTCATTAGTTAAATGAAAATAAAAAAACACAATTTAATAGATTTTATCTATCTATCTATCTATCTATCTATCTATCTATGTATCTATCTATCTATCTATCTATCTATCTATCTATCTATCCTATATGTACATTTAAAAAAATAAAAATAAAAAAATAAACAGATCAAAAGTACAATTATTCAATGATTGCATACGCATAATTTGCAATAAAAAAACGGTACATCGAAAGATCAGATGAGAACACACGTCTCTAACAAGTGATCGCGATGGGCTCGCAGGCTCATTTTGCATATTGCTGTTCGTTATGGCTGCATGCTTTCGCAGCTTTGCTGCGTGCATTCGCAGCTTTGCGAATGGGTCTGAATCAGGCCCTGAGACTAATATTATTGAGCTGCTCCGTGAATTTTGCCATGCATTATCATGCAAATTTACACTGCCACGATTGGGGGAATAGATTGAGGGAAAAAGATTTTATGCTAAAATGCAAAAGTAGCTCTCCTTGGCGTTAGTCTAAGTCACACCAAGCTTTTCTCATCATATAATGCAAAATACATTTTTTATAACCTCATATAGATCCTAAACATTTTAGGAAGTTTTATCTGGGAAATTCTCAAAATTATGAAACTACTGTACAGTATCTGTAATTTAATTTAGTCTTATAACCAATAGAGCAGGCTACAGATATAAAAAGTTTTACCAATGTGCAGTATTTTGGATATTTAGGCTTAGAAGGCTTTTCAAGTTGGATTAAAAATATATATATTTTAGGAAGTAAAAATTGATCTATCATAGATACATCTGCTTCTCTATATACATTTTAAGAACCTCTCCCTTTTTTGAGTTTTAAGGGAATGTAATAATTACCAGGAGTCTGAAACTTAGATTTTGGATGTGATTATTCCTCTAAGTGGATATAGAAATAAACAGAGTAAAACTGATAACAAAGGGCATGATTCAGCATAAATCGCAATTGCAATCGCGGATGTGTAATCGCACGCAGTTCTGCTTCGAAAATATGCTAATGTTTGCAACTGCTCAGCCAGCATAGAGATGCCCACTACTACTTTCTCACATCCATTGTACCTCGCAGGCAGGGACATATTTGCAAAGGGTGCAGGAACCCTGAGTCCAGGGGGGGCCTGCACCGCACACCATTCACCCATAATATACTTACCGCTCTGCCATTTTCCCATAGTTTGCGCATGCACAGTACAGGGAAATGTCCGCCGCGGCCATTTTTCTGGTGACCTGCACATCCGCTATAGACTCTGGGCGAACTCTAGTGCTCAAAGTCGATAACTCCGGTGCTGGCCGCGCAGAGCTCAGTGTGCTGCCGGCCACCGGACGTAGAGGGGGGGCCATGTCGGAGATTGCACTCTGGCCCCATCCTCTCTAGAAGCCCCCTACTCGCAGTCCTGTGGACACATCAGTAACATTGAGTAACATTGGACCCTCATGCACAATCACAACAGCTCTGACCTGTCTCAGAAATTCAGTCTCATCTCACGCAGTGAGTACACAAGCTGCATATGCCATCACAGTGGCTAATTTATGTATGCCCATGCAACAGCATTCTAACGGACAGGCATGCCTGCATTTCTCCGAACACTGCCCCGTCACCACCCCCAAACGCTGACATCCTGTCACTCACACTGCGATGGCTTTCCATCTGTGTGCGTGATCACAGTGCGATTGCAATACTGTCACAGCGCACATGCACTGCAGTGCATACACATGTGCAGCACGTACCATCAGCCAATCTGTGTACGCAGTTGCAATTGTGATCCGTGCTGAATCAGGCCCAAAGGATGGGAATAAGCAAATAGGAGAACTGCTCCCTTTAGCACTTTTCTGAATGTATGTGGAGGGATTAAAGGTGCAAAATATTTAAAATAGAGACAGGCCAACATTGCTGTCAGACAAAAGTAACAAAATTGCTCTCACACAGCCAGCTGGGATTTCAGCATGTGATAACAATAAGAATCCAGAACTGTTCTGTAAACCCGCAGGTGGTTCAGTCAGAGATGAAATAAATTGTTCCTTTAATGGCAATAACGGTGACAGCTTTTCCATTATACAGCACTACCAGCACTTTATAAATACAAGATCGTGCTTTCTTTGTGGTGGTACTCAGGGGTATGCAGTACCGGCATTTTTTGTGTCTAATTTTTTTATTTTCATAACTAGATTCTTACATAAGATGAAATCAGGAAAATAATTTCAGAGGAAAAACATAATATAAGCATCTGCATACTTATCTAGAGTGAAAAGTGCTATAATTCTTAGGTACCAGAACATTTATTGATAGGAAAAAAATACTGTGGACCTAATTAGGAGTCTGATAAAGTTGTGGCTGTCCTTTCATCTATTGCTGTAATTGTGTCTGCAACTTTATGCTAATACCACTACAGAGCCTTTCCCTGGTGTACATCTGTGTGTCTGCGACTTTATGCTAATACCACTACAAAGCCTTTCCCTGGTGTACATCTGTGTGTCTGCGACTTTATACTAATACCACTACAAAGCCATTCCCTGGTGTACATCCGTGTGTCTGCGACTTTATTCTAACACCACTACAAAGCATTTCACTGGTTTACATCCGTGTGTCTGCGAATTTATGCTAATACCACTACAAAGCCTTTCCCTGGTGTACATCTGTGTGTCTGAATGAGTAATGACTGAGACACCGATTTACAGCATCTATAGATGCTGCATTACCATCTGGTGTGTTTTTAAATGCCACCATCGGTTGCACCATCAAAACTTGCACCATTCCTATGGCAGGTGCATTTTCTCCATCTGAGTATGGCCTCCTATGTGAACGGTTCAGCTTCTTTGTACGCAACCACGTTCTGCACAAATGCCTGCAACACTCCCATAAGGTGCAGCATCTCTCTGTGTCTATTTTAATTTTTTCCCCTGTTACTAGCAAAAGTAATGTTTCCATCAAACAGAATGTACTGCATGGTGGGAAAGATCCAATACTATTATTTCAATATTGGCTGTGCTGCAAAAGATCCTTGGTAACCCTGTGTAATAGTGGTGAGTACAAAAGCTTTGGCCGTAGACTACCACCCATTGTCCTACAATTCAGAGACTGATAGTATAGTCCTCATTGCTATGAAAGATGTTTTTGTAATTGCCAATATCAACTTTTAGTTTGGCATTATTTAGATTACTATTAGGTACTGGGCAAATGGAAAAATCATTCACTCTTCCCCTCTAATAGGCCATCAGAAGCTCACAAATAGAATACAAAGCATTTATCAAAAAATACATTGTTTTACTGAGCTTTGATGAATAAGGATAGCATCCAAACAATAGACTCTGTACCTGTGCACACATCCCATTTACCATGTATCCTCAAATTAGAGACCAATTCACTTCTAATATATATTGAATCTAGATACCTCCACTGCGCAAAACCTCTGACAACAGCACCCTTCAATAGATCCCTGGGTGTCACCCAACACCCAATACCACAGTAAATATAATGCAAAAAATGGAACCCGGAAGGGAGCGCTGCACAATCTATCAATATATATACAAATAAAGAAGGAGTAATAACAAAGGTGATATGTACCACTTAGATCTTCTGGAAAGACATAGGATCGTTAGGTCCTGGCTCCCTCTGAATAATGTGTCAAATTCCCTCCATAGTGGTGAATATAAAGGAGAAAACAAATACACAAAAAAACACAATGGGTATATCTATATATGTGATAGAATGGTGAAGATCAATAGGCATAACCCCCACTATAAGTTCATAAAAAAATCTCCAAATAGGCGAACAGTCTGTATGTATATAAATATATACTAGGAAGACTCTCTCTTCAAATCTCCCACCAACGATATCAAATGGATGATAGGGGACGTACCCCACTCACTTTGCAGTGAAGATGTAAAAATATATCTGGGTATCTTTAATTTCCATGCGTACCGTACTCACGTAAATTTCAAATGTTGTCCTCTTAACTGGGTATCTTTAAAGGGACTCCGCTTATCCTCTATGCTTTATTTTGAGGAAGAATTGATGTCCACCCGGATAAAATCCAAAAACTTTTAATAGCCCAAAAAGCAGGTTAATGAGTCCAGACAAAAGCAGATGTACAGATGTTGACTTTTATGGAATCAACTCTCCGGATGAGTGACACCATGCGTACCTGCTGTAGCCCGGATAGCAAATGACCCACCAAACAACATATGTCATGAAATAAATATAAAAGGCAGCACACACCGACGCGTTTCGACCTATATTTGTTCACTTCTAATATAAACTTCACACATTACTTCACATAATGAAGTATTAACCCTACACTTTTTAGATACTTTCCAATCATAAAAAGAGATAATTATGATTTAATACATTTAGGAAGTTGATTGCAGCAGACTCTGATTATAAAATATGAACACAAAGGCCCTCATTCAGAGCCGTTCGCTATTTGCGGTCGTTCGTTTTCTAAAAAGGGGTGGCTATTCAAATGAACCGTTCGCACTTTGCGGACTGTTCACGCCTCTAAGTCTGAACGAGCGAGCAAAACATGTGAACGTAAATTTGAAAAATACACCCCCTGGCCGCTCACACCATACGTCATGTCCGCTATTTATTAGATTAATCGAGTACATCGACCAGCGTATGAACTGCTCGCTATTCTTGGGGCTGGTTTTTTCAACCACTATTTTGCGAGCAGTTCTGAGTTAAAAAAAAACAAGTGACGTGGTCAATGACGCTGCTGGATTAATTATGCACTCCCTTAAAACGCCCGTTTTGACCTTTAAGCACGCCTGCGATCGGATTTCCACTCCCCGTTTTCAAGCACCTTCCCCTGTTACAACCCACATACGCCTCATTCTGTCACTCAAAATAGCAGGCATTCGCTATTTTGCGAACACACGAATTTTGGCAGCACTGACTGGTTCGCGCATGCGTATTACGATCCGTACGCATGCGCAGTTGGGCAAACATCGCTCGGAGCGAACGAGCTGCCGCTTACGAGTGGCTCTGAATCAGGCCCAATGTGGCATTAACACTACATAAAATGCTTAAATTATACATCGATATTGTTTTTATTCAAGCACAATAAAGAACAGAATGTAATTTATATCGAAGGCTTTCAATATATAATCTTAATTTAATCTACATTTACAATATTGTTTATTAAAAAGAAAATATTCACTTATTCTCTAATTTTGGAAATGCATAATTTTAACAGATGTTTATATTTAATTATATTTATTTTTATTACATGGAAACGATGATTTTCAAACTAATTAGTAGTGCTGTCCAGACACTATTCTTTATAGCATATATCACACTTCATTAAATCACTATATGTTGTACAATATAGTAATGTGACTTGGAGGTGTTTCTGGTCACAACTTTTAAATGGCGTGAATTGAAGGACCAACCAGATTCCACAAACTCCATGATATCACCGGGATTGTAGCTTCTCGTTGATGTTATTGCTCATATATTATCCTCAACTTCTGTTATTGTCTGTGGTACAAATCACGGAGCCATAAGAAGAACAAAGCCTTGGAGAAGCCCCAAGGGTTCCTGTGAATGGCCCTTAGCTATAGTGAATGTTTCACCTTATCTAGAAATGTTGCTTTATATCTACCTCTGTAACTGTTGCTGACATCTCTCTACCAGGTCTCATGTATAGTTTTCTCTTTTAGTACCAGCATCTTGTTCAACAACTGCAAGAGACATAGAGGAATCCATTAGAGAGTAAGTCCCGGTTAAAATCACATGTTTTATCAAATGAAAATAAATTAGATAAATAAAGAATTTGGGAAAGTATTTATGTTATGAATGTCACTTCAAAGAAATTAAAAATCTATATTGACCTTTGCATTTCTTAGTGTCCTATGTCCCTCTGGGTGCCTTGAGAACAGACAATCTATTTGTGGAACTGATGTCTACACAGATGTAAGAGAAATCTGGACTTTGCTTTTAGTTTTTATAGAGTAAAAAATTTTGGCCGCTGCAAACAAAATGCAGAGTCAAATGTAACTGATATTGTGTCTATTGGTGACTTTAGGATTCTTCCATTTGACAAGCAGCTATCCATGCTGGACTACTAACCAATCATGGGGGCGAGTGACAATGAAGAAGATTCAAGGACAGACCAGTTATACCGGATCCACAAGAAATGGAATCACAACCAATAACTATGGAGATTGGTCTGGATCATATATATTTCTCATAGCATCAAATTCAATGACTCATAAACCCACTGGAACAGCTACCCAAGTACCACCAGGTATTTCTCTACCAAGCGATAGTGAGACACATACCATGGGCTCTACAACACACTGCACACAGTATGTAACACTGATGTAATTTTGAGAAATGAAAGCATTGCTGTATTGTACCAGGGTGTTAATTAGTCATTCTTGTGGCCAATTGCAGTTACTACACTAATTACTTTATGTTATGCTTCAACCTCTTTTTTTACATACATTATCACTGCATTGGTTCTCTAGAAAGTAGCTGAACATATATTGAAAATATACCTAGTTGTCTGATTATCTGCAAACAGTTGTACTGGTTGAGGTTTATAAAGTGAATATTTAGCATGTGTTCTGTGGTAAGAATCATATACAGTAAAAAACAAATATTTAATTTACATAGTATGGAAAATGCACATTCAGTTTTTATACTTTTGCAATATATGGAGGCACATGGTAATATTTAATATAGACTCCTGTGTCACATTATCTATATTTTACAAAATGTCCACAATCACTAAGCCAGATAAAATTATCTTGTGCAGCAACTGAAGCAGTTCCCACTTCCCATGTCCACCCCTAACTGTTCCCACCATTCTCTACTTTGCTTATTTAAAAGTAAAACTTTAAGGTCTCAAAGGTTGAACAGTATCATAGGACACTCAACTGGGATAATATACAGGTCTCCAATACAAATAGTGTTGACATTCTCAAATCACCATGAATGACCATGACACTGTCCCAAAAAGCTGCCTGCAGGGTACATTGGTACTTGCAGATCAACATCATTTGGAGAGCCATAGCCTACCAACCATTGTCATATAATTCAGAGACTGACATTATTACTTTGAAAGATGTTCTTGCAATTACCAATATCAAGTTTTAGTTTGTTATATCTTAGATTACTGTTAGGTACTGGGTAAATAAAAAAGAATTCACCCTTCCCCTCTAACTGGCTAACATAAGCTCACAAAGAGAGTACAACGCATGTATCAAAAAATAAATTATATTTTATTTAGCTTTGATGAATAAGGGTAGCATTGAAACAATAGAGTCTGTATATGTGAACCAATCTCAGTTATAATCTAGCCTCAAATTAGAAAAGTAATTCACTTCCAAGATACATTTTCACACTTTAATTAGACTGAGGTGCAACATGATGAAGTCTTAACCATGCATTTTTTAAATACTTTCTCAATCATGAAAATAGATCATTATAATTCAATAACTTTAGACAGTTGATGGCAGCAGTACTCTAATTAAAAATATAAACAGGAGCTGGTATTAACACTACATAAAATGCTTACATTATAAAACTATGTTGTAAATAGTCAAGCAAAATAAATAACAATGTAATATATTTCCAAAGGTTTCCATATCTAACCTTTATTTTATCTACATCTGCAAAGTGATTTACAAATGAGAAAAAAATCACTTATTGTACAATTATGAAGGTGAATAATTTTAACAATAAAGGAACCAAATCTAAAGTTACAATATATTATTTAAAATGTACAGGGGCTCATTTAAGAAGATACACATTTACATACTGCATCAGTTCACCAAAATGTGTATAGAGTAAAGTTTATGTTAGACTCCTACTAACTAGAAATGGGGCATAGGGAAGGGCTTGTAGCAAGGAAGCATAAGAAGGACATGATGAGATAGTGGCAACAAGATCAAAATAAGATCCATGTAAAAATGCTCCTATAGGTGGGATATCTTTTGTTGATAATGCAAAGATATTTAGTGATCATGATGACTGATAGCAGTACTATTTATCTGCTTCTAAAGTGCTTGTTATTTATTTATTTATTTATTAACAGTTTCTTATATAGTGCAGCATATTCCGTTGCGCTTTACAATTGGAACATTAATAGAACAAAACTGGGTAATAACAGACAGATATATAGGTAGGAAGGCCCTGCTTGCAAGCTTACAATCTATAAGGAAATAGGCACTGATACACAAGGATAAGTGCTATATATTGCAATTTGGTCCAGCCAGACTGCAGATTTTCTTGGTGGGCTGCATGATTCAGTCACACAGGAATGTTGGCCAAATGTCAGGAGGATGTGAAAGAAAGACAGTGTGTGAGGTTATGTGTGGACTGTGAAAGGGGATGTAATTATACATGGAAGCTATGAAGGTTATGTGGGTGGTTCTGGAATCTGATAAGCTTGCCTGAAGATGTGGGTTTTCAGGGAATGCTTGAAGGATTGGAGACTAGATGTAAGTCTTATTGTGCTTGGTAAGGCATTCCATAGAGTGGGTGCTGCCCAAAAAAAGTCCTGTAACCGTGAATGGGAGCAAGTAATGCGTGGGGATGAGAAACGCAGATCTTGTGCTGAGCGGAGAGGTCAGGTTGGGAAATATTTTGAGATGAGTGAAGAGATGTATGTTGGTGTGGTTTGGTTAATGGCTTTATGTGTAAGTAAAAGTATTTTGTATTGAATACGGTAGAAAACCGGCAACCAATGGAGGGACTGACAGAGATGGGCAGCAGACGATGAATGTTTGGCAAGGAAGATAAGCCTTGCAGCTGCATTAATAATGGATTGTAATGGTGATAACCTGTTTTTGGGAAGACCAGTAAGGAGACTATTGCAATAGTCAATGCGGGAAATAATGAGTGCATGGATCAAAGTTTTTGCAGTGTCTTGTGTGAGATATCGTCGAATTTTGGATATGTTTTTTAGATGTATGTAACATGATTTTGAGACAGATTGAATGTGGGGAACAAAAGACAGTTCAGAGTCATGTATGACACCTAGGCAGTGAGCTTGTGGAGCAGGATGGATTGTCGAGTTATCAACCGTGATCGAGAGATCAGGTTGGTAACTGTTCTTGGTCAGTGGAAATATAATTAATTTGTTTTAGAAATATTAAGTTTCAGGTGGCGAGATGACATCCAAGATAAAATGGCAGAAAGACATTCAGTGACACGGACCAATACAGATGGTGATAAATCTGGAGAGGATAGGTAGATTTGAGTATCATCTGCATACAAATGGTACTGAAATCCAAAAGAGTGGATTAGTTTGCCAAGAGAGGTGGTATAGATTGAGAATAACAAGAGACCCAAGACAGAGCCTTGCGGTACTCCAACTGATAGAGGCAGCGAAGAGGAGGCAGAGCCAGAAAAATTAACAGTAAAAGAGCGATCAGATAGGTAGGAAGAGAACCATGAAAGAGCTGTGTCCTTAAGACCTAGGGATTGTAGTGTTTGTATGAGGAGAGAGTGGTCAACAGTGTCAAAAGCAGCAGAGAGCTCTAGAAGAATTAGGAGTGAGTAATGGCCTTTAGCCTTGGCAGTGACCAGATCATTTACTACATTAGTCAGTGCTGTCTCTGTGGAGTGTTGGGAATGAAAGCCGGACTGAAGTGGGTCCAGTAAGTTGTGTGAGTTTAGAAAGTGTGTGAGGCGGGTGTAGACAAGTCTCTCATGCAGCATGGAGAGGCATGGGAGCTGGGAGATAGGACGGTAATTTGAGAGAGTGTTGGGGTCAGAATTTTGATTTTTCAGAATGGGAGTAATCACTGCATGCTTGAACAGTGATGTAAAAATGCCAGTAGCGAGAGACAGATTGCAGATTTTAGTTAGGGTTGGAATGAGAGTTTTACTGAGTTGTGAGGGTATAAGATCTAGAGGAGAGGTAATAGAGTAGGAGGATGAGAAGAGTGTAGATACTTCATCTTTGTTTGTGAGGTCGAATGAAGAGAATGAGCCAGAGGGTTCAGGTAGGGAATTGAGCAGGTCACTAGCTGAGGAAGAGCATACCATTTCATTTCGGATCTTACCAATCTTGTCATTAAAATAGGAAGCAAGATAATGCGCACTGATAGTAGCAGGTGGGTTGGGTGAGGGATTGGTAAGAAGCAGTTTAAATGTATTAAAAAGTCTCTTGGGGTTAGAGGCCTGAGCAGAGGTAAGAAATTGGTAATATGTTTGTTTGGCAGCGTCCAGAGCAGCACGATAAAAGTTGTAGATAGTCTTATATGTGAGGAAGTCACTTGGAGTATGAGGCTTTCGCCACTGACGTTCTACTTTACATGAGAGTTTTTCTAGATGGCTTGTTAAGTTAGAATGCAACGGTTGATGTCTAAGTCTACGTGGTTTGTGATGAGTAGCTGGAGCAACTTCATTGAGGGCTTTTTCTAGAATCTGGTTTAGGTGTGATGCAGCAGTCTCAGGAGAAGTGAATACAGAAATTGGTTAGAGTTGCTGTTGTAGAGAGGTAGATAGTTGTTGAAAGTTAATAGCATTAATATTTCTACGGGTTTTAGGAGGCTTGGGTGATTTCAATGACATATAGTTTGATGTAATGGAGGAGAGTGTGCAGGTGATAAGGTTGTGATCCGAGAGAGGGAAAGGAGAATTAGTGAAATCAGAAACTGAGCATAGTCTGGTAAATACAAGATCAAGGCAGTGGCCCTCCTGATGAGTAGAGGAGTCAGTTCATTGGGAGAGGCCAAGGGAGGAAGTTATAGAGAGTAGTCTGGAGGCATGAGGCGATTGTTGACAGTCAATGGGGATATTGAAGTCACCAATAATGATGGTGGAGATGTCTGGGGATAGGAAGTGAGGGTGCCAGGCAGAAAAATGTTCCGGAAATTGTTGGGGTGCCCAGGTGGGCGATAGATAGCAGCAACTCATAGAGAGAAAGGGGTGAAAGTCCTGATAGAATGTACTTCAAAAGATGTAAATGTGAGTGATGGTACCTGTGGGAGAACTGTGTATGTGAAAGATTGGGAGAGTAATATTGCTACCTTGTTATATTTTGATTATTGTAGCTGACAGCTAATAAATTAGCTCTGTGGCTGTATGAAATAAATTTGCTCCTTCAATTAAATTTTCAATTCGACTACTGTAGGTAGACATTTACAAGTTGGAGTTTTTTAGGGGAAAACAACAGATGTTTATATTTAATTGTATTTAGTGTTTGTTACATAGAAAATGTGATTTTCAGATTAATTAATAACACTGTTAAGACATTTTATTCTATAGCATACAGTACATGACACTTCATCATTTTACTATATGGTGTACAATTGAGTAATGTGACTAGCACTCATAGATAGCTGTTGGACGTGTTTCTGACCACCATTTTAAATTGGTGCTAAATTGAGGACCAACCAGTAGCCACAAACTACATGATATCACAGAGATTGCTGCATCTATTTGGTCTTCCTGCTCAAAAATCATTCTTAGCCTCTGTTATTGGCTGTGAGACAAACAGTGGAGCTCTAAGAAGAGCAATGGCTTGGAGCAGCCTGAACAATTCCTGTGAATGACCCATGACTATAGTGAATGTTTCACCATTTCGAGAAATGAGGCTGAATATCTACCTTTTTAACAGCTGCTGACAACTCTATAAGTGGACTGATATTATGTTTTCCTCTTATAGTACAAGCATCTTATACAACAACTGCAAGAGACATGGAAGAATCTGTTGCAGAGTAAGTCCTTGCTACAATCATGTTTTATCAAGTTGAAATAAATTAGATAAACAATTTGTAAAGTATTTATGTTATGAATGTTACCTTCTGGAGATTCATAAACTACATTGATATTTGCATTCCTTAGTGTCCAATGTCCCTCTGGGTGCCTTGAGAATGGAAAATCTATTTGGGGAACTGATGTCTACACCGAGGTAAGTGAAATCTGTACTTTATTTTTTATAGAGCAACTTTTTTTAGCAGTTGCAAACAAAATGCAGAATGAAATGTAAATGATATTGAGTATATTTGTGTCTTTAGGATTCATCCATTTGTCAAGCAGCGATCCATGCTGGACTAATGGCCAATGATGCAGCACAAGTGACAGTGAGGAAGATTCAGGGCCAGACCAGTTATAGCGGATCCACAAGAAATGGAATCACAGCCAATAACTATGGAACTTTGTCTGGGTCATTTATATTTATCATAGCATCAAATTCAGCAGGTATTCCTCTACCAAATGACAGTGAGACACAAAGTATGGGCTCTGCAACATACAGCACACAGTAAATTGCACTGATGTACAGTAATTATGAGAAATTATTCTATAAAACATCAATCCAAGCAGCTTTAGTTGCCATAGCTATAAACATTTCTTCATTATTATTGGCAAATCTTTTTTGATGATTATAATTAGGAGCAACATATTGCATTAGTTGAAATTTTTGATGAGGATTCCTTTAGCAGTACAGTTCTGTATTTTATATCTATTTGGCTGTTGTAAATGTAGATGAATACACAGCAGCTTTGATTTAAACCATTTGAGTTATACACCATTTCAATGCCAGATGGTCAATTTATCCATTAGGAGTTTAATGTAAGAGATGGGCTCCTCCACTTCCCCCCTTGAGCCCCATCCCAACTTTTGTCTAGCACTACTCCCCATACCCTGTGCTTGTGCAGTAGGATGCAGCCTCTGGCTTGTTCCTCAGCTCTGCTCTCCATTCCCCTTCCATGTGGGTCTTCTGGGGAATGCACATGAGTGAGTCCACAGGAAGGTTATTATCACAGACACCCGGTCTACCTCCTGTATTTTCTTTTGTTTGTATAGTCAAGCTCCCTACCCTCCAGTCCTTTACCTTTTTTTACAGTACCTTGTGCCTCCTTTCCATCATGCCACATCAGCGTGGCTTCTACCCCTATTTTGACTCACATGCTTGGCTTCTGATGCCCTCACCATTCTAGTAGCCTATGCCCTCCAGTTTTACCAACTATGGGCCATATTCAATTCCAGGCAAAAAGTTCAGTACTTTTCGCATGCAGTACTTTTTGACCACTTTGCTGGTTGTCACCGTGGAAAAGTATCGCGCGTGTGCCTGCTTTCCGCCATATTCAATTAGAAATCGGCAAAAACGGGAGCCGGCAAAACTGTAGTATGCAAAAAGTACTGTCAGATTTGAGGAAATTAGCCTGACACCCTCCAAAAGATGATCTGACATTTCGGATCACTGTTGATACCCCAAAATAGCCCTGCTGAAGGTATTTGGGCTACTTATATGCTCTCAATAGCTTCTATTTTGCGTCTTTTCAGAAGTGGTGAAGAATACTATTTACAAGGTTTTTTTGTTCAAAATAAGTTGTCCCAGCAAAATTGGGGTACATGAAAATGGGTGCTAGCATATTTTTAAGTTGCTAAAGTGAACTTTTAAAATTCATAAAAAATCCACCTGCTGCAAGCACCTGCAAACTTAAAAACACCAGGGGCATACTTAGGGACCCCCCTGGAGTCTATTTCGCTAGTTTTTAAGTTTGTCCTCCAACTTTGAACTTTTTTGCCCCCAAATCGACAGTACTTCTTGGTGGTAATCTACGTACTTTTTTAAACTTTTATGATGCAAATTACCTTTGGGGGACTGTCCCAAGTGTGTAGGTGGTTCCCACAGCTTTGCACCCCTAGACCCCAATTCTGCACTTTTTTCGACACCTATTTATAGGAAAATCTTTTTTGCAGGTCCCATTGCATTAAGTTTCCGCACGGGCGAAAAGAATTTGGAATTGAATACGGAGGAAACCTTTCGCATGGCGAAATTACGTCACTTGCGATACTTTTCCACATGAACTGACTTATAGCGGCTAATTAAATACGGCTCTATATCTCTAGCCGGGCATTGTCCAGGGCTGCTTCTGCTGCATATCAACACCATCATAGGGCATCATTTTTCTCTTATTTCCTCTCACTGCATATTTTTCTGTGCCACCTTCATAGTTTCCATATCTAATTACATTCCCTTTCACATCCTTCTTACCTTTGGCCAACATTCCTGTGTGACCAGATTATACAGCCCACCAAGAAACTCTGCATTTTGGCTCGACCAAAATGCAATATATAGCACCTATCCTTGTGTATCAATGCCTATCTCCCTATAGATTGTAAGCTTGCAAGCAGGGCCTTCATACCTCTTTGAGGTAGGTCTACTGATAAGTGTCATCTTAAATAAAAATAAATGTATTGGAGTTTTTTTATATGGACTGGGGTGTTTGGTCTACATAGATTATAAATGTAGTGAAAAAAAATGTATAGAACTGAAACATAAATGTACCTCTGTAGCTGCTGCTGACAACTGTATATCAGGTTTCATATAATGTTTCCTATTTTCTTGCAGTCCTGGCAGATTAGGACACCTCCATTTGTTGAGCATCTATCCAGTGTATGCATGAATACTGACCTGTGATAGAGGGATAGTGACAGTGGAGAAGACACCAGTTCAAGACAGTTACAAAGGATCCACAAGAAATGTAATCACAATTAGTAAATATTGACCTTGGTCTGGATAGTTTTTTTATTCTAGAAACTTGAAGATTCATTATTTTCTTTTGAAAAGCAAAGCAAACTATAGATTGTAAGCTTGTGGGCAGATTCTTATTTGCTGTATTTGAGAAGGCTAATGAGCATGAGAACATCCCAGCAGCCCAGAAGTTGTATTTTGTTGTTCTATGTCTGACTGATGAGCACAATAAAGCATAATCTGTTCTAAGCAAGATAACAGAACATCTGAGCTCTTTTTATAAGTGTTTCTATTTCTACTGGGGTTTGGAGACCCACTGATTCTTTTTTAGGCCCATATAGCTATCAAGTCCTAAGCACAATTTTCATATAAATAAATATAGTCTGTTGGCACTTTCTTATGGTTTTAAATGTATCCATATATCAAAGAATTGTGACAGGGGAAGGTATATGCCCCTTTTTAGTAGCGCAAACTGTGGTGCTTTCCTAAATAAGAGAAAAACATCAAGTGTTCACTATTACATTGGAGGGAAAGTCCTATTAGATTTAGTTTTATGACCTATAATTATGATTACATTTTATTTATTGGGCACCACAAGTGTTCTACAGTGCCATACAGAGAGCAAAACTATAAGACAATACAGGGTAAAACAGTACAGTTCAAATAGCATACAAATCTCGATACAGTCACTGATGGAATGTGTGCAAATGCAAAGTACAGCATCAGCTGAAACCTGTAGCTGTCAGTGTGGGCACAAATGATAGGTCTAGTTCCCATTAAATAATAAAAACAGATGACAGGAGTCCAGGGGTATAGGATGTGTAGCAGGTGTGCAAGAGAAGTAGGTGATGAGAAGAGGAGGGAGGAAAGCCCTGCTCAAGGAGCTTACAGTCTAAAGGGATGGGAGAGACAAACAGAAGACATAAGGAGTGAGCCAGTGTAAGGGGAGTTAAGTTGTAGGCTGCATGGTGACATGGTTAAGGGGAAAACAGATATTCTTTTATTAGCAGGTGGGCTTTCAGTGTCCGCTTGGAGCAATGCAGGCTGGGGGGTAGTCTGATAGAATAAGAAAGATTGTTCCTAAGGTGAAGGGCTGCTCAGGAGAAATCTTGAATTCTGGAGTGAGATGTGGTTACCAGAGGGGAGGAAAGGCGGCAGTCTCCAGTATGACGAACTTGATCAAAATATTAAACTCATGCACTTGTGACAAAATACATTTGCTCTTTTTTATAGTTCTTACTCTTCCAATTATAATTATTGTAATATAATGTAATAGACCAAGGCTCAAGGTGCAGCATGTTTTCTAACTCAAAGGCACTGGTTTCTAGCTTGCTTGTGTTCCTAGGTAGGCACACCACCCCCCTGGGAAAAGATGGTGCCGGCCCAGTTTGTGTCTGTGTCCAAATATTTAACTGTTTATATCTGGTTCTTCTTCAAGAAAACGGTAGTACCATTTGGCAAAAAACATGTGACATATGGAGAAAAATGTGCATTCTGTAAATGGCACAGAGATAATTTGGCCAGGCTTTGTGAAGACAATAAATCCTTGTACTCAGTGATATTAATCTCATCTGAAAACTATAAATAGATCCTATACCATATAGAAAATACTTCATCCAGGATGAATCAGGTAAGGATTAAGTCAGAGATGTAGTAGAGCCCAGGCTTCCCTCTTTCATAAATTTTATTATATTTTTGGGGGAATGTAAGAAAATCGGCATATTTGGAACAAAATTTTAGTATTTATTATGGATATTTTTAATAACTTGAAAGCCCACATGAAAGTAAAGTTGAAATAGTTAATTTTCTATTATTCAGCAATATTGTTATACTAATGATATATTGTAATGTATCCACACACAGAATGGATAATGTGATGTTAGTTCGAGACAAACGTCAAAAGATGAGGGTTAAATAGAAACATTGGCAGTATCTTTCATTGGCAAAATGGGCTGGATAATTAACCCATATCATCAGGAGTTCTACTAGTAAAATGATAACATCCTAAAAAGAGCTGTGATTTGTGGAGGCCCCTATTAAAAAAGTAAATAATGCTACACAGTAACGCCAATATTCACATTATGTCAGTGTGTCCCCAGTATAAACATTATGCCAAATAGTGTGCCCAGTATGTCAAACAGTGCCCCCAGTATACCAGAGTGTCCACATTATACCACACAATTCTCCTAAGCAAATAATATCATGCCACACAATGCCACCTGAATGCCACACAATTTTGACAATATTAATATTAGGCCACACAGAGCCAGCTATTATTCCACTCAGAGCCTTTAGTATCAATATTTTTGCCACAGTTTTCCCCAATATGCCACACAATTCCCCCAGTAATAATATTATGCCTCAACTTGCCCCCTACAGCACTATGCAAACGATGCCCCCAATATTAACATATATTCCATTATTTTCTTTCCCCCCTCACCCCCACCCCTGATATAATACATTTAATGATTTATCTCTCCTTATCTTTATAGTTGTACTCACTGATCTCTGCTCTCTGGGTGGGCTGGTTTTGGCACAGTCCTCCTTGCATTCCTACTTGTCAAGAAGCAATGCTCCAGCGTACTGCTGACCTGCTCCTTGTCATCTTCTTGGGGGATGAGACATCATGATATGTAATCTCCCAGTGTCAGTATCATGGTGCCATCACTACCAGAAGGTGGAAATAGCAGTCAGAGACAGACAGGTGCTGGGCCAGCTACTGGCATGCCCCATGACATGACCATCCAGGAAGAGGTACCACAGGGCACCTGCTCTCAGCAGACCAACCCTATGTGTGATGCTCTTTGTGTGTGAGGTGCTAGAGGCAACTGACCCTGTTTTTCTCCCATTAATCCAATGCTGATCTGGAATTTACAGTCTCCTTGAGTTAGCTTCAGAATAGACTGCACTTTTAAAAAAACATATGTGGTAGACAGTACATAGTCACCTTAAAATATCAGGGATATAGAAAGCAGTTGTAGAGAGTGTCCATGACCTCCTGAGAAGGGAGCATGGCTATAGCCCTTTATAAAAAAATGCAAAAAATAATATTTGTGGTGATGCAAAGCTGTACAGGGGGTGCCAGCGGCTGCACAGGGGGTATAGCAGTTGCTGCACCCACAGGATTGCAAGGAGATGTGTACTTGAAGACAGAACGTGTCTGCACTCAGAAGGAACTCTCTCCCCATAGGTACCAACTTCTGTGAGTGGGGCTATGTTATCTGCAGAAGGCACCCTACCTACTGCAGGTCACATAGTCATACCCACAGCAGCTGGCACCTATGGGGAGAGACTTCCTCCTGAGTGCACATGACCCAAGCCCTCATGCCCCCTCCTCCCTGCTGCTGTACAGGGTGCTCCAGCATCTGAGTAGAGTGACAATATCCCCTTAAGTTGCTGAACCAGGCTCAGGCTAGGCCCCTGCTGGGTCCCTCTAAAAATCTCAGGCCTAGGTTTTTAATACCCCCCCTCTTGGTGCCTCTGTCAGGGAGATATTAGATCATCCTGAATACACATCTCCTGGAGAACACAAAAGAACACTTACTATGGAATAAAAAAAATACATTTCCATTATATGCAATATGTAGTAAGCCAAATATACAGTAGTCTTCTTAAATGAGATATTGAATAGGGGAGGCACAGAAAACAGATACTATGGAGCAGGTAAGTAGGTAACTGACATTTGCAAAAATGTATAATTAACAACATTGAAGTGAGCAATTTTGGTTTATCGTATGTTGATACTAGATTTTATACCTTATAGCTATATACTATAACAATATAATTGCCTACTATAGTATAACAGATAGCGAAACAGACTTCTCTGGAATTCCCAGCTGCCACCAGACTAAAGTGTCTTATTTATTGCTAACATAGATGATACATCCAGAAACAGTGCTGGAGCTAGACACCCCTGTGGGTTCTCAATTCATTGGAACTTATCACAAGAGCAGCAATTATTCCCACTGGATGGCTGATACTACTCTGGTGTGTTCATTTATTTCTACTGCTCCTAGCTATTCATATAGAATCACTTCTGATTTTACAATGCAATCATGGACATTGTACAAACACTGGAGTTTCATGCAGAAGGTCGACAATGAAAAGGTAGACAATGATTTAGTTGACACCAAAAGGTCGACATGAAAGAAGGTCAACATTTCAAAAGGTTGACAGTACAGAAGTTCGTCAGGTACAAAATGTAATTAATGATGTATACAACTCCTTAGCACTGAAAAACGAGCACTAGTGTGTTAGTTAATAAAGGAAAAAGGAAGCATGAGCAGTATGAAACAGAATGTTTATAGTCATTTTAGACTTTGGAGAAAGGTCCAGTGGCTGCTTGGCGAGAGGCCACTTTTACCCTGATTGGGCTGCAGTTCCTGCTATAGCCTATCTATCCCTTTCTGAAGGCAGATAGTCATGCAGGATTCTTCTTCTCCTCTCAGTTGCCAGCAGCTTGCAGCAGGACTCGGCTGAAGATAGCCACGGCACCTTCTGATGACAACAGACATTGGTAGTTCTTTGTGTCTCTGGTGCCTATCACAATAGCTAGTTCCTGCTCGCATGCGCCTACTTCAACCAATGCATTTCGCATCACTAAGGATGCTTTGTCAAGAATAGTTGGTGGGATTTAGTATGCTCCTTAAATAGGAGAGTTTTATTGGAAAAAAACTGATAAGTCCAATAAAAAGCAGAAACCTCATGTTCCTCTAAGCCCAATAATAAAAACATTTTGAAATTTTGTAAAACTGTTTGGCTTTCTTCAAATTGAAAGTGATATGTATGAATGCATTAGATATAAATCTAGTACTGATGTTTACATTTATATAAATGCTTTTAGCTCGAGCTAACCATAAACCCACATGGTTCTAGAGTTTTCAGTTACTAAATCCATCTTGTCTTGTATTTCATTAAAGTGTTCACCAGAGGGTAAATTTACTAAAGTTCAATTTGGGATTATTTTTTATGAATCTCTTAAATCATCTGAAATCGAATTGAAATCGAACTGCAAAATCCTCTAGCAAATCTCAAATTACTAAGATTCTATTTTGCATTCGATTTTCAAATCAAATTTGATTATGTATCATTTTTAAGAAGGGATTTGATGTTCAATTTTGCATTTTGTTCATGTACAAATCAAAAAACAAATCCCACTCCAATTCAAACTTCAAATCCCCAAATGAATAGACCTGCTTCATGCTTTCCTTTTTAGTATGAGCAGGTCTGATTGACACAGATGCATACATACATCAGTGAGATGCATGCATGTATCTTAGTGTAAAAAGCTTGTTAAGTGTTATTTTCCAAAAAAAATTGACGTGGGGTTCCCCCCTAAAAGCAAAACCAGCCCTGGACTTTTCATTTTCAGGCCTGGTTGTGTAAATGCAGGAAAAAAATGCATAGGGTTCCCCTGTAATTTAAATAACCAGCACCTGGCTATTTCTTGCAGGGGCTAATGCCAAATCCAGGGAAACCCACCAGGTTCCTCGACCAAAGCATTACCCCTGACTGCTAGTCAGCCCAGGCTAGGTATCCCTGAGGAGTTGGGAACCCCTCCAATAAAGGGGTCCCCCACTTCAGGGCACTCCAGGCCTAGGCTGATAGCCCAGTGCAGTTTCCAGCACCCCTGGGTGGTGGATTCAGGGTTGATATTGTCAAATGTGTGTAGAAATATAAGTGTAAACATTGTCTTTACCAGTAGAACTGCAGGGCACTGCAAGCCTCCTTGCATGCTGGTACTTGGAGAACCACAAGTACCAGCATGTGGGGCATTAAGGGCCCGCTGGTACCTGTAGTTTACCTATAAAGAAATGTTAAAATAAAGACAAAACACACACACACCATGACAGTATAAGTTTCTTACATACATACACACTCACACATACTCACCTACAATACTACAATACCTGGACTGGTCCTCTTCTCCATGTATGAATCCTTGGTCTTCTGAAAATAAAAAAAATTAAAAGTCCCAAATTACAAACTCACTACCGTCCTCAAAGGATGGTACCTCCAGAATGACGGGCTCAGCTGTGGCATTTCCCCTAGAAGTGCCGGGACTGAGCATTAATTGGCTGAGAGAGGTCAGCCTCCACCTCTCTCAGCCAATGAACGGCTTCCACCATTGACTTCAATAGTGAGAGCCACAGGCTAAGCTTTAGTAACTGTGCAGTTCTCACTATTGAAGTCAATGAAATGATCAAATGAATGAAACTAGTTTAAATTACTTGTATGTCCTGGTGACGATACAAAATAATCTATATACAGGGGTGTACACCAAGCCCATGGACAAAAATAATTTATTGAGGGCCAATAGTCATCACCCCTTGGCTCTCAAAAAATGCTTACCCAGGTCACAAATGATCAGAGTAGGAAAGAGGATACAAACCCAAACTTCTTGCTAAATATGAAAATTAAGTTTTGAAAATCCCCAAGAGTAGTTTATTAACACCTACTAATAAGAAACAAGATTCATTGATTCTGTTTGCTAATGAATATAACATGTCCAGCCCTGTGACTCCCAGAGCAATGAGAGCTTTGTGGCTGATCATCACAACAGATAATAGTCTGATGTGTTTTAAAAATAAAAGACCCTTATCCTGCCATACAAGAGGAAAAACCACGAAGGACATCGTGGTCCACATAGACATCATGACTTTGAACAGAACGATCCTTCTCAGGATCATTCAAGATTCTTGAGTAAGGCTCCGGGATGCTATAAGTGTTTGAAATGTACCACTTGCAACAACATGACAACAGGACAGACTTTCCAACATCCAATTTCTGGTAAACTCTATAAGATTAAGCATATATTGACATGCACATCCTCCTATATAGTGTATTTGATCACATGCCTCTGTGGCTTGGCATATGTGGGCAAATCTATATGAACGGCGAGAGAGAGAATGGCCCTTCATTAATTGGTTATAAAATTTGCATTGAAAGATAGACCATTGGTTCAGCCAGTGGCAAGACATTTTACCGGGAAGGGACACAAACTAAGCAAATTTAGACATCAGTTAATTGATCATGTCCCTAAGAGACTAAGAGGGGAAGATCATGCTGGTAAATTACTGCAGATGGAGGCACGGTGGATTTTCATTTTGAACACTATGAGTCCACAAGGACTTAATGAAAAGATACAGTGGAGTGTTTTCAAATGAGCAGTCAGTAACATGGGATTCTGCTTATTTATGATTTTAAAATTTGGTTGTGTACACAATATGATTTATCATACACTATTAACTGTCCACTCATATATTACTCACATGGTAGCTTTAACATACATGTTTTAACATTTATCCACACACATTATTTAAGTTAAAGGTTCAGTTCAATGAGATCACGGTCATGTGTTTTAATAATATGGGTTGTTTTTTACACTTTTGAAACACAATATTTTTCACTAACATGATTTTGATTTACATCCAACAGAGACTTCACATAACATATTCACACTTACAGATTCTTTTTGTCATGGTTCACACTAGGGAATACATACACACAATGTGGCACACCACACAATGTGATTAATTTTACTGCTTTTAGATTACATTTTACAGCAGGTCCATTCTTTGTGCAGTCATATATAGTATGTACATTTTTTACAGAACATTAGGATTCTAGTGACATTGATATTCCACATTGTTTTCATGCATATATTTTTATTGCCTAGTTATTATAATGTCAGATCATGCTCTGCTGCTTCCTCTTGTCCCCACTTCTATAATTTCTAAATTATGCTTGATCCCCCATTTGGGTTTCTCTATTTGGCTGTTAGTTCTTATATCTTATAGTCACTTGGAGTATATTGGTAACTATGTTCCATATTCAACAAGCGGTATTCTATTCATTTAATGGTGGAGGGTTATTTACTTCTAACAATATATTTTCCATCAAGGCATCTGTATAGAGTCTGGATTGCTATGACAACTGAGTACAGATGGCACATTGACATCACTCACGGGGGATGCGACAGAAGTTGGAAATCCCCTTTCCTTTGGTATACTGCATAGGTCACAATTGGCGGGCTTCTATTTTCTATATATGGTGAGTGATTTTGTTTTATTTTACACATGCCTTGAAAAAGGGATGTGCATGTCCAGAAATGTTGGTGACACACATGTATTTCATTTAATACAACATTTTGATTATCTGGATGAGTCTCCGAGTGCCGCCGCTTGTTTGTGCTGTTTGGTTATATACATTACATATATATATATATATATATATATATATATATATATATAGTCCAAAAAATATCCAATAAGGAAGGATGCACTCTCCTTTTAAAAGTGTAGAAACAATTTATTCTTGTTATGGAACAGCATATTGGTCGCAAAGAATTTACAATGCGGTCGGTCGACGTTTCGGTTCCCAAATGAACCTTTCTCAAGACCTTTTCAAATAGTTGACATCATAGACATCATTTCAGATAGTGGTCATCAGATATGCAATAACAAAATTCTGTGAAAATGACAAGAAACACAAAAACTTGTCTAGCAGGCTCCAAAAATACTTGAAATCACATATACACCCGTGTTGGAAGAAAGACACCTTTTCCTTGACAAGAAAAATTTCACCAATGGACAGTGCAGGTAATTAGTAAAGCCCCTGTACGCAAGGTAATGAATAAATACCTCATATAGTAAGTATATATTGCCCCAATTAGGATAGGGTTATTAATATGTCCACACTCCTGTGGATGGACGATAAGTGAAAAAATAAATAATAGTGGACTGTTTAACAAGTGACACGGTATACTGTTAAATGTATAGGTAATCATATCTACCTAAAAGCCCATCATGTCAGCATATAGAGCACACTGGTGGTGCTCTATATATAGTCATCAATGTCTGCAAAAATAACAAAAAATAAATAATCAAAGCATTCTAATAGATACTTGCACGCAGTGACAGTGATGCTGACATACTCAAGCTTACCTTGCTGATAGCAATAAGCGTTAGGGTAAAGGATGGCTGGCCAGATTAGGAGTGAAGAGGGCACGTGTGCCACCAGCGTCAGCAGCATATCAGTTGCATGGCACCACGCGGCACTAACTGGAAGTCGGTGTAACCAAGTTTACACTTCCGTGTGCCGGCTTGACACGCAAGCAAACGGTGGCCGGAAATGGTCAAAATAGGGTGGTATGTGGAGAGATCTAGTAGCGTATTATACTGATGTTTAAATACCAAAGGAGACATAATATGCACTCTATAGTATATGTGGTAACTATTTATCAAGGAGCCTACTATAACTAACAAATCTAATTACAAGCATAAATAAACTAACAATGTTAGTACAGTCTGACTTATGAAAACAAAATCAATACATAATATATTAAACATATATGGAAAATATAAACATAAGAATTAGAGTAAGTGTCAGAAGTGGAGGGAGATATTATATAAACATATAGATATTCAAAGGATGTAGCTAACAAAGCTATAGTACACCTGCCTAAAGTTAGAAACAAATTTTTTTAGAGAAAAATACCTAGAGGATTATGCTCATTTAAACCTCTAGGGGTCACTGTATCCAGTGTATGGATCCAAAAGCTCTCTCGTTTTTTTAACGACAAAACCCTATCTGTCCCTGGTTTACGGGGAATCCAATCTATAAGCTTACATCTAAGTGTCGCCAACTGATGGGATTTTTCAAGAAAATGTCTAGCTACCAGTTTGTTGCTTTTGCCCATGGTATAAGCTGCCCTGATAGAGACTCTATGGTTAGCCATTCTATCACGAAACCTGCGTGTCATCAGGCCTACATAATATAAGCCACATGGACAAATTAAAATGTATATCAAATGGTCAAGGGCGCAATGTAATCTATACTTGATTTGGATTAGCCATCCCGAATGTGGGTGCAGGAAAGTTGGGCCAACCATCATAGAGATGCAAGTCACACAGCCACCACATGAGGCACTACCTGGTCTTTTTACCATGATTTCAGAGACATCAGTAGGTTTACCAGGGTAGAGACATGGTCTCATCAATATTTGTCTGAAATTTGGTCCCCTCTTATATGCCATCATTGGTGGTGCCATATTATGGAACGGTAGTGTCTTGTCACTAGTGATGATAGGCCAAAATCTCTTGAGAGATTTTTGTGTCGATTGAGCTTGGGCATCAAAAGTAGTGGTAAAAATAAGACGTGGCTTATTTCTACTCATAGTAGCCCCTCCAGTGTGGGCCTGAGCAGTATCCCTTGCCTTCGGTAGACACTTGGATAAGGTGGCTTGTTTATAACCGCATGCTAGGAATCTCCCGGTCATCTCGGCCAATTATAATTCCATTTTGTCAGATTCAGAGTTGATACGTATCTCTCGTAGGTATTGTGACAATGGTAAGCTGTCCTTCAATGCTGTAGGGTGATGTCTAGTAGGTAGTAAGGCTAAATTCCTATCTGTGTCTTTTCTGTATAGAGAGGTAGTTAATTTACCATCTACGACGCCAATAGTGACATCAAGAAAATGAATTTCACTCATACTTGATTCGTATGTAAAGCGGATCGGTGAATCCAGCATGTTGATATTGGAGACCATTTGTTCAAAAGAATCAACTGTATCTTGCCAAAGAAGGAATATATCATCAATGAAATGGCGGTAGAAGTTAATCTTATTGCCGTATTTAGAAATGATATGTTCTTGTTCATATTTAGCCATATATATAATAGCGTATGATGTAGCTAAATTGGAGCCCATCGCAGTCCCCGAAATTTGCATATAGTAACCATCCTAATATTGAAAGTGGTTATTACATAACACAAGTGTAGCCAATTCTATTAGAAAATCTGTGGGTCTATGTGTATTGGACCTGGTCATCAGAACTTCCCTTAATGACCCTATGCCCTCCTGGTGAGGGATCACAGTGTAGAGTGACTTAACGTCCATTGTAGCCAATATTATATTTTCCAATCCATCAATCTCTCTAATACACTGTAACAGATGCCCAGTATCCCTGAGATAGGTGGCATGGTTACACACTAATGGCTGTAATTCACTATCAACAAAAATGGCTAGTGGTTGAAGTACAGACCCCTGTGCATAAATGATTGGTCTCCCAGGTGGTTTCACAAGTGTTTTATGAATTTTCGGTAGTGTGTAAATTATAGGACATTGAGGTTTATCCACCGTAAGATATTGGAATTCGTTGTCATCAATCCATCTATGTGCAAGAGCATAGCTGAGAACAATATCAACCTTAGCTTTAATGGCATCCACTGGTCTATGAGCCAAACTGGTATATACTTTATTGTCCTGCAATTGGGACATGATTTCGGCATCATAGTCGGTCCAATCCTGTAATACTACTGCACCACCCTTATTGGCAGGTCTAATAACTAAAAATGGATTTTCTTTTAAAGATTGTAATGCTCTTTTTTCTCCAGGAGATAAATTGTTAAATACTCGAGGGGCCTTGTTTGCCATCATATCATTATTTACTAACCTAAGATAGGTTTTTAGACTTGCATTGTTCAAAGGTGGGTCAAAAGTGGAGGGTCTTTTAAATCCAGCTATATTATCAGTAGAGCCCTTGTTGAAGAAAAATTCTTTCAATCGCATATTTCTACCAAATCTATATAGATCAATGGTGTTATTAAAGCTGCTATGTCTGTACATAGGTACAAAGGTTAAACCTCTGCTTAATACCCTCAATTGGTCCTCATTGAGCGTAAAGCTAGACAAATTAAATACAACATCAGCTTCAAGAGCCTCCTTCCTCTGTGCCGCCTCCTTGTAACCACCCCTCCTCGGATGTGGTCTCCGGTTATGTCGTCGTTGTTGTCTGAAGGGTGGCGTTCCTGTTGTGATCCTGTTTCTAAAAAATGGCTACTAGTTTTTAACATATCCTGATAGGCATCTGTATCTGAAGTTGATAATGAGGAACCAGACTCTGCTGGATATTGTGGCTGTTGTCTGTATCTGTATGTTTTAACTTGTGATTTGGACCTAGAATGTGGAATATCGCCCAACAACCAACGATAAACAGTATGACTTTGGTAGTCACTCTGTACAGTATTAAGTTTTATTCTCTTAAAGGAAGTAAGATCCCTTCTATAGTTATCAATCTGTGTTTGCAATCTCTCCAACCAATTAGTGGCCTTTTCCTCTTTTAAGGTGGGTAAGGTGACAATTTTAGCTTGTTCAATTTCAACCATCACCTTCTGAAGTTCATCTCCTACTTCTTCATTCACCAGAACCATTAAATCCAGTGAACATTTGTTCAAAATAGCACACCAGCGACTGCAGAATACAGGGTTATTTCTACCTAGTGTGGGGATATTGTGTATCCTAAAACCCCGTGGGATCTGTTTATGACGGTGATATTCAGACAAAAATTGTCTGTAATCTAAGTAACCTATAAAAAAGATCTGCAGATGTTTCAGCAGGTAATGTGCTAAAATCTAATTTGTCAAAGAGAACTTTGTTAATGTCATCATCAGTAAATGAGATTGCTCCACTTTCTGCCTGTGATAGAAGTGCTTCATCAAACAGACCATTATTGCCCTTGGCCATAATTTAAAGTCTAGTCAGCTAAGGACACAATATGTCAAAGTAAATCAAAATTACAAAACAAATAGTAGATTGTTAGTGTTACAAGTCAAATGTGAATCAATCATTTATACAGAATATCAATACAATAGATAAATAATCAGGATGGGTGACAGGGAAAGTATGGGTTAATCAAAAAATTAACCCCACTCATAGAATACCAGAAAGGGCCCTGCACTCGCATTCATAAATAGTAGCTCACCGGGGTGCTTCCAAGGACACAAGGTCCCTATATAGTCCAAAAAATATCCAATAAGGAAGGATGCACTCTCCTTTTAAAAGTGTAGAAACAATTTATTCTTGTTATGGAACAGCATATTGTTCGCAAAGAATTTACAATGCGGTCGGTCGACGTTTCGGTTCCCAAATGAACCTTACTCAAGACCTTTTCAAATAGTTGACATCATAGACATCATTTCAGATAGTGGTCATCAGATATGCAATAACAAAATTCTGTGAAAATGACAAGAAACACAAAAACTTGTCTAGCAGGCTCCAAAGATACTTGAAATCACATATACACCCGTGTTAGAAGAAAGACACCTTTACCTTGACAAGAAAAATTTCACCAATGGACAGTGCAGGTAATTAGTAAAGCCCCTGTTCGCAAGGTAATGAATAAATACCTCATATAGTAAGTATATATTGCCCCAATTAGCATAGGGTTCCAAATATGTCCACACTCCTGTGGATGGACATTAAGTGAAAAAATAAATAATAGTGGACTGTTTAACAAGTGACACGGTATACTGTTAAATGTATAGGTAATCATATCTACCTAAAAGCCCATCATGTCAGCATATAGAGCACACTGGTGGTGCTCTATATATAGTCATCAATGTCTGCAAAAATAACATAAAAAATAAATAATCAAAGCATTCTAATAGATACTGGCATGCAGTGACAGTGCTGCTGACATACTCAAGCTTACCTTGCTGATAACAATAAGCGTTAGGGTAAAGGATGGCTGGCCAGATTAGGAGTGAAGAGGGCGCGTGTGCCGCCGGTGTCAGCAGCATATCAGCTGCATGGCGCCACGTGACTATTAAGCTCACTGGCCGGAAGTCGGTGTAACCAAGTTTACACTTCCGCGTGTCAGCAAACGGTGGCCGCAAATGGTCAAAATAGGGTGGTATGTGGAGAGAGATAGTAGCGTATTATACTGATGTTTAAATACCAAAGCATATACTTCTAAACACATTTTGCAGCTGTGACATTACCAATCATGTAACAAATATAATTAGATATTTTCAGTCAATCCAAAGGAACCCCTCCATTGTATAATATGCTCTCTCCCATTGTCATTAATACATACCAACAGACTCATTGGAGCCAAACAATTGCACTTTCACTAGTAGTTAATAAATATTCAGTAGATAGTTATGCTGCTGAGAGCGTAGTTTTGAGAGCTGTACTACTTCCTTCGATGTATCTGGAATCAGCAGTAGCTAACGTTTCAAGACAAAGCAAGCAGACAAACAGACAACCATGGTTGGAGAACAAACCAGACACAGACAACGATGTAGTTACACATCATAGCACTGCGTAGACCGTTCTGGGGAATGGTCCGAGTGCTGGCTTTATTTATAGGGGTCTGAAAAGGTTAGTCACCATGAGTCAGCTTTATGCATTGGCACAAACAACTTGTTTGTGCCCCCATAATACTAGCTGGACATATAGATAAGATAAACATAAGACATTACGATGCACATTCTTGTTGTTATCGTCGCCTGCCATCTTGGTCACATCTTCTATCTTGTTATCTTCAGACTGTCCAAGGGTCTCCACCCCTGATAGTACTTTATCTCTTCTACTCCAGACTGTATGGTGATTAATATGTTTTTCTGAAACTTCAACCTTATGTAACTCTTAATATCACTCTTAAAGCAACATACACATAGATAGAGCATTTAATAATATAATTAAGCATTCTACGCTAACACTATTTTACAAAAAAAAGTTTCATGTACTGTTAGAATATATACAGAATGCTAACATCTTAGTGCATTCTAAATATATTTGAACATTTATATACTAAATTACTTAAATCATAAAAACTATAAATATAACTGAATAGACATTGATGGTGTGACATGTATCTTTATAATAGAAGCACAGACAACATGTTCTTTCAGTGTACAACTTCTGTCAGTCCCACCAACAAGAATGTAACAAAAAATGGAATAAAATTATAGTGTATTGATATAATGTGTAGATAGATAGATATACTGTAGATATATATTACTATATAATGTAAATAAAAATATATAAAAATTAGACTTTGAGAACCAGCAGTATTTAAGATTCTGGATTCCAGTAATGGAAAATAACATCATAGAGATCAAACAGGTGAAGGGGGAGCACAATACAGGATATGAAAATGGGGGCACAATACTGTTGGGGGACATAATATTGGACTTACAAATGAGGGGCCACAAAACAGAACATACAGATGGCATGTTTGGCCTTATACAGGGCACATGGGAAACACCTGGGCCTGGCAAGCCTATTTTTCCATTCTCGTTCCCCCTGTGGTGCCTATGAACAGGTAAAAATTGTCTATTGGTGCAGGTGTGTAACGTGCGCTTCCTTGACCCAGGATGGATTGCAGTTCTGCTAAGAAAATATGCTAATGCTTGCAACTGCTCAGCCAGCATAGAGACACCCACTATCGCTTTCTCAGATCCGTAATACCTCGTAGTCCTGTGTACACATCGGTAACATTGAGTAACATCGGACCCTCATGCACAATTACAGCAGCTCTGACCTGTCTCAGAAATTGCAAGTCTCATCGCACGCAGTGAGTACACAAGCTGCATATGCCATCAAAGTGGCTAATTTATGCATGCCCATGCTATAGCATTCAAATGGATGGGTAAGCCTGCGTTCCTCCGACCACTGTCTCATCACCACCCCCAAACGCTGGCATCCTGTCACTTACTCTGCGATGGCTTTTCTGTGTGCGTGATCACAGTGCGATTGCAATTCTGTCACTGAGCACACGCACTGCAGTGCATACACATGTGCAGCCGATCTGCCTACGTAGTTGCAATTGTGATCCATGCTGAATCAGGCCCAAAGGATGAGAATAAGCAAATTGGAGAACTGCTCCCTTTAGCACTTTTCTGAATGTATGTGGAGGGATTAAAGGTGCAAAATATTTAAAATAGAGAAAGACCAACATTGCTGTCAGACAAAAGTAACAAAATTGCTCTCACACAGCCAGCTGAGATTTCAGCATGTGATAACAATAAGAATCCAGAACTGTTCTGATGATCCACAGATGGTTCAGTCTTTGAGATGAAATACATTGTTCCTTTAATGGCAATAACGGTGACAGCTTTTCTAGTATACAGCACTACCAGCACTTTAGAAATACAAGACCGTGCTTTCTTTGTGGTACTCAGGGGTATGCAGTACCGGCATTTTTTGTGTCTAATTTTTATTTTTATAACTAGATTCTTACAGAAGATAAATTCAGGGAAATCATTCCAGGCATTAATAATATAAGCATCTGCATACTTATTCAGAGTGTGGAAAAAGATATAAATCATGGGTACCGACACATTTGATAGGAAAGAAACACTGTGACCTAATTAGGAGTCTGATAAAGTCATGGCTGTACTTTCATCTGTTACTGTAGTTGTGTCTGCTAATACCACTACAAAGCCTTTCCCTGGTGTACATCCGTGTGTCTGTGACTTTATTCTAATACCACTACAAAGCCTTTCCCTGGTGTACATCTGTGTTTCTGTAACTTTATTCTAATACCACTACAAAGCCTTTCCCTGGTGTACATCCGTGTGTCTGCAACTTTATGGTAATAACACTACAAAGTCTTTCCCTGGTGTACATCCGGGTGTCTGTGACTTTATGCTAATACCACTACAAAGCCTTTCCCTGGTGTACATCAGTGTGTCTATGACTTTATGCTAATAACACTACAAAGCCTTTCCCTGGTGTACATCCGTGTGTCTGCGACTTTATGCTAATACCACTACAAAGCCTTTCCCTGGTGTACATCCGTGTGTCTACTACTTTATGGTAGTACCACTACAAAGCCTTTCCCTCGTGTGCATACGTGTGTCTACTACTTTATGCTAATACCACTACAAAGCCTTTCCCTGGTGTGCATCCGTGTGTCTGCGACTTTATGCTAATACCACTACAAAGCCTTTCCCTGGTGTACATCCATGTGTCTACTACTTTATGCTAATACCACTACAAAGCCTTTCCCTGGTGTACATCCATGTGTCTACTACTTTATGCTAATACCACTACAAAGCCTTTCCCTGGTGTACATCCGTGTGTCTGCGATCGTAACATATGTCAGTGATAATGTGATCATATAATACAGTTACATATGCGACTATTCGCACCAAACATATAAAACAATAAAATGAGTGATACATAAACACCACATATAATAAACATTCTTGGAAGACAATAAAGGAAATCATTAAAGGAACAGAACAGATATTTTATATACTCACAATCTTGACATAATCGATCTCTAAAATGACCTCATCCAAATCATCAAAAAGTACAATTTACCAATCATCGGGTAATAGTTGTTTAATGGTTACACAGAAAATAGGAAAGAATCAAAGGTTAAACCATATGCAATGATAGCCATCAAGCACCGCAATGTCTCCCTCATTTCAGAGGCCATTATCCATGACAGCAATGGAGTACACATAGAACTATATGGAAACATGTTCAAAACTTATGCAACTTCAGTGTCACACTTGCATAGAATATACATTTCTCTAAGACAGAAAAACTGAAGGGGATTAAGCTCATTAAGACCCCTAGGTGAAACAGTGTCAAGACGGCTGATCCATCCACTTTCTCTTTGATGCAATTTCTTTATGCGGTCACCCTCACGTACCAGGGGAGGTACCCAGTCAATAATCCTGCATTTGAGTGATGATATCTGATGGTCTTTCTCAATGAAATGCTGAGCTACTAGTTTATCGGACACCTGTGATTGCAAGACTGCCTGGATTGATGCCCTATAGTTCACCTTTTTCTCTCTAAATGTGCGAGATGTTAATAAAACATAGTAGAGGCTGCATGGACACACCAGAATATAAACAACAAAGTCCATCAAACAATGTAAATGGTATCTTATTTTCACCTGTTTTCCAGTGTGTGGGTGTGGAAAAGAAAATCCTTGCAATAGACTCCTGCATGTTATGCAGTTACCACAGCTAACTCATTCTGGGTTTCTTTGCAACAACAAATCAACCCCCTTAGGAGGATTGGGGTTCAGCATCAGTCTTAATAACAACTGCTTCAAACTGGCATTCTTAGTGCCCCTTTCTTTCTTAGTGTAGCATCAGTGGTTAATAGGGGCCATCTACTGTTTAATGTCCTCCTTGTAAGATTTGCTCGGTCATTAAATTTAGAGGAGAAGACCATGCGTCTATTTGACCCACCCTTCAGACTCAGGAGTCTTGAAAATGCTAAAACGACATATATGTTGCCTGGCCCAAAGGGAGTACTGAAGGGTGGGTTGATTGATTGTTGAAAAAAACGGCATATGTTCTGGCTTACTGGTGTGGTACAGACTGCAGTGTGCATGTCCTGTGGTCTGTGTGCCAGGAATGGGATGCAGGGCCACATGCTGTACAGCCTTAACCTGGGAGCAGGTCAGAGTTCATCAAAAGAGGTATTTCTAACTCTTTTTCAAATTGGTATAAGAATTCTTTTTCATGTCTACTTGTTACCAGGATCGGTTATACATATTAGTCCGATTTGCTTACCCCTGATGAAGTCCTAACGGACGAAACACATAGGGTTTTATCTTTGGAATCCAATTGTCTCAAGGGAGAAGGGAGAAATCTGCTGTAAAAAGATCTTGCCTCATGTGGGTAACAGCTAGATTTGTATAATAAACCCATCCCCCATATTATGGCAAACGGATTATTGATGATGTAAGCAATTGGAGTTTTACTTACAAATTTTATAAATTGTGTCAAATGATAAATGACATTTTATAATAAAAAATCCTTTTGAATCTAATGTGAGGACTTATTGGCCATCTCTCTGGGTGTTTTTGGTGAGAGGGTCTTTTTTAGAACTATCCGGATAAACTGTAGAAGATTGTTCAAAGAAAAGAACAGATATATTAATATCCAGCATTGACATTCTTGTTTGGACTTCCCTAAAGTAGTTCCAGTATTGAACTGAAAGCTCTGGAACTCATTTGAAGACTTTATGTGAATTTCTTGCACCCTCCAAGTGTCTTTTTGTATATATATATATTATATATATATATGTATACTGTATATATACAGGTTGGGTCTCTTTGGTGGTAGCTCTGTGAAGGTTGTGCTGTCTTGACAGAGGGCCTCTGCGGCCTGAAACATTGACTGTGAATATATATCTGTGAGTAAATAATATATCATCTTTTCTACTGACTGGTGAGTGCCCATCAAGTTTTTTTGTTACACATTGGACCTGAGTGTCTCTAATGGAGCACCCCACAAGTTTTGGATTTGATATTGAGTGCAGCCCTCTTGCAAGATTATATATAGATGTATATATACAGTGCATCCAGAAAGTGTTCACAGCGCTTCACTTTTTCCACATTTTGTTATGTTACAGCCTTATTCCGAAATGGAATAAATTAATTTTTGTCCTCAAAATTCTACACACAATACCCCATAATGACAAAGTGTGAAAAGTTTTTTTTTATATTTTTGCAAATTTAATAAAAAAAAAACTAAGAGATCACATGTACATAAGTATTCATAGCCTTTGCCATGAAGCTCAAAATTGATCTCAGGTGCATCCTGTTTCCACTGATCATCCTTGAGATGTTCCTACAGCTTAATTGGAGTCCACCTGTGGTAAATTCAGTTGATTGGACATGATTTTGAAAGGCATACACCTGTCTATATAAGGTCCCACACTTGACAGGGCATGTCAGAGCACAAACCAATCATGAAGTCCAAGGAATTGTCTGTAGACCTCTGAGACAGGTTTGTCTTAAGGCACAAATCTGGGAAAGGGTACAGAAAAATATCTGCTGCTTTGAAGGTCCCAATGAGCACAGTGGCCTCCATCATCCGTTAATGGAAAAAGTTTGGAACCACCAAGACTCTTCCTAGAGTTGGCCAGCTGTCTAAACTGAGCAATCGGGGGAGAAGGGCTCTACTCAGGGAGGTGACCAAGAACCCAATGGTCACTCTGATATAGCTACAGCATTCTTCTGTGGAGAGAGGAGAAACTTCCAGAAGGACAACCATTTCTGCAGCAAGCCACCAATCAGGCCTGTATGGTAGAGTGGCCAGATGGAAGCCACTCCTTAGTAAAAAGCACATGGCAGCCCACCTGGATTTTGCCAAAATGCACGTGAAGGACTCTCAGACCATGAGAAACAAAATTCTCTGATCTCATGAGACAAAGATTGAACTCTTTGGAGTGAATGCCAGGTGTTATGTTTGGAAAAAAACAGGTACCACTCATCACCAGGCCAATACCATCCCTACAGTGAAGAATGGTGGTGGCAGCATCATGCTGTGGGGATGTTTTTCAGCAGCAAGAGCTGGGAGACTAGTCAGGATAGAGGGAAAGATGAATGCAGCAATGTACAGAGACATCCTGTATGAAAACCTGCTCCAGAGTGCTCTTGACCTCAGATTGGGGCGACAGTTCATCTTTCAGCAGGACAACGACCCTAAGCACACAGCCAATATATCAAAGGAGTGGCTTCAGGACAACTCTGTGAATGTCCTTGAGTGGCCCAGCCAGAGCCCAGACTTGAATCCGATTGAATATCTCTGGAGAGATCTGAAAATGGCTGTGCACCAATGCTTCCCATTCAACCTGATGGAGCTTGAGAGGCTGCAAAGAGGAATGGGCAAAACTGCCCAAAGATAGGTGTGCCAAGCTTGTGGCATCATATTAAAAAAGACTTGAGGCTGTAATTGCTGCCAAAGGTGCATCAACAAAGTATTGAGCAAAGGCTGTGAATACTTATGTACATGTGATTTCTTTGTTTTTGTTTTTTATTAAATTTGCAAAAATCTCAAAAAATTTTTTTACACATTGTCATTATGGGGTATTGTGTGTAGAATTTTGAGGACAAAAATGAATTTATTCCATTTTGGAATAAGGCTGTAACATAGCAAAATGTGGAAAAAGTGAAGCGCTATGAATACTTTCTGGATTCACTGTACATATATATATTTATATATAAAGGAATAGTTCCATACCTCGTAGCTCCAACCACAGTTTCTGAACCTGTTTATCCAGAAAAATAGCCCTGGTACTAGATAATGGCTAGCTAAAAGCAGACTGATGACTTGTTCACCTTTTCACTATTCTGTTCTGATAAGTTTCACCTATGGTTACTTCTTTTTCAGGTCAGAGGTGGTTTGGAAAGATTGCACAAATCACCATCGGTATAAATGATGTGTACAATATACAACATTAATTTATGACAAATTTCTGGTGGTCTGTTATTGTTGAGCCAATAAACCCTTACATACCAGGCTTACTGACAGCAAGTCATGTGTGTAGAGAGTACATTTCCCACTATGTTCAAACCACCACCAACATTCTTAATAGTTAATTGCACAAATGTGAATATTGTTGGTAATGCTTTTGAATAAAGCAACTTGATTTTTAGTTAATGCAAAGAGAAGCCAAGATCCATTTTTGTAAATAGAGAAAGAGATGGGAGCGCTGACAGTGGCTGCTGATTTAAAAAATTTGAATAATTTTATTGCATATAATACAATCCCAAAAATTATTTAAAACATTAAAAATTGAAGAATACAGATGGATTCAATTAATTAGGCTACTAGTGCCATACTATTAAAGCACGAAACCGGTTCCACCATAAAATATTAATTAATATCAATATGTAAATTCCTCCAAAGACTAACGCAAAGTATCTTTTTAAAACACACACATATTGGAATAGAATGGAGCGTAAATGAAAGTCATTAGTCACAGTCTGCCAGCATAGGTTAATTGCTGTTAGTATTTATATCCACTTTTACCCAATTAGTAAGGGGTTAATGAGTGTGGAAAAAACAGCACAGCTTATTCAGCGCAGATTAGAGTGTTAGTATTGCAGCGTTAATGTTGCAGTAGAAGATAGGTAATTCCTATAATAAGTACATTACCATCCAACCATTTGGGTAAAAAAACACAGTATATTGTGGCAGTTAACCTCTACCCCAATCCCAGGGGGAGGATACTCATGCAATGATCACCTGCTCACAAGTTTAGAACAGTATCAGCCAAAAGTTTTACCACTTTGTGCACCATGTGGTCCGGAGACGCTTGTGTCCCCAGGCAGAGGGACCTCTACTCCTGAATCCTGGCACTTTGTAACCACTCACGGTGAACCAATAGGCTGTATAAGCTGCTACACGCAGCTGCACGCTGGCTGGTGACCACTCCGTCACTTCCGGTGGTGAACTTCTGGCTTCCGGTATGCGTGCCACCTGCGTTCCACGAGTCACTGACGCGTTTCTCCACCCAATGACGCGGCGGTTTCATCAGAGGATGAATATCATGATTTTCATAATTAGGAGTTATGCAGCCTATTATGTACACCCAGGACCACCCTGAGAACAGTCATAGTATGGCATTAATAAAAGGGTGTTTAGATATTGATCTCACATTTTGCATGGCTGCAGTTTTCACTATGCTCAGTACTGCAATGCAATAAATGGCTGATAACAAATACATTACTTGTTAAGTTACAAGACCAAACGTTATTGGAAAATACACTTTATGCAGACTTTTGACCTACGTTGAAGAAATAAATACATATAACTAAACATCTGTCATAATCCACATACTTTGGGCCGTATTCAATTTGAGGCGTTAAGTCTGGATTTGCGGTAATTTACCACCAATGACGTCATTATCACCTGTTTTAGTTTTACCCCATATTCAATCTGAAAGACTTTCCGCCTAGGCGGAAAGTCAATGCAATGTAATAGGCATTAAGCTATGAATGGCAGGCGGTAAATAGTGCAGAATTGGGGTTTTGGGGTGCAATGTTTCGGGAACCCCCTGTGTAGCCTTCAGACAGTCCCCCAAAGGTAATCTGTGTCAAAAAAGGAAAAAAAAACTTAAGGACACCCCAAAAATTTACTTTGAAAAAGGGGGCAAAAAAAAAGAAGTTGGGGTACAAACTTAAAAACTAGCAAACTTGACTCTGGGGGGGGTCCCAAGTATGCCCCAAGTGTTTTTTTGATTGCAGATGTTTGCGGCAGGTGGGTTTATCATGATTTTTTAAAGTCACTTTAGCAACTTTAAAATATACTGAACCTCATTTTCAAGTACCCCAAATTTGATGGGCATAGATGTTTTACCCTAAAAAAACTTCTAAATGCTCTTCTGCATTACCTTACTCAAAGCCGCATTTATGCACCTGCCGTGGCTAATAGAAACCCTGACTTCCTTCAGGAGTTAAAAATGGGGGTACCCTTTGTCATCCCCTATGTCTACACATTTTTAGGGGGGTTTCTTGAATATTTCCCGAACATTCCCGTTTTGTTTATCCTGTAAAAAAACGGGGTAAAAATTTACAAAAAAAATGACATAAGGTCCCCCCCCAAAAGTCAAACCAGCCCCAGGCTTGCCAGCCACTGGTGGTTTCTAAAAATATGGGGAACAAAATGTGTAGGGTTCCACCGTATTTTAGAAACCAACACAAAGCTTCAGGGACCAGTTCTGGTTTTAAATATAGGTGGAAAAAAAACGTGGGGATCCCCCTATATTTAAGACCAGCACCAGACCCAACCGACCGGGGTGAAATGCCCGGAGACCCAATCACCAGGGCTCCAGGTCCAAAGCATTAGCACCCCAAATCGGTCAGCGCAAGCTGGTGATCTCAGGGGAGTTGGGGACCCCCCAAAGAAGGGTCCCCCCCTCCTGAGCACCACAGACTTACGCTGAAGCCCAGGGCTCTTCCCTATACCCCTGTTTCGGTGGGCATGGGGGTAATGGGGGGGCCAAATAATGTAAAACTATTGTGTTTTACAGTGGAACTACAAGTCCCAGCATGCCTGCCATTTTGCACTTGTTGAACAACAAGTGCCAGCAGACATGCGGCACCTGTAACTTCACTGTAAAATAAGTAGTTAAAAAAAGACAAAACACACACACCGTGACAGTATAACTTTATTACACACACCTACCCATTCACACATACTTACCTATACCAGATGTGTCTGTCCCCTTGTCCAGTAGAATATCCATAATGAATGGCTCTACAAAGAAAAATTCTTTGTCCTTATCCTTGATAACTACTACAACAAGGTACATAATAGTGACCTAAAATGATTGAAGTTCTTAGAGATAGAACAATTAAAGCCAAATTGGAGGGGAGGTAATTTCCATGCATGGATAGATAAGAATGAAAGCAAATGGATCTTCAACCTAAGATCACTGAAACCCAGGGGTTTGTATATAGACCCATGACCAATTAAAGCTACACTGAAACATCTGTACAAATCTGGCATTCATGAGGTAGAAATGAGACATTAGAGGATTAACCTCTCGATCTTCATACAGTATGTATACAGAGGAGATGTTGTTTGGATTACATTGAGTACAATTAACTTCGCCCCCAATTTTTTGCATTAAATGAAAATGTATCTAATTAGTCTGGGAACGACATATAATATTCTAACAATATGTTTGTGAACAATCTAAAAGTCCTGATCTATTTAGTGTAAAAGGTTGATTTAATATATACGTATAAGATATGAGCATAGAGATTCCTTCATTGACTGATAACCAATTCATGGGCACTAAGGCTCTTCCTGTTAGCATACAGCAATGCATGCAATGAGACATACAGTCTGACAGATGGTGACACTGAGAATTGTCTCTGACAAAATGGCCGCCTGCTATAGAGGAGACAAATAAATAAGGGATACATTATGATTTACTATGTAAAAGAGAGCAAGCACTAGAGGGCACAGCAGAGACTACAGTGTCTTCAAAAGAGAAGCTGCGCAGGCTCAGTGCATTAGAACCCTGCCATCCTAATGGGCTGCCAGACGGCATGGTGCACATGCACGATTG
This sequence comes from Taudactylus pleione, assembly GCA_031769625.1. NCBI lineage: Eukaryota > Metazoa > Chordata > Amphibia > Anura > Myobatrachidae > Taudactylus > Taudactylus pleione. Next base: position 1,064,810 of record JAUIMM010000422.1, read on the forward strand.
GCGACACCCCGGATGTGCTGGTGTCGCGGGGCTGGATCAAACAGGGAGCAAAGTATTTAACCTGATCTATGTACACAATCTGGTCAAAACCCTTGAAAAAGTCCCGTAGATTCGATAAAATGTATTGGAAACATTGCACAAACTGGTCATATACAAACTGTTTGATTTACTAAGATTTGAAGGTTATCCCTAAGCCTTGTATTTATTGTCAATGTATAATTGCTTTACCATACAATAAATCAATTTTGGAGTACAAAATAGTACTACTTATTTTGAACACAAGGTAATATAAACACATGAAAAGGCCACCGACCTCCACTCACTCTACAGCTGATATGGACAGAGAGAAAGACGAGCAGAGATGGAGATAATTGGGTGAGTATTTTTCAACCACCATTCTGCAAAACATGGTGTCTGCTTAGAAGGTGATATTGTCCTTATCCTTGATAACTACTGTAGTGCTAATTTACGGAGCAGATTTTCTGAAGGAGTTTGATAAGGTGGACCCGGTGTGTTTTTTTGGGTACCCAGATGTTATTGACTTCTATTACCGAGCACTGGCTGAATTACATTGAATTCACTGCACAACAATGAAAATGTTGCCGATGTGAAAATAGTTACTTCAATTGATTTCAGCATGCAAAGAATGAATATGACATTTAAAACTCTCAGGTAGCTCTGAGTTCTGACATATAGCCCATTTATGATGATGTAGGGTTATTCCTAGTGAAGTGGGCAGCTGGAGAGAATCTTACCAGCAATCTGCGTTCCGTGCAGAGGGGGCGGGGCCTAATGACCCAATTAAATGAATCAGTTATTTGTCCCCTCCCCTATTCAAATATATGCGATTCACGGGATTACCCACACAAGATAACTGTGGTGCACTGAATGACAAGCATAGTGAGCGATTCCACCAAGACATTTCAGCAACGGAACAAAGATATCAGGGTAGGTGAATAAATAACTACTGTTGGACAGTGTCAAGAGATGCCCCAGAAGAGGAGTACAAGCGACAAGCAAAGAGAAAACACCCCCATGAATAGGCCACTATATTAGATAGTACTTTCGTATGCTGTATGTTTGTTTCGTATGCTGTATGTTTGTTTCATATGCTGTATGTTTGTTTCGTTTTGTGTTCTTATTTGTGATTGTTTGAAATAAAACAACTGTTATTTATTTTCTATCAAGAAAATATCAGATTATTTTAAAATAGCTTTTCACTATGACTATATTATTAATGTACATACAGTATAGTGCAAGTAGTGTAGCTCAAAAAATAGAGCTAGTAAAAACATTCTGAAATAATTTTAGTTTTTCTTGACCTCAAATTAGTAATGTATGTATATTTTTAGAAAGGAAACAAATTCAAAGTATTAATTTGTTGTACAGTGTTATGATACATCCGGGATTGAGACCAGACTGTATAAGACTGTGAGACAACATAAGGAAAAGCATACAGGATTGCTTTGGAGAAACATCATGGTGACTTGTGGAGGTACTTAGGAATGTGACATTCATTAATTTCATGTTTTTTCTTCATATTTTTCATATTTTTTGCATATATTTTGAGATCCTATAACGCATTGACTAATAGTAAAAACATTATATTTACAAAGATCTGGAAAAGCGCCACATTTTGACCATTGTTTATGCTCCTTCCTCACTATCTACCCCATCTGTGTCGCCCCTGTCTGTCTGCCCTTCTCCTTTAGAATGTAAGCTCTCATGAGCAGGGCCCTTGCTTCTCCTCCCCCTACTTATAGTATAATTTACTCCTAACTCCCCACAACAGCACCTAACACTTGGTTGCTCATGTCCTGCTGCTTGTGTTATGCAGCTATGTGTATAAGCAATGTCATTGTCCTACATTGTTTGTATTACTATAGTATTAACTGTATTCCTTGCTTGCTCATTTATGTACTGTGTAAGGCGCTGCAGAACCCTTGTGGCACCATATAAATAAAGGATAATAATAATAATATAATAATATATTAGAGATGAACAGTTAGGGTTTGACTCTGTTATTTTCACAATATTAGAACAAGTTTGGATTAGTTTGGATTTATCTAACTTGTTATCTGAAACACATGAGAGCTGGATAGCCAATATGATGCTCTTCTCTAGTGTGTATATATATATATATATATATATATATATATATAGCATTCCAATGTCCATATATAACACAAACAGGTGGCATTCCACGGGCTTAGTAAACAGGAAAAAATTAAGGCCCTCATTCAGAGCCGTACGCTCTGAGCAGAGCGAACACTCTGAATGAGGGCCTATACGAGCGTGCAGTTTGATGGACGCGATGGTCTTGACCATCGCGACCATCGAAACTGCGAGCCGGAGCCTGCGGTTGAGGTTTTCAACCGAAAGCCCCGGAGTGATTTTGGCTCTATCAGAGCCAAAATCACTCCCACTGACATCACTAGTGATGTCAGTGGGCCAGCTTCTGATGGGAGGCGTTCCCGTGGGAACGCCCCCGTCAGGGAGGCACGCCCACCAAAAGGGGTGTGCTGTCAATCAACATCGACAACACGCCCCCTTTGATCAGACACAACGAGCGAAGGAAAGTCCTTCGCTCATCGCGTCTGGCGCATGCGCAAGACGGAGCTCCCGCCGTCGTGCGCATGCGCAGAGCACAACATCGACCCACTTGCGAGCGGACAGCCGCTTGCGAGTGAGTCTGAATCAGGCCCTAAGTTTTTTACACTGGATGACAAGGCCTTAATGGTCTTGAAATGTTGGCAATAAAGTAATTTTTTCCTGTTTACTAAGCCCGTGGAGTGCCGCCTGTTCGTGTTATATATGGACATTGGAATGCTGCATTATTTTAAGGAAGGCACCCCGGCACTACATTTATGGAACTGAGAGTGCCCCTCTACATATTGTGTGTGTATATATATGTTTTGGATCTGTATTTTTTTTAAAAAAAGCATAAAAACAGCTAAAATCACAGAATTTGTTGGTTTTTCTGCTCCTATGCTATTATTAACCTCAATAAACTTAATTTCCACTCATTTCCAGTCTATTCTGAACACCTCACACCTCACAATAGTGTTTTTATATCCAAAAGGTTGCACCGAGGTAGCTGGATGACTACGCTAAGCGACACGAGTGGGTGGCACAAACACGTGGCCCATCTAGGAGTGACACTGCAGTGGTAGACAGGATGGCAGTTTGAAAAACTAGGCCCCAAACAGTACATAATGCAAAGAAAAAAAAGAGGTGCAAGATGGAATTGTCCTTGGGCCCTCCCACCCACCCTTATGTTGTATAAACAGGACATGCACACTTTAACAAACCAAACATTTCAGCGTCAGGGTCTGCCACACGACTGTGGCTGAAATGATTGCTTCGTTTGGGCCCCCACAAAACAAGCTGGCAATTAATCTGTCCCTGCACAAACTTTCTCTACGGAGGCAAGATGTCATCCTCATCCTCCTCATCCACCGATTCCTCACCCTCTTCAGTGTTGTGTACATCCTCATCCTCACAGAGCATTAATTCGTCCCCATTGGAATCCACAACCACAGGTCACTCTGTACGCTTGTCGCTGCTGCTTTGAGGATGCAAGTGCGGCTACAGCCCACACAATTCACAAAGACAGAAAAAAAAGAAGAATATTTTTATTGTTTGTGGAGCGCACTTTGAGGGTTACACCACCCTTTAACAGACAGACGCACGCTTGTTGCTGCTGCTTTGAGGATGCAAGTGCGGCTACAGCCCACACAATTCACAAAGACAGAAAAAAAAAGATGAATATTTTTATTGTTTGTGTAGCACACTTTGAGGGTGTCACCACCCTTTAACAGACAGATGCACACTTGTCGCTGCTGCTTTAAGGATGCAGTGCGGCTACAGCCCACACATTTCACAAAGACAGAAAAAAAAAGAAGAATATTTTTATTGTTTGTGGAGCGCACTTTGAGGGTTACACCACCCTTTAACAGACAGATGCACGCTTGTCGCTGCTGCTTTGAGGATGCAAGTGCGGCTACAGCCCACACAATTCACAAAGACAGAAAAAAAAAGAAGAATATTTTTATTGTTTGTGTAGCACACTTTGAGCGTGTCACCACCCTTTAACAGACAGACGCACACTTGTCGCTGCTGCTTTAAGGATGCAGTGCGGCTACAGCCCACACATTTCACAAAGACAGAAAAAAAAAGAAGAATATTTTTATTGTTTGTGGAGCGCACTTTGAGGGTTACACCACCCTTTAACAGACAGACGCACGCTTGTCGCTGCTGCTTTGAGGATGCAAGTGCGGCTACAGCCCACACAATTCACAAAGACAGAAAAAAAAAGAAAAATATTTTTATTGTTTGTGGAGCACACTTTGAGGGTGTCACCACCCTTTAACAGACAGACGCACGCTTGTCGCTGCTGCTTTGAGGATGCAGGTGTAATCTAGATGGGATTTGGAACCGGGGACACACTACCTCCATCAATTGTCTAAATCCCACTGCACTAATGGCGGATACCTGACGCACGTCTAACACCAACATAGCAGTCACGGCCTCAGTTATACGTTTTGCTTCAGGATGACTGCTGTCGTACTTCATCCTCATCGCTAGGGACTGTTGGAGGGTCAATTGTTTAGTAAAAGTAGGGGTGTCCCTACTTCCTCTCTGGGTTGATGAACAATTCCCAGCAGCAGCAACAGCACTAGGAGGAAGTGGCTCTTGATCTTTCCCTATTTTATTTTTATCGGAAAAGTTTGGTCCTCCATTTATGTTATATTGATATATACGTGCGGCTAAGGCGCACACAAACACCGAAAATATTTTTATATTTTTGCTGGAGAGTAGTGCACTTTGTGGGTTACACCACCCTTTAAGAAATGAGCCAGCCGGCTCTTTACTTATGGAACACAGGCGCACGCTTGGCGCTGCTCCTTTGTTGATGCACGTGCAGCCACAGTGCACACAATTCACAAACACAGAAAATATTTTTTTATTTGGTTTGGAGTGTACTTTGGGGGTTACAGCACCCTTTAATGGTCAAGCCAGCCGGCCCTTTACTTATGACACAGGCGCACGCTTGGCACTACTTTGTTGATGCACGTGCGGCTACTGCGCACACAATTCACTAACACAGAAAATATTTTTTTATTTGGTTTGGAATGTACTTTGGGGGTTACAGCACGCTTTAACGGTCAAGCCAGCCGGCCCTTTACTTATGACACAGGCGCACGCTTGGCACTACTTTGTTGATACACGTGCGGCTACTGCGCACACAATTCACAAACACAGAAAATATTTTTTTATTTAGTTTGGAGTGTACTTTGGGGGTTACAGCACCCTTTAATGGTCAAGCCAGCCGGCCCTTTACATAGGCGCACTCTTGGCACTACTTTGCTGATGTACGTGTGGCTACTGCGCACACAATTCACAAACACAGAAAATATTTTTTTATTTGGTTTGGAGTGTACGTTGGGGGTTACAGCACCCTTTAACGGTCAAGCCAGCCGGCCCTTTACTTATGACACAGGCGCACGCTTGGCACTACTTTGTTGATGCACGTGCGGCTACTGTGCACACAATTCACAAACACTGAAAATATTTTTTTATTTGGTTTGGAGTGTACTTTGGGGGTTACAGCACCCTTTAATGGTCAAGCCAGCCGGCCCTTTACTTATGACACAGGCACACGCTTGGCACTAATTTGTGGATGCACGTGCGGCTACTGCGCACACAATTCACAAACACAGAAAATATTTTTTTATTTGGTTTGGAGAGTACTTTGGAGGTTACAGCACCCTTTAACGGTCAAGCCAGCCGGCCCTTTACTTATGACACAGGCGCACGCTTGGTACTACTTTGTTGATGCACGTGCGGCTACTGCGCACACAATTCACAAACACAGAAAATATTTTTTTATTTGGTTTGGAGTGTACTTTGGGGGTTACAGCACCCTTTAACGGTCAAGCCAGCTGGCCCTTTACTTATGACACAGGCGCACGCTTGGCACTACTTGGCACTTGCGGCTACTGCGCACACAATTCACAAACACAGAAAAAATATTATTTTTTTTAGCACTTGGGGGGAGCACCCCTGATGGACAGAGCACCCCCTGAACAACACTACAGCACCCCTTTAGGACTGGGACACTGCACTGGACTTTGGAGTGGACACAGCCCCTATGGACAACTGACTGCATAACACAGTCCAGCCTGCCCCTATGGACTTTGAAGTAGTGGACACAGCCCCTATTAACAACAGCAGCACAGCACAACACAGCCAGCCCCTATGGACTTTGAAGTAGTGGACACAGCCCCTATGGACAACAGCAGCACAGCACAGCACAACACTATTCTGCACTACACTACACTACACTACACAGCCCAGCCAGCCCTAACTCCCACCCTCTCTCTTCACTGTCCACAGCCGAGTGAGAAAATGGCGCCGACACTGGTACCTTATATAGGATCCAAAACCTCGAGACCCGGAAGGCGGGATGATGACGTTTTGCCTCGATTTCAGATCCGAGTCAGGCGGGAAAATCGAGCCTGACTCGGATCGGGAGTGCTCGGGGGTGTTCGGATTTCAGAAATCCGAACTCGCTCACCCCTAGTTACAAGACGCTAAGACATAATGCAACACATTGCTAGCAAACAAAGTAAATGGCCTATCGCAAAGATATGAACTGAACTAAGGCACAGATCTTATAGATATGTATTCTCTCAGGTAACTTAACTATGTCAATCAAATCATGATACACCTATCTTTGCTAACTATGCATAATAGTAATGGGCATACATGGTGAACATAAATTTGTAGAGGGTATAGCTACATAATCAAACAACCAAGAGGACACAATATGATATAACAAGAATGGCCTAAAGGAATGAGCCTAAACCCAATTGTTCAATTAATCTTCTGGGTGCCATAGTACCCAGGCAATAAATCCAGCATACTTTACATTGCAAAAGTTTTTTAGGTCTATTACCCCCTCTGATGGATGGGGTTATATGATCAATCATGCAATATCTAAGTGAAGATAAGGCATGCCTGGCATTGGCAAAATGCCTGGTAACGGGCTGCTCTAATCGCACTTCTATGAGCAGTCATACATTCCTTAAATGACCTCTCGGTCTCTCCTATATAGGAAAAACCGCACGGACATATAATCTGATAAATAACAAAATTATAATTAGACGTTAATTTGTGGCGAATGGAATATTTGAACCCTGAGTGAGGGTGATAGAAGCTATCCCCACAGATCAAGTATCTACAAGTGGTACAAGTGCATCTGATGCGTCCTAATCTGCCTCCACCACTACTATTTGCCTTAGGACCAGAGCTCGATGTGTCGGTTTTGACAAGGATGTCCCTAATGCTATGGCCACACTTGTAGCATGACATTGTGGTCAATCGTGCAGTCTGATCCTGATTTAAACTTGCAAGATACTCGCATTATGTCATGCTACAAGTGTGGCCACCCGCCGGACAAGTCCAGCGTGTTTCACGCGCCATACACATTATTTAAGGTAAGCCACTTGACTATGTTATTTGTTCAGCACACGTCCTGATGAAAAAGCCTTGTGACGCTTTGAAACATTGACCAGTGTGTACTGTCATCTTAATACACTTTTTCTAATATTGAAGAAAGGAGTGCCGCCTCATTTTTTCCTGAAAGACAGCTATATTGGTTGTATAAGGGAAGTACCATTTTATTTTATTTTTATATATATATATATATATATATATATATATTGAGCAGGGTAATCCACGCTCCAGGTCCTGGTGGGTGAATTAATGGGAGGTGGGGGGGAAAGGGGAACTAAGGGGGTGGTGGGGTGGGGAATATGGCGGTGCAGCACGTGGAACAGCAGTACCAGACCTGTTGTGGTATGATAGAGGAAGAAAGCGTTACATGTGCTCTCCTCGCTGTGTTTGGGAAGGTGGTGGGGTGGGCAGAGGGATGGATAGGGGAAGGGGGGAGCATGGGTTATGTGCGGGTACTGGGTGGGTGGGTGGATCTGGAGTTATGTAAATGATGAGGCAAACACTGTGAGTTGATTCCAACCTGTTTATTGGGTGAGGCACAATGCTCCCTAGGTGGTATCATGTTTCTGGTTGGGGATGAATGGATGGCTCCGTGGTATCCTGGTCAGGGAATGGTGGACACTTTTAGGGGGCTCCTTGCCATGCGGCCCTTACTTCTGCACATCCCCTATGCTGGACCTATGGTCTGCAGTCTTACAGGACCAGGGTCTATGAGTTTTCAATGGAAGTCCAGTACAGTAGCAAATGGCGGTGTCCCGCACTGCTTGGGGGAACCTACAGGTAGGTTGGTGTCTCTGGTTTGGTGCAGCTTTGGTCTGCTCCCAGGTATGAGCCAGGTGGTTCCTGACACATCTGCGAGCCCGCAGGGTGTCTGCTGATCAGGCACCGTCACTGCTCTGTGGGCTGGGGTGACGCGGAGGTCCGTGCTGTGGTTCTGCCCCACAGTTCCGTGGGGTCAGTAGGTAGCACAATGGTGTGTTTCTGCAGCAGTGGTGTGTGGGGGAAGTGAGTTCTCCAATGCGTTTCGGCCTGTAGCCTTCATCAAGGAGTTACTGATTGGCGGGGTAAGAGGTGTTATATAGGAGGAGGGTAGATGTGTGGGGGGTCACATGTAGATTTGCAGCCTATCATGGAGGGAGGAGTCATTGTGGATTGGATGCAGGTGGGGGAGGAGGCGGGCAGCGCTAGTGTCTAAGTGATTGGCATGTGCAATGGCCAACCGGTGTTGATGTGACAGGAGAGGGGGATGTGCATTGGTGTTCACTGTGGACGTGCGCTGTGGCTGCGCCACATGGGTTTTGGCAGGGCCGGGCTGTGCAGGGTTGTGCGTTGTCATGGGAGCATGTGTCTGGCCGGGTCCCCATCTGACGTCATGCTCACACCTAGGAGCGCACGTGTACCGCTATCTTCCTCTATATAAATATATATATATATATATATATATATATATTAGGGGTGAGCGGGTTCGGATTTCTGAAATCCGAACCCCCCCCGAGCCCCCCGATCCAAGGCCGATCCGAGTCAGGCTCGACTTTTCCCGTCTGACTCGGATCTGAAATCGAGGCAAAACGTCATCATCCCGCCTTCCGGGTCTCGTGGGTTTTGGATCCTATATAAGGTACCCGCGTCGGCGCCATTTTCTCACTCGGCTGTGGACAGTGAAGAGGGAGGGTGGGAGTTAGGGCTGGCTGGGCTGTGCAGTGTAGTGTAGTGCAGAGTAGTGTTGTGCTGTGCTGTGCTGCGCTGTGCTGCTGTTGTCCATAGGGGCTGTGTCCACTACTTCAAAGTCCATAGGGGCTGGCTGTGTTGTGCTGTGCTGCTGTTGTTAATAGGGGCTGTGTCCACTACTTCAAAGTCCATAGGGGCTGGCTGGACTGTGTTGTGCAGTCAGTTGTCCATAGGGGCTGTGTCCACTCCAAAGTCCTGTGCAGTGTCCCAGTCCTAAAGGGGTGCTGTAGTGTTGTCCAGGGGGTGCTCTGTCCGTCAGGGGTGCTCCCCCCAAGTGCTAAAAAAAAAATATTTTTTCTGTGTTTGTGAATTGTGTGCGCAGTAGCCGCACGTGCATCAACAAAGTAGTGCCAAGCGTGCGCCTGTGTCATAAGTAAAGGGCCGGCTGGCTTGACCGTTAAAGGGTGCTGTAACCCTCAAAGTACACTCCAAACCAAATAAAAAAATATTTTCTGTTTGTGAATTGTGTGCGCAGTAGCCGCATGTGCATCCACAAAGTAGTGCCAAGTGTGCGCCTGTGTCATAAGTAAAGGGACGGCTGGCTTGACCGTTAAAGGGTGCTGTAACCCCCAAAGTACACTCCAGTCCAAATCAAATAAAAAAATATTTTCTGTGTTTGTGAATTGTGTGCGCAGTAGCCGCACGTGCATCCACAAAGTAGTGCCAAGCGTGCGCCTGTGTCATAAGTAAAGGGCCGGCTGGCTTCACCGTTAAAGGGTGCTGTAACCCCCAAAGTACATTCCAGTCCAAACCAAATCAAAAAATATTTTCTGTGTTTGTGAATTGTGTGCGCATTACGCCGCACGTGTATCAACAAAATAGTGAAAGCGTGCGCCTGTGTCAAAAGTAAAGGGCCGGCTGGCTTGACCGTTAAAGGGTGCTGTAACCCCCAAAGTACACTCCAGTCCAAACCAAATAAAAAAATATTTTCTGTGTTTGTGAATTGTGTGCACATTACCCCACACGTGCATCAACAAAATAGTGAAAGCGTGCGCCTGTGTCATAAGTAAAGGGCCAGCTGGCTTGACCGTTAAAGGGTGCTGTAACCCCCAAAGTACACTCCAAACCAAATCAAAAAATATTTTCTGTGTTTGTGAATTGTGCGCGCAGTAGACGCACGTGCATTAACAAAGTAGTGCCAAGCGTGCGGCTGTGTCATAAGTAAAGGGCCGGCTGGCTTGACCGTTAAAGGGTGCTGTAACCCCCAAGTACACTCCAAACCAAATAATAAAATATTTTCTGTGTTTGTGAATTGTGTGCGCAGTAGCCGCACGTGCATCCACAAAGTAGTGCCAAGCGTGCGCCTGTGTCATAAGTAAAGGGCCAGCTGGCTTGACCATTAAAGGGTGCTGTAACCCCCAAAGTACACTCCAGTCCAAACCAAATAAAAAAATATTTTCTGTGTTTGTGAATTGTGTGCGCAGTAGCCGCACGTGCATCAACAAAGTAGTGCCAAGCGCGCGCCTGTGTCATAAGTAAAGGGCCGGCTGGCTTGACCGTTAAAGGGTGCTGTAACCCCCAAAGTACACTCCAGTCCAAACAAAATTTAAAAAATATTTTCTGTGTTTGTGAATTGTGTGCGCAGTAGACGCACGTGTATCAACAAAATAGTGAAAAGCGTGCGCCTGTGTCATAAGTAAAGGGCCGGCTGGCTTGACCATTAAAGGGTGCTGTAACCCCCAAAGTACACTCCAAACCAAATCAAAAAATATTTTCTGTGTTTGTGAATTGTGTGCGCAGTAGCCGCACGTGCATCAACAAAGTAGTGCCAAGCGTGCGCCTGTGTCATAAGTAAAGGGCTGGCTGGCTTGACCATTAAAGGGTGCTGTAACCCCCAAAGTACACTCCAAACCAAATAAAAAAAAAAATTCTGTGTTTGAATTGTGTGTGCAGTAGCCACACGTGCATCAACAAAGGAGCAGCGCCAAGCGTGCGCCTATGTCCCATAAGTAAAGAGCCTGCTGGCTCATTTCTTAAAGGGTGGTGTAACCCACAAAGTGCACTACTCTCCAGCAAAAATAAAAAAATATTTTCTGTGTTTGTGTGCGCCTTAGCCGCACGTATATATATCAAATCGATATAACATAAATGGAGGACCAAACTTCCTCCGATAAAAATAAAATAGGGAAAGATCTAGAACCACTTCCTCCTAGTGCTGAAGCTGCTGCCACTAGTCATGACATAGACGATAACATGCCATCAACGTCGTCTGCCAAGGCCGATGCCCAATGTCATAGTAGAATGGCACATACAATCCCAAATGGCAAAGTTCAGGAAAATGACCTTGAAAAAAACATTTAAATCATCTGAAGAGAAACGTAAACTTGCCAATATGCCATTTATGACACGGAGTGGCAAGGAATGGCTAAGGTCTTTCCCTATGTTCATGACTAGTGGTTCAGCTTCACATGACAATGGAAGCCCTCCTCCCACTAAAAAAATCAAAAGAGTTAAGCTGGCAAAAGCACAGTGAAGAACTGTGCGTTCTAAGAAGATATCACAAATCCCCAAGGAGAGTCCAAGTGTGGTGGTGGTTGCGATGCCTGACCTTCCCAGCACTGGACGGGAAGAGGTGGCTCTTTCCACCATTTGCACGCCCCATGCATGTGCTGAAAGGAGCACCCACAGTCCACTTGATGATATGCAAATTGAAGATGTCACTGTTGAAGTACAACAGAATGAGGATACTGGTGTAACTGGCGCTGAGGAGGAAGTTGGCAAGGAGGATTCTGATGGTGATGTGGTTTGTTTAAATCAGGCTCCGGGGGAGACAGTTTTTGTCCATGGGATGAAAAAGCCCATCACGGTCATGCCTGGGCAGAAGACCAAACATTCCACCTCTTTGGTCTGGCAATATTTCTATCCAAATCCATACAACAACTGTCTTGCCATATGTACCATATGTAAAGGTGAAATAAGTAGGGGTAGGGACATTAACCACCTAGGAACATCCTCCCTTATACGGCACCTGCAGCACGTTCATAAAAAGTTACTGTCAAGTTCAGAAACTTTGGCTAAGACCGTAAGCAGTCCAGGGACACCTAAATCCCGTTGTCCTGTTGTATCCAAGCGCCTGCAAACCACACCGTCAACTCCCTCCTCGTCAATTTCCTCCTTAGTCAGGATCAGAAGTAGTCCTGCAGGCCATGTCACTGGCATGACTGACTCTCCTATCCGGGATTCCTCCGGAGGATCCTGTATTGCTACGCCTCCTGCAGCTGCTGTTGCTGCTGCTGGGATCATCCCAGAGAGGAAGTAGGAACACCACTACTTTTACTAAACAATTGACCCTCCAACAGTCCTTAGGAGGATGAAGTACGACAGCAGTCATCCTGAAGCAAAACGTATAACTGAGGCCTTGACTGCTATGTTGGTGTTAGACGTGCGTCCGGTATCCGCCATTAGTGCAGTGGGATTTAGACAATTGATGGAGGTAGTGTGTCTGCGGTTCCAAATCCCATCTAGATTCCACTTCACTAGGCAGGCGATACCGAGACTGTACAGAAACGTCGGAAAAAGTGTCCTCAGTGTCCTGAAAAATGCCATTGTACCCAATGTCCACTTAACCACGGACATGTGGACAAGTGGAACAGGGCAGACTAAGGACTATATGACTGTGACAGCCAACTGGGTAGATGTATCACCTTATGCAGCAACAGCAGCAGCGTCACCAGTAGCAGCATCTCAGAAACGCCAGCTCGTTCCAAGGCAGGCTACGCTGTGTATCACTGGTTTCAGTAAGAGGCACACCGCCAACAACCTCTTAGAGAAACTGAGGGAAATCATCGCCCAGTGGCTTACCCCACTTAGACTCTCCTGGGGATTTGTGATATCTGACAACGCCACCAATATTGTGCGGGCATTACATCTGGGCAAATTCCAGCACATCCCATGTTTTGCTCACACAATAAACTTGGTGATGCAGAATTTTCTGAAAAGCGACAGGGGCGTGCAGGAGACACTTTGGGTGGCCCGAAAAATTTCGGGCCACTTTCGCCATTCAGCGACTGCGTGCCGAAGACTGGAGCACCAGCAAACACTCTTGAACCTGCCCCGCCATCACCTGAAGCAAGAGGTTGTGACGCGGTGGAACTCATCACTCTATATGCTTCAGAGGATGGAGGAGCAGCAAAAGGCCATACAAGCCTATACATCCACCTATGACATAGGCAAAGGAGGGGGTATGCACCTGACTCAAGCGCAGTGGAGAATGATTTCTGTGTTGTGCAAGGTTCTCCAGCCCTTCGAACTTGCCACACGTGAAGTCAGTTCAGACACTGCCAGCTTGAGTCAGGTCATTCCCCTCATCAGGCTTTTGCAGAAGCAGCTGGAGAAAGTGAAGGAGGAGCTAAGATGGAGCGATTCCGCTCGGCATGTGGGACTTGTGGATGAAGCCCTTCATTCGCTTTGCCAGGATTCCAGGGTGGTCAATCTGTTGAAATCAGACCACTACATTTTGGCCACCGTGCTCGATCCTTGGTTTAAAGCATATGTGGTGTCTCTCTTTCCGGCCGACACAAGCCTGCAGAGGTGCAAAGACCTGCTGGTGAACACACTGTCAGCTGAAGCGGAACATGACACGTCAACAGCTCCTTCTTCATTTTCTCCCGCAACTGGGGCTGCCAGGAAAAAACTTAGCTATCCTAAGCAACCCGCTGGCGGTGATGCAGGGCAGACAGGACCAAGTTTGGACATCTGGTCCGGACTGAAGGACCTGGCAACAATTTCTGACATGTCTACTGTCACTACATATGATACTTTCACCATTGACAGAATGGTGGAGGATTACATCGGTGACAGCATCCAAGTAGGCATATCAGACAGTCCATACCTGTACTGGCAGGAAAAAGAGGCAATTTGGAGGCCCCTGTACAAACTGGCTCTATTTTACCTGAGTTGCCCCCCCTCCAGTGTGTACTCCGAAAGAGTGTTTAGTGCAGCCGGGAACCTTGTCAGCGAAAGGCGTAGGAGGTTGCTTCCACAAAATGTGGAGAAGATGATGTTCATCAAAATGAATTATCAACTCTTCCAGGGAGACAAGCCTCCAGAACGTACAGAGTGACCTGTGGTGGTGGATTCCAGTGGGGATGAGTTAATACTCTGTGAGGATGAGGATGTACACAACACTGAAGAGGGTGAGGAATCGGTGGATGAGGAGGATGAGGATGACATCTTGCCTCCGCAGAGCCAGTTTGTGCAGGGACAGATTAATTGCCAGCTTGTTTTGTGGGGGCCCAAACGAACCAATCATTTCAGCCACAGGCGTGTGGCAGACCCTGGCGCTGAAATGATTGCTTTGTTAAAGTGTGCATGTCCTGTTTATACAACATAAGGGTGGGTGGGAGGGCCCAAGGACAATTCCATCTTGCACCTCTTTTTTTTCTTTGCATTATGTACAGTTTGGGGCCTAGTTTTTCAAACTGCCATCCTGTCTGCCACTGCAGCGTCACTCCTAGATGGGTCATCTGTTTGTGCCGCCCACTCGTGTCGCTTAGCATAGTCATCCAGCTACCTCGGTGCAACCTTTTGGACATAAAAACACTATTGTGAGGTGTGAGGTGTTCAGAATAGACTGGAAATTAGTGGAAATTAAGGTTATTGAGGTTAATAATAGCATAGGAGCAGAAAAACCAACACATTCTGTGATTTTAGCTGTTTTTATGCTTTTTTTAAAAAAAATACAGATCCAAAACACAAAACCCAGAACCCAAAACACGGAAGGGTGGTTTTGGCAAAACCTATCCAGATCCAAAACACGAAGAAAGATCCTGATCCAAAACCAAAACACAAAACACGAAAAGGGGCCGGTGCACACCCCTAATATATATATATATATATATATATATATATATATCCTGAATTTTTTGGTGAAGAAAAGCGCCTTCAGTGTGCAAAAAAGTATATATAATAGTAAGTTATTTAGTGAAGAAAACGTCTATTCAAATTGTTCCAAGGGGACCCGTGTTGTCCCTGTTGCAAACTTCTGCGGTATCTTCATACGATATCTCCTCAGAGTATATACCAAAGGAAACCAGTGTATAAACTAAAGGAACATATAGTGTAATACTGATAATTAAGTATAAGTGCTCACACACAAAAAACGTGTAACCAATCTATTTGTGAACAGCACTCCAATCGTACTCAAGAATATAAAGCTCCAGCACCTTAGATATAAATGCCTTGTACCAAATATAAGAGTTTAAGTTCAGATAAAATACATCCACCTCTGATCCAGTTCAATCCAGAGAATGTTCATATGGAATATGGGAATGCAGAAAACAAAACCTCTAATTGTGTAGCATATTTAAACAGACATACATTTTAATTAAATATACAAAAAAGACTCGTACAACATGCACATAAAAAGTCAGCTTATCTGTCCAGTAGTTCTGGGGGTGACCACAGAAGGTCCAAGTACACATATATATATATATATATATATATATATATATATTTATATATATTCAATAAATGGTTTGGTTAAATGTTTTTATATATATATATATATATTTATTATATACTTCACATGACTTCTTTTTGCTCCAATCTCATGACTTTTATTGATTCTTTTGGATCTTTAAATATTAATATATTTATATTAAAAAACAGTTATATATACAGTAAAATGTCTATACATTTTGGTATACTATATTAATTTATGTCAGTTTTCCTAAACTCGTCATCTGTATTTGACAATAATAAAACCATAATTTTTTGTAGAAGAAAGCCTTTAAGGGTCATACTCAAAATTGCATTCCTTGTGGTTTTGCAGTCACAAAATATACTTTTAATAAATACAGTAGTTAAGTACATAGCTAAATTAATCTACTGTATATGCAGACATAAACCAGGGAAACAAAGGTTTACCTATATACTCTGCTTGATTTGCATAGATAATTATTATCCAGGGTCATTGTAATCAGCCCATGTCTCCTAACTGTTTGGAAAAGGATTTCAAAAACAATAGTGAGATAATTAACAAGTTCATGCCCAATAGTTAGATAGTAGATTGGCACCATTCATTATGTAACATATATTTAGCCACATTTACCAGATGTCTGAATCTACATTCAACAAACTGTGTTATACTTTGATCATCTCTTATAGCTTAGTAAGTGTACGGGACAACAAAATTTAAGAAAAGTTTTTCAGATTACTTGCCCTCAAATACCTTAGATTGGCAATAACTAGTTAATATATTGATATCAGTAGTCCGCAATATTCAACTTATTAATAAAGCATTATATTAACATCGTGACCATTCCATAAATGTGACATATAATAATATATCACTACAGAGGTTAGGTAGCTATTTATAGTATTTACTTCAAAGTATTATTGATCATAACGAATAAGAATAGAGGCAC
The DNA here is from genome assembly GCA_031769625.1 of Taudactylus pleione. Lineage (NCBI taxonomy): Eukaryota > Metazoa > Chordata > Amphibia > Anura > Myobatrachidae > Taudactylus > Taudactylus pleione. The sequence continues at coordinate 1,081,426 of JAUIMM010000422.1, forward strand.
TATTTTGTACCTATTTAATATAATATCATTGCTATGATGAGCTAATCATAGGGTTGAGGTTACCCAAAGGTAAAAAAGGGCAGTCTAGATTGGCCAAGTGGTTCTTATCTGCCATCCAAGTTTAAATATAAAAAATATTGTTATTTGAATTTGTCACGTGAATGAAGCAAGTTTCATTGCCAAAAATGTGCACAAATCTGCCTTGGGAGTATCGGTGGTCTACGTAATCATGATCAGTTAAAGGATAGTTAAGATACAGTAAAATATCAAAATAAGCTAAAAAAAAATGACATATAGCAAAATCACACAGTATAGAATGTATTCATAATTATATTCAATCTAGAACAAATAACAAGAAAATAATGGTATATTTTGGTTACCTAATACATGGCTAGGAACATAGGGTCTGATTTAGACCCGCTCGCAAATTGCGGCTGCTCGCTGGCAAAAAGGGGCCGGATATATTTAAATTAAGTGCTCGCACTGCATCTCGTAAGGACGCCCTCTATGTCTTATGGGGGGCATCCACTAGACGATTTTATCCCTGTCCAACCTCTTAACGATTTTCCCTTGAAGTTTCCCTTGAAATTTGATCTTCCACTCTGAACAATTTGCAAAGGATTTGCAAAAGATCTAACGATCAACAATGTTGTTTCAATCTGTGATTGAGAGCTTTCAGCTATAGTGGGCAGATAGTGGTTCATCGTTTGATCGTTCACAAACTATGTGTAAGCAATCAAGTGAAATTGACGTGCATGTTCAGTCGATGGAGGAGACGATCAAACGACCAGCGGGAGCGCGCATCGTACATCGTTAGAAACAATTACTGCACGATTTGCAAACGATGCTCAAACGATGTTTGAACGATTATCGAATGATTTTATAATTATCGTTCAATCGTTCAACTTTATCGTCTAGTGCATACCCCCCTTAGTGAGCCCCGGCAATAAGCGCTCGCTAGTGTATAAAGACGCCCCCTTGCCACTCGCAGCACCTGTCATCTCTGGTATTTGAAGGATTAATCAGTAACATTGAGAGCCATCGGAGCTGCTCACAGCGCTTGAGGTAGACCTTACCCTCCCGCAAGCAGTTCAGGGTAAAAAAACAACCAAGTAATGTGTTCAATGACGCTACTTTGCTAATTATGCACACCCATTAAACTCCGTTCTGATGGTCAGACACGCCTGCGTTCGCAGCACCACTCCCCCGTTCACAAGCACCTTCCCCTGTTACCACCCACAAATGGTGCTGTCACTCATTCCACTGGGCAGTCTTTTCTGGGCGAGCGAGCAAAATCCGATCACTCATACTAGTTTGCGCACATGCACTGTGACTTATACGCATGCACAGATGGGCGACCATCGCTCAGAGCGAGCGAGCGCAAATTGGCGTCCGGGTCTGAATCAGGCCCATAGTGTAATCAAAATGGACAAACACTATGTTGCTATTATCACCCAGAAACTGACACCTTATTTTAGGCATGATTTCTGTTGATAATTTGGAGCAAGGCACACCCCACTATTTCTCTTCGGATATCTACGTATTTTTGAGGGCCCTCTATTGATCTGCACTTACAAGTAAACTTATTAATTTTCATATAAACATAACTTCTCAATAAATGCCTCCACCAATATGTTTTTATTATTGAAAAAAATCTAACTAATGGGATATCAAAATTATAGATTTTTTTTCTTGCGCATATATTCATCTCATGGAAAATATATCTATAATTACATTTAATTGTACTGTCCTATGCATGTTGGTCTTGTATATGCCAAATGTATATAGTTATATAACTTCCATAAAGATTATAATTACAATATTTTGATAAAAAAATGTTTAATATTTAAGATCTTCTGTTTTTATTTATAACATAATGCTATAAAGTATAAGCTAGATTAATTTGATACTCATGATGTAAATACTTTTTACATTTTTTTTCACAATAGTATATAAAAGTATATCAGTGTTATTTCTTATTACCAGTAAAGTCACATGATAATGTTTTTATTCACCAGAACATGTCTCCAAAGCATATACAGTGCATCCAGAAAGTATTCACAACGCTTCACTTTTTCCACATTTTGTTATGTTACAGCCTTATTCCAAAATGGAATAAATTACATTTTGTCCTCAAAATTCTACACACAATACCCCATAATGACAACTTGTAAAAAGTACATAAGTATACACAGCCTTTACTCAAAACTTTGTTGATGCACCTTTGGCAGCAATTACAGCCTCAAGCCTTTTTGAATATGATGCCACAAGCTTGGCACACCTATCTTTGGGCAGTTTTGCCCATTCCTCTTTGCAGCACCTCTCAAGTTCCATCATGTTGGATGGGAAACATCGGTGCACAGCCATTTTCAGATATTTCTAGAGATGTTCAATTGGGTTAAAGTCTGGGCTCTGGCTGGGCCACTCAAGGACATTCACAGAGTTGTCCTAAAGCCACTCCTTTGATATCTTGGCTGTGTGCTTAGGGTTGTTGTCCTGATGAAAGATGAACCATAGCCCCAGTCTGAGGTCAAGAGCGCTCTGGAGCAGGTTTTTATACAGGATGTGTCTGTACATTGCTGCATTCATCTTTCTTTCTATCCTGACTAGTCTCCCAGTTCCTGCCGCTAAAAAACATCCCCACATCATGATGCTGCTACCACCATGCTTCACAGTAGGAATGGTATTGGCCTGGTGATGAGCAGTGTCTGGTTTCCTCCAAACATAATGCCTGGCATTCACACCAAAGAGTTCAATCTTTGTCTCATCATGGTCTGAAAGTTCTTCAGGTGCATTTCTCAAACTCTAGGTGGGCTGCATGTCTGGCCACTCTACCATACAGGCCTCATTGGTGGATTGCTGCAGAGATGGTTGTCTTTCTGGAAGGTTCTCCTCTCTCCACAGAGGAATGCTGTAGCTCTGACAGAGTGACTATCGGGTTCTTGGTCATTGCTTAGTGTTTTTTTTTTTATTAAATTTGCAAAAATCTCAAAAACTTTTTACAGGTTGTCATTATGGGGTATTGTGTGTAGAATTTTGAGGACAAAAAATTATTTATTCAATTTTGGAATAAGGCTGTAACATAAAAAATGTGGTAAAAGTGAAGCATTGTGAATACTTTCTGATGCACTGTACTTCTAAACACATTTTGCAGCTTTGATATTAACAATCCTGTAACAAATATAATTAGGTATCTTCAGTCAATCCAACAAAAACCATCCCATTGTATTCTATGCTCTCTCCCATTGTTATTAAATACATACCAACAGAAATATTGGAGCCAACACAATTGCACTTTCTCTGGTAATTAACAAAGATTCAGTAGCTCATTATGCCTTTTTACAAAAAAACTTTTCTATTGTTAGGATATATACAGGATGCTAACATCTCGGTACATTCTAAATATATTTAAACACTTAAACAACTATGGCCCTCATTCAGAGCCGTACGCTCTGAGCAGAGCGCACGCTCTGAATGAGGGCCGGGCTCCATTTTCATGGAGCGTCCTCCTGGACGCTCGTATAGCTGTGGGTCACCACCCACAGGCTATACGAGCGTGCTTTGTGATGGCCGCGATGGTCGAGACCATCGCGACCATCGAAATTGCGAGCCGGAGCCTGCGGTTGAGGTTTTCAACCGCAAGCTCCGGAGTGATTTTGGCTCTATCAGAGCCAAAATCACTCCCACTGACATCACTAGTGATGTTAGTGGGCCGGCTTCTGACGGGAGGCGTTCCCGTGGGAACGCCCCCGTCAGGGAGGCACACCCCCGGCACGCCCACCAAAGGGGGCGTGCTGTCAATCAACATTGACAGCACGCCCCCTTTGATCGGACACAACGAGCGAAGGACTTTCCTTCGCTCGTCGCGTCTGGCGCATGCGCACGACGGAGCTCCCTCCATCGTGCGCATGCTCAGTCCATAACATCGACCCACTTGCGAGCGGACAGCCGCTCGCGAGTGGGTCTGAATCAGGCCCAATATTCCAAATTACTTAAATCATAAAAAACTATAAATATAACTGAACAGACATTGAAGGTGTAATGTTTATCTTTATAATAGAAGCACAGACAACCTGTGCTTTCAGTGTACAACCTCTTTCAGTCCCACCAACAAAAATGAAAAAAAAAATAGAAATAAAGTTCTAGTATATTCATATAATATGTAGATAGATAGATAGATAGATAGATAGATAGATAGATAGATAGATAGATAGATAGATAGATAGATAGATAGATAGATAGATAGAACTATATAATGTAAATAAACATCTAAAAAATAGACTTTGAGATATGGCAGCATTGGAAAATCTGGATTCCAGTATTGGAAAAAAACATAATAGAGATCGGACAGGTGAGGGGCGAGCACAATATAGGATATACAGATGGGGGCATAATACAGATGGGGACATAATATTGGACTTACAGATGAGGGAGCCACAGAACAGAATATAAAGATGGCAGGGCATGTTGGGCCTTATACAGGGCACATGGGAAACACCTGAGCCTATTTTCCCATGTTCGTTCCCCCTGTGGTGCCTATAAACAGTTAAGAAATGTCCATGGGTGCAGGTGTGCAATGCACTCTCCCTTGACCCAGGAACCTGTGTGCCCCACACACTCTGCGCTCATTATACAGATGTGTCCACAAACATCTTACCTCCGTGTGTTACAAGTCACATTAAACATAACACATCAGCACCATGTGACTCAGTATTGCCAAACGTCTTTTCCACTTTTAGCACCATGCATGGCGTGACCAGAAGCAGTGGTGTTTCTAGAGAGGAGGGGGCCCATGTGCAGTCTCCGACACAAGCCCCCTCCTCTTCACCTGGCAGAGTTATAGACTCTGGGCACTAGAGTGTGCCTAGAGTCTATAGTGTCTGCACAGATCACCGGGAAAATGGCCGCGACGGCCATTTTCCCTGTACTGCACATGCACAAATTATGGGAAAATGGCCGCTACGCCCATTTTCCAGTCGATTTACAGAGCTGGACGCCCGTGCCGATGTGGGACTCCAGAGAGGTAAATCAGTAATATTATGGGTACAGGGTGCGCAGTGCGGGGCCCCCCTGGACCCAGGGGCCCATGTTCCCCACACACCCTGCACCCATTATAGATACGCCCCTGGCTAGAAGGGCTGTTTTACGCACAAAGAAGTAAGATGTATGTAAACACATCTTTAGATATGCCCATACATGCAGGACAGATGTGATTTGTGCATGCAATTGCAACAGTGAAAAAAGAACATTAAAAATTGTATCTTTTGCACTTTTGTGTTAAATAAATATTTATTTAATTATGTAATTGGTCTGATAGTCTTTTTAATATTTAATACTACTAATAATTCTCTCTTGTGAACGATGACACTTTGCACTTCATTTTAGACCATAGGGATTAACATTGATTTAAGTGTCCTGCAATCCCCATAGCCTTAATCCAGTTCTGTGAAGGTCACTTGTGGAACATGTGTCTGGTGCTTGAGCAAACAATATCACAGCTTACTGCGACAGTAGAGACTGAAGGTTTTTTGCACATTACACTGTAGGCATATACATTTTACAAAACACTCAAAAATGATTATAATGTTTTGCATTAAATAGTGTAAGCTTGTCAAAGAAATCTTGAAGAATGATATTAATTAATATTTGTAATGTAATATAGACATATTTTTAGAAAACACAATAAGGGATAATAATATTTTGCCTTAAATAATGTAAATGGGTCAATGAAATATTTAACATTTATATTTATTAATTAATATTTGCAATGTAATATATACAGATTTGTTCACATACATCTATCATCAAATTGCACCAAATAACCCTCGTTGGCAAATCATAAAAATACCACTAAGCTTTTTTCACTCAATAATTTAGTATATGTCAATCTTTATGCTCTGCGAACGTGATAAAAGCACACTCTACACCCCTGGTGTACTTATAGTTTGTTCTATAGCAGTGCAAAATATGCTAATCTGAGAAAACAGGTATGAGACTGAGACTAATATGATTGAGCTGCACTATGAATTTTGCCATGCATCATTAAGCAAAATTTACACTTCCACGATTAAGAGAAAAGTGCAAATACTGAAGCCCTAGTACACTACAAGTCTGTTGCTGTATGACTGCCATGGCAAAAAGATATTATGGCAAAATGCAAAAGTAGCTCTCTGTGGTGTTAGTCTAAGTCATGCCAAGCTTTTCTCTTCATATAATGCAAATACATTTATATACACTCATATAATTCCTAAACATTTTAGGAAGTTTTATCTGGAACATACTCAAAACTATTCTATCTGTAATTGAATTTAGTTTTATAACCAATAGAGCAGACACAGAAATAAAAAGTTTTGCCAATGTGCAGCATTTTGGATATGTAAGCTTAGAACTTTTTTTGAAGTTGGCTTAAAAATATATATATACTGGAGGGTAATAATTGATCATTCATATATACATCTGCTTCTCTAGATACATATTAAGAACCTCTCCCTTTTTTGAGTTCGAAGGGAATGTAATAATTACCAGGAGTCTGAAATTGACATTTTGGATGTGATTATTCCTCTAAGTGGATATAAAAAATAAATAGTGTAAAACTGCTAACAAAGGGCCTGATTTAGCTTGGATCTCTAATGCAATTGCGGCTGTGTAATCGCACACGCAGTTCTGCTGCAAAAATATGCTAATGTTTGCAACCACTCAGCCAGCATACTGGTATGGGGACAGCAGGCACTGCTTGCTTTCTCACATCCGTAATACCTCGCATTCCTGCATACACTTCGGCAACATTGAGTAACATCGGACCCTCATGCACAATTACAGCAGCTCTGACCTGTTCCTGAAATTGCAAGTCTCGTCGCACGCAGTGAGTACTCAACTGATTATGCCGTCACAGTGGCAAATTTATGCATGCCCATGCAACAGCGTTCAAATGGACAGGCACGCCTGCGATTCTCTGACCACTCCCCCATCAGCATCCCCAAACACTGACGTCCTGTCACTTACATAAGAATCCAGAACTGTCTGCTGATTCAAGGGTGGTTCAGTCTTTGGGATTAAAAAAATTGTTCCTTTAATGGCAATAATGGTGACAGCTTTTCCATTATACTGCACTTTATATATACAAAATCGTGCTCTCTTTGTGGTGGTGCTCAGAGGTACTCAGTACCAGCATTTTTTGTGTCTGTCTAATTTTTTCTTTTTATAACTAGATTCTTAAATAAGCTGAAATCAGTGAAATAATTCCAGAAATCAATAATATAAGCGTCTGCATACTTATCCAGAGTGTGCTATAAATCTTGGGTACCTGCACCTTTTTTGATAGGGCAAAAACACCGAGGCCAATTTCAGAGTCTGATAAAGTCGTGGCTGTCCCTTATGCTAATACCACTACAAAGCCTTTCCCTGGTGTAAATCTATGAGTCTGCAACTTTATGCTAATACCACTACAAAGCCTTTTCCTGGTGTACATCCGGGTGTCTGTGACTTTATGCTAATACCACTACAAAGCCTTTCCCTGGTGTACATCCGTATGTATGCAACTTCATGCTAATACCACTACAAAGCCTTTCCCTGGTGTACATCCGTATGTATGCAACTTCATGCTAATACCACTACAAAGCCTTTCCCTGGTGTACATCCGTATGTATGCAACTTCGTGCTAATACCACTATAAAGCCTTTCCCTGGTGTACATCCGTATGTATGCAACTTCATGCTAATACCACTAAAAAGCCTTTCCCTGGTGTACATCCGGGTGTCTGTGACTTTATGCTAATACCGCTACAAAGCCTTTCCCTCGTGTACATCCATGTGTCTGCGACTTTATGCTAATACCACTACAGAGCCTTTCCCTGGTGTACATCCGTGTGTCTGCGACTTTGTGCTAATACCACTACAAAGCCTTTACCTGGTGTACATCCGTATGTATGCAACTTTATGCTAATACCACTACAAAGCCTTTCCCTGGTGTACATCCGTGTGTCTACGACTTTATGGTAATACCACTACAAAGCCTTTCCCTGGTGTACATCCGTATGTCTGCAACTTCATGCTAATACCACTACAAAGCCTTTCCCTCGTGTACATCCATGTGTCTGCGACATTATGCTAATACAGGTTGAGTCTCCCATATCCAAAAAGCTTGGGACCAGGGGTATTTTGGATAACGGAATATTCCGTATTTTGGAATAATTGCATATCATAATGAAATATCTTGGGAATGGGACCCAAATATACACACGGAATGCATTTATGTGTTATATGCACCCTATACACATAGCCTGCAGCTCATTTTATACAATATTTTCAATAATTTTGTGGCTCAAGCAAAGTTTGTGTACATACATGAAATAAATTTATGTTTCATTTACACCCTATACAAAGAGCCTGAAGGTAATTTTATACCATATTTTTAATAATTTGTGCCTTAGACAAAGTTTGTGTACATTGAAAAATCAAAAATCAAAGGTTTTATTATCTCAGTCATGCCAAAATTATTCCGTAATTCGGAATATTCCGTATTTCAGAATATTTGGATATGGGAGACTCAACCTGTACCACTACAGAGCCTTTCCCTGGTGTACATCCGTGTGTCTGCAACTTTGTGCTAATACCACTACAAAGCCTTTACCTGGTGTACATCCGTATGTCTGCGACTTTATGCTAATACCACTACAGAGCCTTTCCCTGGTGTACATCCATGTGTCTGCGACTTTGTGCTAATACCACTACAAAGCCTTTACCTGGTGTACATCCGTATGTCTGCAACTTCATGCTAATACCACTACAAAGCCTTCCCTGTTGAACATCTGTGTGTCTGCGACTTTATGCTAATACCACTACAAACTAGGGGTGAGCGGGTTCGGATTTCTGAAATCCGAACCCCCCCGAGCCCCCCCGATCCGAGGCCGATCCGAGTTAGGCCCGACTTTTCCCACCTGACTCGGATCTGAAATCGAGGCAAAACGTCATCATCCCGCCTTCCGGGTCTCGCGGGTTTTGGATCCTATATAAGGTACCCGCGTCACGCCATTTTCTCACTCGGCTGTGGACAGTGAAGAGGGAGGGTGGGAGTTAGGGCTGGCTGGGCTGTGTAGTGTAGTGTAGTGTAGTGCAGAGTAGTGTTGTGCTGTGCTGTGCTGCGCTGTGCTGCTGTTGTCCATAGGGGCTGTGTCCACTACTTCAAAGTCCATAGGGGCTGGCTGTGTTGTGCTGTGCTGCTGTTGTCCATATGGGCTGTGTCCACTACTTCAAAGTCCATAGGGGCTGGCTGGACTGTGTTGTGTGGTCAGGTGTCCACTCCAAAGTCCTGTGCAGTGTCCCAGTCCTAAAGGGGTGCTGTAGTGTTGTCCAGGGGGTGCTCTGTCCGTCAGGGGTGCTCCCCCCAAGTGCTAAAAAAATACATATTTTTTCTGTGTTTGTGAAGTGTGTGCGCAGTAGCCGCACGTGCATCAACAAAGTAGTGCCAAGCATGCGCCTGTGTCATAAGTAAAGGGCCGGCTTGCATGACCATTAAAGGGTGCTGTAACCCCCAAAGTACACTCCAAACCAAATAAAAAAATATTTTCTGTGTTTGTGAATTGTGTGCGCAGTAGCCGCACGTGCTTCAACAAAGTAGTGCCAAGCGTGCGCCTGTGTCATAAGTAAAGGGCCGGCTGGCTTGACCGTTAAAGGGTGCTGTAACCCCCAAAGTACACTCCAAACCAAATAAAAAAATATTTTCTGTGTTTGTGAATTGTGTGCGCAGTAGCCGCACGTTCATCAACAAAGTAGTGCCAAGCGTGCGCCTGTGTCATAAGTAAAGGGCCAGCTGGCTTGACCGTTAAAGGGTGCTGTAACCCCCAAAGTACACTCCAAACCAAATAAAAAAATATTTTCTGTGTTTGTGAATTGTGTGCGCAGTAGCCGCACGTGCATCAACAAAGTAGTGCCAAGCGTGCGCCTGTGTCATAAGTAAAGAGCCGGCTGGCTTGACCGCTAAAGGGTGCTGTAACCCCCAAAGTACACTCCAAACCAAATAAAAAAATATTTTCTGTGTTTTTGAATTGTGTGCGCAGTAGCCGCACGTGCATCAACAAAGTAGTGCCAAGCGTGCGCCTGTGTCATAAGTAAAGGGCCGGCTGGCTTGACCGTTAATGGGTGCTGTAACCCCCAAAGTACACTACAAACCAAATAACAAAATATTTTCTGTGTTTGTGAATTGTGTGCGCAGTAGCCGCACGTGCATCAACAAAGTAGTGCCAAGCGTGCGCCTGTGTCATAAGTATAGGGCCAGCTGGCTTGACCATTAAAGGGTGCTGTAACCCCCAAAGTACACTCCAAACCAAAAAACAAAATATTTTCTGTGTTTGTGAATTGTGTGCGCAGTAGCCGCACGTGCATCAACAAAGTAGTGCCAAGCGTGCGCCTGTGTCCCATAAGTAAAGGGCCGGCTGGATTGACCACTAAAGGGCACTCCAAACAAAATGTAAAAAAAATTCTATGTTTGTGAATTGTGTGCTCTGTGGCTGCACGTGCATCAACAAAGGAGCAGCGCCAAGCGTGCGCCTGTGTCCCATAAGTAAAGAGCCGGCTGGCTCATTTTTTAAAGGGTGGTGTAACCCACAAAGTGCACTACTCTCCAGCAAAAATAAAAAAAAAATTTCTGTGTTTGTGTGCGCCTTAGCCGCACGTATATATCAATATAACATAAATGGAGGACCAAACTTTCTCCGATAAAAATAAAATAGGGAAAGATCAAGAACCACTTCCTCCTAGTGCTGTTGCTGCTGCTGGGAGTTGTTCATCATCCCAGAGAGGAAGTAGGAACACCACTACTTTTACTAAACAATTGACCCTCCAACAGTCCCTAGCGATGAGGATGAAGTACGTCAGCAGTCATCCTGAAGCAAAACATATAACTGAGGCCTTGACTGCTATGTTGGTGTTAGACGTGCGTCCGGTATCCTCCATTAGTGCAGTGGGATTTCGACAATTGATGGAGGTAGTGTATCCCCGGTTCCAAATCCCGTCTAGATTCCACCTGCATCCTCAAAGCAGCAGCGACAAGCGTGCGTCTGTCTGTTAAAGGGTGGTGTAACCCTCAAAGTGTGCTCCACAAACAGTAAAAAAATTCTTCTGTTTTTTTCTGTCTTTGTGAAATGTGTGGGCTGTAGCCGCACCTGCATCCTTAAAGCAGCAGCGACAAGTGTGCATCTGTCTGTTAAAGGGTGGTGCAACCCTCAAAGTGCGCTCCATAAACAATGAAAAAATGTTCTTCTTTTTTTTCTGTTTTTGTGAATTGTGTGGGCTGTAGCCGCACTTGCATCCACAAAGCAGCAGCGACAAGCGTGCGTCTGTCTGTTAAAGGGTGGTGTAACCCACAAAGTGCTCCAAAAAATAAAAAACTATTTTTTTTATGTGTTTGTGACTTGTGTGCGATGTAGCCGCACGTGCATCAACACAGTAGCAGCGCCAAGCGTACGCCTGTGTCATAAGTCAAGGGCCGGTTTGGACATCTGGTCCGGACTGAAGGACGTGCCAACAATTTCTGACAAGTCTACTGTCACTGCATATGATACTGTCCTCAAAGCAGCAGCGACAAGCGTGCATCTGTCTGTTAAAGGGTGGTGTAACCCTCAAAGTGCGCTCCACAAACAATAAAAATATTCTTCTTTTTTTTCTGTCTTTGTGAAATGTGTGGGCTGTAGCCGCACCTGCATCCTTAAAGCAGCAGCGACAAGCGTGCGTCTGTCTGTTAAAGGATTACATCGGTGACAGCATCCAAGTAGGCATGTCAGACAGTCCGTACCTGTACTGTCAGGAAAAAGAAGCAATTTGGAGGTCCCTGTACAAACTGGCTCTATGTTACCTGAGTTGCCCCCCCTCCAGTGTGTACTCCGAAAGAGTGTTTAGTGCAGCCGGGAACCTTGTCAGCGAAAGGCGCAGGAGGTTGCTTCCACAAAATGTGGAGAAGATGATGTTCATGAAATGAATTATCTGCTCTTCCAGGGAGACAAGCCTCCAGAACGTACAGAGGGACCTGTGGTTGTGGATTCCAATGGGGACGAATTAATACTCTGTGAGGATGAGGATGTACACAACACTGAAGAGGGTGAGGAATCGGTGGATGAGGAGGATGAGGACGACATCTTGCCTCCGTAGAGCCAGTTTGTGCAGGGACAGATTAATTGCCAGCTTGTTTTGTGGGGGCCCAAACGAACCAATCATTTCAGCCAGAGTCGTGTGGTAGACCCTGGCGCTGAAATGTTTGGTTTGTTAAAGCGTGCATGTCCTGTTTATACAACATAAGGGTGGGTGGGAGGACCCAAGGACAATTCCATCTTGCACCTCTTTTTTTTCTTTGAATTATGTACTGTTTGGGGCCTAGTTTTTCAAACTGCCATCCTGTCTGCCACTGCAGTGTCACTCCAAGATGGACCACGTGTTTGTGCCACCCACTCATATCTCTTAGCATAGTCATCCAGCTACCTCGGTGCAACCTTTAGGATATAAAAACACTATTGTGAGGTGTGAGGTGTTCAGAATAGATTGGAAATGAGTGGAAATTAAGGTTATTGAGGTTAATAATAGCATAGGAGCAGAAAAACACACAAATTCTGTGATTTTAGCTGTTTTTATGCTTTTTTTAAAAAAAAATACAGATACAAAACACAAAACCCAGAACCCAAAACACGGAAGGGTGGTTTTGGCAAAACCAATCCAGATCCAAAACACGAAGAAAGATCCAGATCCAAAACCAAAACACAAAACACGAAAAGTGGCCGGTGCACACCCCTAATATATATATATATATATATATATATATACATACGTATATATATATATATATATATATACACATATATATATATATATATATATATATACACACATATATATATATATATATATATATATACACACATATATACACATATATATATATATATATATACATATATATATTTTATCATTGTTATATTATTTATTGCCCGATCACTGTGGCCAGCAGTGATCGAGCCCATGGAGACGGGGAGGCAGAGCTGAGGCCGGGGAAAATAGCAGCAGCCGCGTCTACCAGAGCCGCTGCTGCTGCTCCTACATGTAGAGCCGGAGCAGCAGCTGGCGGCCCGAATACAGAGCAGCGGCGGCGGCTTCCAGAGCCGCCGCCGCTGCTCCTTCACACACAGTGATCACTATGTGATCACTGTAGTTCCGGGGCCGCAGCGGGAGGGTCTCCCGCTGGCGGCCCGGATACAGAGCAGCAGCGGCGGCTACCAGAGCCGCCGCCACTGCTCCTTCACACACAGTGATCACTATGTGATCACTGTAGTTCAGGGGCCGCAGCGGGAGGGTCTCCCGCTGGCGGCCCAGATACAGAGCAGCGGCGGGGGCTTCACTGAAGGGGGTGGAGATGGCTGCCCGATCACTGCTGACCACAGTGATCGGGTCACAGCAGCAGCACTGCTGCTTCTAATGGAGGGGGGATGCCGGCGGTGCCCGATCACTATGGCCAGCAGTGATCGGGACACACTGGAAAGGTGGCCGCGCTTGCAGAGGGACCAGAAGGTCCCTCTGATGTAGACGGCTGCGGGAAGATTAGCTTCCCACAGTCGCCTAGTGGGCATTTCTGACTGGTTGTATCAGATACGACCATGTCAGGGAAAGCCCAGCCTGGTGCGGTCGTATCTGATACGACCGTGCCAGGCAAGTGGTTAATACAGAGAATGATATATACTTGTATGTTGTTAATTATTAATGATGTTATTAATTATATTTATTTATAAAAGTATAGACTAAGAAGTAGGAGGAGTCAGAGATAGTAAGGGGAGGAGTCTACGCCTGGGGCCAGATGCTGACACCAAGGTGGGCCTCTGTGTTCTTTAAATGCCACGGCCTATTTTTAGTCCCAGTCCGGCCCTGCTCAGGGGTACGCAGTCGCGGCATATTATGTGTCTAATTTTTATTTTTTTTATAACTAGATTCAAAAACAGACAAAAATTTGTGAAATCATTCAAGAAATTAATATTAAAAGCATCTGCATACTTATCCAGAGTGTGGAAAGTGCTATAAATCTTGGGTACTGGCAAATTTATTGATAAGAAAAAAACACCACTGTGGGCCTAAATCAGAGTCTGACAAAGCCTTTCCCTGGTGTACATCCGTGCATCCAAACAGAGGCATCCCTACCTCCTTTGGCACCCGGTGCGGGTATGGGTGGGTGGACTGATAGTGGGTGGGGGCATGGCCTCGAGGTCCGAACTCCATCATTTTTGCCTCTCTGGGGTCCCAGAAGTTTGGACTGCCCCCGGGGACCTGTGTATTTGCAGAGCCGGCTCCCTCACTGTGTGAGGAGTTGGGTGCTGCATGTAATGCTATAGCGCAGCACCTGGCTCCTGTCACTGAGGAGTCCACACTTTTGTGTCACCCCACTTGTGATGCCACTGCATCCAAATGAGCAAAGACTGAGATGCTGATTCACAGCACCTATAGACACTGCATTACCATATGGTGCATGTTTAGACTAGGGATGAGCGGGTTCGGTTCTCAGAGAACCAAACCCACCTGAATTTCAGGGATCCAGGGTGGTCTGAGCCAAGCTCGGATCTCCTTGCCTGCCCTAGATCCCTCACCCGAGGCAAAACTTTGTGATCCCACTGTCGGGTTGCAAGGATTTGTATTGAGCGGGCTTAACGCTGATTGGCTGAGAGAGACGTCTGTCATGGCTCTCAGCCAATCAGCATTAAGCCCATTTAATATGCACACAGGAAACAAAAGAAGATGGCGCACGCCATCCCCCACTGCCTGACACTGCCAGCAGCCCCTGCTGCCGACACCACCGGCACCCCCGCTTACAGCATCCCTCGCTGCCGACACCACTGCTGGTGACACTGCCAGCAACCGTGCACTGCTGCCCCACATACTGAGGACACTGTCAGCGACCCCCACACTACCGACACTGCTGGCACGCCCACACTGAGGACACCACCAGCACCCCTGCACTGCCGACACTGTCAGCACCACATGCACTGAGGACACCGCTGGCACCCCCACTCTGCTGACATCGCTGGCACCCTGCATTGAGAACACCCCTGCACTGCTGACACAGTCGGCAAACCTTCACTGAAGACACCTTTGGCACCCCTGCACTGCCGACATCGCCGGTACCATACACTGAGGACACTGCCAGCACCGCAGCACTGCCATTCCACGTACTGAGGACACTGTCAGCAAACTCTGCACTGATGACACAGCAAGCAAACCTATACAAAAGACACCGCTGGCACCACCGTACTGCCGACATCGCTGGTACCCTTCACTGAGGACACTGCCAGCACCGTAGCACTGCCATCCCATTTACTGAGGACACTGTTAGCAACCCCTGCACTGCCAATACTACCACATTGAGGACCCCACCGGCAGCCCTGCACTGCCAACCCTGTTAGCACACATGCACTGAGGACACCGCTGGTACCCATGCTTTGCCAACACCACCGGCACCCTGCACTAAAGACACTGCCAGCACCCCTGCACTACTGCCCCATGTATTGAGGACTTAATCAGCAGCCCCACACTGCCGCTACTCCCACACCGAGGGCATCCCTGTACAGTCGACACTGTCAGCACTCTTGCACTGAGGACACTGCTAGCACCCCAGCTCTGCCGACACTGCTGGCACTATGCACTCAGGAAATGCCAGGGCCCCCACTCTGCCAACACCGCAACACTGCCAACACTGACAGCACTTCCGCATTGAGGACACAACTGGCACTCTCGCATTGAGGACACCACCAGTATCCTGCACTGCCGATACTGCTGTCACAGTAAGTACACTATTGGTGTATCCAACCCACACTGTATAACACACTGTATCTGTGTTGGAACTTGGAAGCTGAACTGCCACATGTTAGTGCCACCCACTGTGTCGCTTAGCTTAGTCAGCCAGCTAGCTGGATGCAACCTTTTGGCCTTAACTAGATGAAAAAAATAATATTGTGAGGTGGTCAAAATTGATTGGAAATTCCTGGAAATAAATGTTATTGAGGTTAAAAATACTGTGAGTCCAAAAACAGGCCCAATTTATGTGATTTTAGCTGTTTTTATGATATTCTAAAAAAAATACAGATCCAAAACCAAAATCGAAAAACAAAACACCAAGGAAAAAAATCTAAAACCAGATCCAGATCCAAAACCAGGGGATATCCAGATCCAAAACCAAAACACGGGGGTCAGCGCACATCTCTAGTTTAGACGCCACTAACGATCGCACCATCTAAACTTGCACCAGCCGTACGGCAGGTGTAGCTTCTCCATCTGAGTATGGCCTCCTAGGTGAGAGGACCCATTTTAAGTACAAATGCCTGCGACACTCCCATAAGATGCAGCATCTCTCTGCATCTTTTTAGCCTTTGCCTGTTACCTCCCAGTCACTATCCTGGAAACCCCCTTACATTTCTTGTTCTCTGTGCCCTAATTTGATCTGCGACTCTGTACAAATAAAATCAGGACATGTGTGGTGTGAGTCAGATACATATGCAGAAGAAAATACGAATACAAAAATACATCGGCCGTTTGTGTGAATATCGGTATAGCGTGTGATTCTGAATCAGGCCCTGTATAATTTAATAGCTTTTCCCCTGTTACTAGCAAAAGTAATGTTTCCATCAAGCAGTATGAACTTCATGGTGGTAAAGATCCACTACTATTATTTCAATATTTGCTGTCCTACAAAAGATCCTTGGTAACCCTGTGTAATAGTGGTGAGTACAAAAGCTTTGGCTGTCATGTAAGTATCTAACATGAGCAAATGTAAGCAGCTAACAATGTTATCAGGGCTGTGAGAGTCTGCACAAGTACAGAAAAGAATAGTTTCTGTTGTCCTGTTTGGTTTAGTTTACTATCATTATATGATTAGATATTGTAGAGCTTTTGATCTGAGCTAAATCCAACACAAGCCATCACAGTCTCCAGTTGCCACAGTCAATGTTATCAGTGCTCTGAGTATTTGTACAGGAGCAGAAAGTATGCATCATAGATCTAAGATTGCACATTCCAGTGAAGTATCTGTGGTTATGAATTGGTAGGGAAAGCAGCCTAAAATTACAGAGTAATCCATCACTACCTCCTCCTTCAAACAATGGGCTGGGCTTGCTTCATTTTTTTGGAGGGGAGGAAGAGGTTGGACATGCTTTGGGTATTTATAGGAAGGAGTTGGGAATGTTTTGTGATCTCACAGTTCCCTGTTTCGAGTGTCACAGATGGCAGCACTGTACACAATGACCACTGTCATTCTGCTGATGTTGAGTATCTTCAGTCTCTGCAGTGCAGGTAAATAATGTACTTTGTCTTCATTTGTTACATTTGTTAAATGAGATGTAATAAACTTCTACAAGGGTAAAAGCTATTGAGTATGTACTGAATATAAATGAATGCTGCTGTGTTGGATGGCAGTTTAACTCATTATATATTCCTTAATACTAATTACATTAGAAAACTGAGAGAGATTTGTATATATCCATGTGCCATGTTGAGCATGTGGATGTCCATAGTGGCAGTTAGTATTAATAATCCTAATCTTAATCCTAACTCTACTCATGGCAGCCTAACCCTAACCCTAAAATCATCCTACCAATGGCTGCCAACATTTACTTGCCAACATTCACAATGTCAACATAATGTCATGTTGACCATTTGTCCCTAATGACCTACTGCATGTTGGCTACCTGGTGTTGATGTATTGACTGTCAACCTTTACATTGTCAATCTTTTATACCACATCCTTTTTGAAGTCTTAACCATGCACTCTTTAGATACTATTACAAGGGCAAAATAGATCATTATAATGTAATACCTTTAGACAGTAGATGGAAGCAGTACTCTAATTATAAAATAGGAACAGGATGTTGCATTAAAACTACATATAAGTATTACATGGAAAAGCTAAATTGTTTATATTCTAGTATAGTAAAAAACAGAATGTGATTGATTTGCAAGGCTTCCTATCTTTAACTTTTATTTAATTTATAGCCTTGTTTAGGAATAGGAGAATATTCACTTATTGTCCAATTTTGGAGTAACATAATTCTAACAATACATGGAATCTGATGTAAAGTTACAACTTACTTCATGGAAATAGGGGATAATCTACGGATGGACAGATGTATTTTTTGCACAAGATATATATTTACACATTGCTTCAGTGCAACAAAAATGTGTATGGTTTTGTGTAGATTACATTTTTAGATGACAGTGGTATATATATATATATTATATATATATATATATATATATATATATACATTCACACACAATTGTAGAAAGGGACACTCACCAGAGCACAGAGCCGTAACTAGACTTTGGTGCCCTGTGCCAGAAAGGTCATCGGTGCCCCCCCCCCCCCTTATTTTTCAAATAGGGACATAAGACGCACAACCAAAAAAAGGCCATTGCCTCATGGGGAGGGGCCAGGGAAGAGATAGGGGAGGCCAGGAGATACTGAGGATAAAAGAGGAGGAAGCTACAAGTGAGAATGATAATAAACAGGAAAATTTACATTCCTGAACAGCGTCCCCTGCCCTGCGGTGCCCTGTGCCATGGCACTGATCGCACCACCCTAGTTACAACCCTGCCAGAGCATATACAGGCAATAACAAACTTTAAAATCCATTTCATAATAATGTTGACGTTTTGGTCAAACATGACCTTTCTAAAGACAGACATCCATACATCAGTATAGCAACAGTAGACTGCAAATGTAACATAATGGAATATATATATATATATATATATATATATATATGTATATATATATTAGCATTGTGGCTACATTAAATAAAATTGCTAAAAAAATATACCCATTGGATTTTTTAAGGAGAACACAACAAATGTTTATATTTAATTTGTTACATGGAAAATTTGACTTTCACATTAATGATAGGACTGTCAAGACACTGGGCCTGATTCAGAGCCGGACGCTCTGACAGAGCGCTCGCTCTGAGTCAGGGCCAGCCTTCTGTGTTTTTAGAGCGGCCTCCTGGCCGCTCGTATAGCTGTGGGTGACCAGCTATAGCGAGCGGCCAGGAATATGGTCGCGATGGTCAAGACCATCGTGACCATCAGGCTTGCGATGAGACCCTTGTGGTAGGGTCTCATTGTTGCAAGCCCTAGAGTGTTTCTGGCTCTAACAGAGCCGAAAGTACTCCCACTGACATCACTTGTGATGTCAGTGGGGCCGGCCTCAGATGGTAGGCGTTCCCATGGGAACGCCTCCGCCTGGGCAGCCACGCCCCCAGCCTGCCCACCAAAGGGGGCGTGCTGTCACTCAACATTGACAGTACGCCCCCTTTGGTACGAGACCCGGAACGACAGCTTGGCCGTCGCTATCCGGGTCTCGCGCATGCGCACGATGGAGCCGGCTCCGTCGTGCGCGTGCGCACTGGGCTACCATCGAATCTGAATCAGGCCCACTATTCTTTATTGCATGTATGACACTTCATTATATTACTAGATGTTGTACAAATTGAGTAAAGTGATATTAGCTCTCCCAGGTAGCTGTTGGAGGTATTTCTGCTCACCATGTTTAAATGATGTGAATTGGAGGACGAATCAAAACCACAAACTCCATGTTATCAGAGGAATTGTGGCTTCTCATTGTACTTCCTGCTCATACATCATCTTCAGCCTCTGCTATTGGCTATGGGACAAACCATGGAGCCATGAGAAAAACAATGGTATGGAGCAACCCTAAGGGCTCCTGTGAATGGCCCTTGGGTATAATAAATGTTTTCCCATATATAGAAATTGTGCTTTTTCTATCGACTTACCTCTGTAACTGCTACTGACTTCTTTATATCAGGTCTCATGTGATGTTTTCCCTTTTCTAGTACAAGCATCTTGTTTAACAACTGCAAGAGACTTAGAAGAATCTGTTGCACAGTAAGTCCTGGCTACAATCACATGTTTTATCAAATGAAAACAAATAAATAATCTAAATAAAGAATTTGGGAAAGTGTATATGTTTTGAATTATATTTTCTGGAAATTCAATAGTTATATTCCTTTTTACACCCCTTAGCGTCCTGTGTCCCTCTGGGTGCTTTGACACTGGAAACTCTATTTGGGGAACTGATATCTACACAGATGTAAGAGAAATAAGAACTTAACTATTTAAATAACATTTTTTAGCTGTTGCATCCAAAATTTTAATGCAGAGTAAAATGTAACTGATATTGTGTCTATTGTTATCTTTAGGATTCTTCCATTTGCCGAGCAGCTATCCATGCTGGACTAATAACCAATGATGGGGGACAAGTGACAGTGAGGAAGATTCAGGGCCAGACCAGTTATAGTGGATCCACCAGGAATGGAATCACAAGCAGTAACTATGGAACTTGGCCTGAGTCATTTATATTTCTCACAGCATCAAATTCAGCAGGTATTCCTCTACCAAGTGACAATGAGACATATAATATGAGCTCTACAACATACTGCACACAGTAAAGTGCACTGATGTCATTTTGAGAAAAGAAAGCATTGCTGTATTGTACCTAGGTGTTAATTAGTCATTTTTGTGGCCACTTGCTGTTACTACACTGATTGCTTTATGTTATGCTTCAAACTTTGTATTTATGTGCATTACTACTGCATTGGGTCTCTAGAAAGTAGCTGAATATACAGTCAGATGCATAAATATTGGGACATTGACAGAATTTTCATTATTTGGCCTCTATTCACCACCACAATGGCTTTGATGATATGACTCCAGACCTTTTACCTGCTTAATTGATAATGAAATAATGAGGGAATAGCCCACACCTGTCCATGAAATAGCTTTTGAGTTGACAGTCCCATTACTTTTGGCCCCTTAAAAAGTGGGAGGCACATATAGAAACCGTTATAATTCCTACACCGTTCACCTGATTTGGATGTAATTACCCTGAAATTAAATCTGAAAGTCTGCAGTTAAAGCACATCTTGTTTGTTTAATTTCAAAGCCATTGTGGTGGTGAATAGAGGCCAAATTATGAAAATTCTGTCAATGTCCCAATATTTATGCACCTGACTGTATATTGAAAACAAGGCCATAATTAGATATTTGAAGGCTCCATAGCAAAAGTTTGTAAGGGCCCCTATGTATGACCCAATGGTGAAAAATTTATATAACTCAAGTAACTTTGATTAAAGATGCCAATCAGCTCTGGGCCCCATAGCAGCTGGACCTCTTGCACCTGTGGTAGTTATGCCCATGATTAAAAAAAACAAAAAAACTAAATATATATATATATATATATATATATATATATATGTAAATGCCTGATTATCTGCAAACAGTTATACTTATTGAAGTTTAAATAGTGAATATGTAGCATGTGCTGCATGGGAAGAATAATATACAGATTAAAATATTATTTACATAGTATGAAAAATGCACATTCATTATTTATAAATTTGCAATATATGGAGGCACATGGTTCTACTTAATGTAGACTCCTGTGTCACATTCTCTATATATCAGAAAGTATCCACAATCACTAAGCCAGATAAAATTATCTGGTGCAGCAACTGAAGCAGTTACCACTCCCCATGTCCACCTCTATCTGTACCCACCATTCTCTTTCCAGATTACTTAAAAATAAGTGGCAAGGGGTCTATAAATAAATATATAAGGGCTCTGACATGTGGTACTACCCCCAGCAGCTGCAAAGAGGAGACTGTTAATCTCCAATAAATATATAAAAAGGAACAAAGAGCAGCCCTGGATTAAGTGTATGTAATAATTTGATAGAGTGGCCAGCCCACTCTATCACCATCAGGTCCGGTCTATTGCGTTGGACAAACCTCAGTGTGGGACCATCGCTAATTAAGGACATTGTGGAACTTTCATTTCAGTGGGTAATTACCCTTCAGTGCTGCTTTCCTGGACTGTATACTAATATTCAGTGCTACAAGTTCTTCACTATCAATTAATGTCTCAGGGTACCAAGTAGCCAATTGTTGCTTTAAATAGTAACCAATGCTCTCATCTATACACATTTCATTATATGTATTTATAGTAATGTATTGTGATTTTTATGGTTTTATATATGTGTTAATGAATTAAATTATTACATATACGTAATCCAGTGCTGCTCTTTGTTCTTTTTTACTTAAAAATAAAACTTTAATATATAAGGGGCTAAACAGCATCAGAGGACACTTAACTGGGATAATATACAGGTCTCCAAGACAATAGTGTTGACATTCTAAAATCAACATGAATGAGCATGACATTGTCCAAAAAAATGGCCTGCAGGGTACATTGGTACTTTCAGATCAACATCAGCTGGAGAGCCATAGACTACAAACCATTGTCCTACAATTCAGAGACTGATAGTATAGTCCTCATTACTATGAAAGATTTTTTGCAATTGCCAATATCAACTTTTGGTTTGGCATATTTTAGATTACTGTTAGGTCTTGGGCAAATAGAAAGATCATTCACCATTCCCCTTAAACTGGCTATCAGAAGCTCACATATATAATACAAAGCATGTATCAAAAAATAAATTATGTTTTACTTTGCTTTGATAAATAAGGATAGCATCCAAACAATAGAGTCTGTATATGAGCACACATCCCAGTTACCATCTACCCTAAAATTAGAAAGCCATTAACTTCCAATATAGATTTCACACATCAGACTAAAGCACAAGGTCTTTTCATATAACAAAGTCTCAACCATGCACTTTTTAGATACGTTCCAATAATCAAATTAAATCATGTTGAACAGTAACTTGAAGCAGTCAATTGCAGCAGTACTTTAATTATAAAAATATTAAGACAATGTGGCATTAATTACTACGTACAATGCTTACAATATAAATGTATATTGTTTACATTTAAGCAAAATAAAGAACATAATGTATTTATTTCCAAAGGTTCTGATATTACCTTATTTAGTCTACATCTACAATGTTGTTTATGAATAAGAATATATCCACTATTGTCTAATTTTGTAAGTGCATCATTTTAACAGATGTTTATATTAACTTTTAATTTTATTTTTTATTACATGGAAACTGATTTTCAAATTAATTATTAACACTGTCAAGACACTACTCTCTATAGCAAATATCTCACTTCATTAAATTTCTATATGTTGTACAATTTAGTAATGTGACTTTAGCACTTCCAGATGCTGTTGGAGGTGTTTCTGCTCACCACTTTTAAATTACTTGAATTGAATGACCAACCAAAAGCCACAAACTGCATGACATCACAGGGATTGTAGCTTCTCATTGGTTTTATTGCTCACATATTATCCTCAGCTTCTGTTATTGGCTGTGGTACAAATCATGGAGCCATAAGAAGAACAAAGGCTTGGAGCAGCCCCAAGGGTTCCTGTGAATGGCCCTTGGCTATAGTGAATGTTTCACCTTATCTAGAATGTTGCTTTATATCTACCTCTGTAACTGCTGCTGACATCTCTATACCAGGTCTCATGTAATGTTTTCCTCTTCTAGAACAAGCATCTTGTTCAACAACTGCAAGAGAAATACAAGAATATATTACAGAGTAAGTCCTGGCTATAATCACATGTTTTATCAAATGGAAATAAATTAGATAAATAAAACATTTGGGAAACTATTTATGTTATGAATGTCTCTTCAAAGAAATTAAAAAATGTACAATTACATCCCTTAGTGTCCTATGTCCCTCTGGGTGCCTTGAGAATGGAAAATCTATTTGGGGAACTGATGTCTACACAGATGTAAGAGAAATCTAGACTTTACTTTTAGTTTTTATAGAGCAACAATTTTTAGCAGCTGCAAACAACATGCAGAGTATAATGTAACTGATATTGTGTATATTGGTATCTTTAGGATTCCTCCATTTGCCGAGCAGCTATCCATGCTGGACTAATAACCAATGATGGGGGACAAGTGACAGTTAGGAAGATTCAGGGCCAGACCAGTTATACTGAATCCACAAGGAATGGAATCACAAGCAATATCTATGGAAATTGGCCTGGATCATATATATTTCTCATAGTATCAAATCCACTGACTCGTAAACCCACTGGAACAGCTACCCAAGTACCACCAGGTATTTCTCTACCAAGTGATAGTGAGACACATACCATGGGCTCTACAACACACTGCACACAGTATGTAACACTGATGTAATTTTGAGAAATGAAAGCATTGCTGTATTGTACCAAGATGTTAATTAGTGATTTCTGTGCCCACTTGCTGTTACTACACTGATTACTTTATGTTATGCTTCAAACTTTGTTTTTTACATACATTATCACTGCATGGGTTCTCTAGAAAGTAGCTGAATATATATTGAAAATATACAAATCAGCCAGATTATCTGCAAACAGTTATACTTATTGAAGTTTATAAAGTGAATATTTAGCATGTGCTTTATGGTAAGAATCATATACAGTAAAAATATTATTATTTAATGCACTTACATTAGTAAGGAAAAATGCACATTCAGTTTTTATACAATTGCAATATATGGAAACACTTGGTACTATTTAAAGTAGACTCGTGTTATTTTATCTATATATCAGAAAGTTTCCTCAATCACTAAGGCAGATAACATTCTCTGGTGCAGCAACTGAAGCAGTTTCCACTGCCCATGTCCACCTCTAATTGTACCCAAAATTATCTACTTTGCTTATTTAAAAATAAAACATTGATAAGAGGCTGAACAGCATCAAAGAACACTCAGCTGGGATAATATACAAGTCTCCAATACAAATAGTGCTGACATTCTCAAATCAACATGAATGAGCATGACACTGTCCCAAAAAGCTTCCTGCAGGGTACATTGGTACTTGAAGATCAACATCACCTGGAGAGCCATAGACTATTATTATTATTATTATCATTTATTTATATGGCGCCACAAGTGTTCCGCAGCTCTTAAAAAAAACAATACATAAACAAATTGTAGACAAGCGACTTACAGAACAATACAATTCAGGACCAGGACATGGATAATATATATTGCTGCATTAGTGACCATAACACCCAGATAAGCAACAGAGCATAAGCAACCAAGTGTTAGGTGCCCTAGTGGTAAGAAGTAGATGAAACTAAAGTAGGGAGAAGCACAAGAGGGTAGAGGGCCCTGCTCGACTACCACTCATTGGGGGAGATGTACGAAGCCCAGAAGCGGTATCAGCGCACGTTATGTGCGCTGATACCGCTTCTCCCCGATGTATGATCGGGGGTCTGGGCGATAAATGACAGGGGCGCAAAAAAATCAATACTAATGTACAGTACCCCTTGGTTCTAGTCCTTTCGGGCCATGTAGGCATCCACATCTTCAAAAAAAAAAAAAAAAACGCCATTACCCAAGCCACGGACATAGTACCGTCATGTGAATAGTACCGTCTTGTGAATGAGGGCTCAGCCACTGAATTCCCATAGAAATGCATGGGCTGAGCATTCATTGGCTGAGAGAGGTGAGCCTCCACCTAAGAAGAACAATGGCTTGGAGCAGCCTCAACAGCTCCTGTGAATGGCACTTGGATGTAGTAATTGTATCACCTTATCTAGAAATGAAGCTGTATATCTACCTTTGTGACATCTCTGTACCAGGTCTCATGTAATGTTTTCCTCTTCTAGTACAAGCATCTTGTTCAACAGCTGCAAAAGACATACAAAAATCTGTTGCAGAGTAAGTCCTGGCTACAATCACATTTTATTTATTGGAAATAAATTAGATAAACAATTTGGGAAAGTATTTATGTTATGAATGTTACTTCCTGGAAATACTTATATTAGAGTTCTTTTTGTTGATTTTATCTCAGCATTCAATACCATCCTTCCAACTGCTCTAATAAGTAAACTACTGAACCTGGGATTTTCAGTTACCTTATGTAGTTGGACTATAGATTTTTTAATTAATAGACCGCAACAGGTTAAATTGGGAAATTTGAGATCATCTGTAATTAGGATTAGCACTGGTACCCCTCAGGGGTGTGTTTTAAGGCCACTTTTATTTTCCCATTTCACATATGACTGTGTCCCCTTGTATGAATCGAATTCTATTGTGAAATTAACAGATGATACCAGAATAGTGGTTCTCATCTCTGATGGGGATGAGCAGGCATATTGTGGTGAGGTGGAGCATTTGCTTAAATGGAGCAAGATAAATTGTTTGGTTTTAAACTAAAAAAAAAAACTAATAAATTATCATTGATTTTAGGAGGACGAATACTGTATGTTTATCCTGCTGCCACTAACTATTTACTATTTGGAGGTTGAGAGGGTAACAGATTTTAAATTATTGGGTATTATAATCTCTGATGATTTATCCTTGTAGTCTAATATTCTGGCCATGATAAAGACGGGACAACAACAATTATATTTTTTAGGAGCTTACAGGCAGCAAATTTGGTGAATTTTTACCGCTGCGTCATAGAGAGTGTGTTAAACTACTGTATACCAGTATGGTATGGGAATAGTACCAAAGCAGATCGCACAGTGGGCCTGATTCTGCAAGGATCATTATTGCAAAGCTGCACGCAGGCTATAGATATATGATGTATGCATGCAGGCTATAGATATATGATGTATGCACGCAGGCTATATATATATGATGTATGCACGCAGGCATCTTTGCAATAGTGATCCTTGCAGATATGGTTATGCAGCAGGAGGCATCATGCTTCCTGTGCATTACTTATCTGAGCTCCGTTGTTCAAGGCTGCATTGGTTAATCTGCGTACCATCGGCCGGCTGCAGTGACCCATGGGGTCCCAAGCCGGCTGCTGCAGTTTACAGGTAGAGGTCAGGAAATCTCCTTCAGCCTGACGGAGATCCTGGCCTTCTCCCTCACCCCCAACAGCCGTGACACGCCTCTGTTTCAGGCAACAGAGGTGTGTCACTGCCCCCTCCCCACCCCCAATTGGCAGCAGAGTGTCAATCATTGACAGTCTACTGCCAGTTTGCAAGCAAACTCGCAGATTCCCCAACCATAGGGAATCTGCATTCAGCAGTGCACTAGCTGAATTAGGCTCAGTGTTAGAGCGAGTAGTTAAAACAGCTGAAAGTATTATCGGTAGCGAGTTGCCTTCTATTGAGGAAATGTATACTGAGAACAGTTTACGGAAAGGAAATAGCATCATAAAGAATTGCCAGCTTCCGGACCATAGTGTGTTTTCCCTTTTACCGTCAAAAAGGCACTTCCGGTGTATCAAATCTGGAACTTCCTGGTATAGGAGCAGTTTCTTTCCATCTATTATTGTTAGAATGAACCTGAATGGGGATTTTAACTAATATGATTGTTCCATGCTGTAATATGTATGCGGTTTACCTGGTGTTGTAATTGTGTTGTTTTTTACAATGACAATAATAGTATTTATTTTATTATTAGAATATATATTTTAATTAAAAAACTATTTTGACTTTTGCACCACTTAGTGTCCAATGTCCCTCTGGGTGCCTTGAGAATGGAAAATCTATTTGGGGAACTGATGTCTACACAGATGTAAGTGAAATCAGTAGTTTTCTTTTTATAGAGCAACATTTTTTAGTAACTGCAAAAATGTAACTGATATTGTGTCTATTGTTATCTTTAGGATTCTTCCATTTGCCGAGCAGCGATCCATGCTGGACTAATAACCAATGATGGAGAACAAGTGACAGTGAGGAAGATTCAGGGCCAGACCAGTTATAGTGGATCCACCAGGAATGGAATCACAAGCAGTAACTATGGAACTTGGCCTGAGTCATTTATATTTGTCGCAGCATCAAATTCAGCAGGTATTCCTCTACCAAGTGATAGTGAGAGACATACTATGAGCTCTGCAACATAGTGGACCTGATTCAGACCCGGTCTCTAGCTGGCGTCCGCTTGCTGCTGCCGATGTTCGCTAATCTACGCAAGCACATGCATTGCAGTGCGCATTCGCAAACTACTCATAGCGATCACTATCCACTCGCTCGTCCAGCAAAGACAGCCCAGTGTAATAAGTGACAGTAGAGGCCGTTTGTCGGTGGTTACAGGGGCAGGAGACTAATAACAGGGGTGTGGAGGTGCGAACGCAGGTATGCCTGAGTGTAGCAACGCTGTTTCAGAGGTGTGCATAATTATCAGCCAGCGTCATAGTACACGTCACCTGCCTGTTTTTTACACTGAAGTCCTCGCAGAGCTTGCGGTAAGGTAAGGCAACCACAAGCGCTGCGAACCCTTCCGATGGTCCTCGATGTACCAATGTTTTAATACACTTCCAGGAGATGACGTGCGCTAGTGGGCGTCTCTTTAGACGCTAATGAGCATCTAAAGACACAAAGTGATCGCTCGCCAACACAAAGTGGGCATGCTTATTCCTTTCCGAGTGATCGCCTGCAATGCCGTCACTTTGCCGAATTTGCATATGCTGGGTGCGAGCGGCTCTGAATCAGCTCCACTGCACACAGTATATAGCACTGATACAATTTTGAGAAATGAAAGCATTGCTGTATTGTACCTAGATGTTAATTAGTCATTTTTGTGGCCACTTGCTGTTATTACACTGATTACTTTATGTTGTGCTTCAAACTTTGTTTTTTTATGTGCATTACCACTGCATTGGGTCTCTTGAAAGTAGCTGAATAGGATGCGCAAGCAGCTTATGCGGATTAAAATGATATGCGGCATGCCTATATTCTATGTGCGACTGCGGTTATATTTGCATGCGATATTGTAAGTTACAGTGTCAGCAGTTGTGACACTGTAACATAGCATTTTGCATGCAGATACAGCCGAATTTGCACTCACAGTATAGGCATGCTACATATAATTTAAATTAACATAAGCTGCTTGTGTGTCCAATTCACATCACTTTGCAAAAAAGACGCATTTTAAGGGAAAATGTTGCATGAAAATACACTCAGAACTACCGAGTTGCCCCACGCCATGGCACATCTAGAAGGACTGTTTAACATGCAAGGAGGCTAGATGTATGGGGACACATCTGTATACAGTAAACAATATTAATATTTATTGTACATAGTATGGAAAATGCACATTCAGTTTTTATACAATTGCAATATACGGAGGCACATGACAGTCTGCGGTCTATTTATTAAGCAGTGAAAAGTGTGGAGAAATAGACCAGTGGAGAAGTCCATAGCAACCAATCACCTCCTACCTATTATTTTATAGACTGTACTTGATAAATGCTACTTGAAAGCTGATTGGTTGCTATGGGCAACTTCTTCACTGGTTCACTTCACACTTTTCACTGCTGGATAATTATACCCCTATTTCATGTAGACTCCTGTGTCACATGACACTATTTCATGGAGACTCCTGTGTTACATTCTCTATATATCAGAAAGTGTCCACAATCACTATGCCAGATAAAATTCTCTGGTGCAGCAACTGAAGCAGTTACCACTCCCCATGTCCCCCTGTACCCACCATTCTCTACTTTGCTAATTCAATAACAAAACATTGAGGTAGGGGCAGAACAGTATCAAAGAACATTCAACTGGGATAATATACAGGTCTCCAAGACAAATACTGTTGACATTCTAAAATCAACATGAATGAGCATGACCACTTGTCCCAAAAAGCTGCCTGCAGGGTACATTGGTACTTGCAGATCAACATCAGCTAGAGAACCATAGACTACCACCCACTGTCCTACAATTCAGAGACTGATAATATAGTCATAATTACTATGAAAGATGTAAGCAAATAGTACCTTTTCATTTGGCATACTTTAGATTACTATAAGGTACTGGGCAAATGGAAAAACTCATTCACCCTTCCCTTCCAAGTCTGTATCTGTGCACACATCCCAATTACCATCTCCTGAAATTAATTAGAAAGCCATTTACTTCCAAGATATATTTCACACATTAATTAGACTGAGGCTCAAGGTTTTTTCATATACATAATTAAGTCTCAAACAGACACTTTTTAGATACTTTCCAATCATCAAAAGAGATCATTATGATTCAATAACTTTAGGCAGTTGATTGCAGCGGTACTCTAGTAATAAAATATGAACACTATGTGGTATTAACGCTACATAAAATGCCTAGATTGTAAATCTATATTATTTATATTCAAGCAAAATAAAGAACATAGGCCCTCATTCAGAGCCGTACACTCTGAGCAGAGCGCACGCTCTGAATGAGGGCCGGCCTCCATGAAAATGGAGCGTCCTCCTGGACGCTCGTATAGCTGTGGGTCACCACCCACAGGCTATACGAGCGTGCATTTTGATGGCCGCAATGGTCGTGACCATCGCGACCATCGAATCTGCGAGCCGGAGCCTGCAGTTGAGGTTTTCAACCGCAAGCTCCGGAGTGATATTGGCTCTATCAGAGCCAAAATCACTCCCACTGACATCACTAGTGATGTCAGTGGGCCGGCTTCTGACGGGAGGCGTTCCCGTGGGAACGCCCCCGTCAGGGAGGCACGCCCCCGGCACGCCTACCAAAGGGGGCGTGCTGTCAATCAACATCGACAGCACGCCCCCTTTGATCAGACACAACGAGCGAAGGACTTTCCTTCGCTCGTCGCGTCTGGCGCATGCGCACGACGGAGCTCCCTCCGTCGTGCGCATGCTCAGTCCAGAACATCGACCCACTTGCGAGCGGGCAGCCGCTCGCGAGTGGGTCTGAATCAGGCCCATAATGTAATATATTTCCAGGGGTTCCGATATAGAACCTTAATTTATTCTACATCTACAATGTAAATTTAGAATAAGAAAATATTCACTTATTGAATAATTTTGGATGTGCATAATTTTAACAGATGTTTATATTTCTTTTTATTTATTTTTTTATGACAAGGAAACTGTGATTGTCAAATTACGTAATTACGCCATCAAAACACTATTCTCTATAGCATATATCTGTAACAAGCCTCCGACGCGGATTGTGTCTTTCATGGGTCCCGGTTGTTGCCAAGCAATGGGGACAATGCATCTTCTGGTCAAGGGTTCCGATGGTCCCGCTGGTCACCAGGCAATGGGGACGCTGGGCTGGGATGGAACCTACCATTGCTGGGAGACCAGGCTGTTGGGCGGCCACGGGGATTGCTGGGGCTGCTATTTAGTAAATTAATATGTGCAGCGCTGTAGCTGCTTTTACTTAGCAAATAGAGTTCTCTCCAGCATTTCATTGGTAGGTCTCCCTGTTATAAGGCAGCCAGGGCAACTCCTCCTTTGCTGGTTATAGCTTATACCTTGCATGTAAAACACTGGTCCTTGTTTATTATACTGAAGAAACTCTGCAAGCCAGAACTTCTGCCTTGATCCTGGAAACCTTGTCCTGTGTTCCAGTCTTTATCACCATTGTAGTCTATACCAGCTGCACAGTACTCTCTGAAGCATTGACTTCAGTCTGTGGCTTTGCCACTCATTTCACCTCAGCACTGCAACATCAACCTGAGTCCCTGCCGCTCATATCACCTCAGCGCTGCAATGTCAGCCTGTGTCCCTCCTGCTCATATCACATCAACACTGCAACTTCAGTCTGCGGCCTTCACTGCATCTGTCTCAAGTCAGTTCCTTAGCCACACATATCTCCTGTGATATGCAAACTACATTGTAAGCCTATACTGTTCCGAGCATAGGACCATGTGGCAACCTAAGTACTGGTGAGCATGTTCAGCTCTAAGGTAACAACAGGGGGATGTTATTGTCTTTAAAACCTCACCATTGTGACTCTAGAGGTCTTACGCAAAGTAGCTCAGGTTATCATAACAATATCACACTTCATTATCTTACTGTATGTTGTACAATTGAGTAATGTGAGGGTTGGGTATGGGATCTCGGCTGTTAGGATGCTGGCTGTCAGAATACTGACAGCAGCATCCTGACTGCCAGAATCCTGACACTACCAGGTAAGTTCTCTACTGCTAACCCTTACCCCTACCCCTAATCCTCCCTCCCAGGTAACCTCCCTAACCTCACCCTAGTGCCTAACTCTAACCTTCTACTCCCCACACCCTAAACCTAACCCTACCCCCTTAGTGCCTAACACTATCCCTCCTCCTAGTGCCTAACCCTAACCCTAAACCTAACTCTCCCCTAACCCCCCGATACTTACCTTCAGGATGCCAGTGGTTGGAGGTGTTTCTGCTCACCATTTATAAATGGTGTGAATTGAAGGACCAACACATTATCTTCAGCTTATGCTATTGGCTGTGTTAGAACAAAGGCTTGGAGCAGCCCCAAGGGTTCCTGTGAATGTTTCACCTTATCTAGAAATGTTACTTTAAATCTATATCTGTAACTACTTCTGATATCTCTATACCAGGTCTTATGTAATGTTTTCCTTTTCTAGTACAAGCATCTTGTTCAACAACTGCAAGAGACATAGAGGAATCCATTGCAGAGTAAGTCCTGGCTAAAATCACACATTTTATCAAATGGAAATAAATTAGATAAAGTATTTACGAAAGTATTTATGTTTTGAATGTTTCTTCAAAGAAAGTCAAAAACTATAATGACTTTTGCATCCCTTAGTGTCCAATGTCCCTCTGGGTGCCTTGAGAATGGAAAATCTATTTGGGGAACTGATGTCTACACAGATGTAAGAGAAATCAGTAATTTGCTTTTAGTTTTTAATAGAGAAAGAATTTTTAGAAGCTGCAACCAAAATGCAGAGTAAAATATAACTGATATTGTGTAAATTGGTATCTTTAGGATTCTTCCATATGCCGAGCAGCTATCCATGCTGGACTAATAGCCAATAAAGGGGGAAAAGTGGCAGTGAGGAAGATTCAGGGCCAGACCAATTATAATGGATCCACAAGGAATGGAATCACTACCAATAACTATGGAGATTGGCCTGGATCATATATATTTCTCATAGCATCAAATTCACTGGCTAATAAACCCACTGGAAAAACTACCCAAGTACCACCAGGTATTTCTCTACCAAGTGATAGTGAGAGACAAACTAGGGTCTCTATAACACACTGCACACAGTATGAAACTCTGATGTTATTTTGAGAAATGAAAGCATTGCTGTATTGTACCTAGGTGTTAATTAGTTATTTTTGTGCCCAGTTGCTGTTACTACACTGATTACTTTATGTTAGGATTCAAACTTTATCTCTTACATACATTATCACTGCATGGGTTCTCTAGAAAGTAGCTGACTATATATTGAAAATATACCAATCAGCCTGATTATCTTCAAACAGTTATACTTATTAAAGTGTATAAGTGAATATTTAGAATGTGCTCTATGGTATATATCATATACAGCAATATAATATTATTAATTGTACATCATATGGAAAATGCACATTCAGTTTTTCTACACTTGCAATATATGGAGGCACATGGTAATATTTAATGTAGACTCATGTGTCACATTCTTTATATATCAGAACATGTCCACAATTACTAAGCCAGATAAAATTATCTGGTGCAGCGACTAAAGCAGTTACCACTCCCCATGTCCACCTCTATTTGTACCTACCATTCTCTACTTTGCTAATTTAAAAATAAAACATTGAGGTATAAGAGGCATCATAGGACACTCAAAAGGGATAATATACAGGTTTCCAATGCAAATAGTGTTGACATTCTCAAATCAACATGAATGAGCATGACACTGTCCCAGAAAGCTGCATGCAGGGTACATTGGTACTTAAGGATCAACATCAGCTGGAGAGCCATAGACTACCAACCATTGTCCTACAATTCAGAGATTGATAGTATAGTCCTCATTACTATAAAAGATGTTTTTGCAATTGCCAATATCAACTTTTAGTTTTGCCTACTTTAGATTACTCTTAGGTACTGGGTAAATGGAAAAATCATTCACCCTTCCTCTATAACTGGCTATCAGAAGATCAAAAATAAAATACGAAGCATGTATCAAAAAAGAAATTATATTTTTCTTAGCTTTGATGAATAAGGGTAGCATCCAAACAACAGAGTCTGTATCTGTGCACAAATTCAGTTACAATCTACCCTCAAATTAGAAAAGTAATTTACTTCCAAGATAAATTTCACACATTAATTAGACAGAGGCAAAAGGTCTTTTCATATTATTAAGTCTTAACCGTGCACTTTTTTGATGCTTTCTCCATCATCAAAATAGATCATTATAATTCAAAAACTTTAGACAGTTGATGGCAGCAGTACTCTAATTAAAGACAGGAGGTAGCATTAAGACTACAAAAAATGTTTACTTTATAAATCTTTATTATTTATTTTCAACAAAAAATAAAGAAAAGAATGTAATATATTTCCAAGGGTTCCTATATCTAACCTTTTTTAATGTACAGTACATCTATAATGTGTTTTACAAATCAGAAAAATTCACTTATTGTCTAATTTTGGATGTGTATAATTTTAACAATGCAGGAACAAGATCAAAAGTTACACTATATTATTTAAAATGTAAAGGGATTCATTTAAAGAGATACACATTTACATACTGCACCAGTGCACCAAAAATGTGTATACAGTATACTGTAGTTTATTTTAGCCATCTAAAGGCTTGTAGCAAGAAAGCATAAGAATGATGTGATGAGATAGTGGCTACAAGATTAGACATGGATGCATATAAAGTCATTCCTTTAGGTTGGGTATCTTTTGTTGATAATGCAAAATTATGTAGTGGTTATAATGACTGATGTGCTGGTTATACTTTGATTCTTCTAGCAGACAGTACTTAATACATTAGCATTGTTGCTATATGAAATATATTTGCTATTTTAATTACATTTTCAATTTGACTACTGTAGGTAAAAATATACAAATTGGAGTTTTTAAGGGGAAAACAACAGATCATTTAATTTCTTTTTTGTTACATGGAAACTATGATTTTCAAATGTATTACTAATGCTGTCAAGACACTTCATTCTATAGCATATTTGATAGTTCATTATATTACTACGACGGCTGATTGAAAAGTAATGAGACTGATTATTTTTTATACAGAATCAGATGACTCCACAGGACCTGAACACTTTTCTTTTTCAAAGTAGCGTCCTTCACATTCAATAATTTTTTGCAGCATTTTCAACAACAATTCAAAGACGTGCTGTAGACTGGTTTGTGACATCACTTTTAGTGTTGCAGCTGTTTCACTTCACCATCTGTTGAGAACTTTTTTCCACACAGTTGTTTTTTCAGAGTTGGGAATGCCCAGAAATCACAGGGTGCTAAGTCTGGGCTATATAGAGGGTGTTCCAGTGCTGTCCCATTAATTTCAGTCAGTGCTGCCAATGCAACAGCAGCTAGATGAAGGTCGGGCACTGTCTTGGAGCAAAAACCACTGTTTCTTCTGCAAATGTGATCTTTTCTGCCTCATGGCTTCACGCAAATGGGTTTTCAGGACATTTGCATATTAATCACCATTAATTGTCTGTCCGCGGGGAACCCAGTGCTGTAGGATCATACCATGTGCAACAAAGAACAGCAGAAGCATGACTTTACACACCGAAGGAATCACACTGAATTTTTTGGGCGGAGGCGAATTTGCAAGTTTCCATACACTGGACTGTCATTTAGATTCTGGATCATAATGACGAATCCGTGATTTGTCACATGTCACAATCAATGGCAGGAAGTCGTATATTCTCTCAAAAATCCGAACAGTGTTATTGCACGATTCAACTGGTCATCGCATCTGCTCTTCTGTGAGGTTTCTGGGTACCCACCTGACACACACACGATGCATTTTCAGTCACAATAATCGAAACACGTTGGAATGAGATGCCCAGTGAAGCCAAAAGTTAGCGTAAAGAAAACCTTCTATCATTTTGCAACATCTCCACAGCTTTGGCAATGTTGATATCTGTAACTGTGTTGGATGGTTTCCTAGAACGCGCTTCGTCAGTTACCCGTTTATTACCCTTTTTGAAGTGTGTCCACCACCGAAATACTGCAGCATGGCTATTTGTTTCTCCATCATATGCCTGCCATAACATTTCATGAGTTTTATTTCCGCTTTTTCCAAGTTTAATACAAAATTCAATTACACATGTCTGACGTAATCTCACAGACACGTCTTCCTCATCCGCCATGATGAAACGTATGAAGATTTTCCACTTGATGTGACAAAACAAAGAAGACAATGGCAGTCCAACCACAGGTTCAATCACGTCAATGTATGAGCTTCACAATAATCAGCATAGCATTGCCACGTATACCTATGGGACAGAGTCACAGAGGCAGTTTTTTTATCAGCC
This sequence comes from Taudactylus pleione, assembly GCA_031769625.1. NCBI lineage: Eukaryota > Metazoa > Chordata > Amphibia > Anura > Myobatrachidae > Taudactylus > Taudactylus pleione. The sequence goes on from JAUIMM010000422.1 coordinate 1,117,562, forward strand.
CTCATTTTGTGAGTAAGTTAAGTGAGTAATGTCACTTTAGCACTCCCAGATAACTGTTGGCGGTTTTCCTGCTCACCACTTTTAAATAGTGTGAATTGGCGGACCACCCAGAAGCCACAAACTCCATAATATTACAGTGATTGCAGCTTATCTTTGGTCTTCCTGCTCACACATTATCCTCAGTCTTTGTTATAGGCTGTGGGACAAACAATGGAGCCCTAAGAAGAACAATGGCTTGGAGCAGCCTCAACAGTTCATGTAAATAGTCCTTGACTATACTAAATGTTTCACCTGATCTAGAAATGCTACTGTATATCTACCTCTGTAACTGCTGATGACATAAAATAAGACTCATGTTAATGTTTTCCTTTTCTAGTACAAGCATCTTGTTCAACAACTGCAAGAGATATAAAAGAATCTGTTGCAGAGTAAGTTCTCACTACAATGGAAACAAATGAATGAAACAATTTTGGAAAGTATTAATGTTATGAAAGTTATCTCCTGGAATTCAAAAACTAAATTGACTTTTGCATTCCATAGTGTCCTATGTCCCTCTGGGTGCCTTGAGAATGGAAAATCTATTTGGGGAACTGATGTCTACACAGATGTAAGATAAATCTGTAGTTTGCTTTTAATAGAGCAACATATTTTAGCTGCTGCAAACAAAATTAAGTATAAAATGTTACTAATATTGTGTCTATTGGTGTCTTTAGGATTCTTCCATTTGCCGAGCAGCTATCCATGCTGGACTGCTAACCAATAATGTGGGACAAGTGACAGTGAGGAAGATTCAGGGCCAGACCAGTTATAGTGAATCTACAAGGAATGGAATCACAGCCAATAACTATGGAACTTGGTCTGGATCATTTATATTTCTCACAGCATCAAATTCAGCAGGTATTCCTCTACCAAGTGACAGTAAACACACACTATGGGTTCTACAACACACTGTACATGGTAAATTGCACTGATGTAATTATGAGAATTTATTCTATAAATCATCAATCCAATCAGCTTCAGTAGCCATTAATTGTTACACGACTATAAACAATTCTTCATTATTATTGGCAGAACTTTTTTTATGATTATAATCAGGAGCAACATATTGCTTTAGTGGAAAGGTTTGATGAGGATTCCTACAGCAGCACAATTCAGTATTTTAAATCTATTTGGTTGTTGCAAACGTAGGTGAATACACAGTAACTTTGATTTAGACCATTTGAGTTTTACACCATTTCAGTGCCACAGGGTTCATTTATCCATTAGGAATTGAATGTAAGAGGTGGGCTCCCCCACTTCCCCTCTTGATGAGACCCATCCCTTCTTTTGTCTAGCACTGATCTCCATCACCTGTGTTTGTGCAGTAGGATGCAGCCTCTACCCTTTTCCCCTGTCCCGCCCTCCATACTTCTTCCATGTTGGTCTTCTGAAGCATGCACATGTGTGTCCCCAGGAGGGTCATTGTCCCACTCACCCTGTATTTCTCCTGTATTTACTTTAATTTGTATAGTCAATCCCCCTATCCTCTAGTTCTTAACCTTTTTTACAGTACCTCCTTTCCATCATGCCCCAGCAGTTTGGCTTCTACCCCTATTTTGCCCTGCAGGCTTTGTTTCTGCTACCCTCACCATTCCAGTGGTCTATGCCCTCCAGTTTTACCCACCATGTGCATCAACACCATCATAGGGCATAGTGTTTCTCTGATGTCCGCTCACTGTATGTTTCTCTGTGTCAGTTGTTCAGCTTTGCACAACAAATGCACACCGCTTCTCCTGCCAACTGATTACTTTCTCCCACTCCCACCTCCAAGATTTTGCCCGTGCTGCTTCCTACCTCTGGAACTCTCTCCCTTTTCCCATCAGACTGTCCACATCTCTACAAATCTTCAAATGGGCTCTTAAGACTCATTATGTCATCAAAGCCTTCCAGCTCTCATTCTAACTCACTACTACTTTCTCCTTTCTTCCTGTCTACTCCATCTGTGACACACATATTTGCCCCACCCCTTTAGAGTGCAAGCTCTCATGAGCTTGTGCTTTTCCTTACTTATACTTTCATCTACTCATCACTCGGGCACCTAACACCTGGTTGCTGATGCCCTGTTTCTTATATAAGTGCTATGATCATTGATGAAGCAATTTATATAAATCTTGTCCTTGTCCTGCATTCTATTGTACTGTAAGTCACTTGTGTCTTGTTCTCTTATTTGTTTATTTGTCTATGTACTTTGTAAGGCCCTGCTGAACACTTGTGGTGCCATATAAATAAAGTATAATAATAATAATAATAATAATAATAATAATAATAATAATAATAATAATAATAATATTAATAATAATAATAATTATGTCTGTTGCAGGTGGTTCTGATTCCACTGAAAGTGGCCTGGATGCTGGTTCTGGTTTCAGTGAAGGTGAGCATGTGTCTAATTGTCATGTTGATTATCATTCGCACTGTAGCAATGGCAGAAAGAATTCTAAGTCAGTGTAAGTTAGAAGGGTACTTCATGCACTATTTTAAGGACAATGATAGTAGGCAGCATGAGCAGATGGTTGCCACAGTGAGTATCTCCACACAGGCAATTATGGTGCATTGTGTGAACATCACCATTATGCATGGAGTTTGCTCTAGGGTTAGGGAGTGCAGTCTAGTGTGCCATTTTGTCCAAATGTTCACTGTCACAGAAAAGAACAAATAGGGATTTGTGGTAGCAAAGGGGGAGGGCAGGAGAAAAGTCTTTATGCAATTATTTTAATTGGTTAGACCATATGCTTGCTTTTGACATTTGCTACTTGGTATCAAGAACTTTAGAACATCTAATTGTTCTGAAGTTTATACCTAATGCACAATAATTAGCTTGCGGCCTCTCAGCACTGAGGTCCTGGTTTCAATTCCTACCAAGGTCCAGTATGTGAAGCTTGTATGTTCTCCCCATACTGGTAGGTTGATTGACTTCTGACAAAAAAATTTATCCAAGTGTGTATGTGTTTCCGTGTGATAGAGAATATAGGGCCTGATTCAGACCCACTCGCGAGCGGCTGTCCGCTCGCAAGTGGGTCGATGTTATGGACTGAGCATGCGCACAACGGAGGGAGCTCCGTCGTGCGCATGCGCCAGACGCGACGAGCGAAGGAAAGTCCTTCGCTCGTTGTGTCCGATCAAAGGGGGCGTGCTGTCAATGTTGATTGACAGCACGCCCCCTTTGGTGGGCGTGCCGGGGGCGTTCCCACGGGAACGCCTCCCGTCAGAAGCCGGCCCACTGACATCACTAGTGATGTCAGTGGGAGTGATTTTGGCTCTGATAGAGCCAAAATCACTCCGGAGCTTGCGGTTGAAAACCTCAACCGCAGGCTCCGGCTCGCAATTTCGATGGTCGCGATGGTCTCGACCATCGCGGCCATCACAAAGCACGCTCGTATAGCCTGTGGGTGGTGACCCACAGCTATACGAGTGTCCAGGAGGACGCTCCATGAAAATGGAGCCCGGCCCTCATTCAGAGCGTGCGCTCTGCTCAGAGCGTACGGCTCTGAATGAGGGCCATAGATTGTAAGAACCACTGGGACAGGGACTGAGGTGAATGACTAAATATTATTTGTGAAATCATGGCAGGATATGTGTAAACTATAGAAATAATTATTAATAACAATGTCCTCAAAATGTAGGTACAGTATATCAATACCTGGGTATTACTTGCATTATAAAATTTACAGGCAGCAATAGATCAGGCAGGAAAACAGAAACACACAGAGCTTAGGCATTTACTATGTTCATTATTAGCTGAGAGCACACTGCACAATTACTCAATAAAGTTCCACAATGGTTGCTTGATTGACTTTTGACAAAAAATTATGTGTGGATTATTATGTATATTATGTATATGTGTGGGTGTGTACATGTGGTAGAGAACATAGGCCCTCATTCAGACAGCCGTCGTGCGCATGCGCGAGACCCGACGAGCGAAGGACTTTCCTTCGCTCGGAGTGTCTCATCAAAGGGGGTGTGCTGTCGATGTTGACTGACAGCACGCCCCCTTTGGTGGGCGTGTCGGGGGCGTGCTTGCCAGACGGAGGCGTTCCCAAGGGAACGCCTACCGTCTGAAGCCGGCCCCACTGACATCACTAGTGATGTCAGTGGGAGTGATTTTGGCTCTGATAGAGCCAAAATCACTCCTGGCCTTGCAGTTGAAAACCTCAACCGCAGGCTTTTGCTCGCAGTTTCGATGGTCGTGATGGTCAAGACCATCGCGACCATCATCCTGCACGCTCGTATATGCTGCGGGTGGTTACCCACAGCTATACGAGCGTCCAGGAGGACGCTCCATATTAATGGAGGTGGGCCCTGATTCAGAGCGAGCGCTCTGGTCAGAGCGTCCGGCTCTGAATCAGGGCCATAGATTGTAAGCTCCACTGGGGCAGGGCCTGATGTGAAAAACTAAATATTCTCTGTAAAGCCCTATAATATATGTGTATGCTATATAAATAACTGTTAATAAATAAATCACACCATGTATGTGAAGTATAGGGGTGAAATATGGTGGGTATATGATGAGGAATTGCATCACAAACAGCATGGCTGGACCTCTAAATCCTTTGGTTATAGCTGGAGAGGACATAGCAGTACAGTGCAGTTGGGTCATGGATGTCCCCTCCCAATCCGGCCACAGTGGGTGGGTGCTGACCATTCTCAGGTGTTGCCTTTTTTTTTTTAAAGTGCTTCACTTCCTTCTCCCTCCCAAAGCCCCCCCCCTATACCTCTCTCTCCCTCTCTCTCTCTCTCTCTCTCTCTCGTGTTAAAGCAATCTATCAGCATGCATTGGGCACTAATATGAAGCACCAAGCCAAACGGGGTGGTGCTGTACCTTATGAGAGGCTGTGTCTGGGTGTCATGCAGCCAGTAAGAGCTGTGAGGGGAGAAAGAGCTGGGGTTTTCCTCTGACTCTCAGTGCACATGTGGTAGACTGACATTTATCAAGATTAGTAGACAGCAGTAGTGAAAAACTTGTAGTCAAAGTATAAAATTCTTTATAGGAATTAAGTATCATAATATGCTGGACTTAGTAAATAATAAAGATTATTGAAATATACTAAAAGATTCTTTTTTATTGCATTCTATATTAACATGTCAGTGTTTTATTATTTGTTGTTAGTCACTAGGCTACTTGGCAGTTACTGTAATAACTAAACTCATATGTAACAACTTAGCTAACATCACAAAAATATACAGTATATGTGCCAGAGAGACCACAAGCACACCACCATAAGGTGCAAAAGTTTATAGATGTATTGTAAAAAAAAATATACTGTATAGCTATGTTAAATAATTCAAAAGACCAAGCAGCAAGTCACATAACAGGAGCAAACATCAGTGCTGATATTTATCATGTGCCTGGAGACCGAATTAAAGCCTTGGGCCCGACAGCCTTAGTTGTAGCTCATGCTCGTGCTCATGACTAAGGTGGTTGTCCACCAAAATGGCCATTGGGCCCAGGGCTTTAATTTGGTCACCAGGCATATGATAAGTACCAGCACTGATATCTGTTCCTGTTATGTGACTTGCTGCTTTGACTTATTGAGCATGGCTATAAATTTTGTACGATACACCTATATACTTTTGCATCTTATGGTGGTGTGCTGGTCTCTTTTTTCACCCTGCAGGGGTTGTAGTGTTCATACATGTATACATTATTTATGTGATTTCAGCACCCTGTATTTTATTATGGTACAAGTGTGTGCAGTAGGGTGGGTTGAAAATTGGGCCAAAAAAGGAACATTTTTCTGAGGGTAAAAAAAAAATTGTGGGACAACTCAAGATGATTGCCATTTAATTTTTCAAAATTGGATATCTTAGTCGGTCAACCAGCGCCTAAAGAATTTGTATTTACGCCCTATAGGCATGTCCGCAGAACACCACCCCAAAGCGCTCTGGCAACGTTCTTTTTCATACTGTTTGTTTTAAGTAGCAGAATACAATAGTTTTGAATCGTAATAAATGCCCTGTTCACCGTATAGTGTCATATAGTAAGTGAACTCAACATAGCCGTATCATCTAAAATGCAGTAGTAGGGTACTTGTTGCCCTCTGCCTGCAGTTCTCAGCTTGTTGCAAACAAATACATGCAACAACCCAGTACTCGCCATGTGGAGGTGGCTGAAGCTTGAGTCCCACCCACACTGTCACGTTATAACGTGCTCAGCCGATCACTGCTCACTGTTCTAGCAGCTTGTAATTTTTTAAATATCAAACTTTGAAATTAAAGCACATGACCGGAGAGTAGACCTAATGAAACCATCCGAGCTCACCTCATCACAGCACTTTTCAGAACCCTCAGTCACTAATTTGACAATTCTTTACACACTTTGGGTGTGTGAAGGGATCGCAGAAAGAGGATTTACTCCATCTAATATTTGAATAAGTACATCTGAGGGTATATTATGGAGAGCTGGAGGCTCTGTGACATTGACTTTTTGCCAGTTTACGAGCTGATAGTATTTTAATGCTTTTAAATTGATTTCAGGTACTTGTAATACCTGCACATTTTCAGATGGAGCTGCACTTGCCCTGGCTCCTTTCTGGCTACTGTGCATTTGCATCAGGGGCATTTTGTACTGACTGGAGGCTGTCTCTGGGAATCAGTCAGCCTCAGTGATAACTTCCCTCTCTAGGCTGCTGTTAGGCAAACAGACACATTACAGGTTGTCTCCCATATCCAAATATTCAGAAATACGGAATATTCTGAAATACGGAATTTTTTTGGCATGACTGAGATATTAAAACCTATGATATTTGATGGTTCACTGTACACAAACTTTGTCTAAGGCACAAATTATTAAAAATATTGTATAAAATTACCTTCAGGCTGTGTGTATAAGGTGTATATGAAACATAAATGAATTTCATTTCTGTACACAGACTTTGTTTGAGCCACAAAATAATTGAAAATATTGTATAAAGTGACCTGCAGGCTGTGTGTATAAGGTGTATATGACTCATAAATGCATTCGGTGTGTACTTTTGGGTCCTATTCCCTAGATATTTCATTATGGTATGCAATTATTCCAAAATCCGGAATATTCCGTTAAAGCATTTTGGGTATATGGGAGACTCAACCTGTACTAGCTCTGCTTGGTTCACTGATGGAGTGATAACCAATCAGAGCACACCCTGCCCCTGCAGTGCTGCAGCTTCTACTAGCACAGCCACAGCAAGATGAGCAGGGAAGCAGCAGGCAATTGGCAAGCCTTCCATCCCACCAAGTCACAGTGACTGCTGCTGGAGACAGGCTGGACAACAACACAATATACCACAGTATACCTCTAACAGCACTGCCAGAGCGTTTTGCAGTGGTGTTCTGCGGGGCATGCCTATAGGGCGTAATTATGAAATCTTTAGGCACAGTTTGGCCGACTAAGATATTATTTGATTTTTAAAAAATGGCAGTAATCTTCTCGAGTGGTCCCACAAATTTTTTGACCCTCGCAATCAATGCCAATCTTTTTTTTTTCCAACCCATCCTAAGTGTGCAGTTCTCCCTCCTGGATTTATATATATATATATATATATATATATATATATAATCTGTACAGCCCGGCACTCTGGACCCACTGCGGGGTAACTCGCTCCAGTGCCTTCCCAAGGAGGACAGCACCCCCAACATAGATCAGCTCTGCAATAGGTGGCACTCGGAGACTTGTAATCCAGTAAACAAAGTAGTGTTTATTTCAATGTTTCGGGGAACGTATCCCCGTCCTCAGGATACACATAAGTGCACAACCAACACATAAAAACTTAAATAGACGTACCTCCCTCACTCCCCCTGGACGCCACAGCCGCTGCATGCAGGAAACTACGATCTCCACTTCCAGAATCGGCACCTCAGCTCCAACTGGAAGTGATGTCACGGGAGTCCAGTAGCGGTAACCATGGCGGCCCTGTGAAGAAACATAAGCAGTGTAGTGCTTAGAGATCTACTGCTGTAACAAGCATGCTGTGATGTACATGACACAAACACCCATAAACACACTGAAAAACCCATTATTAAACCATATCTAAAAACCAATGTACATATGAAAAAATGCAAAGTTACGATTGTAATCCCCATAGATACAATGCCTACAGGCTCTCTCTTAGTGAACAGTAATGGTGCCATCTAGTGGATGAAAAATATAATGCATGTAATAAAACATCAAATTTAAGACATACAGGGAGACAAATATCGCTGTATAAAGTACAATATAATATGTGAATAAAATAATGTGAGAAACAAAGTCCTAAAATTTAGGCAAAAACTGTGTTTTTAAAATATATATATATATTTATGTATATATATCTGAAACCACTGTGGTACATAAAAATAAATGTGTGGGAGTTTTTGATATTTTATATGAATTGGGCTCTTTTGGTCTACATAGTTTTTAAATCTAGTGCAACTTGATGTATAGCACTGACAACATAACTGTTTCTCTATAACTACATGAGGTCTGATTTACAATTGACAGCAGCAATTTGTCTTGTTTCCATGTAGTCCTGACAGGTTAGGATTCCATAATTTGTCGAGCAGCTATCTATGCATGATTACTGACCAGAGATAGTGACGGTGGTGAAGACACCAGTTCAGGACAGTCACAAGGGATCCTCAAAAAATGTAATCACAACCAGTAACTATTGACCTCTCTCTGCATATTTTTTTTAATTCCATAAACTTTGAAGAAACATTTATTTAAAAAAAAAAAGCAAAGCAGAACTACTGTACAAATTGTAAGCTTGTTGAGCAGATTCTTCTTACTGCTTTGTCTATTATTACCAAGTTTTGTTTATCACTGTTTTGTTCCCATATTGTTGGCGCTATAAAAATAAATGTTAATAAAATAAATATTTATAACAAGCCACTATATTAAAATACTGTTTAAAATGTTTCAGATATTGTTTTATATATACATAATTTTCCCCCCTTTACTTGGTCTTTAGCAACTATCTTATGGCAGAAGTGGTGTTAGATAGAGGAGGCATAAGACTATAAAGTACACAGTGATTACTTGAAAGGATATTTACATACATTGGCTAAAGTAGAACCAACTTTAAATAAAAAAAGATAAAAAAATTTATGTCAATGATGTATTTTCAATTAATCCTTCATGCATAGTTTACAAGCTTAATTAATTGCCTGTGTACTTTTATTGTTTCATAAAATTATCCTAATAATTTAAAAAATAAACCATAAAGATAAAAAATAAGTAAGTATTCTATTTCAATTGCTTTTGAAGTGAAACACTTATTTGATTTGATGATTTAATTTTTAAGGTTTAAATTGTGTATTCAGAAAAATATTTTTAGAGATTTCTATTGTTGACACTGTTTCTTAAATTGATTCTGTAAATATTAGTTATTATTGTTATATGGAAAGTAAATATTATTATTGTTTTTTTATTGTTGGATGATAAAACTGCAGATACTTATTTTACATTTTGAATAAAGATTTATATTGTTGAACCCACAATAAGAAGATGGACATTTTAATGTTTATGGCTCATCAAACAGAAATTAGTAAACTCTGTTCTTCACTTGGTTTTCAAATGAGAAGACTATAACAAAGTAATTTGCTTTATTAGTAGAAGGTTCATTGAACCACAAATATTCCAGGTTTCAGAAAGACTGTACTAATTTGGTGAGCAAGACTAAAGATATGCATGAGGTATTATTTGCTGTATTTGAGAAGGCTAATGATCATGAGACCACCCCAGCAGACCAGAAGTTGAATTTTGCTGTTTTATCTATGACTGATGAGTACAATAAAGAGTAATCTGTCTTAAACACATAACTGACTAATTTTCTTTTTCAAAACTGCACAGATATTGAATGTTTATTTTTATTTACTTAAGTTTAAAGAGTATTTTGAAAAATATATTTAAATATTTTATTTAAAAAATATACATAGGGAGTGTTATGCACCCACCCAAACCCCTATGTCTGTATGCCCCCATTGAAATTCCATTTCTCACCCCCCCAACAAAAATAGCCCTCCCCCAGTGTAAAAAAATCCAAATCAATATTAACTCCTACCCCCTTAGCAGTAATATGTCTTTGAGGCAGAGCCCCCACCAACACCCCCTAGGACAATGACTTTCCAATTTACCCCCATGTGTCACTATATATGTAAATTTTTAATATATAAATACAGTCTGGTGCATAAATATTGGGACATTGACAGAATTTTCATATTTTGGCCACTATTCACCACCACAATGGCTTTGAAATGAAACAAACAAGATGTGCTTTAACTGCAGACTTTCAGATTTAATTTGAGGGTAATTACATCCAAATCAGGTGAACGGTGTAGGAATTACAATGGTTTCTATATGTGCCTCCCACTTTTTAAGGGGCCAAAAGTAATGGGACTATCAACTCAAAAGCTATTTCATGGACAGGTGTGGGCTATTCCCTCTTTATTTCATTATCAATTAAACAGGTAAAAGGTCTGGAGTTGATTCTAGGTGTGACATTTGAATTTGGAATCAGTTGCTGTCAACTCTCAATATGAGATCCAAAGAGCTGTCACTATCAGTGAAGCAAGCCATCATTAGGCTGAAAAATCAAAACAAACCTATCAGAGAGATAGCAAAAACATTAGGTGTGGCCAAATCAACTGTTTGGAACATTCTTAAAAAGAAAGAACGCACCGGAGAGCTCAGCAACACCAAAAGACCCAGAAGACCATGGAAAACAACTGTGGTGGATGACAGAAGAATTATTTCCCTGGTAAAGAAAAACCCCTTCACAACAGTTGGCCAAATCAAGAACACTCTCCAGGAGGTAGATGTATATGTGTCAAAGTCAACAATCAAGAGAAGACTTCACAAGAGTGAATATAGAGGGTTCACCACAAGATGCAAACCATTGGTGAGCCACAAAAACAGGAAGACCAGATTAGAGTTTGCCAAACAACATCTAAAAAAGCCATTACAGTTCTGGAACAACATCCTATGGACAGATGAGACAAAGATCAACTTGTACCAGAGTGATGGGAAAAGAAGAGTATGGAGAAGGAAAGGAACTGCTCATTATCCAAAACATACCACCTCATCAGTGAAGCATGTTGATGGTAGTGTCATGGCGTGGGCATGTATGGCTGCCAATGGAACTGGTTCCCTTGAATTTATTGATGATGTGACTGCAATATTATAAGCTCATATTCAGTCAAATGCTTCAGAACTCATTGGACGGCGCTTCACAGTGCAGATGGACAATAACCCGAAACATACTGCAAAAGCAACCGAAGAGTTTTTTAAGGCTAAAAAGTGGAATGTTATGCAATGGCCAAGTCAATCCCCTGACCTGAATCCGATTGAGCATGCATTTCACTTGATGAAGACAAAACTGAAGGGAAAATGCCCCAAGAACAAGCAGGAACTGAATACATTTGCAGTAGAGGCCTAGCAGAGCATCACCAGGGATGAAACCCAGCGTCTGGTGATGTCTATGCATTCCAGACTTCAGGCTGTAATTGCCTGCAAAGGATTTGCAACAAAGTATTAAAAAGTGAAAGTTAGATTTAGAATTGTTTAGTTTGTCCCATTACTTTTGGCCCCTTAAAAAATGGGAAGCACATATAGAAACCATTGTAATTCCTACACCATTCACCTGATTTGGATGTAATTACCCTCAAATTAAATCTGAAAGTCTGCAGTTAAAGCACATCTTGTTTGTTTCATTTCAAACCCATTGTGGTGGTGAATAGAGGCCAAAATATGAAAATTCTGTCAATGTCCCAATATTTATGCACCTGACTATATATATATATATATATATATATACTGGATATACATTTGCAAAGATCAGCTGCAACAGGGGGATTGATAATCATTCCCCCCTGAGCCACGCTCCGCTACACTCTTCAAGAAGGAGAGGAGATTACTGGTGCTCGGAGGGAAACTATGTTTCCCTCCTCACACTTTTACTGAGGGCGCTTGCGCCCCAGTGTGCCATTCTGGGACTCGATATTGGGAGTGATGTCAGTGGTCACAGACCACCACATCACTCCCAGGGGGCCTGAGGAGGAAGAGGAAATCAGTTCTGCATATGTGAACAATGGATTTTCCCCATTACACAAGGGGGATCTGGAGATGCAGTACTAACACATGAGATGCAATGTGGTCAGGTAACGCACTCCTGGCTGCAGTTGCATCTTATGCGTTAGTGCCAGGCAAGTGGTTAAGCAGGACAACAGAACATTCAAGCACTTTTTATGTGTTTTTATTTCTAATGGGGTATGAAGGCCCATTGATCTGTTTCATGCCCATAATGCTATCAGGTCCTCCTAAGCATAACTTTCATATAAGGTCTAAGAAAAAATTGTGTTAGTGTTCCCTTATGGTTTAAATTTAGCCATATATCAATGGAATGTGACAGGGGAAGGTATAAGTCCCACATTAGTAGGTCAACATGTGTAGCTTTTCCTAAACAAGATAAACTATTACATTGCAGGTCCTATTAGATTCTGGTAGTCTCATGACCTTTGTTCTGTCTGCTTTGAAAATTATTTCTTGATTCAGGCATGTAAAAAAATTAAAAGAAGCTTTGTGCACAGTCTACATAAACCATAAACCTTGAAAAGTGTTTGATGGAAGTAGATTAACTTTTTCCATGAAATAAGTAGTTTTGGTAATTTTTACAATTTGTAGATTAACCTTATGTATCGTTCTCAGAGTTGGCCTATACCCATAACCACCAAACTACTGTTTCTGTAAATCTCCCTATTGGAATAATTTATGATTATTTTATACATAATTCTTTGAACTTGCGAAGGACATAATCAAAATATTAAACTCATGCACTGGTGACAAAATACATTTTGCTCTGATTTATAGTTCATAATCTTCCAATTAGAATTATTGTAATATAATGTAATAGACCAAGCCTGCAGGTGCAGCACGTTTCTACCCCAAAGGCACTTGTTTCTAGCTTGCTTGGTTCCAAGGGAGGCACCCCACCCCCCTGGGAACAGACAGTGCTGGCCCAGTTTGTGTCTGCACCTAGATAGGGAACTGTTTATATCTGGTTCTATAATAGTAGTGCCATTTGGCAAAAAACCTGTGTCTTATGGAGAAAACAATATCCATTCTGTTGATGGCACAGAAGTCCTTTTGCAGGACTTGTGAAGACAATAAGATTTTTGCACTCAATGAGATTATAAGAGATACTGTACACCTGAAAACTATAAGTAGGTCCTATACCTTACAGAAAATACTTTATCCAGGAGGGACCAGGTCAGAATTATGGGCCTGATTCAGACCCCGGTCACAAGCGCTGAGCGCTTGCAACCGGGTCGATGTTTGCCCACTGGGCATGCGCACGATGGAGCTGGCTCCGTCGTGTGCATGCGTGAGACCCGGCTAGAGACGGGTGCTCCATCTCTCCAGGTTTCGCTCGAAAGGGGGCGAGCTGTTGATGGTGATTGACAGCTCGCCCCGTTTGGTATGCATGGCCGGGGGGTGGCTTCACAACGGGAGGCGTTCCCAAGCAAATGCCTACCATTTGTGGGTGGCCCCACTGACATCACAAGTGATGTCAGTGGGAGAGCTTCCAGCTCTATTAGAGCCAGAAGCTCCCTGGGGCTTGCGTCCACGAGACCCTACCACAAGGGTCTCGTCGCAAGCCCGATGGTCGCGATGGTCTTGACCATCATCCTGGCTGCTCACATTAGCTGTGGGTGGTCACTCACAGCTATGCAAGCGGCCAGGAGGCCGCACAAAAAAAAAACCACCCAGATTCAGAGCGAGCGCTCTTTCAGAGCATCCGGCTCTGAATCAGGACCTATGTCAGAAATGTGGTAGAGCCCAGGATTCCTTCTTTAATAATTACTTTCATAATGTAAGAAAAGCAGCAAATTTGGAACATGATTTTAGAATTTAATAAGAATCTTTTTAATAACTTGGAAGTCCACACAAAAGTTGAAATAGTTTATTTTCTTTTATACAGCAGGAGAATACAATCTGCCTCAACAATCAATGAGCTGGGGGTGCAATCTGGTTCAACCAGCAGAGTTTCAATAGAAAAAGCTAACCTCTTATTTCTGACAGCTCCTTATATTCACTAACTATATTCACTAGCTGCCGAGGAATCGGGTAATTCCCCGGTGGGCCCCACTGCATTGTGGCCACGCCCCTTTCTGTGAGGGGGTGGGGCTTAGTGGGCCACGAATGGGGGGATTACACTGCCATCAGGGCTGTCCTAACAATAGGGCAGGTGGAGCTGAACTGCTCAAGACCCCTGTCCAATCAGCACTGACTCTCTGTAGAACATGGCCTATGAAGCTCCGCCCACAAATGGTCAGGTGAAGCCCCGCCCACCAGCAAATGGCCAAAGCTCCTCCCCCTAATCTCCTACCCTTCGATCAGCAAAAGAGCAGAGCTGGCAGAGTGGGCTCTAAAATTTTGAAAATAGCGGGTCCGCAAAGGTAAAGCTGCCTACAAGTAGGACAAGGGAAATACCAAGCAGAAGAATAAATGGATACAGCCAGGGCAGCTACATGCATCCCCACAGGTCAGTGTCAGTGGTGCTGCTCTGCCTGCTCTGTGTGAGTTTGAACTTTTCCTGGGAGGGGGAGGAGAGAGAATGTGTGTGTGAAATGTTTTAGAGTGTGTGTGTGTATATATATATATATATATATATATATGTATGTATGTATATATCTGTGTGTGTGTATATATATATGTGATTTTAGAGCTTGAAGTGCGCTGGTATACGGTAGAGTATACCGCCACTTCAAGCACTGCTTCTGGTGCATATTTCATCAGCCTCCTGCAATGACCTGTCAGCAGCAGCTACTACAAATCAGCTGATCACACCTGGCAGCCACTTACTGCGCTCCCCGGGCTGCTCGCACACACGACAGGGGACACCACCTTCCCTGCCCCTGTCTGTATGATTAAAATGATGGTGATGTGCTGTAGTTGTACTGTGATTTGACAGCCGCCGTTTCAACATTGTCATGTCAGGCCACGGTGACATGTGTCTACTTGCAGCAGCACAAGCTAGGGCTGGGGGGACGGGCAGGAGGAAGAGGTGCAGCTGCTGTAAGCCACCCCAGTAACTCTGGCAACGTTAGTGCTGTCACTGTGCCCCGAACAGAGCAGGTGTCTCATCAACACCGCCATGGTAGCAAGTGATGCAGACACGCAGTCAGCGCATCTAATGTACAATAACCCATTTGGGGGCTGATACAGTATACCGGCATATACAGCTGTATGTAATATGGATCCAGCCAGCACAACACTGAGCACAGCCGCTGACTGGGCGCAGC
Source organism: Taudactylus pleione (assembly GCA_031769625.1). Classification (NCBI taxonomy): domain Eukaryota; kingdom Metazoa; phylum Chordata; class Amphibia; order Anura; family Myobatrachidae; genus Taudactylus; species Taudactylus pleione. Next base: position 1,132,856 of record JAUIMM010000422.1, read on the forward strand.
TTGGGGGGTGGGCAACGTACCCAGTATCTATACGGTCTCTGGCCCCAGCTGAGTTACAGGCACGCTGCACCTGATAGCATTAACAATGGCTGTTACCTCAGCACACATCAGCAGATGTTCCCGTGCAAACACAGCTGCATGCTGCCATGTAATAACACAAAACATGTATTAAAAGTTAACTTGGTTGGTTACCTCAATTAAGTTCCATATAGACGTGTTTATGAGTAATGTGATTTTATTCACACAGTGCCAATTAGACAGACCCCACAGATGCTCAGCGGTATTTAAGGTAAAATGAAACAGCTGTGGGGCAAAATTTGTAGTTTATCTACCTTATTTGCCCTTTAGGTTGCTTTATTATAATTTATTGCTATGAAGTCTCCAGATAAATGTTAAGAGTCATTATTTACATATATGCTATATGTAAATAATGACTTGCCTGCCGGAAGATCTGGTGCCAGGCTGGCAGCTGATTACAGCTGGCTCACTGGCAGAATCTGGCGCTGTTCGTGAGCCAATTGGAGCTCGCGGACCGCCAGCCAATCAGGAGCCATAGCTGCAGGGTCACTACAGCAACCAGATTTCAAATGACGGCGGGACGGTGCCTCTGTCTGTCGATGGATGCCTGCCAGGTAGGGCACCAAATTTACATGGAGATGAGACTGAGGCTGCTGAAGGGACACAAGTGGGAGGGGGGCTTTATTGTGGGGCACAGTTGGTGATTGATGTGGGCAAATGTGCAGAACTGGTCTTTGCAACTCCAGCAATGCCTCTGCCTGATTGACACTCAGAGGCATATAGGGGAGGTGTGGCGGCGGCGACAACCAGCTTTCCCGGAAATGGGGGCTTGTCGGCCCCATTTTCCGGGAGTGGTAAAGCCAGGGGCTGTGTCCACTGAGGTTTAAGGGGGGTATCCACTTAGCGATTTAACCAAGCTTGCAAATCGTGCATGCATCGGGCATGTTTTGGTCGGAAACGACCAGCGATGCGCGTGCCCGCTGGTCGTTTCCGACATCTATCATCGCCCGTACATGCTGGTCAACCTGACGATCCTGTCAGGTTCAGCATGTACGGGGATGATGGATGTGCCTAGACTAAACGAGTGAACGTTCAGTATAGGCACATCACTAGACATGGAAACGGCAGCACGATTGCAATGTCGTAATCGTGCTGTCGTTTCCATGTCTACTAGTGGATAGGCGGCTTTACTCAGCTGGCCAGCGCTGTCCATCATTGCGACCAATAGTGGCGATGGTTATCACAGCCTGTGACCTCAGTCATAATGCTGGAATCGTAAATGCAGCATGGGGTGTCATACACCTCCTGCTGCACTTACATACAGTATTTGCAAGGACGTAATTGCAAAGCTGCTTGCGTGCACCTTTGCAATTCCGCCCTCTGTTGAATTAGGGGTCTATTTACTAAGCTGTGTTAGGAGATAAAGTGAACGGTGATAAGGTACCAGCCAATCAGCTCCTAACTGCCATTTTTCAAACACAGCCTGTGACATGGCACTTAGGAGCTGATTGGCTGGTACCTAATCTCCTAATACATCTTAGTAAATAGACCCCTTAGTCCCTTAGTGCGCATGTTTGCCCATCAGGCTGAGCATACATCATCAGAATTTTTTTTTAAATAAATAGCTGCAATGACAATACTGAACCAGATCGGTAAATGTCACCTTACTGCTTTGCAGATGTGCATGCGTGAGCATAAAACTTTATTTGTATTTTTTTTATTAACAAGTAAAACTGATAGCCCAAGTCAGCCATAAATTAATCCTTACTGCCTGGTCCAGTATTGCCATTGCAGCTATATACTTTTTTGAAAACAGCTACAGCTAAGAAGGCAGTTGATTTATTAATCACAGCACTGGCTAGGGATGTTGGATGAACACTTATTGAAATATCACAATAAACAGTGAACAGCTTTAGATTTTTTTATTTTAATCTACACTATTCTAGTACTCAAGGAAAGGCAGACTATACAGTACATACCCATTCACAAAAACATTTTTTTTTTTGTTATAGCTTCAGTATGGGGCAGATTCAATTAGCTGCAGGGTTTACCCTACGGCTAAAGCTCCATCCTGAGGTATTAACTTAAGGGTCACTACCCTGCAAGTTAAGCCCCAGAGGGTGCACTTAATGCAGACAAATCTGTGTTAAATGCACTCTCTGGGGCTTAATGCGTGGGAAAAACAATAGATCCCAGACACAACGCAGAATCTATGCGTTAACAACTCAAGTTAGCCGCAGGCTTACAGAGCAGGGAAAATACATAACATTTGAGTAATTCTGTCTGTTAAATCCGGAGTTTTACCTGCACGATAAACACCGCGACTAATTGAATCTGCCCCTATAAAGTAAAGTAGATGAAGGTAGGCGCTAGCTATGCCCTTCATGGAACTAGCCACACCCCATGGTACAACCCACACACCCTGCGCTGACCACACCCACACAGCACTGGTCACGCTCCCACATCACTAGTCACACCCCCTGTAGTGACACATAATAGGCTCTTAATACATTTCAGCTCCAGGCCCATCTGGGCTTTTTGGAGATCTATCGCTAGTTAACTCCACGCCATTCTATTCAACGGTACACCCACTTTGGCAGATGGTTATGCCCCTTCAGCGGGCCCCTACTATTGCAATCCCCTGGTGGGCCCTTCATGCCCCAGTCCGACACTGTATGTAATATATTTCTGCATCCAAATACCATATTACTGTCACCCATTTTTATTTCTACATTGTGCATTTTCTATAATTAAGCTTTTATTAAGTTCAAATTCCTTATTTCTCTTTTAGATATGTATTACTATTACTTATCAATATGTTATAACACTTATGTTTATTGCAATGCTGTTTAAACCTCTTAATGTATTCCAATCAATTTCACACAAATGCCGATACACACAGTTTTACTTATTCACATTATTTAGCTGCTACCATATATCTGCTTTTACACATCTGTAGATTCATTCTTGAAACACAAATTACAGTTGGAACCAGCTCTTATGCTGTATTGTGATTTTGACATTAATTTATTGCCGTATTCAATTAGAGGCAAAATTGTCTGTTTTCGCCGTCGTTTGCAAATCGGCTGTCCGATCGACTGTGATTAGCTGATTTGCAGACGATTTGCGGATGATTTGCGGATGATTTAGCCAACGATGGCGAAAAACGTTAGTTTTTCACCTAAAAACTGGTGAAAACTTTTCTTGAGCCTCGGGCAGGTGAAAAAATTAGCAAAATCCCGATTTTTTGGTAAAAATGTGGGGATTTCTTACATAACCATTTGAACAGCAGCCTAATGATACTTCAGCGAAAAGAAAAAATGAAAGTTGCATACTTTGGCGAAAAATGCCCGCTGAAACTTCAGTCCAAATTTTTTTTTTCCTGTGAAAAATGCATTTAACGTAATGGGTCTGGTATTTCGGATGGCCATAAGGATGCGCCAAGTGTTTTAAACATCGCACATGGCTGGCACAGGTGGTTTTTTAAAACCGCCAAAAAAATGACTGCGCTAGCTACGTGCGATGTTTAAAACAGTTAGCGCATCTTTATGTCCCTCCACAACACCAGCCCCAATACAGTAAATGCATTTTTCCAGAAAAAAAAAAAAAAATGTGACCAAAATTTCAGCAGTCGTTTTTTTGCCAATTTAAGAAAAAAAAATTAACTAAAATATCATTAAGGGAGGGTCCTGTAAGAAATCCCTACATTTTTACACAAAAATAGGGATTTTGCACATTTCCCCCCCTTTTTAAAATGGCGAAAAGTTTTCTCCATTTTTACATGAAAAATTGGCGATGAATTATCACGATGCGATAATATTGCCGCTAATTGAATACGGCCCTAAGAGGCATACTTGACAATAGTGCTGCAGTGCTGTATACACATAGGCAGTCTCCATCTCTTAGGCCTAGTCCCCTGTCAGATCTCACCTCTCTACTTCTGTCAGCTCCAACCGCTGTCCACCACTCTCCCTAGCTGTCTTCACTGACAAGAATCACAACCTCATCTTTCTCTGACAGGACAAATCACAGCAAGCTGTATCACTCCGCCTCTCACTACAGCTGTCATCTTAGCAACAGTGGTCACCTGGGCAGTGGGCACTCTAGAAACTCCTTATGGGTCCCAGTAGTTTACAATTAAACTACTACAAACAGAGCTATATAAGTGTATAATATACCATTTGTTTTAGTCAGGGGCGTATCTATAATGGGTGCAGGGTGTGCGGGGAACACAGGCCCCTGGGTCCAGGGGGGCCCCGCACTGCACACTCTGCACCTATAATATTACTTACCTCTCCGGAGTACCACATTGGCGCGGGGGTCCGGCGTTGTAAAACGACTGGAAAATGGCCACGGCAGCCATTTTCCCATTGGTTGCGCTTGCGCAGTACAGGGAAAATGGCCACCGCGGCCATTTTCCCGGTGACCTGTGCATACACTATAGACTTTGGGCACACTCTAGTGGCCAGAGTCTATAACTCCAGTGCTGGCCACGCACAGCTCAGTGCGCTGCCGGGCGGAGAGGAGGGGGCCAGTGTCGGAGACTGCACACGGGCCCCCTTCTGTCTAGAAATGCCCTTGGTTTTAGTACATGCTAATAAACCAGGTTATCACTAAAAAAAACAGTACGTACATATGTTGGTTACTACAGGCAGGGTTAACAATGTTTTTTTTTGTTTTTAGAATATCTTCTTCATATCTTCAATTAGATGTGCTTCCCTTAACACTTCAACTTAACCCTTCAATATATACTGTACATATAATTTTATCCCTGCCACCCCTGGTGGCGGTGGGTGGTGGGTTGATTGTGTTGTGTGGTGTAAATAAATAATAGCAAACATTGTCTTTACAAGTATAACTGCAGGTCCCAGCAAGCCTGCCCCGCATGCTGGTACTTGGAGAACCATAAGTACCAGCATGCAGGGCATTAAGGGCCCACTAATACCTGTAGTTCACCTGTAAAAAAATGTTTAAAAAAAACACAGGACACACACACCGTGACAGTATAAGTTAATTAAACATACATGCACTCGCACATGTACACACACATACACACACACATGTACACATACTCAACTATGTGTACATGTCTGCTAATCTTTATTTATACCACACCACACTATCAACCCAGGGGTGGAGGGGATAGCCCCGGGCTATCAGCCTGGGTCTGGGGTGCCCTGAAGAGGGGGACCTCTTTATTGGGGGGGTCCCCAGCTCTCCATGGATCCCTGGCCTGGGCTGACTAGCGGTCAGGGCTGATGCTGTGGCTGGGGGGCCTGGTGAAAGGGCTTCCCTGGCTGTGGCATCAGCTCCCCACTAGAAAAAGTTCGGTGCTGGTTCTGAAAGATACAGGGGAACCCTACTCGTTTTTTTCCCCTGTATTTCCAAAACCAGGACCGGATCAGAGCCCATTGCTGGTTGCGGAGAATACGGGGGATCCCTACATTGTTTGTCCCCTGTATTTTGGCAACCAGAGCTGGTTCTGACTAGCCCGGTGCTGATTATGCTTAAGCACGGGAGACCATTTAAGTACGGGAGACCATCATTTGTCCCCTATATTTAAGCACACCCAGCACTGGATCACTAATGCCTGGGGCTGGTTGCTCTTTTTCATGGGGGGGCACACCATTTTTTTCTTTTTTTTACACAGGTTTTTTGTTTTTCTTTACCGCGGCAGCACAGACAGGTCTCAGGGACCCGTCAGTGCTCTGTGTCAATGACACAGATGCAAGTAGCACTGATCTCCTGGTCCATGCATGCATCTGTGTCATTGAAATACACAGCAGCACAGACGGGTCTCACTGACATGTCCGAGGTCTGTGTCAATCACACAGATGCATGTAGCATTGATCTCCCGGGTCCGTGCTACATGCAAATGGGCACCATAACGCTGATTTGCTTCCTGTCTGCCACTGCAGTGCCACTCCTAGATGGGCCACGTGTTTGTGCCACCCACTTGTGTCACTTAGCATACTCATCCAGCTACCTTGGTGCAACCTTTTGGCCTAAAAACAATATTGTTAGGTGTGAGGTGTTCAGAATAGACTGGAAATGAGTGGAAATGAATGTTATTGAGGTTATTAATAGCATAGAAACAAAAAAGGTCAATTTTTTGTGATTTTAGCTGTTTTTTTTATTTTTTAAGAAAAAATCCAGATCCAAAACCAAAACCCAAAAACAAAACATGGAGGTGAGGTTTTGGCAAAACCAATACAGATCCAAAACCAGGGGAGATCCAGATCCAAAACCAAAACACGGGGGTCGGCGCACATCTCTAGTCCGTATGTATAGTAAGCACACTCACCCCCTCCTTCCAGAGAAGGTTCCAGGACTTGTACTCCACCACAAAAAAAATGGGTTTAATCCAATATAAAGGTTACATAATACAGACAAACGCAAAGGCCCAACAGTCTGTTTCAACTGCTCACAGGCAGTTTTCAAACTGAGTTTGAAACAGCACATAGGCATATTTTTTTGATGTAATTGTAGGTAGAGGTCTTCCTCGTGGAATTTGTAATTCATTTCAATTAACATCATCTTTTCCACATTTTGAGAAAGTAACCTCCTACGCCGATCACTGACAAGGATGCCAGCTGCACTGAAAACTCTTTCAGAGTACACACTGGAGGGTGGGCAAGTTAAGTAATGCAAAGCCAATTTGTGTATGGGCTTCCAAATTGCCTCTTTTTCCTGCCAGTACTGAAAGGGACTGTCTGACATGCCTATTTGGATGTTATCCCTAAAATTGTCATCCACTATTCTGCGAATGGTGACCGTATCAGAAATAGTCATGGTAGACATGTCACTATTAGTAGGAAGTTCTCTCAGGCCCGACCAGATGTAATTTTTTGGTGACTGGTCTTCATGACAAGCAGGGATTCTGTAGGGAAAATTTAGTTTTTTTCCTGGCAGCCACAGAAACTGAAGGAGGAGATGATGGCATGTCACGTGCCGCTTCAGCTGACAATTTTTTACCAACAGCTCTTTGCATCTTTGCAGATTTATGTCCATTGGAAAAAAAGACACAAGGTATGACTTAAACCTAGGATCAAGTATGGTCAAGTATGGTCGCCAAAATATATTGATCTGATTTCAAGAGATTCACGATCCTGGCAAAGCGAATCAAGGGCTTGATCCACAGTTAGACATACTTAGCAGAATCGCTCCGTTTCAGCTCCTCCTTCAGTTTCTCCAGCTGTTTTTGCAAAAGTTTGATGAGGGGAATAACCTGACTCAAGCTGGCAGTGTCTGAACTAACTTCACATGTGGCAAGTTCAAAGGTGTAAGTTGCATTCCCATTCCACAGCCTATGTCATAGGCCGTTGTGTAGCCCTGGATGGCCTTTTGCTGCTCCTCCATCTGCTGAAGCATATAGAGGGTAGAATTCCATCTAGTAACTACCTCTTGCTTCAGCTGATGGCAGTGCAAATTCAACTGTATCTGCTGGTCCTGCAATCTTCGACAAGCAGTTGCCGAATGTCTAAAATGTCCCTAAATTTTCCAGGCCACCAAGAGCATCTCCTGCATGCCCCTGTCATTTTTAAAAAAATGTTACACCACCAAATTAATTGTGTGAGCAAAACATGGGACGTGTTGGAATTCACCCAGATGTAATGCTCTCACAATATTGGTGGCATTGTCAGAAATCACAAATCCCGAGGAGAGTCCAAGTGTGGTATGCCATTTTGCAGTGCTTTCCCTGAGTTTTTCTAAGAGGTTCTTAGCAGTATGCCTCTTAGTGAAACCAGTTATACAAAGAGTAACCTGCCTCTGAATCAGCTGGCATTTGTTACAGTAAATGCTGCTGCTGCTGTTGCTGTTGTAGGAAACACACCTTCCGAGTGGGCTGTCACAGTCATGTAATCTTTAGTTTGCCCTGTCCCACTTGTCCACATATCAGTGGTCAAGTGGACAGTGGGTACAACGGCATTTCAGAGAACATTAATAAGGTTTTTTTTAATGTCCTTGTACAGACTGGGAATTGCTGTTCTAGCGAAGTGGAATCTAGAAAGGATCTGGTAGCGGGGACACAGGACCTCAATTAACTCTCTAAAAGCCACTGCATTAATGGCAGATACTGGATGCACATCTAATACCAGCATAGCTGTTATGGCATCAGTAATCCGCTGTGCAACTGGGTGACTGCTGTCATACTTGTTCGCCCTTGCAAAGGATTGTTTGATAGTTAATTATTTCTCCTGGTCCCCTTCTGGGATGAAGATCCACTCACAGCAGCAGCAGCAACAGGCGTAGTCATCAAGGATCCTTCTCAGGAATCATGGATAGGAGAGGAGTCAATCATGCTTATAACATTGGATGCAGCAGGACTACTTCCAATGACGAATGAGGATGTTGATGATGCAGGTGTTGGTGGTGGAGATCGAAGGTGCTTGAAGGGCCCAGAGCTCTGACCGAGGCAGCAGCGACTGATGACACAGGCAGCACTAGGTTGCTGCTGTCTGATAATTAGTGCGGCTAACGCACATGCACACACAGAAAAAAAATACACTTTTTATTTTTTTTTGTCCCGATGTTGGTGCCCCGAGCACCCCTGACTGAGGCATCAGCGATTGACAACACAGGCAGCACTAGGTTGCTGTCTGATAATAAGTGCGGCTAACGCACATGCACACACAGAAAAAAAATACACTTTTTATTATTTATTTTTTTGTCCAGAACTTGGGGCCCGGAGCACCCCTGACCAAGGCAGCAGCGATTGATGACACAGGCAGCACTAGGTTGCTGCTGTCTGAAAATAAGTGCGGTTAACGCACATGGACACACAGAAAAAAAATATTTTTTTTTTGTCCAGAACTTTGGGCCCGGAGCCCTGACCGAGGCAGCAGCGATTGACGACACAGGCGGCATGCTACCAGCCCAGATGGACACAGAACAGCAGTCCAGATGGACACAGCAGACATCACCATCCCAGATGGATACAGCAGACAGCACCAGCCCAGATGGACAGATAGATCAGGACAGTAGCCCAGCCCAGATGGACACAGCAGACATCACCATCCCAGACGGATACAGCAGACAGCACCAGCCCAGATGGACACAGCAGACAGCACCAGCCCAGATGGACACATAGATCAGGACAGTAGCCCTGCCCTACACTACCCACCCTCCCTATTCACTCTTCACAGCCAGAGTGAAATGGCGCCACCATGGGGACTCCTTATATAGCAAAGACAAAAGCTAGAGAGCCGCAAGATTTCGTGACTGAGGTTTTGCCTCGGTTTGAGATCCAGGGCCAGCAGGGGAACCGAACACACGTTTGGTTCTCACCCCGGATCTCTATTTTATTATTTTTTTATTATTTATTACCAGTTATTTATATAGTGCACACATATTCCCTGCCCCAGTAGATCTTACAATCTATATTCCGTATCACATGCGTACACACATACACACTAGGGTATTTTTGGAGTGTGGGAGGAAACCGGAGTACTCGGTGGAAATCCACGCAAGCACAGGGAGAATATACAAAATCTGCACAGTTAGGGCCGTGGTGGGAATCAAACCTATTTCCTCAGTGCTGTGAGGCAATAATGCTAACCATCACACTGTCTGTGCTGCCATCTGAGATCCAAACCCGCTCATCTCTATATATGTGTTTATATATATATATATATATATATATATATATATATACATGTATTATATAATTACTGTGTATACCTCTGTAGCTACTGCTGACAATTGTATATCAGGTCCCATGTACTGTTTCCTGTTTTCTTGCAGTCCTGGCAGAGGGACCTCCAGGGCTAGAGGGATAGTGACAGTGGAGAAGACACCAGTTCAGGACAGTTACAAGGAATCCAAAAGAAATGTAATTTTTATTCGGAAAAATATTATTTGAAACAATAAAAGTGCACAGACAATAAATTCATCTTGTAAACTTTGCATGAAGGATTAATAGGAAATACATCATTTACATTTTTTAATCTTACAGATTTTTATTTAAAGTTGGTTCTACTTTTTAACCAATGTAGATGAATATTCTTTCAATTAATAACTGTGTACTTTATATTCTTATGCCTCCTCTATCTAACCCCACTTCTGGCATAAGGTAGTTACTAAAGACAGAGAAAAGGAAAGAAAAATATCTACATATATAACAATATAAGGAGTGTCTTGAACAGTATATGCGTATATTGGCTTGTTATAAATATTTATTTATTAACATTTATTTTTATAGCCTCAACGATATGGGAACAAAACACTGATGAAATGAGACTGGGTAATAATAGAATACAAAAATTGTACCAGGTGTGCGCAAGTGACTGCAGCTTGTGTAAATTTAAGAGATTCCTTACTTACTCTTATGAAATGCTTGTGGCAGGTTCCTCTTACCTCTTTGTCTATCTATTATTAATAATACACCAATACAGTTACCACTTTAGCGCAATCATATATAAAAAAAAACAAGGTACATACAGAAAGTCTCTTACTCTAATAAATGATTTGCATATGCGGAGTAAACTTTTTAAATATAGTCCACAATGAAAAACCTCCAAGAGAAGTTTCTTTTACTTCTTCCTGTTTCATTCCCTTGTCATGATCAATATTCTTTAACATCAATTGGTGATCTCAAAAGAAAGAGATTATCAAGAGATAGTGCAGTGATGTCTTAAAAAATATATAACAATTTATTTCTAAGATACACTCGCATTCTCAATAAAACACATAAGCATATAGCATCGCCAAAATGATGCAATACAATGGGATAGGGGTACCAGTGATGTTTTTCTGGAAGTAGACCAGTGGGGAGCAATGGTCCCGGACACCAAACAGCACCTCACTTAGGACCTCATTCAGAGCCACTCGCAAGCGGCCGCTCGCTCATACGCGGCTGATGTTAACAGACCACGCATGTTTGCACTGCGTTGTGCGCATGTGCGCACGAAACCTTGTGATCTCAAAAGCCGTCGTTTGGACAATTTGCAAGCCGGAAGTGACTCATGATAGTTGATTGACAGGAATGACCATTTGTGGGTGTGTACGGGGGTGGTGATCTAAAGATGCAGGCGTTCCCAATCGTTCGCACAGCGTTTTAGGGGCGTACATACATTACCTGCTGCGAGCGACATAAAAGTCCAGAAGTAGTAATACGTCACTCTGCGAGCAGGTTTGAAGTCTGGATGATCACACAGCTTGGGGTAGGGTATGGGCTCCCACAAGCCCCATAGTACATTCGATACTATGTAATGTAACTGATGTTTGGAGTGATGTTTCTATTTGTAACCACACAATGCAAGCTCCTAATAATTGTCTTATTTGTAACTAATAACATGGCTAATTGCCTGAAAAATTATTCAGATGCGTTAGCATTTGCGAATCATTAAAATTTTTGCTTTTTATATGGATGCCTGAGCAAACGTATATATTTTAGTTGTCCCCTATCATTTGAAGTTTTTTGCCAGCATCAGTTTTTTGGTTTACAATGGCTTTTGCCTGGAATGATTAACCCTTTTTTAGTTGATTAGATAATAAATGAGTCATTTTCTTTTTTTTTCTTTTTTTTTTAAATATTTAATTTTTATTCAAAAAATGTGGTGGCATTTACAATCAGGTTTTTTTATTTTGTGGTTTTTAAAAAAATACAAAGGTCAACTTAAACTGATACAATGTTCAAAAATCACGAGAAAGGAGTTGGAGGTATTGGTTACAACAAATATGGGGAATGCACAGTAATGGTTAAAGGAGGCGATAGGCAGGACTGTTTGCGTCATTTTGGCTGGCTCGGTTGAAGATTCTTCTCCGCAACAGTCGACTGGCATGTAACATGCCGACAGGCCTGGCCAGAGCTTGATGGTCTTGGCTCTGGCCTAGGCATAGGGCTCACCATAGTTTGGGGGGTGGCTGTTGGGCTGTCAGAGGTGGTAATTCGGGAAGGGAGGTTTGCTCCAGCCTAGCAATTTTGATTTGCCTGCTCCTGGCCATCAGCCAAACGAATCAGGGCCACAGCACTTATCTCCATGGAATCCGCCACCCTCAGCAATTGCCTCATCAGAGTGGTCTCCAGCCTCAGGAGAGAAGATGTATTCTCCTGAGTCTGGTTGACCAACTCTGTGAGGAGAGGCAATGCCGGGGCGGATGGTGACCCAGGAGTGGGCTCCACAGGGTCCCCAGATGGCAAATTTGAATCATCCCCTGCAGAGCCTCCATATGTGCTGGGCCCTGCCCTCACCTCAGGAGCAGGCACTTCCTCCTCTTGTTCTGTAAAAATACCATAAAAAAATTATTTATTTATTTTTTTGGGTTGTCTTGTTTTTTGATTGAACAATCTTACCTTCTCTACCACATGGAGCACCAAAATCGGCCATGTCAGTGTCCGTATTGGATACGCCGACTGCCTCCTCTTCCTCAATACACCCCTGAGCCAACTCTTCCAAAGAAGTTAATGTGAGGGACTCAGAGGTGGAACCACCACCTGTCCCCAAGGCATTGTCCACCCTATTTGCAAGCTTCCTCTTCAGCCGATACTTGAAGTCTGTCCAACTGTTTTTTGGAACATAACATTTTCCATTAGAACTTACATACATTTTACACAACATTTTGTTAATAACATTCATACTATCAATTCCGTACCATCTTCCCCAATGGTTCGGTGCCTGTTCCCCGCAAGATTCACAGCCCTGCCTATCTTCTCCCATAACCATTCCTTTTGTGCAGCCCCCATATTTCTTGGTGCATGGACAATAGTGTACATGCACATTGTAACTAGGGATGTGCAGGCTCGGTTCTACTCGGTTCCGTTCGGTTCTTTTTACCGGATCTTATTGGGTTTCAGCTGTCACGAGTTTTGGATAGCCAATAAGATTCGGTAAAAAGAACCGAACAGAACCGAGTAGAACCGAGCCTGCACATCCCTAATTGTAACCAAGACCTCCAACTCCTTCCTCATGAATGGTGGCAGCCTGTGTCTCACCCTTTGCTGGCTGGTGCCACCCTCCTCCTCAGTAGGTTCACCCTGTTGAGGGTCTCCACCTACACAATGTAAAATTGGGGTTTAGTGTCAACTTAAAACATTGTTAATGTTACTTACTTAATTGTGGTGTGCTCTGGGTTTCATGCTCTTCTGAATCCATGGTTTGGCTTGGTTTTTAAGCATGAGTTGTAGTGTTGTTTTGTGGCCTATTTATAGATGCTGACGCATAATTGTTTGCATACGCTTCATTAACCACACCTTTGAAAGATGTAATTAATAATCAAAGGAGGGAATTGGATCCCTATTTAAGGTGCACCTGTTTGGGCCATTCCTTGTGCGTTATTTATGGTTGTTGTCTGGTGTTTGTTGGAGTGTGGGCACAATATCTCGTTGGCTTTACAGTCTGGTAAGTACTTCACAGTCCTGAATGCATCTGTACTTTGGTTTGTTCCTTACCTGCCTTGTTTTTTTTAACAAAAAATATTTTTGTGGGTTTGTTTGCAACAATTAGTAAATTTAAGTTAAGGTTTCCTTTTTTCTCATCTACTTAATTTAATGTTTTGAAGTTAGCTAATGGTTTTGTTATTGTATATTTTATTTTCATTTTGTTTCATTCCTAAACAAAAACATGTAGGTCGAATCCAAGATGTCCCTTCCCAACCATGTAAGAATATGCATCATTCTCCCAAAGTTAAGTTTTGTTTTCATCTTGTTTCTGGTCATTATGATTAAATAATTTTAATTTTGTACACACATTTCAGAGTGACATTGGACAGTTGATTGTGTCAATTCTCTCGCACCCCTACCTACCTGATCATCCTCCTAGGCGTAGGCATCATAGGCATGCAAGGCCCAAGATCTTTAGAACACAGGTCACCCTTTTGGAATGCCTGATGCTGCTGTGTTAACTACCTACCGCCTCCCACCCAGCATTATCCTAGACACTTTTTCATTAATGAAGTGTCATCTGGATAGTCAAATTGACATTCCAACATCAATACCACCACTAACACAGTTGATGTTGGTGTTACATTTCTGCACCTCAGAGTCCTTCCAGACCACTGTGGGTCTGGTGGCTGGCATTTCACAGCCATCATTTTTGAGGATCCTGAGGCATGTCATAGCTGCTTTTTTTAAACATATTGGTCAATTTATTAGTATGCCTTTGGATATGGAAGCCCTTGGTGTGGTTTAGCAGCAGTTTAGGGACATTGCTGGCTTTCCACACATCATAGGGGTAGTGGATGGTACTCACATAGCACTTCAGCCTCCTGCTGAACAAGAACAAATATTCCAAAACAGAATACATTTTCATTCTTAGAATGTGATGGTGCTATGTGATACCTCCCTCCAGATCCTGTCCCTGAATCCTAAATTCCCAGGACATGCACATGATGCATTTGTTATCCAGCATTCAGGGATTTGGCGAAATTATCAACACTGCATGCTGGTGATGCGTGGCTTTGGGTAAGTAAAATATGTGTATGTGTTGGGCTAATACAGTTAATGTTACTGTAATTTTGAAAAATTGTTGTTCTGTTTCTTTACTACAGGAGACAGTGAATATCCTTGCATGCCCTGGCTGCTGACTCCTTATTTGGCTCCCACACCAGGGCCACAACCACAATTTAGTGCCACATTTACTGCCACCAGGCAGGTGGTGGAGTACTGTATTGGCCTTTTAAAGGGCCATTTCAGATGCCTTCACCACTCTGGTGGTGCACTAATGTATTCGCCAGATATGGTATCGAGGATCATGGTCCTGTGTGGGATATTTCATAACATCGCCATAAGGAGATGAGTACCAATGCAGCCAGAGGATGCTTTGCTGGAGGATGGCCCCCATGAGGTAGGTGGTGTGAGACGGTCCAGGGGGGCCATACGTGATGATGTTGTCTCTCAATATTTTAAGTATGTATTTTTTAATCTTAAATTTATATCTATGTTTGACTTTGGCATTGATGCTATGTATGTTACTAATTTTATTTTATTTTTTCTTTCTCCCTAATACATTTTTCCTGGCTAATAAACATGTTCAACACATTGACAATACCATTGTATTTTTTTTTTTTAAATGCTTTTGGTATATTGTAACAACATGTGAATCTACATCTTCAAATAGCTCTTGATTGTTGAGTGGGCCACCTTTTTTGTACATTTTTGGTTTACTCCTTAGCCTTTATGTGTGGCTTTTGGTTTGTTTGGTCCTATTTTATTTTCCAAAAAATAAAACTTTTATAAAAAAAACCATACCTTGTTTCTTTGTAGTTTAAAGGGAAACAATAGGATCACCTCTTATTATTATTTTTATATATTTTTTGGTGATATTGTTTTTGGTATGTCCCCAAAGTGTGTTAATCGCATTTATAGGGCTTTGTTTGATTAAAGAACACTAAACTTAAGTGTTCCAGATTCAAACAAGCTTAAGGACCATGTCATAGTTTTGCTTTAGAAATATCCCTTTTTTATAAAAAGTTACTTAAAGACATCCTTTCTTTTTTCAAAGTCCATTTAAGAAAATGGTGCTATTTAGAAATATTTAGAAACACGTTATGAAAACTTTTGCCGTCAAAATTGACAAGCCACCAATACATGGATTTGTGAAGGTATGTGTTAAATTGTAAAGTATGTGAGTTTCCCCCCCCCCCAAAAAAAAAGGATGAACCCATGATTATACAGTTTGCGAAATTAAAAACACGAGTCTATAGTAATGCCAACCATAACATAATTTTTATCAAAAGGTGAGAAAATACAAAATCCAGAGAAAAAAATACAAATCAGGAATGGTCCAAAATGTCCAGGATTCGATCTAAGCAGCCATACAATTGGTCCAGAAACTGCCGTGCCACATGTAATTCCTGGATCAACTCGCCATTCACCATCTGTGCATCTGTAGAAAATATATGATAGTTTACTTTGATTAAAAATGTCTAAAGCACAAAAACACAATGTAATTAACTACATAAGAAAAGGCCCAAAAAGTGGTGAAGAATGAATGTGGGCATAAACAAACCAAAACTAACACACAGGTCTGGGCCTATTTGGATGATCTTTGATGGACTCAACAGGGTCCGAGGTTGCTCCAAAAATGTTTACATTTTGTGGTTGCGAAAAATCAACACCATAACACTTTTAAGGTGTTAAAACAAAAACACATCTAGACACATTCACATTCTCATGCCAACAAACCACACAAATATGAAGAAGGCTGGATTTCAAGTTGCCCTAAACCCAGTCCAAAAAAAACATTTAGACAAAGCCATACATTTTTAAACCTGAAAAAAATATTGTAGACCCTAAAGTGTAAATGATGAAGTTGAAAAAAAAAACAGGGACTAGTAGTGAGCATATGATGATGCCGGATTTTTTAATTAAAAATATTTAAAAATAAATAAAAAAAGATCTGGGTAAAGGCCTTATGGTTGCGTAGATTTTAGGTTGACTATGGAGATATTGTTAATCTTGTTGGTTTTGCTGGTTTCAGAATTGTAAGTTTGAATAAATGTATGCTTCAACATGCACCAAAGCCGAGGTTGCCTTCTATTTGTAATTTAAGGTAAAAATATTGTTAAGAGTGTTTGCATATGTTATTTAGGCCAATGAAATCCAAACCTGTAGCAAAGGCATTTTAATTGATTACAATAGCAATACATAGTGCAAAAATTTTGCCAGGACATTATTTACCCCTACAAAGCACACTTGAGATTAACAAAACAAGGGCCTGTAAACCTACAATTATATGGGCACCCTTAACAACACTACCATGTTCACCGACCAACATACATGCTAGTTCCAGTGTTTCAAAAAATGTAAACAGCCTAAATAAAAAAAAAAACACATTACCGGGATTTCTGGCCAAGTCCGGGGATGGTGAGGAGTCCACTGCAAATAGGTGAGGAGAGGTAGGGGAAATTTGGGATGAGTGGCCAGGGGATGGAGGGGTATTTTGGGAGTACTGGGCAGGGGATGGAGGAGTACTTTGGGAGTACTGGGCATGCGATGGAGGGGTACTTTGGGAGTACTGGGCAGGGGAGGGGTAATAGAAATAAAATCCCCATAGGGAGGGGTAATTTGGGAGGATGGGGACGGGTCAGGAGGGGTAATTTGGGATGAGTGGGTAGGGGTGGATGTGCTAAATTGGTAGGGGGGCGAAGGGGAGGGGTTTGTCGGAGATGCGGTGGACTCTGGAATTGGGCGGGGTCTACACCGCACTCTCCTCCTCCGCTGTACTCCTAAATAAAGTAAAAGTGCGCATTAACTTATTGTATCTTTAAACATTTCAAAGGTAGACACCAAGAAAAATAGATACAGCAATAATAAGTAAGTATGGTATAGAAATGTTTTTAAAAAAAAAAACATTAATAAAAAAAATTACACTAGCTCCAACATACATGAGTGCTTCATAACATTTTTAATATACAATATTAAACATCAAACAAACTTACGCTGGTGAATATGCAGCCACAAATTAAACATCAAACAAACTTACGCTGGTGAATATGCGCCCACAAATTAGCAAGTAGTCCAGGTGAGCGTCGGTGCAAATCGGACCATCTGCGCTCTAACTGGCCTACGCTCCTCCAGAATTCAGCAAGTTGGAGCCAACGCCACACCTCCACGTACGCCTGCCGCTTGACAATATTCGGGATGGGGGGGTCCAAGGTGGACAAACGCCAATCCATTACCTCCACCATTATGGCGAGCTCACGCCGTGTGAAGGCTGCGGCTCTCATGATGGCAATGGCATATTTTACAGTAAATGCAAAATATACATGGCTGAAATGCAAAATGATTGGCTAAATTATTTTCATAGTTCACATATGCTCACTTCAATTGTCCAATGCATTAAGCATGTGACAGAAAAAAAACATAATATTGTTATATATGATTGGCTCAAGCCGTTTATGTGAGATTGTAAAGTACAGAGGGCAAAATACATATACTTTAAATGTAAACATATTTAATACAAAGCACTTAACAGCATCAAAACATTGTGAAGCAATAAAGAAAGCAATAAAAATGGGAAACAAAAAACGAAGGGATTCACATTTATTAAAAATGACTAAGGGAAATGACATCTGAACAATAAAGTTTTGTTGACAAATTGAAAAAAAAAAAACACTTCTACAACACTTAAACACATTAATTACATAATTGACAATAAGCAATTAACTAATTCAGACGAAAGGCCATCGATACATGACATGTCGGCCACCACTAAACACATGCAAGCGCAACCATCACAAATAAATAAACAAACAACGAGGAACTCGATCGCTAGCTGCTATTGCTTGCTAGCTAGAGGAGGGCCATTGTTCAGGAATGGGCGTCACATTAGTTGCGGGAGACCGCCCATGCGAGTGCATCCAGTATGCTTTTTGCTCTCACTTGGCGTACGAGTGAGCGACTGCTTGCGAGCGGCTCTGAATGAGGTCCTTAAACCACGAATACCCCAGTCACAATGTCCAATTTTTCACCATCTTAACATGTTTCGGATGTCTCCGTCCTTCGTCAGAAGCATGGTGAGTGTTAAAACTACAGGCTTTAAATACCCTCAACTAATACAAAAACCTCCCACAACATCGTCGTCAATTCCAGTGATCGCAGGTGCCGGAAGTGATGTCAAACCACTTTCCTGTTACCACTTTCCTTGCGTTCCAAATAGCCAGAAGTGGTCATCGCTTGTAATCCAAAGCCCAGTGGTCATCGCGGTTCTCATCATGCGTTCCAAGAGCCGGAAGCAGTCACCACGGCTCTCTGTTCCACAAACTTGTCCTCTTTCAGTCTCCATTCTGGGGGAAATTATCACAAATAGTCCCCGGAGTCCATATAAAGTTCAGTGCCCAACAGTCCATAGATACAAGCAAACAGAATAAGAATACATTACAATCCATTAGAATAAAAGGCAATCAAGGTAAAGCATAGATAAAAGAATTGGTTTTAAAATACATAAAGCATTTTTCCCTCCATCTTTTTTTATAGTTTTTATAATGTCCCCTTCGATCTATATGATCCATCTTTTCTTGAGCTCTATTAATAGTTTTTTCACTATACCCTTTGTCTAAAAAACGTCCAGTCATCTCCTTTATTTGGTAGTCACATAATTGTTTCTCTGAACAGTTTCCTTTTACTCTCAGGAATTGGCTACAGTGGGTACCCTCAAGCTATTTCCTGTTGGCTATCTCGGGTGATATCACTGTTCAAGTCAGTTTTTCTCCTATGGGTTTTTGTTTGTAAGGCTCCATCTTTAACATAGAGAACTAAATCTAAAAATATAATCTCTGTGTTACTAATCAAGAAGGTCAGCTGGATATTAAAATCATTTTGGTTAAGGGATTCACAAAATGAAGACATATCATCCTCAGTACCTTTCCTTATAAATAAAATGTCATCAATAAAACGTTGCCAGGACACCAGGCCTACCCCCAGTTGATTGTTATGCCAAATCTTCTGGTCCTCCCAATAGGCTATAAAAAGATTGGAATAGCTGGGGGAAAACCTGGTGCACATGGCTGTTCCAACTTGCTGAAGGTAAAGTGATCCATTAAAATAAAACTAGTTATTAATTAAAATTAATTTAATACTCTTTAAAATAAAATCTTTCACTTCCATACTATGATCTGATGCATCTAAAAAATATGATACAGCATTCAATCCTTTATGAATTGCTATAATAGTATACAAAGTGGACACATCAGCGCTTGTCATAATGTAGTGTTCCTCCCAATTAATCTAATTTATTTTGTTCAATGCATCACTCATGTCTCTGAGATAAGCTTTTGTATTCCTCACTAATAGTTGGAGGTAGGAATCTACTACAGCTGAAAGGTTTGAGGTAAATTTGTTTGTCACTGAGATGATTGGTCTCCCAGGTGGGTGCATAGGATCCTTATGGATTTTTGTAATAATGTAAATTGTAGGATCTGAGGGGTATTTCAAATTAATTAAATCATATTTCGGCTGACTTTGACTTAATACACCTTTTTCCAGTGCTTCTCCAGTCATTAATAATAATTATTTAGTGATCCTTATTGTTGGATCACTTCTTAATCTTTTATAAGTATTTCCTCTATTCAATTGGCTATTGATCTCTGCCACATAGTCCTCTTTATTCATAAGGACGACTGCCCCCACTTATCAGCGGGTTTTATAATAAGTTCACTGTGTGGTGCTGTTTGGTGTCCGGGACCATCGCTCCCCACTGGTCTACTTCCAGAAAAACATCACTGTGTTAGAAACTGATTGTAGTCCAGTCAAAAATAGTGCCAGTCTTGAGGGCGGATTTTGCACGGACTAATTGTGACCTCGAGGCTTATGGAGGTGGTACAGGTTTTTTGGGCCTTGGAGGCAGCCTTGGGGGCTGGCAAGCTTTAGCTCAATGTGGCAAGATGCCAGGGAGGTGAGATGCAGCATGTGGGCTGTTGGAGCAGCCGTGAGGGCTGGTTGTGGCCTTTATAGTCGTGGCCAATGGGCTGGTAATGTGAAGCAGCCATTGGGCTGTTGGAGAAGCCTTTAGGGGCTGATTGTGGCCTTTATAGTCATGGCCAAGGGACTAATGGTGTGTAGCAGCCTTAGGGCTGTGGCAGTAACCTTGAGGGCTGATTGTGACCTGGGGCCCCAGGACCATTGCAGCCTTTGGCTGATGAGACTCAGGTGAGGTATGCAACAATAATGTGGAGCTGCTACCAGTGCTGCCGAGATGACACTGGCAATGGTGTGCAAAATAGTGCACCTGGAATGCAGAGTTGCTGCCGCGATGACACTGGCAATGGTGTGCTGATTTGCGCACCTGGAACACAGAGTTGCTGCCAGTATCGCCGAGATGACACTGGCGACGGTGTGCTTGCTTGTGCACCTGGAACGCAGAGCTGCTACCAGCGCCGCCGGGATGATACTGGTAACGGTGTGCTGATTTGCACCCCTGGAATGCAGCATTGCTACCAGTGTTGCCAGAATGACACTGGTGACGGTGTGCCAGATTGTGCACCTGGAACGCAGAGCTGCTTCCAGCGCCACCAGGATGACACTGGCACTGGATGGTGACAGATGCTTCTGGGGTAAGAAGCGCTCCATGCTTCCCAGATGGTACAAGCAGCACACATGGACAAGATATAAGTGGAGCCGCCTGGATGGAATAAACCTTATTCTTTTGGATAAAAGAATCCTTCAGTCCACTAAGAAAATCAAAATTCTCCCTATCACTTGGTCTGATCATGCTCCTCTCCTATGGTCCTGGAATACTGATAAACACTCTCCCCCTACACGCCCCTAGTGTTTTCCTGACTACCATCTCCATGATCCTGATATTCTAAAGGCTCTTACAGATTCTCTTACGCTATACACTCAGACCAATTCGCCTTCGGACACTTCAATTTTTACATATTGGTGTGCACTAAAAGCGGTACTTCATGGCACTTCTATTCAAAACGGTGCTCAACTTAAAGCTTGCTCCCGTAAGACACTGAGCGATTTGGAGTCTACCCTTCGATCCTTGGAATCTCAGAATCAGGCCCACCCTACTAGGATGTTGCATAAACAACTGCAAGAGGACCGACAGCAGCTTCAAAAACTGTTCATGCTCCGCATGCACTAAGCCCTTACTTGTTTACGTCATAAGTTCTATACTGCCATGAATAATCTTGCCTTCTAGCTCGTAAACTCTGCGGCCACCAAGCCAGAAATAGAATGAAATGCCTTCTTTCCCCATCCGGTTCCAGGTGCCTTAACCCCCTTGACATTGCCAATCTGTTCACGGAATACTATGCAAAACTATATAACTTATCTGAGGACCCCTCCATCCCTCAACCCACAACCCCTATTATTTCCTCTTTTTTAGATAGTTTGTCCCTTCCTACCTTAGACGCAGGTAGCCTGGCATCCTTAAATGCCCCTTGGTCACTGGAGGAGATACAGATGGCTTTATTAACTCCTTTTACTCTGAATTCGGAGGAGTCCTTTCCCCAATCCTTCTACAGTTATATTTGGAGGTTTCCAAAACTGACTCCTTTCCAGCCGAAATGGTGGAGGCACAAATTGTGACTATCCCGAAGCTGGGCAAGGACCCCTCCGACTGTAAAAATTACAGACCTATAGCACATGGACAGTAAAATCTATGCTAAATTAATAGCTAATCATCTGAACCCATTGCTCCCTCAGTTAATACACCCTGACCAGGTTAGCTTTGTTACTGGATGTCAGGCTCCTGACAATACACGTAGGGTTCTGGATTTGGTGGAATGGGTCTCATATAACAAACTACCATTTATCCTCCTATCACTAGATGCTGAAAAAGCATTTGATAGACTCCATTGGGACTATATGCGCCAGGTCTTATACAGGTTGGGACTCCAAGGTGATATTCTCAGCTCCATCAATGCTCTTTACTCTGGTCCTGGATTTTTAGCAATGGCTTCCTCTCCTCATCTTTCCAGATATCTAATGGCACTAGGCAGGAATGCCTTTTCTCCCCACTAATTTTTGTATTGACTATAGAACCCCTCGCTCAAATGATCCGCTCATCCACTGATTTCCATGGTCTCTCGATAGGTGACACTTCTCATAAATTGTTTCTCTTTGCAGATGATGTTTTATTATTTGTGACAACCCGGAGACCTTGTTGATTCCCTCCATAATATTTTAAACAGCTATAGTACTGCTTCCTATTACAAATTGAATACAACTAAAACAGAACCCCTACCTATCAACATTCCCCCTTCAATTCTTCAATCCCTGAAAGGGCGCTTTCCTTTTTCTTGGAAGGACTCTTCCCTATCCTACCTAGGTATTTCTATCCCCTCCTCAATTCATAATGTCCACATCGTTAATTATGCCCCTTTGCTGATACAGTTGACAACTTTAGCCACTGCCTGGATGAACCACGAGGTCTCCTGGTTATGCTGCCTAGCGGCATTCAAGATGATGTTATTGCACAAACTGATGTACCTTTTCTGTGCTATCTCATATGCAATACCCCATAAGATGCTACAGCAAATGTGGAGACTGATGCTGTCTTACGTATGGAACGCAAAGCTCCCAGAATGGCTTATATCCGCATGATTCACTCTAGACAACAGGGAGGCCTCACTCTCCCTGACCTGCTTAGGTACCATGAAGCAGCCCTCCTCTCCCAGCTGTGTGGTTAGTATCTACCCCCCCTACCCCCGCACTAAGCCTTGGGTGGACCTAGAACATGCCCTTTTTCAAGGATTTCCTTTATCGGACCTTCTATGGTTACCTAAACAACTACGCCCACAATCCACATTGCTCCCCAAGTCTGCCCTTGATACCCTAAAGATATGGGATATTAGGCTCCCGACTCATTTTTATTTCACTCTCCCTACTAGGACCATATCCCTCCAAGCATTGAATAATTTGTTTCCCAATCTTCATATGTCTTATTGGATGTGATTGGGCATATCTATGTTACTGATGGCAGAGGTGCTCCCTCCACGAGACTTAGGGCCTGATTCAGACCTGCTCGTGAGCGCATAGCATTCGCAAGAAGGTCAATGGTGGGGTACTGTGTATGATGAACCTACAGCGTCAAAATACTTGTATGAATATTACACTGCAATATGATGAACCTACAGCTCTACATACCCCTGGATGGACAGCAGACCCCTGGATGGCACAATGGATAGGTAGCACAACCCTTAAAGGACAGCGTCACAATACTTGTATGAATATTACACTTCAGTTTAATGAACCTACAGTGTCACAATACTTGTATGAATTTTACACTTTTATAATTATTGCTGTGCACATGCTGCTGATAAGCCAAAGACATGAAGCATTATTTCCATGAGTAAAGCATCCAGTGTTAGTAAAATATCTGTGATTGCATAGTAAAATCAGACGTGAGGCAATATGAATAGCTAGAAGCAGTAGAAATTAATGATGAACAGACCTGAATAGCATCAGCCATCCAGCAGGAATATATGCTGCAATATTAAGCAGGTACAATATTTTATTTCATATTGTGAAGAGTAACTGTTGTATATATCTAATTGTTTTAGCTTACATTTTTATGATGCTGTAACTGAGCTGCCTATATTAGATGGAGGTGTAAATTACAATGAAGCATTATGTGAAAACACTGCACTACATAATAATTATATGGACTGTGCTTTAAAGTAGCATAACACAGAAGTTGGTATGACTTGACAAGAGAGTAAAACTAAATAAAAGAAGATAAATGAATATGTATCAGGCAGTCATATTAGCTATACACAAAGCATATTTCAAAAGGGAAAATAAAATTAATTTCTGAAAACACAATACATGCAGATAGGTTAGAATTTTCAGTTTGCACAAATGCGCAGCACTGCACTTGCATACGTGTACTCCAACATCTGGTTTTGGGAGCTGTCTACTATTACAGATCTATGAGTTTGGTAAGAGTCTAGTATAAATGTGTATGTTGGAAATAGTGAAAAGGTGTCTTCCCAGGAAACCTACTGTACTACCTGTTCACCACTGTCATTTTCTAAAGCCTTTGGAAACACACTAAGCAGGGAATGCACTCTCAATGGCTTTCTCCACCCCTGGAATCTCATTCAAATAACACCATAAAGCAAAGCTAAATATAATTCATGCATATTGCCAGCCATATATTCCACAGAGAGAGTCAGTACTGCTACGAGATTCACCTCGGTTGCTGACTAGATATGGCAAAAGAGAACTATATTTAACATTTTTGATGTGTGTTACACAGAGACTCTCTCCCCCTCACTAGGGGCTCCACATTTTGAATGCAGATTGTAGCGTGGTATTACCAACTGAATTTGCATTGTGAATTCAGGCAATATCTCAGGGATTTATAAAAAATCCCTTGCAGCAACAGAGCTTGCGATAAAGCTCTATCCCTGCGAATCCCCTCCTCACACTTATCACTGTATTTTTGCAAAAAATACAGTGACCAGTGCCGATGCATGTGCTGACCGACCGTTGCTAAGCCCCGCCCCCCATGGCTAAGCTCTGTCCCCCGCGATTGCAGACCCCTGTGATCCCCCCCCCATGACCCTCCCTTAATTGCACTTACCTGCAGTGGTCGGTGCTCCTGTGATGTCCTCCGTGGCTCCGGTCAGCTGACATCCCATCCTGCACTGGGACCCGGTCAGGTGATGACCAGGCCCCAGTGCAGGCTGGGAGACCAGCTGACCAGAGGGGAGACATCACTGAAGCCCCGATCACCGGTAAGTTTTTTTTTTATTAATTTTTTTTTTTGCAGCGTATCAGCATGTGGTCTGTTTAGACCACAAAGCTGATCACTGGGGCCAGCTTCGGGATCTGCTCTGCCCATTAGAGCAGAGCAGGAGTCCGGTAACTGGGGAAGACCCTGGATAATGCCACCTCCAGGTGGCGTTATTATCACAGGGCTTTCCCCGGTATTTTTTCACAATTTATTTTTAGTAGCTTTGGCCAGATCACATTTCCCATTACAATTATGGGAAATGTGATCTGCTTACTAAATATAAGTGATAATTAGGGGTTGAAGTAGAATTTTACGAATTCTACTCCAATTGCCCTGTAGTAACTTTAGGTGAAACTCAAATAATGTGAAAAGGGTGTGAAAACACCCCTTTTCACTTTATTTTAGTATAAATAATGTTAATAAATAGAGCCCCAAATGCTTAACTGCATATATTCTAAAGAGCATCATCCAAGCTGATAACTTACCTATCTTACCTCTCACTACTGGCCAATGTTCATCTTCAATGTCAGTAGAGTAGCTAAAGGTTCTACACCTTGGAGCAAAGTCTGAGCTGCCATCTCCCCCTCCCCCTCCCCTCCCCCCAATCTCGCTAGCATAATAACCTACATTATACATGGACAAATTTCCAGTGTTGTCTGTATTATGGGGGCTCCAAAAGTAAAAAGTCATCAATAACTGCGGAACCTCCTGTGCATAATATAGGGGTCAAAGCTAGATCTCCAAGGCAGCTGCTAATCTATTGCTAAGCTACTTGGGGGACCATTAGATGTTGGATGTTGAAAGTATAGGGGATTCAGCTATGAAGAGATGGTGCCATTTGCTATGCAGTATATACTATGACTATATATATAGAGAAGTCTTAGACAGCTGCTCCGTATAACTCCTCTCCCCATATCTTCTCTACTCCTGGACACTGCAATAAAGCATATGAACTGCATGTCTCCAGCAGCACTTAAGAGTGTTGAAGGTATGGGAGAGAGAGTGGCATAGACACAGGTTGTTTCACAACCGATGACCTCAGAACAGGAAGCACAGTATGTACACATAGTATGTGTCTATATAATAAATGAACATGGTAGTTCTCTAGCAGCTGAGGAAGTTGGCAAAATTACTATTCATACATTGGACCTAATTTAGAGCTGGGCAGCATCTCTTGCACTCTACATGCACACATCTTATGCCTGTATTTTTAGTTTACCGCACCTTGTGCTAGGAATGACAGAATAGCTGTGTTCATGTTACGTGCAGCAAGTTCAGTAAATACTTGGATGCACAAGTTAGTGAAAGTCAAACCTGCAAAGTCAGTCTTCCCATTCTAGCCTCCCAGATGCAGAGTTTTCATTCTCTGAAGCCACAGAACAAAGTGCTGCCAATAATTCCTTCTACTATACTTTTTTGGTCATATCTCATACACAATCAATGTGCTACCTAGTAACTTAGCACATTTAAATACTGTACCATAGAGCCCAGTGCTTCATCACTGGCTTTGTCTTTACCAACCATCACTGCTCTTTTTACTGTATTTTGCCGGCATTGTGGTCCTCCATGCACTTCAGTCTGAATGAAAATGCCAATTGTTAGACATCAAGGTCTAATACTGGCATATCTTTGCAGTATATTGCTGAATGTCTGTCTCCCAATATTTACTGTAACATATAAACTTTCACTAGTACTAGCATATTCCCTTCCACAGCTTCCCCATTTTTTAAATCTTCATGACTTGCTATCCCATTGTCATTCAAATCCTACTGGCTTACAGTTACCTGACACAGACCATCGATCCTACTCGGTAGCCTCTTGCCATAGATATCAATAGGATCTGGAAATTTACTAAGGATTCGTGTTTGTATACACGGCCGAAATATAGTTCAAAAACGAACCCAAATAGAAATCTCAAATAAAACACCTTTTCCAATTTGTGTTTTACATATTAACATACTTAACCATCACTGACAACTCTGCACGCATGGATCAGGGAGATCCGTGATGCATGCATCTGTGTGTAAAAAAATAAACGCAGATGCACGGACGGAACAGACCTATTAGAAAATGAGAGATATGTTAGACCTGTTAGAAAAATGAAACATGAATATGGATGATGTCATCTGAGATTGATCTTGGATGACATCAAATAGAAATCGTCAGCTTAGTAAAACTACCCCTTTGTCTGTATATACATGTACAGTATGTTACTAGTTGATCTAATGCAGAACCACCTTGAGAATGAGCTCAATAATGTTTGTCTGGATACATAAAGAATTTGATTGATTGATTTCAGCCCTATGAAATATATCAGCCCTATGTCCCACATTAACTGTACCATTTCTCTGTCTCTTAATTAATTGTAGCCGCCCTGTCATTCCTATTAATTGTACCAGCCCTGTGGCCCCCATAACCAGGGTCGCCGAGAGGGGAGGGGGAGCAGGTACAATTTACCCCGGCCCGGGCTTCCAGAGGGGCCTGGCGGTGGCCTGGGGCTGGCTCCGTGCCCCCCCTCCCTTCCTCCCTCACTCCCTCGCAGCAGCCCAGCACACAGCGTGTGCTGGGATGCGGTGGGAGATTGCTTGCGGCTGCTAAGCAGCAGCCACAGCAATCTCCTATGCCTGAGGGGGGGAGCGATCACACTGATCGCGCCCCCCCTGGCTTTGCACTGGGCTGAGGGGCTCACAGCAAGTAGAATAGAGTCCACTATTGAAGTTAGCACTCCCTACTGACAGTGGAGTTGGGTGTTGTGGTCAGGGGCGTAGCAAGGGTGGAGCTGGTGGACCTCATGCTCCAGGTGCCAGAACCTGTTGGGGGCGCCAGCAGGGCTGTTTCGCTGCCACGGTCGCATCCCTTGCAACCACAGACTCTGCTTCTCTGCCAGTCTATTAATGCTCCCAGCCGACCCGTACTCCAGTGCTGTGTATGAGACTACAGTGAAGGGCCAGGATGTGATTAGTTTCTGTGCCCCAGAATGCCTTGCAAAATTGCATTCTGGTGGTGCAGTTTCCAGCACTGCAAAAGTGCTTAGAGGGGAACTGAAGTTTCCTTCTCTAAGCACTGGATCACCGAAAGCAATCAGAGCGGGCTGATGTGTGATCACCAGCCCTTCTGTGTGCTGCTTACTGCTCAGAGGGGACTGACTGATAAATCCCCTCTGAGCTGCCTGTCACATGCTCCGCTGCGCTCTGCTGTTGATATGTGGGATGGGAGAGGGAGCATGGGAGGTTGGAGGAGGGCAAACAGGGGGATCTGTAATCAATGAATTGGAGCTAGGGAGCCATGGTGACTGTGGTGGGTGGGATGGGGGAGGAATTTAACTACTCGGGGAAACAGGAATATACCACAGGGGTGGGGTGATAATATTTGAGGGTATAAACATTACAGGGGGAGGGGTGGCAATTGTTAAAGGGAATCCTATAAAAATTAATAATAAAATGCTCATGGATTAAAGCTTTCTGATTCCCTTTGTTCACTTAATTATACAGAAAGTTGCTGATGAGAAGCTTGGGGCAGATAAAAAGTAAAATAAACAATATAGAGTATTATGAATAGGTGTGAGCGGGTTCGGATTTCTGAAATCCGAACCCCCCCGAGCCGAGGCGGATCCGAGTCAGACTCGACTTTTCCCGCCTGACTCGGATCTGAAATCGAGGCAAAACGTCATCATCACGCTGACGGATATCGCGGGTTTTGGATTCTATAAAAGGTACCTACGTCGGCGCCATTTTCTCACTCGGCTGTGGACAGTGAAGAGGGTGGGTGAGAGTTAGGGCTGGCTGGGCTGTGTAGTGTAGTGTTGTGCTGTGCTGTGCTGCGCTGTGCTGCTCCAAAGTCCTTTGGGGCTGGCTGTGTTGTGCTGTGCTGCTGTTGTCCATAGGGGCTGTGTCCCCTCCTCCAAAGTCCATAGGAGCTGGCTGGGCTGTGTTGTGCTGCTGTCATAGGGGCTGGCTGGGCTGTGTTGTGCAGTCAGTTGTCCATAGGGGCTGTGTCCACTCCAAAGTCTATAGGGGCTGGCTGGGCTGTGTTGTGCAGTGTCCCAGTCCTAAAGGGGTGCTGTAGTGTTGTCCAGGGGGTGCTCTGTCCATCAGGGGTGTTCCCCCCAAGTGCAAAAAAATATATTTTTTTCTGTGTTTGTGAATTGTGTGCGCAGTAGTCGCACATGCATCAAAGTAGCGCCAAGCGTGCGCCTGTGTCATAAGTAAAGGGCCGGCTGGCTCGTCCGTTAAAGGGTGCTGTAACCCCCAAAGTGCACTCCAAAAAATTTTTTTTTTTCTGTGTTTGTGAATTGTGTGCACTGTACGTGCATCCTCAAAGCAGCAGCGCCAAGCGTGCATCTGTCCTTTAAAGGGTGGTGTAACCCCCAAAGTGCACTCCAACAAAAATAAAACATTTTTTTCTGTGTTTGTGAATTGTGTGCACTGTACGTGCATCCTCAAAGCAGCAGCGCCAAGCGTGCGTCTGTCCGTTAAAGGGTGGTATAACCCCCAAAGTGCACTCCAACAAAAATAAAACATTTTGTTCTGTGTTTGTGAATTGTGTGCACTGTACGTGAATCCACAAAGCAGCAGCGACAAGAGTGTGTCTGTCTGTTACAGGGTGGTGTAACCCCCAAAGTGCACTCCAACAAAAATCAAAAAAAATTTCTGTGTTTGTGAATTGTGTGCACTGTACGTGCATCCTCAAAGCAGCAGCGCCAAGCATGCATCTGTCTTTTAAAGGGTGGCGTAACCCCCAAAGTGCACTCCACAAAAAATAAACAATTCTTTTTTTTCTGTGTTTGTGTGTGAAATGTATGCGCAGTAGCCGCACGTGCATCAACAATGGAGCAGCGCCAAGCGTGCGCCTGTGTCCCATAAGTCCTTTAAAGGGTGGTGTAA
Source organism: Taudactylus pleione (assembly GCA_031769625.1). Classification (NCBI taxonomy): domain Eukaryota; kingdom Metazoa; phylum Chordata; class Amphibia; order Anura; family Myobatrachidae; genus Taudactylus; species Taudactylus pleione. Next base: position 1,162,884 of record JAUIMM010000422.1, read on the forward strand.
CCCCAAAGTGCTCCAAAAAATAAAAAACAATTTTTTTCTGTGTTTGTGACTTGTGTGCGCTGTAGCCGCACGTGCATCAACACAGTAGCAGCGCCAAGCATGCGTCTGTATCATCATAAGTCAAGGGCCAGTTTGGACATCTGGTCCAGACTGAAGGACGTGCCAACAATTTCTGACATGTCTACTGTCACTGCATATGATACTGTCACCATTGACAGAATGGTGGAGGATTACATTGGTTACAGCATCCAAGTAGGGATGTCAGACAGTCCGTACCTGCACTGGCAGGAAAAAGAGGCAATTTGGAGGCCCCGATACAAACTGGCTCTATTTTACCTGAGTTGCCCCCCCTCCAGTGTGTACTCCGAAAGAGTGTTTAATGCAGCCGGGAACCTTGTCAGCGAAAGGTGTAGGAGGTTGCTACCACAAAATGTGGAGATGATGTTCATAAAATGAATTATCAACTCTTCCAGGGAAACCAGCCTCCAGAATGTACAGAGGGACCTGTGGTGGTGTATTCCAGCGGGGACGAATTAATACTCTGTGAGGATGAGGATGTACACAACACTGAAGAGGGTGAAGAATTGGTGGATGAGGAGGATGAGGACGACATCTTGCCTCCGTAGAGCCAGTTTGTGCAGGGACAGATTAATTGCCAGCTTGTTTTTTGGGGGCCCAAACGAACCAATAATTTCAGCCACAGTCGTGTGGCAGACCCTGGCGCTGAAATGATTGGTTTGTTAAAGTGTGCATGTCCTGTTTATACAACATAAGGGTGGGCGGGAGGGCCCAAGGAAAATTCCATCTTGCACCTCTTTTTTTTCCTTGCATTATGTACTGTTTGGGGCCTAATTTTTCAAACTGCCATCCTGTCTGCCACTGCAGTGTCACTCCTAGATGGCCCACGTGTTTGTGCCGCCCACTTGTGTCGCTTAGCATAGTCATCCAGCTACCTTGGTGCAATCTTTTAGACTAAAAACAATATTGTGAGGTGTGAGGTGTTCAGAATAGACTGGAAATGAGTGGAAATTAATGTTATTGAGGTTAATAATAGCATAGGAGCAGAAAAACCCACAAATTGTGTGATTTTAGCTGTTTTTATGCTTTTTAAAAAAAAAATACAAAACCAATCCAGATCCAAAACATGAAGAAAGATCCAGATCCAAAACCAAAACACAAAACACGAAAAGTGGCCGGTGCACACCCCTAAATACACTGGATTGAGAACATTTGATTCATAGCAGCAGCTTTCACAATCCTATAAAAGGACTATTATATATATTGTGCAGATCTATTACACTCGTTTCATTGTTTAAATCTCAGTAATCAGAGAAGCAAACAGTAAGATCAGGTAAAGTAAAGGATAACAACAGCATTTGCCTAGCACTCTGCAGGCTTCATTTGTGTATGCAAATATCAAACGCACTTCATGATATGTCAGCAAAAAGGTCAAGTCCTGAATACACAGCTCAAGTCTAGCACCTCTTAAGGTGCGTACACACTGGGCGATCAGGAAAGACAGTACGATTATGACATCATAATCGTACCGTCATTCCTGATCACCTGTAGTGTCTGCACTGAACGATCAGTCGTTCAGTGCAGGCACTGTCCATCATTCCTGAACATGCCAATCTGTCGTTATCGGCAGATTGGGTTTGCATGTTCTGGCGATGCATAATGTCGGAAACGACCAGCGGGAAAGCACATCGCTGGTCGTTTCTGACATAAAAGTGCACGATTTGTGCACGATTACTGAGCGATTGCACAATTACGATGTCATAATCGTGCAATCGCTCAGTAATATAGACCAGTGTGTAAGCACCATTACTGTGTCAACTTATGCAAAAGGTTTCTGATATTTGTGGATTTATATATAATTAATATATATCAAAATTGTAAAAAAGTAATGGTCTGAAAAAACTTATTTTAAAAATTTCTATCTATCTATCTATCTATCTATCTATCTATCTATCTATCTCATTTCTATCTATCATGACCCAGGTTTCACGGCATGGAGGTTTGCGGTCCTTACCAGTGAGGGCACTGTGGTGCGGTTCTTCTGGCAGGGGAGCTGGCGTGTGGAGATTGGCATTGCGTGTACGCAGAGGTCTGCCAGTGTTGGGCCGTCCTGACAGGGGTAAGACTAGTGGCATCTCCGCGTCACGGCTGTTTGGACGCCGCCATGTTGTCTTTGGTCTTGTGATATAGCAGGCCAATCGTCTGTGGGTCACCTGCTCTCTCTGGCCTATCACGTTCTGTTGCTGGGTACTTAAGGGCGTTTGGAGCGCCCTGCAACGTGTTTCACAGCGTCAGCTGTGAGAGAGAGTTCCTCCGCTCCTGAACCTGAGACCTGTGCTCTGGTGCTTGCCCCAGTTCCTTGCTCCCTGCAGCTTGCACCGCACTGCCTTGCCTTGCACTCTGCTGGAGATCACCCTGCACCTTCCACCAGACCCACTCCTGCCTGAACCTGTCTCCGCAGTTAACCCATTCCTGTACAGCCATCATCACAGCATTACCGCGCCTGAGTGTAATCAGGCAGGAATGGCCCATTATAGCAGGGCAACTTTACAGAGGACTTGTCAACTTATCCTCGATCTGGGTTTGATTCGGAGGGGAGCGAACATTGAACCAAGCCAGACCATACTATACCTATTTGTGTTTTTACATATGAACTTGCGTTTTAAATACTAATTGTTTAATTTCAGTGTGTTTTCATCCCTAAGCCACCACAAAGCTGCATATAAGATGCATAAGCTAGTTAGCCAGCTCCACTGTGTCCCAATAATATTGTTTGATTTATATGTTGTATACAGAAGTCATGTGACCATAGAGGGCTGATTCTGAGTCACACGCAGCGCCGATGTTCACGGATTTGAGTGTTTTTGCTATTGCACATGCACGGAAATCCCCTAAATACTGCTAAAGCGCATACGTTACAATGTGTGTAGCACAGAGGGGCTGATTCACATGTGATTGCAATGCTGAGCGATTATGGACCACCTGCCATGCGACACGATACCTTAGCGATGCTGCTCGCAGTGAGAATTTCTTATACCAAGTGATTGACATTCAGGGACCGTTTGGGGGCAGTTACAGGGAGTGGCAGCAAAACCTCAGGTGTGCCGCGTGCATTTTTTGGGCATGTCTAAGCATACTACTGCGATCCCGTACGCAGAAAACTTGGCGCCATTGTCTCAGATCACGCGGCCATTCTGCACGACCAGGGTTACTTAGATGGGTGATTATCGAAGTATCTGCAACAACCGCTGCATCTTTGTAGGCACTTGATTGGATCTGCGGATACATTTCCAGGTGGCTACTGCATGAGCATATTTTCGCAAAGCATCTTCGTACGGTATCGCAGCTGCCATTGCATTAGCGTACAGATCTGCATCAGGCCCAGACGTGCAGCTGTGAGTGAGATACATGATAACAGAAATGTACTGGTAATGTGCTCAGCGTTCCTGGGCGGTGACTGGGAGGTGGCTATACAGACACAGGGAGATGGTCCGTGTTATGGGCGTGTTATGTGAGTGTTGCCGGACTGGTTGTGTACACAGACGCATAAGTGCTCACATTGGAGGCCATACTCAGATGGAAAATCTGCACCTGCCATAGAACTGGTTCAAGTTCGAAGGAATGACCGATGATGGCGCCTAAAAACGTGCCAAACAGTATTACAGTATACATGTGAGCGTCTCAGTCCTTGTACAGTCAGACACACGTTTGCACACCAGGGGAAGGGCTGATACTACAGTAGCATTGGCATAAAGTCGCAGACACGACTACAGCAACAGATTCTAAAGTGTCACAAGTCGCCCGCCGCGTCTTGTTGGACAATGGTGCTCCTGGCGATTCTCTTAGGCCCGTTGCCGGGAGACGGAGACGCCATGCTGACAACTTATGAAGTCTTTCTATCCAGCTATACGTCATCCTTGCTGGGACGGGATTGGTTCTTCCTCCTTTTTACTATCCTGCTGGTACGTTGCTCAGATGCTGGTGATAGCGTTTCAGGTGTTTCTGGTTCTGGTGTTTGCATCATGTCTATTTGAGTGTCTTGTACCTCAGCCTGTCTCGAGTGTCTCCTTCTGCTTGTGTCATCTCGCCAGCACAGGCCATTATCCAGCGTCCTACCGCTTGTGTCATCTCGGCGGCACAAGCCACACTCTAGTGTCTCCTGCAGCATGTGTCATCTCGACGGCACAAGCAGCATTCGTCCCCTGCCGTTTGTGTCATCCCGGCGGCACAGGCCACAATTCAGCGTCTCTTGCCTGCGCAACCAGCGTCCTTTCGCTTGTGTCATCCCGGTGACACAGGCCACTATCCAGCATCTCCTGTCCACGCAATCTAGTGTACTGCCGCTTGCGTCATCTCGGCTGCGCAAGTCGCACTCCAGTGCCACCTGCCGCTTGTATCATCTCGGAGGCACAAGTTGCACTCCTGCATCTTTTGCTAATGCAACTCTGCATTCTGCCGCATCTTGTCCAGCGTTACCAGCCCCAAAGGCTGCTCCCTGGCCCAAAGGCTGCACCTTGCCAAGCGTTATCAGCCCTCAAGGCTGCTACATGGCCCAAACGCTGCATCTTGTCAAATTCTACCAGCCCTCTAAGCTGCTATGCGGCCCAAAGGCTGCATCTTACCAAGTTCTACCAGCCGTCAAGGCTGTTGCATGGTCCAAAGGCTGCATTTTGCCAAGTTCTACCAGCACTCAAGGCTGCTACATGGCCCAAAGGCTGCATCTTGCCAAGTTCTACCAGCCCTCAAGGCAGCTACATGGCCCAAAGCCCGCACCTGGCCAGGTGCTTCCAGCCCTCAAGACTGTTATTTGGCAAAGGCCGCACCAAGCCAGGCGCTTCCAGCCTTCAAGGCTGCTACTCGGCCAAGGCCGCACCAAGCCAAGCACCTCCAGCCCTCAAGGCTGCTACTCGGTCAAAACCGACTCTTATCTACATTACCAGCCCTCAAGGCTGTTGCTGGACTTCATTCTTAAGGGGTACACCAACAGTCATCATTGCAAAATCCTCAGCACTATTGCTATTCAGTGGTGAATCCACTCAAGATTCATAACATAAAGTGGTCGCAACAGCGTGCAACTCAGAATCAGCTCCAGAGACATTGAGTGCCTGGAAATATACATTATGTTTGTCATTAATATGTACTGTCAGGTGGTTTTCAAACCATTTTTATTACTTTGTGTTTCCCAGGATGCAGCTGTTGTTTTCAGTGACCTTTATCCTTGAACTTTTCATACATGCAGGTATGTAAATATCACAACAACTATAACATAGTAACTGCACATTATTTTTAGCAAATGGTTACAGACTGCACACAAAGCACAATACCACCCAGGTAAGCCCAATAAAATCCTCAGACTTGCGGCCAGCCAGGAGACTTGCCCACTTTTCTGGAGGGGTGGGAACGCCACCCGATTTTTGGGAGCCTCCCAGCTGTTCCAGGAGGGTAGGCAAGAATGCCCCTAAATCCGGAATAATTAATCTTTGTGGTAACATGCTGTGATTTGAGGCTAGGGGGTAAATTTTACAAATACCCATTTTACACCGCAGCTGAAACCCGGGTTGCTGCTCTGCACTGGGGGCCAGGGTTGGATTCCCAGGTTGACCTGGCAATCCAACCCAGGTAACTTGCAGGTATTAACATGGGAAAGACCAGTGTAACCTTGAAGTGTAGATGGGTAACCTGGGTCGTCCAACCCAGGTCCCAGTTACAGCATGGGGAGATCAGGATTTCTCTGCACTTGGAAATTATGTAATCTGCAAGCACAGGAGAAAGAGTTCCACTGCATACAGGTGCAGTGTGAACAGCACCGACCCTGGAATAACCCAGGTCGGCACCACAGTGTGAAAGAGGTCTGTCCCGGGTCTGACTCAGTTTGGATCCCGGATTTAGGTGTAAAAGCCATCCCCAGCCTCACTTTCTACAAACAAACGATAATATCCAATTATTTGCTGACATTAAGTGTATATTTCAGATTATTTACCATTAAAATGTTTGTTTATTTATTGTCTCTGTGAAAAAATGTTAATACGACAAACAATGGGAGCAATCCAATCTACGTGCGAGTTGGCTTGTGCAAGCATTTCTCACAGCAAACTTGCACTGTGAATTACAATTGCAATCCAGTTACAAACTCGCATTTTTTTTACAAAAAAAAGTTACTATGTTGTGTGCACCGCCCTGAGGGTGTGAAAAACTAGAGACAATTTTTATTTTAAGGTAAAAATGTCAGGACACAGCGCATAATTCATTGGACACCCCAAACTGACTAATTAGGCATTTTGAAGTTTTCAATTAGCAAAAGTGGCCCAATAATTACATGTTATTTTTAGGTGTTAAAAACAAATGGCCTCAGGGCATGGCCTGACAACCATTCGTGGAGGACGTGTGGCATCACCGCTCCTGGCCTTTCTGTATTAGCACTTGCCTGGCCCCTGAGACCTTTCCAGTGCCCTACCTGAGTTCCTCTTCAGGCACATAGTAGGTAGTAGTGACCGTGGAGCCAGGAAATCCTCCTTCCTCCCTGCAGGTTGCAGCCTACTATCCTCATTGGAGCCAGGACCTGGATTTCTGCATGGACCCTGGCACCCTTTGCTGTGACTTCGTAGCTGTCTGCCGCAATCCCTGACTCCCCAGCGTCACTTGGGCGTGAAGACCCTGCACTTACCTTGCAGCTGCTCAAACTCTTGCTCTGGATCCTGTGTCCTGGGTCTGGCGGTGCCGATTTCTGGAGACAGTGGATGCTGCCATCTTTAATTTATTCACTACACTTCAGGCAGCCACGGTATCGGAGGTGAGATCCTGTGTAGTGGCAGTTGCTGGCGGGTCCATGGCTGCTGCTCCATAGATTTGCAGCTGTATCCCTGACTTTGCTGTATTGCTGACTGGGCTGCTTTTGAAAGGATTTTTACTCCCTCTCCGGGTGGTAGTGGTGAGCCTTAGTGGAGCAGCTGCACTGTCACCTGTCTCCCCTACATTAGGTTACTACTGCTCACAATCTCTAGGGTTTTAGAAGACTAGCACTACAGTGTTTCCCACATAGGTGTCGGAAGCTGCTGGGCACAGGAGTGGTCCAAACTCGTAAGTAATACAGAGAAAGAAAGGGGTTGTGTCCAGCGCTATCCTAAAATCTGAAATCCTAGGGATATAAATAATATCTGTATGCAAGAATTGTATATGTTAAAACATATTTATTTGTGTCTGAGTAGGAATAGTCGTATATATACAAAACAAGTGGTTAAGGACAAACGGTCCTGAGTATATGGCTCTTCTTAGGGGAGGTCAGATGGCTCCTATAGGGTGCCTCTTTCCGTAGGGCAGAGCTATACCTATGTGTCCCTATGGCCAATTGCTCTAAAAACAATTGAGCTGGCAATTGTTGGCTCAGTTCAATGCAGTATCCTTGTTGCACCCTGGTTGCAGGTCACGTAAGTGAACTCCTTTAGGTTGTCACTTTCCGTATAGCACTAGGTACCTACGTTTCCCTTTTTTTTGCTTTACTGTTGGAAGTGAGTTAGGTTAGGTGAGGTGAGGGTTCTTGGTCTGCCCTTGCTAAGGGGAGACCTTCCATATGACTAGCTGCATCATACATCCACTCATCAACAGCAGTGTCAGTCAATGGAGTAGCGGGTGCAGTGTGTTTGCAGGTATCCAGGGGAGGCGTCCCACACTCCTGGTCTTACCAGTAGTTGTAACTTGTGTGGCAGGCTTCCACTGTGTCCCGTCTCCCGCTTCTACTACCGGTATGTGTGATCACCCTTCTCCTGCTGGGGCGTCTCTTGCCGGGGCTCTATCCACTGTACACAGAGCGGGGGGGATCGGTGTGCCGCGTGAAGCTGCTTCCTGATGCTCCAATTGCAGCAGCTTGTGTGGGTCACCACTGCTGTTGATGAGGGGACGTATGATGCAGCAAGTCATACAGAAGGTCACCCCTTAGCAAGGGCAGACCAAGACCCCTCACCTCACCTAACTTAACTCACCTCCAACAGTAAAGCAACAGCTATACAGGAGGGCAGTGCATGTGAAGTGTACAGAGACATATCAGCACCCATGCCACTCACAAAGGCATAGGGAAATTGGTTATTAAGTGGGATCACAGCACACACCCGGATGGTTGTCACTATAGTGTTAAAAATGGAAACATAGGCACCTAGTGCTATACGGAAAGTGATACCCTAAAGGAGTTCACTTACGTGACCTGCAACCAGGGTGCAACAAGGATAACGCATTGAACTGAGCCAACAATTGCCAGCTCAATTGTTTTAGAGCAATTGGCCATAGGGACACGTAGGTATAGCTCTGCCCTACGGAAAGAGGAACCCTATAGGAGCCATCTGACCTCCCCTAATAGGAGCCATATACTAGGACCGTTTGTCCATAACCACTTGTTTTGTATATACAGTATACGATTATTCCTACTCAGAAACAAATAAATATGTTTTAACATATACAATTCTTGCATACAGATATTATTTATATCAGATTTTAGGATAGCGCTGGACACAACCCCTTTCTTTCTCTAGGTTACTACTGCTGGCCAAGGAATTAGATTTTATATATATATATATATATATATATATATATATATATAGTAATTTAAATTACTTATTATGGGGAGAAGTGGATTACTAGAGTCCTGACTCCTAACAGCATTCATTTTTGTCACTTGAGCTCACTCTTGTGGACTATTCTCATTGGGATCTGTTTTCTTGCTCATTTGGGAGCCGGTGAGCTACATTATTTAATTTTTTCCACAGCAGAGATTTGACCTCCTTTATGTTGGAATGATGTCCTTTATGTCTCATATCACCCAAATATACTAATGGTCTAACTTCTACTCAAGAAAGTGGAACCTCCACTCATGTGATACTATATTTGTTGAATTTATTTTACAAAACAAAAAGAAAGACCTCGACTTTACTATGGGCCCTAAGAAAGTAAACGTGTCTAAATCTGTCTCCAAGGTCGCCTTTTTCAAGCCCTTTGTTCAGCCTGCTAAAACTACAAGACCTGGGGTGATAACCTATCAAAAAGATACATCTGCCTCTCTGTCTAGTGTGACCTCTTCTCCTACCCATGCTGACTCTGCTCAGAGCTCTCCTAATGACTAGGGGCCTGATTCAGACCCTCTCGCGAGCGGCTGTCCGCTCGCAAGTAGGTCGATGTTATGGACTGAGCATGCGCATGACGGAGGGAGCTCCGTCGTGCGCATGCGCCAGACGCGACGAGCGAAGGAAAGTCCTTCGCTCGTTGTGTCCGATCAAAGGGAGCGTGCTGTCAATGTTGATTGACAGCACGTCCCCTTTGGTGGGCGTGCCGGGGGCGTGCCTCCCTGCCGGGGGTGTTCCCACGGGAACGCCTCCCTTCAAAAGCCGTCCCACTGACATCACTAGTGATGTCAGTGGGAGTGATTTTGGCTCTGATAGAGCCAAAATCACTCCGGAGCTTGCGGTTGAAAACCTCAACCGCAGGCTCCGGCTCGCAATTTCGATGGTCGCGATGGTCACGACCATCGCGGCCATCACAATGCACGCTCGTATAGCCTGTGGGTGGTGACCCACAGCTATACGAGCGTCCAGGAGGACGCTCCATTTTCATGGAGCCCGGCCCTCATTCAGAGCGTGCGCTCTGCTCAGAGCGTACGGCTCTGAATGAGGGCCTAAGCTCGGTGGTAAGACAGATAATTTTAAAACTAAAATGGAAAAGATAGTTGAGTTGCACAACGACCTTATAGTTCTGCATGCGTCTCTGCAAGCTGAGGTTACAGCTCTTCGTGATAAGGTTGGGGACTTGGAAGACAGATCATAATGTAATAATATTAAATTGAGAGGAATCCCCAAAACCGTTTCAAATAGTAGTCTTCATAACTATGCGATGGATATTTTTCAGAAGCTTCTAGCTATTGTCCAGTTGGCTGACCTTTTCATTGATTGCATACATCGGCTTCCAAAGGCCAGAAATGCACCAGAGGGGGTTCCTAGAGAAGTGCTAATGAGGATGCACTATTTTCACATTAAAGAAGCATTGTAGAAAGCTGCTAGACCTTCAGAGGATTCGGATGATATCCTTAATGGTCTAAAGGTTTTCGGTGACTTATCCCAAGCGACACTGGCTAAATGTCGCTCACTTTATCTGAATACAAGTACTCTCAGGAAAGCCAATGTTTTGTATTGCTGGGGTTATCCTACCAAGCTATTACTGTCTCATGATGGCTTCACTGTTTCGATTATCAACCTGGATGAGGGGTGGAAAGGTCTTGTTCAACTGTTTCTCGTTCAGGTCAGCCCCAAGAATTTGCTAAAGGTTTTCGCCAATTGTTAGCAGAGTATGATCTGTTTGACGTGTAGAGAACTAAACACCCCACGGAGAGGGACTTTACCTTTTATTCACATGTCCATAGATCCTACTCTAGGATTGATTTAGCACTATCAGATAAGTGGACTTTGTCTTCCATTAGTAAAATTGATATACTCCCTATGACATGGTTGGATCACTCCCCTCTTTTTTTAATTTGGGATATAGGTGTTGTCCCGGGCCCCTGGAGGTTAGGTAACTATGGACCTCATTCAGAGTTGGTCGAAGCGGCCGCACGGTCATATGGAAAAAGGGTCCGGATATTCAAATGATTCCCTCGCAAGTTGCGTCCCTAAGTTCGGATCGGTAGTTGGCCGACCAAGTGGAGGAAGCGGTCGGAAGACTAAAAAATACGCCCCCTTCTCGTACGCTTTGCACGTCATCACCGGGCATATAAGGATTAATCAAGACCATCGGGAACCATCAGCACTGCTCGTAGAGCTTAAGGTTGACCATACCCTCTCTTAAGCTCTACGATCATGTCAGTGTAAAAACCACCCATGTCACATGTGCCATGACACTACTTTGTTAATTATGCACTCCCATAATCCATATGCACTCCCATAAAACACTGTTCGCATAATGAGGCACGCCTGCGTTCGGATCTCCACTCCCCCGTTTTCAAGCACCTTCCCCTGTTACCACCCACAAACGCCGCCATCTGTCACTCAAACTACTGACCTGGCTGTGTTCAAGGAGAGAGAAATTTCTGATCATAGCGGCTAGTTTGCGCACACGCATTGCGAACTTTATGCATGCGCAGTATAGCGAACATCGTTGGCGTATGACTGTGCGGCCGCTTCGACCGACTCTGAATGAGGTCCTATATCCTGTCTCGGCCAGAGGCTCATCAAGCTATACAGGAATCCCTTACCCTTTTTTTGAGCACTACTACCCTGAGGACACCTCCACATCTAATTGTTGGTGTTTCTTAAAAGCAGTTGTGAGAGGCTTGGCGATTCAGGCTGCAACTAGACTCAAGAAGGAGTATAAACAGCACTATGCTCAAGCAGAAATTGAAGCTGCTAGGTTGGAGGAGGCTCATAAAGCTGATCCTTCTAACAAAATAGTGTTTAAACAGCTCTCTTCAGGAGGTGCAGCGCAATATAACACCCCTTAATCAGAATTTTTATGTTTTTGGTAACCGTGCTTGTCATTTGCTGGCTTGTAAGTTACAAGGTCGGCGGGCGAGAGAGCGAGTACAGCAAGTCTAAACCTCTCACGGAGCAAATGTTTCTAACCCAGTTGAGATTGACAATGCTTTTACTGCTTACTACTCACAACCGTACAACCTTAAAGATGACCATAACACTTCTCAGCCGACTGATTAATATCAAAAGCTTTTTAAATGACCTTTCTCTTCCATCTTTAGACTCAGAGGCCTGTCTGTCCCTTAACTCTCCTTGGTCAATGGAAGAAGTTGAAGTGGCTATAAATTCTTTGCCATCTGACAACGCTCCTAGTACAGATGGATATCCTTCTAATTTTTATAAAACTTTTAAAACTGATCTAACTTCATTGTTGCTGTCAGTATTTAATGAAGCATAGGGAGGGGCTCTAGACTGCACACCCTAATAGTAATGAAAGGTGCTATCATGCTGAGGTTTTAAAGTAATATACATGGAAAACGGAGTTGCAGATGCACTATGCGATCATTACTGTTCACATTTAAATATATTTTATAATTAAATGTAATTTCAGAGGCAGTTAGCATATCAGTGGCCAATGATATGAGCCTGCCCAGCAGCGTCAAGGTCACCTCATTGAGCAGGTCCCTAATACTCTGGGGTTCACATCTGGGAGACAGGGCACCCTAAAAGACAGCCCAGCCAAAAACCTCCGCAGGGCATCACATGAAAAAAAGAGTGACAGTGAAGTGTTATAAAGTATCAGGTGTGTAAAAGTAGCTAATAAGTGTTAAAATAGTAATAAAGGTAAAATATGTGTGAAAAAATACATGAATAATAAACAAACATGAAAAGTGATATACAAAGCGACTATATGTATTAAGTGTTGATGCCATGAAGAGGTCCAGCCAGAACAGCTCAGGGGGCCCCACACCCAAATGCTCACCCCAAATAGACTGACACTATAACAATTTAAATAGGACTTACTTTGGATTATGCCTGTTACCTGGTGCAGTCAAATGCTAAGTCCATGCTTAAAAACCCCAGAGTGTTAGGGACCTGCTCAATGAGGTGACCTTGACGATGATGGGCAGGCCCGTATCATTGGCCACTAATATGTTAACTACCTCTGAAATTACATTTAATTACAAAATACACTTAAATGTGAACAGTAATGATCGCATAGGGCATCTGCAACTCCGTTTTCTGTGTATAGTATTTAATGAAGCCACAAAAACAGATCCCGAAGGAGATGTTAGAGGCGCAAATAGTAGCTATCCCTAAACCGGGTAAAGACCCTACTTCTGTGCACAATTATCGCCCTATTGCTTTGTTAAATACTGATGTAAAATTATTTGCTAAATTAGTAGCTATATGTTTGTGCCATCGTTTACCTGCTATTATTAAGCTTGACCAGGTTGGGTTTGTGATGGGCAGATAGGCCCCGGACAATACACGTCAGGTTCTCAACATTATAGAATATTATAATAAGGAACCATTGTTAATCATGTCTTTAGTTGCCAAAAAGGGGTTTGACAGGTTGCATTGGGGGGATTTACATACTGTTTTACAACGTTTTGGCTTTAGGGATAGAATACTTGACTCAATTTTGGCTCTATATACTTTCCCATCCACTAGGGTATATGTTAACAGCTGTCTTTCCACAAGATCTGAAATTACCAATGGCACTCGTCAGGGATGTCCCCTTTTGCCTCTCATTTTTGTGTTTGCAATTGAAACTCTGGCTGAAAAGATTAGGTCCCTGGAATCTATATGTGGCCCTACCTTTGGTGACTTCTCACATAAGATCAGTTTATTTGCTGATGACATGTTATTATGTTTGCTTCATTTGGAAGTGTCCGTTCCTAAACTGCACTCTGTTTTAGATGAGTATGAAGCAGTCTCGTTTTATAAGTTCAACACTAATAAGACTGAGGCCTTTCCCTTTAATATAACAGGGGAGATCTTGGGAAGATTGAAGGAGATATATAAATACGCTTGGAAGTCCAGATCACTTACATATTTAGAAATTAATTTGGCTAGAGACTGTGACAGCATTTATTGCAATTATGGCCTACTATTGAAGGCTTTTGAGAGTCTGACTAAGGAGTGCAGAATGCATGAGGTGTCTTTGTTGAGCCGGATTGCTGCTGCTAATATGGTACTTATTCCCAAACTCTGTACCATACCTAGACCCTACCTAGGTCTATTTGTAACAAATTTTTATCAGATTGTCATAAGGTACATTTGGAAAGGGAATAAAGCTAGAATTGCAAAGAGTACTATTTCCCTCCCTAAACTTTCTGGGGGAGTAGCCTTTCTAGATCTTGAAAAATACCACTCGGCCTGCCTACTTAGCCAAGCCAAGGACTGGTTTGAACTTGATTTGCGCAAACTTTGGGTAGTAATTGAGAGTTCATGAGTCCTTTTCCACTCCCTGATCTGTTTTGGCTGCCTCCTTCGGCAGTTCGGTCTTTGCAAGGTGGTTCAAACTACACTATCAGTTTGGCATAAATTGGCCTCTAGTGAGGAGATATCTTTACCCTCTCCAGCTTTGTCCCTAAGAACAGTAGCTAATTTGATCCCCGATTTGCAATTAGGATCCTGGACTAGAGGTGATCTTTCCTCCTTGGGAGATTTCTTCATAGAGAACGATTTAGCATCTTTCTCATACTTTCAAAGGAAGCAGGAGTTTTATATAGTAAGTATCTACAACTGCGACATTGGTTGCAGAGTTGCCTACCCTCACTTCTTAAGAAACCGTCCTTTCCCATGTTATTACTAGCTCGTTTATGATCTTTTAATCATAAAGGCGGCATTTCTTGGTGGTACCAACATCAGATATTAGATAGTAAAAGGTGGAAATTGCCATTCCAGATTAAGTGGGAGGGGGACTTACCCAGGGTCCTGTCCGAAGAAGAGAGAGATGTTATCTTCCGATCTTGTTTTACACTATTTAAGTGCATTAATCATTCAAAAATGTATTATAAACTGCTTCAGAGAGCATGCTTTACCCAAGAGCAGCAACACAAAATCTGGCTCTCCATCTCTCAGTATTGCTGGAGAAATTGTGGATGTGTGGGAGGATATCCTTCATATTTTCTGGTCGTACCCTTTGCTTCGGCTGCTCTGGACAGCAGTATTTCTAATGATTAGCAAAGTGGTAGGGATGCGTATTCCTGTAGAACCCCTGACTGCTCTATTTCATTTCTTTTCTGGAAAGTTGTCCCGTGGACATGATATATCATTGGTCACATTTTGGTAGCCACCAAGGCCTCTATTGCCCAGATGTGGAAGACCGCCTCTATACCCAGCATTGCAATTATTGAGAATAAAGTCCAAAAACATTTTCTATTCGAAACAAAGAACTGTAAATATTCCTCCTCTACTACGTCCATTCATATGAAATGGTTCAGATGGGGAGAATATAGAGAAGAACAGGGACACTCTACTACAGTGATTTTCAACCTTTTTTAACTCGGGTCACATTACGCAATATATTTAAATTGCTAAGGCACACCATTCGGCGATGCAGCGTGCGCAACCTATGGAAAACATACTGTACATACACATACATTGGCCTCCACAGGAATAAAACGCACATACATTGGCCCCCATAGGAATAAAACACACATACATTGGCCCCCATAGGAATAACACACACATACATTGGCCACCATAGGAATAAAACACACATGCATTGGCCCCAGAGAAATAAAGCACACATACATTGGCCACCATAGGAATAAAACACACATACACTGGCCCCCACAGGAATAAAACACATACATTGGCCCCAGAGAAATAAAACACACATACATTGGCCACCATAGGAATAAAACACACATACATTGGCCCCCACAGGAATAAAACACATACATTGGCCCCAGAGAAATAAAACACACATACATTGGCCACCATAGGAATAAAGCACACATACATTGGCCCCCACAGGAATAAAACACATGCATTGGCCCCCACAGACAGAAAAAAAACAAACATATTGCTGGCTCCCAGAGAAAAAAAAACCCACATTGCTACACATAAAATATAAATTTACATTTTTTACTGCCCCTACCTGTCCCTCGTCAGCAGAGTGCAGCGTGCAGGTAGGCTGGCTGGCTGGTGGCCGAGGGCTGGCTGGAAGTGCTGTTGGCCACAGGGCTGGCTGTCCTGGTGGCTGTGAGACGGGCTGTCAGGCTGGTGAGGCAGGCAGGCGGGCTGACGGTGTTGGTGGAGCTGGTGGCCGTGGGTCTGGCTGGGGAGACAGGCAGGCTGGCTGGGGAGGCAAGCTAGCTGACTGGAGATGCTGGTGGCCTTCATGCAGGGCTTCTCTAGGGGCCGCGGAGCTGGCAGGCAGGCTGACTGACTAGAGACGCGGTGTGCGTGACATGTGATGTCACACCGCGTCTGCATAGGTGATGGCCCGGGCACGCCTGAGACTCCCAGAGGAGCTCAGCGCTGCCCAGACCACAGTGTAGCAGACCTGAACGGCAGCTCTGACCGTGGATCTGACCGTGCGGCACACTAAAAACGCTGCTCTACTATATATAGTGCTCCTGTGCATATTACTGCTCTTTGTTCCCCTCAATCAGAATCTTGATGGGTTAGATCACTGCTAGACCTTGTCTCTGTTAATTTAATAATTTTTTGTAATGTTTTTGTATATTTTTTATTTTTTTGGATATGCAAAATGCCTGGCTCCCCTTCCATTTTGTACCCCCATTTCTTTGTATTAAATTCAATAAATATTATTATAAAAAAAACTGGTCTCAAATTACACCTAAATTAACTTTTTCGTTAATTTAGGTACCCCAAATTTAATTAATGTTTTATAAATTGAAATATAATTGTTTTGTTAGCATTTTAAAATTACCACAAAATCTCCTTTTTGCTACATTTTTCATTTAATTTGTTTGAGATTAAACGAAAAAGTATGCTTTCTATAATCATTTTTTTAATTAAAAAAAAATGCACAAATCACTCATTTGACACTGTATATTCCTTATGCCCACTAACAGCATTCTATATGATTCTGGTAACAAAGTTGACACTTTTTTGGAGTCCAACATGGTTTCCCCACTTTTTTAATGCCCTTCTCCCAAGTAGCATGTTATAGAAAATTTGCACACCCTCTCCACGAGTACTGCGAATAGGCATTTCTAATTGGATCTCTCATTCCTTGGGAGTGCACATTCGTGCGATGTTTGCGAGATTCGTAAAACAAACTCACTTTTGCAAACTCGTACCTAATTGCAGTGTTTCACACAATAGATTTCAATAGGCAGATTAAAGCCTGTTTTGACAAACGTTTCAATTGTATTTAGTATTTTTTAACAATTTCCAGTGTAGATATCAATCAAGCACTTATCCTATATGAGGTAACATTATTGTATTTTTAGTTTTTTGCAATAACAAAACACAAAAGAAACTCAGACACACCTGTCAGTTGGTAGTCTATTATTTGGGCGGGTTTGTGTTAAGTTTTTGGTCATTGCTTAGTAAATGTGTGGCTTGTATACTTGTCTATGTACAAGAATAAAGTCAGTTTTAACTTTAGTAAATGGGCAGATTGCAAAGCCGTCAGAAAATCGCACAAAACCCCGCCCACACACTTAGTAAATGTACCCCTTGCTGTTTCTAAAAATGGCCTAATCGCTTATCAAATTGTCAGCATGTGTCAAGTTTCATATTCGTTATCGTTCGTTATTTGCAAAGCGAATGATGGACAGGGACCATTTGTGGGTGACAACAGGGGGTGCCGATGTAAACGAAGACACAATGTGACTGTTTCTGGTGCTTGTTTCAGCCTGTAATCCTGTACGCAATAAAAATGTCTCTGGCATCTCCATACAAATCCAGGTGGCTGCGTCATTTGCATATTTTCACACAGCTGCTGCATACAAATTGCAGCTGTAGTGTAAGTAGTGTACATCTCTGCACACAGGTTCTGCGTTTGAGTCTCCTCCCCCCCTTGATGCCGCTCACAAATGTATTAATTTGGCACCTTACAAATACAGTGCAGACATAACAAGATATTCAATGCAAAAATAAATACAGTTTAAAACAATGCAGTGGACAGGAGGATATAAACATTACTGCATATACAGCCATCATTCCCACAGAAGCAATGAAGGCAGAAACTGTAGGTTCATTGCTGTGCAGTCAAGTGGGATGAGGAAATGTTAGGAAATAGAGAGAACATAAGGGAAAAGGGCCCTGCTCATGAGGGCTAACAGTCAATAAGGTAAGGGGAACTCGGGCTAGAGAAATTTAAGTAGAACATTATTTGAGACAGCATAGGTTGTTGTATAGGTGTCTAAAGCAGAAGTATTCAACCCATACTTGCCTACTTTAATTAGCTCCTCTCTCCGGGAGAAGCCCAGAGAGGAGATGCAGTTGACAGCTTTGGGGGTGGGGCCGGGCTCTCCATCACATTAAGCCCCACCCCTGTTGTGACAAAATGGTGGGATTCATGGGTCTGTGATGAGGAGGCAGGGGTAAATTACACGATTGGTGTAATTTTAGCCCCGCCCCTCTGTGCTGAACTGCAATTTTAACCCATATTGTCTCCCCATTCTGCCCACTTCACTAGGAAGTGGGCGGGATGCAGAAGATCCAACTACTCTTCCGGAGGTGTGTGAGCCTCTTGCAACTTTCAAGAGAGTAGGCAACGAAGTTTCAACCTGTGACTCTAAACCATTTGGGAAACTACAAGTCAGGGCATGCTCAGGCTTCTAGTTCCAAAACACCTGGAGAGATGCAGTTTGCCAAGCCCGGTGTAAAGTTTGATGCAAACTGGTGAGCTCTACCTAATATACAAAGAATCTCAGAATATTACGGTGCACATGCATTGGTTTAATGAAGCTCTGGATTTCATGTGTGGCGGTAATAAAGTTTGCAGAAGCTTCGGTAGAGCTTATGTGCATGTAATTTATCACTCATAAGTGGAGATGCATCAAACTTTCTAAAGCTCAGATGAAGATGCTCAACCAATTAACTTCTAACTATCATATTATAGAATGTACTTGATAATATTAGCTAGAAGATGATTGGTTGCTATGGCAACTTCTCCACTTGTTCCCTTTGGAAGGCGTGATATTTCTTCCTCATAGTTACCTACTCTCCCAGAATGTCCGTGAGACTACCAGAGTATTGGGATATCATCTACATCTCCCTGAAGCAAGTGGGTGGGTAAGAGTTATAATGATACAAATTGTGTCAATAAGCACCATGCTACCTTAGTGAGGTGTGATGATGCAATTTATAGCATTAGATGCCTTGCCCCACTCACTTAATGGTGCAATTCACATAATCCCTACCGGCTTTTCGGGCACTGTCCCATCGTCATACCCACGGCCTGCAGTGTTCCACGGGGAGGGGGGGGGGAAACTTTGGGAGATCTCTCTCTCAGCTGCTGCTCTGCTGAAATGCACACACAAAGTCTCGATGCCCCACTCCCAAGTGTTGGGAGGTATGATAATCAGGCCCCAACCAGATCATCTTCTCATACCTTCCCCCAGATGAATGGTATGAACACTGGTACGTATGACTTATAGCAGCTGTCTTTAGACAGATAAGGGTGTGGATAGTGTGCTTGGAACCCTCCCTCTCCATTATAAATGATTCTCCCCTTAGCAGAGTAACTATGTTAATCCTATATAACCAAAGTGGAATACATTTTACAGGATACATCTAAATAACTTGCTACTGTATTTATAGCAATAAGAACAAAATGTATCAAGTCAAAAGTTATTGATGAATTGTCAGCTTTAAATAAATACTGAACACCTAACACTTTAACCAAAAAACTGTATGTATAGGCACCTTGCTGAGCAATTCCAGCAGACCTGTCCATAGATGGCATTAACTAATGTGACACACTTAAGACCCATCTGCAGCAACCTATATTGTAATAGAAACATGGGTCCAGATTTAGCAACAAGTGACATTCTTGTTATCACTCGTTCCTAATCTTAACTGGTGCTCCAACCAATCAGCTCCTAACTTTGATATTTCAAACACATGACAGCTAGGAGCTGATTGGTTGGAGCACTATTTAAGATTAGAAATGAGTTATAACAAGAATATCACTCGTTGATAAATCTGGGTCCATTTTTTAATTTCAATATAAGTTGTTGCAGATGGCACAAAACAAAGGCAGGTACCAGATATTAATTAAATGGACTGATTGCACTATAAACTCAGCACTTAATGTTCCCAATGTTTCTTTGCTCTCTCATATGGGGGCCGGTTCTGAGTTGGACTAATCTCTGTGCACAGATGCAAACTGCAAGTATTTGCATACAGAGCGTGCGCAGAGGCGAACCGCCACATAAGCGCTATGGGTTCTGGCATTAGCATAAGGTAGCAAATCAGGTATCCGCATGGCCCACAACACAGCTGCTTTACGTGCAACTCAGAATCAGCTCCATGATGACTATTACAGTGAAAATATCAGCGATACAGTTTGCGGTGATTACTAGAATGAATACCTATAGGTTGATTAATGTTTTTGCTATAGAAATTACTGACAATTTTAATTTGTTAGAATCCATTTTGTTACAGATGCGCAGATATGGCCCTGTGAGCTCGGATATGCAGGTAACGTGAATCCCCAACACACTATTAGACCATAATAACAACTGATTCTGTTTCTGTAATATGTAAAAATCTGTTTATACTGTATGCTAAATACAGTGTCAGACTAGAGCATAATGGACCTGCAATGGCAGGGGCCCATGAGGTAATGTGTGGCACCCCTGGAGAGGAGGGTCTAGCTGACAAAGGTGTTGAGGCCAACCAGCAGAGTGGCATTGCCAGCCATTGGAAAAGCCTCTATTATACAGCATACATTACTCACACATTGCCATAACCTCCAACCAATCACAGTTATAGATCATTTGGTGTAATTGCTTCCCAAAATATTTGAATGTAATAATAACAATACTTACATTATACTGCATAATAACAAAAACACATACCTAATATTCTGTAAATGCAAAACCACATAACATTAGTAATAGCTCCCTTTGGGGGAGATGTATCAAACCTTGTAGAGAGAAGTATCAATCAATCAATCAATCAGCATTTAACTGTAATTATGCAAACACAACCTTTCAAATGACAGTTACTTTATCTATATCCACTTTATTGCTTTCCAAAGTTTGATACATCTCCCTCTATGCTTTGAGTGCACAGTACAGTAGCCTCATGTAAACCCCCTGCAGTTATTCTACATACCTGTACTTTGCTGGAAAAATCCAGACATGTCTGAACTATCTTCTACCAAAAGTATTTCAGTAGTTATAGTACATCTGAGACACATCACCCAGGATAAGACAGATCTCCTAGGATCCCATACTCATATTCCTGCAGGGGGCAGCACTGCCTGGGGTGGCTGAACCTCCATTCTCTTCAGAATTGTAGCAAACTCACTGTGAAATAGAAGGTTCAAATAAACCACCTCCTGAGCTGCGAGTTTGGCAGAAACATACACAGATCAGTGTGATTTGTGTATGTGTCTGCCTGTATACCTAACATAGTGGTTTTATTTAAAAAAAAAATTACATAGGGTCCCCCCTAATGCATAACCAGCCCCGGACTTGCAAGCCAGTCCTGGTTCCTAAAATTATGAAGAACAAAATTAATGGGGTTCCACCATAATTTATGAACCAGCACCAGGCAGCAGGGCCAGACCTGGTTTTAAATATATGGCGAAATAAATGGCGTGAGGTCAGAGCCGTAACTAGACTTTTTGGTGCCCTGTGCCAGAAAGAGCATTGGCGCCCCCCTCATTTTTCAAAGGAACATAATGCACCCAAAAAAGGGCCATGGCTTCATGGGGAAGGGCCAGGGAAGATATAGGAGAGGTCAGGATTTGCTGGGGATGAAATAAGAGGAAGCAACAAGCAAGAATGATAATAAACAGAAATTTGACAGGCCCAAACAGTGTCCCCTGACCTGTGGTGCCCTGTGCGATGGCACCGGCCGCACTACCCTAGCTACGGCCCTGTGTGAGGTCCCCCTTATATTTAAAACCAGCTCAAGACCCTTTCTAGCGGGGGACTGATGCCACAGCCAGGGGAGCCCTTTCCCTGGGCCCCCCAGCCGCAGCATCAGCACTGACCGCTAGTCAGCCCAGACCATGGATCCCTGGGGAGTTGGGGACCCCTCCAGTAAAGTGGTCCCCCTCTCCAGGGCACCCCTGTCCTAGGCTGATAGTCCGCGGCTATCTCTGGCACCCTAGTGCGGTGGGAGCCGGGTTGATATTTTTAGTGTGTAGTGTAAAATAAATGGTTAAATATTGTCTTTAGTTGTGAAACTACACATACCAGCAAGCCTCCCCCACATGCTGGTATTTGGAAAACCACAAATACCAGCATGCGGGGCATTACGGGCCCGCTGGTACTTGTGGTTCCACAACCAAAGCAATACGAAAAAAAACACAACATAAACCGTGAAAGTAAAATTCTAATTACCATACATACTGGTTTTAACAAGCAAGACAAAAAAAGTGCTGGTTATTACTGTAATGAATGAAAGCATAATGCTCAATAAGTGCATCTTTATGCTTTATGAGATCATACACATTCACTCCTATACGATGGGTTACACGGATCGGAAATACACGTGTGCACTCATTTTATTGCCAACTTTGCAACACTCCCTCTATGTATTTATTTGCAAATGACAAAATTATTATTTCAGTTTTAGTTCCTTGTTCTACAACATCAAAGCAGCTGACAAGTGATATCACAGAGTGAGTATAAAGTTATCATCTTGTGTGTATATATATATATATATATATATATATATTTAAATCAAAACCAGCTATCTTTGTGTTGTTGCTACATTCTAGCTATTGTTTAGTTACTTTTTGGCAAGTTTCGCTTGGCTACAAATGTATCAAATGTGCAGAATAGTATGAGGATTGTCTATTTATCCAAGACTCCTATATATACATGCATACCTCTGCTATTGTAACCTATACACACGACTTAGAGAGATTTTTATGTTTAGATATATATCCGTTCAGATATTATAACTTTTTTAGGGTTGTTATGTTTTCTTGTAATGCATGTCTTTTAGCGTTGGTGGGGCCGGTGAGACAGTACATTCACCCGGCATCGCGTTACCATGGTGATGGCTGTCACAGTGTGGATTACATCATTGGCAGTGGACGATTCGGCGAGCACCTAGCGTGGACAGCCGGATCTGCCCCTGCCCCCGGCCTCACTCGGCTATACAGACTGCTAAGTATTTAAGGTAAGACTCTATGGGGCATATTCAATAGGCTGCGAGAAAAGCAAAAAATCCGCACCTGCGAGTTATTTCCTGCAGGTGCGGGTTTTTTGCTATTCTATTAGGTGCGTGTTTTTTTTTAAAACACACGCCGGGAGGTTCTTTCTTGCGCACCTCCTGAGCAAGCGTGATTTTTCAAGGAATCAATGTTCTTTGGAAAAATCACATGGACTTGCTCTGAAACCTCCCCCAAAGGACTAATTAAGCAATTGGAAGTATCCAATTAGCTTAATTAGTCCTTAATTACTCACCTTCCGAAGCGCTGTCTTCTCATCTTCTTCTGCATCCAGCGTCGGGAGCCGGCTCTTCTACAGCAGCGGTGAGTATGTCAGTGTGTGTGCTGTATGTAAGTGTGTATGAGTGACTGTGTGTGTGTGTGTATGTGTGCATGAGTGTGTCGACCCCCGATGCGGTGTGTGTGGCCCCCCCGGAATGGGCGCTGGGAGAACTACATCTCCCAGCAGCCCTTGCTCCTCCCATCAGCCCCCGGGACTCCCAGCAGCCACCTCTCCAGTAAGAAGAGAGAGGGGAGGCCACCAGGAGCCGTGGAGACCGGGGCAGGTAAGTGATTTTTTTATTTTTTTTTATGCGGCGCGGGGTTTTCTGTGATGAAAACCTCGCGCCCACTGTTTTTTGAATTGAATCCCGTGGGTATCGGGAGCGCGCATACCCACTGGATTTCGAAATTGGCTGCGAGGGGCGCAAGGTTTTTTCCTTGCAAAACCTCACACCCAATTGAATATACCCCAATGTGTATATGTTTTTTCACTTGTAATCTTTACAAAAAACTAAAGAGTAGGACTGCACTACAGTTATCTGGTAATAAACACCTGCATATCGTTTGTTTGAATAAAAGACTTCAAGGCTTCTCAAAAACTAATTAAGGGATTTATTTGCTATATCTTAGAGACAATACATCATTGGTATAAGGCAGTCTCTTGACAACATACACCATTGTTCTCAATAGGACCATATAATCTCTTATCTTTCCTGTCATATAACTCAGACTTGAATACAAAGGATGAATATACTCTACTATAGTCTAAACTGGTTAACATAAGTTATTTCTATATGAATACATTCCTAAGAGCTAGAATAGATAGATAAGGAATGAGACCCTTCTCAGGCACAATGTCTCACAGAATATCATTCCTTCTTAGCATTTGAACACAAAATGGAGTCATGCTTTAACATGATTCTTCACTTTATCAATTCCCTTCTATTTGTTCAAATCTACACCGTCTTTTGTTCAATTCTATATCCTGTATAACCTGCCTGTCTTTAAAATTGATTGACCCCCCGTAGTGATCTGTATTTCATGGCCTAGGAACCCTGATGGGCCCAGGCAATGGGATCAATAATCAATTAGTGTCACCACCACAGTAGTCAATCCTATCTACATCATGTCTACTGATATATATCAAAAATAAGATCTATATATATCTATGATTACACACACATTGTTAATCTCTAATAGAACCACACATGAGTATAAAATAAGGTACTAATCATAAGAAGATAAATATATCTTAGAGTCCATGTTAAAAGTTGAACACTGGTTAGTCACAAACAAGACATGTAGTAGTTCCTCTGGTTGTCTTGTATGGCACTTTTCATAATAATAAGTATTTGTTTGGTACTGTCCAGAGCCAATCCAACAGTTGCAGGTTCTTTATAAAACGTATTTTTATCTTAAAAAGAACAACATTTCAGTGTATTTTGTTAATCCGTCAAATTAAAACTTCATTAAATGGCTAGCAGCAATAACAGTCCTTTCCCAATTAACTAATATTCCCATAAACCAGCCACCTATGCCCTTAAACCGGTTTCCTAGTTTCAGCCATGAGAACCACCTAGAGAACTATTCATCTTCATGATGATCTTTGGAAAACTGATTCTTTAACTCTTTAACTTTGAATGGGTGGTCCTTAATGGCCTCATCCACTTCATATGTATCATTAATATAATTACAACAGGCGACTTTTACAATCATATGATTGAGCAATGTTATCTAACATTGGCTCTAAATCTATAACAAGTAAAAATACTTTTTTTATCATGCAACACCTATTGACACATGATATATCAATTAGGTTCCTTAGGACTGCTCTCCTTCTCCTCGGTTGTAGCTTCTGTATATCATTAGGTGCTAGAATCTGTATAAAAAGTTATACTGTAGGTATTAACTGGCCTAAAGTACAGTTACCATACTCACCATATAGAAGCCACTTACAGTCAGGTGCATAAATATTGGGACATTGACAGAATTTTCATATTTTGGCCTCTTTTCACCACCACAATGGCTTTGAAATGAAACAAACAAGATGTGCTTTAACTTCAGACTTTCATATTTAATTTGATGGTAATTACATCCAAATCAGGTGAACGGTGTAGAAATTACAACGGTTTCTTTATGTGCCTCCCACTTTTAAGGGGCCAAAAGTAATGGGACTATCAACTCAAAAGCTATTTCATGGACAGTTGTGGGCTATTCCCTTGTTATTTCATTATCAATTAAGCAAGTAAAAGGTCTGGAGTTGATTCTAGGTGTGACATTTGCATTTGGAATCAGTTGCTGTCGACTCTCAATATGAGATCCAAAGAGCTGTCACTATCAGTGAAGCAAGCCATCATTAGACTGAAAAATCAAAACAAACCCAACTGTTTGGAACATTTTTAAAAAGAAAGAACGCACCGGAGAGCTCAGTAACACCAAAAGACCCGGAAGACCATGGAAAACAACTGTGGTGGATGACAGAAGAATTATTTCCTTGGTGAAGACAATCCCCTTCACAACAGTTGGCCAAATCAAGAACACTCTCCAGGAGGTAGGTGTATATGTGTCAAAGTCAACAATCAAGAGAAGACTTCACAAGAGTGAATATAGAGGGTTCACCACAAGATGTAAACCATTGGTGAGCCTCAAAAACAGGAAGACCAGATTAGAGTTTGCCAAACAACATCTAAAAAAGCCATTACAGTTCTGGAAGAACATCCTCTGGACAGATGAGACAAAGATCAACTTGTACCAGAGTGATGGGAAGAGAAGAGTATGGAGAAGGAAAGGAACTGCTCATGATCCAAAACATACCACCTCATCATTGAAGCATGGTGGTGGTAGTGTCATGGCGTGGGCATGTATGGCTGCCAATGGAACTGGTTCCCTTGTATTTATTGATGATGTGACTGCTGACAAAAGCAGCAGAATTAATTCTGAAGTGTTTTGGGCAATATTATATGCTCATATTCAGTCAAATGCTTCAGAACTCATTGGATGGCACTTCACAGTGCAGATGGACAATGACCCGAAGCATACTGCAAAAGCAACCAAAGAGTTTTTAAAGGCTAAAAAGTGGAATGTTATGCAATGGCCTAGTCAATCCCCTGACCTGAATCCAATTGAGCATGCATTTCACTTGATGAAGACAAAACTGAAGAGAAAATGCACCAAGAACAAGCAGGAACTGAAGACATTTGCAGTAGAGGCCTGGCAGAGCATCACCAGGGATGAAACCCAGCATCTGGTGATGTCTATGCGTTCCAGACTTCAGGCTGTAATTGCCTGCAAAGGATTTGCAACAAAGTATTAAAAAGTGAAAGTTAGATTTAGGATTGTTTAGTTTGTCCCATTACTTTTGGCCCCTTAAAAAGTGGGAGGCACATATAGAAACCGTTGTAATTCCTACACCGTTCACCTGATTTGGATGTAATTACCCTCAAATTAAATCTGAAAGTCTGCAGTTAAAGCACATCTTGTTTGTTTCATTTCAAAGCCATTGTGGTGGTGAATAGAGGCCAAAATATGAAAATTCTGTCAATGTCCCAATATTTATGCACCTGATTGTATATACCTTTCGTTCATATAGATACTTTATACTTCCCAGTAACATGTATGGAATATTATGCACTGCTGCTTGAAAGTTTATCAATGCATTTTTCCCTATTTGTGGGTCTGGGGTTATACCTGTTTGGTCTGGGGATTGTTCACATTTGTGAGTTACATAGAGCCAATTCCACCATTCCTGGGCTGTCTCTGCTATCTGTATTCGCATCCCAGTTAGTGGTGAAATTCCTACTATCATCATTATTATAATCACAACTAAAAACTTTTTAGGCTTGGGTCTGAGTAAAGTTTACCTTAGTATGGGCACAATTTACTTGTCCCAGTCGTAAGGGGGTTGCTTTTAAACTTATAGTGTCTTCATATATATTGCCATTACCCCACCCTGTGATTATGTAACTCTTTTTAGTTATGGGTGTTTCAAAACAAAAGTCTGGATCTCGGGCCATAGCAATCATCATAAGAGGCACAGACTTCTGAGCAAATGCCTTACTGAACTCTTCTTCTTTTCCAAAATCAAGAGTTAATAATTCAGTCATATTAAGAGGGACTCCTACCCAATTCATGGATGTTGCTGCTGTTGGTGAATGTGTGCAAATCCAACAGTTCTTTAGTCCTAGACTTTGGGCTGCTTTGTAATGTGACTGTACAAAATTATTTGCCCAAGGTTCAGTAAGCTCCCTCTTAGCTCTACTGTCAGTATTTATCTCACGTGTACAATTTTGACACCCATCATATCTCATAGGATTAATTATCAGTGACCAAATAAAAGTCACAATAACCACAATTAGCATAGCAAAACACATTATAAATCCCCAAATGCTTTTGTTAGGCTTTGTGCCTATGAGGTTATATCTGTACATAATAATGAATGATTACTAAATAATACTTCCTTGTAACTTTCTTGCAAATGGGAAGCGTGAATCCACGTATCCTTGCCAGCCAATTTTACTGAGGTCACTGTAGTCAACATGACTTGGTAAGGACCTTCAAATCGTAGGTCCAATCTTTTCCTCAGTGTTTCCTTACGACCTCCCAGTCTCCAGATTATAGGTTTTTTCTAAGAAATTGGGATCTGGAGTAGAGGCAGACACATGGTTTTATATTTTGGTTAGTTCTTGTTGCAAGTGAATGACATACTGTGTTAAATCTGCAAGTTCATGCTGCAAATACTGAGGAAACTAATATTCTGTTCTAGAATAGAAATTAGAATAGAACCATGTCTGACTGAAAATCCCTACAGTAGGTCTGATAGTATACATCCTAGTATAGCCAGCATGAAATGGATACCTCTGTCACTTTCATTTTACTTCTGGTATCCCAAATCTGCATACAACATCTTGTAACAGTTTCTTTACAATTGTCTTAGCATTTGCTGCCCTACAAGGCCATGATCAATTTGAAAACAGGTTTGTACACGCCAGAACACCAGAACATACTCATACCTAGAACACTTAAGTAACTGGATGTAACTGGATGAAATCATTCTATAATCTCTGGAAGGGATAATATGTCTGTGGGGTACCTTCTTACCGGTACCTTGACCACCTTTCCTGGTTTGTGCAAATCACTGTTTAGACACCCTGCAACATACAGTAGGCCTGTGGCCTGACTGAAGCCTGGGGCTATCCAGCGCTTCTTGGCTATTTTCACCATAGCGTCTCTAGACTGGTAAGTGTTTCCATGAAGTATTTGGGCCAAGACTGGAAACAGTGCACGTGGCAAACAGAGATGGTGCTCAACCATCCATCCATCACATGAAGTCGTGCACCTAGTCTTTTCCAAGTTTCTACTTCTGTCCATGGAGCCTGAGCCTGCAACTTTTTAAGAAAGTCCTGGTCCAATGCCTGTAGTCTTATGGTGACAAGTATTAAATTATCAGATAGGGGTTTTACTGCAGCCTACTTGGCAGCTTGGTACAAAGGAATTCCCTTTTACCTCTGGAGTAATTTCTCTGGTGTGTGCTTCGACCTTATTTAAACTACATTTTTAGGCAATTGAAAAGCAGCAAACAAAAATCCAATACAATCTGCATAATCTGTATGCAACTCACCTTTTACATAATAATAATATGACCTATCAAAAAAGGTTGCATAGATTCAAAACAATTATGGCCATGAGTGAAAAAAATTAAAAAGTAAGGTTGTTTTATTTTCCTATCCCATAGCTATCTCCTGCACTATCATCTGCATCATTAGTTTTCCTCTCTTTTTGAACACAGCTGTAATAGAATAGCTGTTTTCAAACTAGGGGTGAGCGGGTTCGGATTTCTGAAATCCGAACCCCCCCGAGCCCCCCCGATCCGAGGCCAATCCGAGTCAGGCTCGACTTTTCCCGCCTGACTCAGATCTGAAATCGAGGCAAAACGTCATCATCCAGCCTTCCGGGTCTCGCGGGTTTTGGATTCTATATAAGGTACCCGCGTCGGCGCCATTTTCTCACTCGGCTGTGGACAGTGAAGAGGGAGGGTGGGAGTTAGGGCTGGCTGGGCTGTGTAGTGTAGTGCAGTGTAGTGTTGTGCTGTGCTGTGCTGCTGTTGTCCATAGGGGCTGTGTCCACTCCTCCAAAGTCCATAGGGGCTGCCTGTGTTGTGCTGTGCTGCTGTTGTCCATAGGGGCTGTGTCCACTCCTACAAAGTCCATAGGAGCTGTCTGGACTGTGTTGTGCAGTAAGTTGTCCATAGGGGCTGTGTCCACTCCAAAGTCCTGTGCAGTGTCCCAGTCCTAAAGGGGTGCTGTAGTGTTGTCCAGGGGGTGCTCTGTCCATCAGGTGTGCTCCCCCCAAGTGGAAAAAAATATATATTTTTTTTTCTGTGTTTGTGAATTGTGTGCGCAGTAGCCACGCGTGCATCAACAAAGAAGCACCAAGCGTGCGCCTGTGTCATAAGTAAAGGGCTGGCTGGCTTGACCATTAAATGGTGCTGTAACCCCCAAAGTGCACTCCAAAAAAAATCAAAAAATATGTTCTGAGTTTGTGAACTGTGTACACTGTGGCTGCACGTGCATCAACAAAGAAGCAGCGCAAAGATTGCGCCTGTGTCCCATAAGTATACGGCCGGCTGCTTTGTCCATTAAAGGGTGCTGTAACCCCCAAAGTGGACACCAAACAAAATAAAAAAATATTTTCTGTGTTTGTGAATTGTGTGCACTGTGGCTCCAAGTGCATCAACAAAGGAGCAGCGCCAAGCGTGCGCCTGTGTCCCATAAGTAAAATGCCGGCTGGCTTGTCCATTAAAGGGTGCTGTAACCCCCAAAGTGCACTCCAAAAAAAATAAAAAAAAATATGTTTTTGTGTTTGTGAATTGTGTGCGCAGTAGTCGCACGTGCATCAACAAAGTAGCGCCAAGCGTGCGCTTGTGTCATAGGTAAAGGGCCGGCTGGCTTGACCGTTAAAGGGTGCTGAAACCCCCAAAGTGCACTCCAAAAAAAATGTAAAATAAATATTTTTTTGTGTTTGTGAATTGTGTGTGCAGTAGCCGCACGTGCATCAACAAAGTAGCGCCAAGCGTGCGCCTGTGTCATAGGTAAAGGGCCGACTGGCTTGACCGTTAAAGAGTGCTGTAACCCCCAAAGTGCACTCCAAAAAAAATAAAAAATATATTTTTTTGTGTTTGTGAATTGTGTGTGCAGTAGCCGCACGTGCATCAACAAAGTAGTGCCAAGCGTGCACCTGTGTCATAGGTAAAGGGCCGGCTGGCTTGACCGTTAAAGGGTGCTGTAACCCCCAAAGTGCATTCCCAAAAAAATTAAAAAATATATATTTTTTGTGTTTGTGAATTGTGTGCGCAGTAGCCGCACGTGCATCAACAAAGTAGCGCCAAGCGTGCACCTGTGTCATAGGTAAAGGGCCGGCTGGCTTGACTGTTAAAGGGTACTGTAACCCCCAAAGTGCACTCCAAACCAAATAAAAAAATATTTTCTGTGTTTGTGAATTGTGTGCACTGTGGCTGCACGTGCATCAACAAAGGAGCAGCGCCAAGCGTGCACCTGTTTCCCATAAGTAAAGGGCCGGCTGGCTTGTCCATTAAAGGGTGGTGTAACACTCAAAGTGAGCTCGACAAAAAAGAAAAAATTCTCCTTTTTTTCTGTCTTTGTGAATTGTGTGGGCTGTAGCTGCACCTGCATCCTCAAAGCAGCAGCGACAAGCGTGCGTCTGTCTTTTAAATGGTGGTGTAACCCCCAAAGTGCACTCCAACAAAAATAAAATATTTTCTTCTGTGTTTGTGAATTGTCTGCACTGTACGTGCATCCTCAAAGCAGCAGCGCCAAGCGTGCGTCTGTCTGTTAAAGGGTGGTGTAACCCCCAAAGTGCACTCCAACAAAAATAAAACATTTTCTTCTGTGTTTGTGAATTGGCTGCACTGTACGTGAATCCTCAAAGCAGCAGTGCCAAGTGTGCATCTGTCTGTTAAAGGATGGTGTAACCCTCAAAGTGCGCTCCACAAAGAATAAAAAATTCTTTTTTTTCTGTCTTTGTGAATTGTGTGGGCTTTAGCTGCACGTGCATCAACAAAGGAGCAGCACCAAGCGTGCGCTTGTGCCCATAAGTAAAGAGCCGGCTGGCTCATTTCTTAAAGGGTGGTGTAACCCACAAAGTGCACTAGTCTCCAACAAAAATAAAAAATTATTTTCTGTGTTTGTATGTGCCTTAGCCGCACGTATATATCAATATAACATAAATGGATGACCAAACTTTCTCCAATAAAAATAAAAAAGGGAAAGATCAAGAACCACTTCCTCCTAGTGCTGAAGCTGCTGCCACTAGTCATGACATAGACGATAACATACCATCAACGTCGTCTGCCATGGCCGATGCCCAATGTCATAGTAGAGGGCACATACAATCCCAAATGACAAAGTTCAGGAAAATGACCTTAAAAAAAACATTTCAATCATCTGAAGAGAAACGTAAACTTGCCAATATGCCATTTACGACACGGAGTGGCAAGGAACGGCTAAGGTCTTTCCCTATGTTCATGACTAGTGGTTCAGCTTCACATGACGATGGAAGCCCTCCTCCCACTAAAAAAATCAA
Source organism: Taudactylus pleione (assembly GCA_031769625.1). Lineage (NCBI taxonomy): Eukaryota > Metazoa > Chordata > Amphibia > Anura > Myobatrachidae > Taudactylus > Taudactylus pleione. The sequence goes on from JAUIMM010000422.1 coordinate 1,194,558, forward strand.
ACGAGTTAAGCTGGCAAAAGCACAGCGAAGAACTGTGCGTTCTAAGAAGATATCACAAATCCCCAAGAAGAGTCCAAGTGTGGTGGCGGTTGCGATGCCTGACCTTCCCAGCACTGGATGGGAAGAGGTGGCTCTTTCCACCATTTGCACACCCCCTGCAAGTGCTGAAAGGAGCACCCACAGTCCACTTGCTGATATGCAAATTGAAGATGTCACTGTTGAAGTACAACAGGATGAGGATACTGGTGTAGCTGGCACTGAGGAGGAAGTTGGTGAGGAGGATTCTGATGGTGATGTGGTTTGTTTAAAAAAGCGTCCCGGGGAGACAGTTGTTGTCCGTGGGATGAAAAAGCCCATCACAGTCATGCCTGGGCAGAAGACCAAACATTCCACCTCTTTGGTCTGGCAATATTTCTATCCAAATCCGGACAACAACTGTCTTGCCATATGTACCATATTTAAAGGTGAAATAAGTAGGGGTAGGGACATTAAACACCTAGGAACATCCTCCCTTATACGGCACCTGCAGTGCGTTCATAAAAAGTTACTGTCAAGTTCAGAAACTTTGCCTAAGACTGTAAGCAGTTCAGGGACACTTAAATCCCATTGTCCTGTTGTATCCAAGTGCCGGCAAACCACACCGTCAACTCGCTCCTTGTCAATTTCCTCCTTAGTCAGGATCGGAAGTAGTCCTGCAGGCCATGTCACTGGCATGACTGACTCTCCTATCCGGGATTCCTCCGGAGGATCCTGCATTACTACGCCTACTACTGCCGCTGTTGCTGCTGCTGGGAGTCGTTCATCATCCCAGAGAGGAAGTAGGAACACCACTACTTTTACTAAACAATTGACCCTCCAACAGTCCTTAGCGAGGAGGATGAAGTACGACAGCAGTCATATTGAAGCAAAACGTATAACTGAGGCCTTGACTGCTAAGTCGGTGTTAGATGTGCGTCCGGTATCCGCCATTAGTGCAGTGGGATTTAGACAATTGATGGAGGTAGTGTGTCCCTGGTTCCAATTCCCATCTAGATTCCACTTCACTAGGCAGGCGATACCGAGACTGTACAGAAACGTCAGAAAAAGTGTCCTCAGTGGCCTGAAAAATGCAGTTGTACCCAATGTCCACTTAACCACGGACATGTGGACAAGTGGAACAGGGCAGACTAAGGACTATATGACTGTGACAGCCCACTGGGTAGATGTATCACCTTATGCAGCAACAACAGCAGCATCACCAGTAGCAGCATCTCAGAAACGCCAGCTCGTTCCAAGGCAGGCTACGCTGTGTATCACCGGTTTCAGTAAGAGGCACACCGCCAACAACCTCTTAGAGAAACTGAGGGAAATCATCGCCCAGTGGCTTACCCCACTTTGAATCTCCTGGGGATTTGTGATATCTGACAATGCCACCAATATTGTGCGGGCATTACATTTGGGCAAATTTCAGCCCGTCTCATGTTTTGCTCACACAATAAACTTGGTGGTGCAGAATTTTCTGAAAAGCGACAGGGGCGTGCAGGAGACGCTTTGGGTGGCCCGAAAAATTTCTGGCCACTTTCGCCATTCAGCGACTGAGTGCCAAAGACTGGAGCACCAGCAAACACTCTTGAACCTGCCCCACCATCACCTGAAGCAAGAGGTTGTGACGTGGTGGAACTCAACCCTCTATATGCTTCAGAGGATGGAGGAGCAGCAAAAGGCCATTCAAGCCTATACATCCACCTATGACATAGGCAAAGGAGGGGGTATGCACCTGACTCAAGTGCAGTGGAGAATGATTTCCGTGTTGTGCAAGGTTCTCCAGCCCTTCAAACTTGCCACACGTGAAGTCAGTTCAGACACTGCCAGCTTGGGTCAGGTCATTCCCCTCATCAGGCTTTTGCAGAAGCAGCTGGAGAAAGTGAAGGAGGAGCTAAGATGGAGCAATTCCGCTCGGCATGTGGGACTTGTGGATGAAGCCCTTCATTCGCTTTGCCAGGATTCCAGGGTGGTCAATCTGTTGAAATCAGACCACTACATTTTGGCCACCGTGCTCGATCCTAGGTTTAAAGCCTACGTGGTGTCTCTCTTTCCGGCCGACACAAGCCTGCAGAGGTGCAAAACACTGTCAGCTGAAGCGGAACGTGATACATCAACAGCTCCTTCTTCATTTTCTCCCGCAACTGGGGCTGCCAGGAAAAAACTTAGGTATCCTAAGCAACCCGTTGGCGGTGATGCAGGGCAGGCAGGATCAAGTTTGAACATCTGGTCTGGACTGAAGGACTTGGCAACAATTTCTGACATGTCTACTGTCACTGCATATGATACTATCACCATTGACAGAACGGTGGAGGATTACATCGGTGACAGCATCCAAGTAGGCATGTCAGACAGTCCATACCTGTACTGGCAGAAAAAAGAGGAAATTTGGAGGCCCCTGTACAAACTGGCTCTATTTTACCTGAGTTGACCCCCCTCCAGTGTGTACTCCAAAAGAGTGTTTAGTGCAGCCGGGAACCTTGTCAGCGAAAGGCATAGGAGGTTGCTTCCACAAAATGTGGAGAAGATGATGTTCATAAAAATTAATTATCAACTCTTCCAGGGAGACCATCCTCCAGAACGTACAGAGGGACCTGTGGTGGTGGATTCAAGTGGGGACGAATTATTACTCTGTGAGGATGAGTATGTACACAACACTGAAAAGGGTGAGGAATCGGTGGATGAGGAGGATGAGGACGACATCTTGCCTCCGTAGAGCCAGTTTGTGCAGGGACAGATTAATTGCCAGCTTGTTTTGTGGGGGCCCAAACGAACCAATCATTTCAGCCACAGTTGTGTGCCAGACCCTGGCGCTGAAATGATTGGTTTGTTAAAGTGTGCATGTCCTGTTTATACAACATAAGGGTGGGTGGGAGGGCCCAAGGACAATTCCATCTTGCACCTCTTTTTTTTATTTGCATTATGTACTATTTGAGGCCTAGTTTTTCTAACTGCCATCCTGTCTGCCACTGCAGTGTCACTCCTAGATGGGCCACATGTTTGTGCTGCCCACTCGTGTCGCTTAGCATAGTCATCCAGCTACCTCGGTGCAACCTTTTGGACATAAAAACACTATTGTGAGGTGTTCAGAATAGACTGGAAATGAGTGGAAATTAAGGTTATTGAGGTTAATAATAGCATAGGAGCAGAAAAACCCACAAATTCTGTGATTTTAACTGTTTTTATGGTTTTTTTTTAAAAAATACAGATCCAATACACAAAACCCAGAACCCAAAACACGGAAGGGTGGTTTTGACAAAACCAATCCAGATCCAAAACACGAAGAAAGATCCAGATCCAAAACCAAAACACAAAACACAAAAAGTGGCCGGTGCACACCCGTAGTTCAAATCTATACATCCTTTGATAGTGATATTAAATTAATGTTACTCCATACCTGGTGAAACTGGCAGCTAAGTGGTGTCTAGATTGTTTTTGTTATCCATGTTTATAACCTAGACACACTTAGGAGTAAATTTAGAACAATAAATACTGTTAAAAAAATCTTATCTCTTTGGGCTCTACTAACTCAAACCCTTAATCTTTATGTCAGCAGAGTATTAAGTCATAGTAGACCTGTACTGACTTACCCTTCTCCTGTCTATGTTCTATATGTGCAGGAACATTTTATTCTGCTGATATCACTGCAGCAAGTAACATCTCAGTGTACATCTTTCAGCTGCTTCAAAAAAAAAAAAAAAACATTAACTGATAAGGTATTGCCAGGGAGTACATGGGAATCTGAATTTCATTCCTATTTCACAAAACCTATGTTAGCTAATTACTAGTCAGTTTGTAAAACTATACAGAACTATATGTGATGACCCATTGTTTTTCATCAGTGTCAGTTTGTTTTTCACTGATCCCTCTTTTGGATAACTGAAAATCACCACTTCCACATTTTTTTTCTTTTCTTCTTATGTTACATTAAATCTACAATAACAGCTTGTAGCCCACACCATGTAAATGTAATTTTCTCACAGGCATCGTCACCTGTCTCAAGGGCATGGTCTATGACTACAATCCTGCCTTGACTCCACCCCTTCTAATGGGTACCAAAATACTGCCTGATTTTCATTCAGTCAACCACATATTGCAAGCTGGACAATCCTTGGTAATTCTAATTCAGACATACCATCATTCATCTCAGGAGTAACAAAAATCAATGGCATTTTGTCAGAAACCTCACTTGCATTCAATTTTTACTCTAATTTCTGAATATATTCTCTGCATTCATGGGTTTTAACATCATCTGATTCAAAATCAATTGCCTTTAAAAACATCACAACTTTGTATAGACATTCCCAAACATGTCGGATTAAACTGAGATTTCATAACATACTCTTCACAATTATAAGCATTCTCACATACGTACAACAATTCCATTACACAGTACATGTTTTTTTTTTTCAGTACAAATGCATATTCTTACAGCTAGTTGCCTCTGTAACACTAAGCATTTCAGACATTTCATTATTATCAGCAAACACAAATTAGCTTAATAGAAATTCTCTATATATTTTTGCTAGAATTAAAAAACAAATTGTAGCCATCCATAATGCATTTATCCACTCTAAAAACAAAAACAAAAAAAGTACAAGATGCATTCCAAAAACCAAAACAAATTAATGCAATACTACTAAAAAATATGAAACTGTAAATAGATGTACAGTATGCAAATGGTTTATTAGTGGAAATACTTATGAAAATATATTTTGAAAACAAAACACTTGTTTATATGAAACCCAACATTCCCCTATTATAAGAAATATGGTAATACATTTTCATAAAAACACAAGTTTACCAGTGCACAGATTTGCTGTTACACCTGCATCTCCAGGTATATTTTAACTGGTTGGAATCCCCTAAGTCTGTCTAAATATTTTGTTAAAATTCTCTTAGAACAGTCACTACTGTTACAAAAGGGACAAACCTCAGATCAGGGTAAACCACAACTCTGACATATGGTATCTCCTAATACACAAATTAGACATCTCCAATCATTAATAGCCTTTCTAAGTCTCTATGATCTACAGGCATTCTACTGACCAAGGGGCTTTGCACACTGTACAGAGTATCATCTGGTGAATTACAGAGACTGCAATTTTTTCCAAGCCCTGTGTTGGTATTAGGAGTTCCTACTTTTCCTTTTGAATGTAGTCTCAGTATTGTTAGTGACATTAAAATCCTATGCTTGATTTTTGTTCTGCCATTTTCTCTAACTTTCTCATACTCCAACAATGCCTTGTATCAATCTACAAATCAAGAAATCAAGCCTCTGGGTCAGTCCTATGCACATCACATACCCGTGATGCTTTAATTTTAAATTATTCAGCTTAACCGAGTCAAGGGTGCCCTCTTTAGAGATACCCGCTCACTGAAGTAATTTATATCATTCAGCTAACCGAGTCAAGCGTGCTCTTATTAAAGATACCCACTTACTGAAATGATATCCGCATTCCCTTCAAAGATTCCTCACCATGAATACACTTTATTATGTCCATGGCTGTCCTGAGAATCTCCATACCCGAGGGATGACTTTTTGTGTTCCCCATACTGAAGTACCTCTAAGTATGTTTTTAACCTGGAACAATCTGACCCCGTGAGGTTAATTTACTAGATCTGATACTTCTTCTGACCATAGTCTACCACATGGTGTTTACTGAGAGGAAAATAGCAACCTACAATGACAATAACACTGCCTTTGCTACTGAGAAATATACTACCTGTTCCTTCTCTGAAATATATATATTTGACCACACAAGGACTTCTTTGTCTGCTTGCTAATACAGCTGAACACACACACTGATGATATACATTTATTTAGGTTATACTTCATACTTACTGTATGCCTGACTGCAGCACTGTGAGTTAGGTTGGTATACTCACAGATTATGTCACATTACAATACTTATATCATTAAGAAAATATCCTCTCTTACCGCCTGGCCTGACGAAAGTAACTATGATCATACACTTAAAACAGATCTATATCACAACTCTAATATGACTGAATACTAGCAGCTAAACAAGTATAATATGTATAGACATACTTCCTAATCTTGCTGCCTAGCATTAGTCACAACAGCAGCACTGGATCTGTGTCTATACCATTAATTGAATTACTTTTAAAACAACTTATTTAGTCACAATTTCATTGGCACAATCATTCGCCTTAAATACACAAAAGCACATACAAAGCAAAAGAGATAAACTGATGACTGAGGCTTACAATAAGTACCCCGAGATACATACCTGATGACAGAGCAGATAGGAAGACACGGAAGAGCAGAGTCAGAGCAAAAGTTACTCACTGCGCAGTTTTAGAGCCTGTGTCCCCGTGTCCTCGTATCTAGATGTCCGTCAACAGGTACAATCTGTGGATCTCGGTGGAATGACCTCCAAATTGATAATGCTGATCTTAATAGACCCTTTATCCTCCACAGCTCACATGCAGCAGTCAGCCACCAGTTAACACAATGCATTTTACGGCCGGAGAATGATGAGAAACAGGACCTGTGTGTTTCCTAAACCACTCCGCCTTTATTTTGGACAGACAGATTATTTTATAGCACTCAAATTAATATAGAGACAAAGAAATCTATTCTGCACAAGTGCAACAAATTTTCTTATCTACCTAATTAAAATATATATGAATATATTTAGCATATTCCAAGCATTACATACATTGTCAGTAGATGGCCGTATTGCCTAACTTATCAATAAACAAATATTAGTACTACTATCTATATCTATAAATATATGACCTCAAGGGATTATTAGCTATGTCTAATCTTAGAGACAATACATCGTTGGTATAAAACAGTCTCTTGACAACATACACCATTGTTCTCAATAGGACCATATAATCTCTTATCTTTCCTGTCATATAACTCAGACTTAAATACAAAGGATGAATATACTCTACTGTAGTCTAAATTGGCTAACATAAGTTATTTCTATATGAATACATTCCTAAGAGCTAGAATAGATAGATAAGTAATGAGGCCCTTCTCAGGCACAATGTCTCACACAGAATATAATTTCTTCTTAGCATTTGAACACAAAATGGAGTCATGCTTTAACATGATTCCTCACTTTATCACAGCCAAAATCTTTTTCTTACACTAGGAGACCATATCTCCTTTTATCATTTGGCTATTATATGTGGTTACAGAGCTGTCTATGGAGACTTAAACAAGCAACTCACAAGCGATTTAAAAGAACAAGCTACTAGTGCCATTTTTAAACATTTTGAATATGTGGTTTTTGTTTTTATGTGTTTTTAATTATGTATATCATGGGTTGTGAATAAATCTGTATAATTAGTTATTGAGAAGCCTTGAAGTCTTTTATTCAAACAAACGATATGCAGCTGTTTATTTCCATATAGCGCAGTCCTATTCTTCAGTTTTTTGTGTGGTTGCCTATTTAAGCCAAGTGGTACTGGCTAAATGGACTAGCAGCTCAAAAGTGTATTTTCTACTTGTGAGTTTAGAGCAAGGACTAGTTGCTGTTTATTCATCAACTAGAATTCTTTTTCACTTGTAATCCTTGACAAAAGAGCCAGTGGGTTCTGAAACATTAGAAACTATTAATACACATTTTGACTTGATTTAAAGCCTTGGAGTGCCGCTATATTTCTTTTATGTATTACCACTACTCCACAGTGGGCACCTTAGCTGTTGCTTTATGATGTTTGGAGCACCAGATCACCCACAGGTTATCCATATATATATATATATATATATATATATGCATTAGGTAAATACCGCCGGCCGCCCGGCAGCGCCAGCCCATAATGGAAGGAAATCTCGATCATCTGAAAGGTAAGTATGAACTAACCTAACTGTACCCCCTAACCCTCCTTTAGGGTGCCTAACCCCAACCTCCCCCCCTGTGCCTAACCCTAATCCCCCCTCTAAGTGCCTAAACCTAACCCCTCCTTTCCCCGCTGCCTAAACCTAAGTCCCCCCAGGTGGTGCCTAACCCTAACCTTCCCCTGGGGGTGCCTAACCCTAACACTCCCTCCCCCTAGCCTAACCCTAACCTACAGGGGCGGTGCCTAACCCTAAGTCCACCTGGGAACCCTAAACCTAACCCTCCCCCCGTGGCTGTCCACGCTCAGCATCCCTTTCATTTGGGTTGCCGGGCGCCAGTCTCCCAGCATAGGTTATTTAACCCATACCGGGATTCTGTAGTCTAGATGCCGGTGGTCTGCATAGTGACCGCCAACATCTTAAACATATACCGTATATATATATACACTGTATATATATACATACTGTATATATAAATATATATATATATATATATATTACATAGACAAAAAACCATACGGTTTCACATGTCCCATTAAGGCTTCTTAGACATGATCAGAAATTTCACAAAACCTTTTGAATTTGAGCCACTCAAACTAAAAAAAGCAATGAAATTATGATCATTAAGGCAGATGGACTTGTTCCTTGCGTAATACAGATATGGTATGCCATGACACCATGTGGTTAACTGCAGATTCAGCACTCTCACAGAGTGAGATTGCTGTCACTCACAAAATGGTTTAGCTGCTAATTCACAGAATTGTGTGCTCACACATGCAGTTTATTCAACTGAGGTCTGCTCCCAGTGCCCCCCTGGCACTACTTATATTACATCATGATGTCACGTGCCAACCCAGAGTACAGAGGCTTCCTGCTATGGCATTGTATATACATGATTTATTGTGTCAGGTTAAAGGCAGCTGCGGAGGGGGAAAAATAAGGTTATCTAAAACCGGATGAGATTAGACACAGGCGGGCCAATCATTTTATTTTGAACAGATAATCCGTTTTAAATTTTATATGACATACTGTACTTGTGTGCTGTTTGTGATCTATTATGTAGTCACCTATGATAAACAGTACAGCAACAAAGTATAGCATTAAGACTAGAAAGTACAATGACTATGTAATCATGAAATTAGTATTCATCAGATCATGGGCCTGATTCAGATATGTACGCAATACCGATATTTACCGATATAAAAAGAATCCAACCCACTGGGTTTTTTCAATACATTTGTATATACAAGGGTGAATCAAAAATTATCCGCACTCTGGCTGTCATCACCTCTTTATCAGACGTGAATCTTCGTCCTCTTAGGTCTTCTTTCAGGGGACCAAACAGTTGATAGTCTGATGGGGCAAGATCAGGACTAAGGACCTTATTCAGAGTCGATCGCTTGCTGCAAGCGATCGCTCTGAATGAGGGTGGCCGCTTACTTTTTTAAGTGCCGTCTCCTGGTTGATCGCTAGGCTGTGGGTTACCACCCACAGCTCTTGCAATCGACCAGGATGATGGTCGCAATGGTCAAGACCATTGCGACCATCGGGGCTTTCGACGAGACCCTAAGGTTGGGTCTTGTCAACCACAAGCCCCAGGGAGCTTTCTGCTCTGATCGAGCAGGATGCTCCCCACTGACATCATTGATGATGTCAGTGGGGCCGCCCCCAAACGGCAAGCTTTCCGTCGGTAATGCCTCCGTTTGGCCGGCCACGCCCCCTGCCCATCTCCCAAATGGTGCAAGCTGTCACTCACCATCGACAGCTCGCCCCCTTTGGTGCGAGACCCGTAGCGATGGAGCGCCCGTTGCTAGCCGGGTCTCGTGCATGTGCATGTTGGAGCCGGCTCTGACGTGCGTATGCCCAGTGGGGAAACATCAACCTGGTTGAGAGCTCTCAACGCTTGCAACTGGGTCTGAATGACCCCCTATATGCTCAATGTACTTATCAGTTGTGGAAGTGGAAGGGCGTCCAGCTTCTTCTTCATGGCTGACACTTGTGCGACCTTCTTTGAACTTCTCTATCCATTCATACACACTTCTTCGAGACAAAACACTCTCTCCAAACTGTGCGCAAAGTCTTCCATAAATATAGGCACCAGAAACACCCTCAGACCACAAAAAACAAATCACTGCATGCTGATCTTCTTTCATGGAAATCACAAGTGGGGCAGCCATTTTTTATTGCACTACAGTCACAAATGAATTGACATAACAAGTGGGGAGACAGCGACCTAGTACGGAAAGCGTTGATAATACAGTGCGGCCAACAAAAGTTTTAATATAATTAGAGTGCGGATAATGTTTGACTCACCCTCGTACTTTCACGGTTGTCCTGGGCCTGAGAGACTGTTGCAGCGCTGGCGGGTGTCAGTTCCAGGCATTCAATTCCGGTGGTTCTCCTATTTGAGTGAAGGTGTGGTTAGACTATTATGTAAAAGTTTGCATTTCTATTAATGTGTTGCAGAGTTTATTGTCCAGCTGGATGTATGACTAAGAATCTCTCCGTATGGGGAACAGATATTTACCCAGAGGTAAGAAAAACCAATATGCACTAGCTGTATAATACTATAGTTTCTACACACATTGATGGCTCTGTTTTATTACACAACAGCAGTTGATCCCTTCAAAAAAGCATCGTAAAATATAACTGACATTAAACTGTTTGTTTTGGAGGGCTATATACAATACACACATTGCACAAGCATATAAACTCATGTAAAAATGTTAAAAGGTTGTTTAATGATGTTATTCAGGATTACTGTTTAAAGGGGTTGTCCAGCTTTGAAATTGCCATCACCATATGTATACCCCCACCATAATGTATACATGGTGAATTTTACCTAGGGGCTGCAGGGCTCCCCCCATTAAATTGCGCCACCTGCAGAGACTTCCTAGCAGTATTAGTAACTTCCCATTGGAAGTGCTCCCTGCTAGTCACAGTCAGACAGGCAGACCCAAGGGAGGTGTTTTCTCCCCTTAGGGCTGCAGAGGGCGCTTACAATGGGAAGCCACTGCTCTACTGTAATGTCAGCCCTTACCAGCTTCTAGGAGCACCAGCTGATGCAGTCCCTAGAAGCAGTCCAGTTTGATCATTTGTGCGCATGAGCGGGATTAAGCGGGATTGAGACCCTGCAAATGAGCACAATTACAGACCCACCGGCCAGACAGCTAATGAGCCTCTGCTGTGTATAACCTTCTTAATATATGGGATGAAGCCAAAAAAGCCATCAGTGGGGTAATAGTGCTTTTTTGGCAGAGATAAATTGGAATATTAGCTAAAAAAAGATGAATTATTATTGAACAAATACTTATTTGTGACACTGTGTTATTTTGCACTGCTGCACCTTTCTAATGAGATATATATTGAGTTTATCTTGACAAAGGCGCCAAAATAAACGCAACTCTGGAGGCAGAAAAATCTTGCTGCTTAAGATAGGAGGAGCTTATTAAATGTGGATCTGGATCAGGCGTATTATATTGACTTCACCTTGAGAGAGGAGATGTATTGAACATCAAAGCTACTGACTTACACATTTTGTAAGATCCACAAGTGGTATTAATTATTTCACTTGTGATTCTGTGAGGAAAACTGGCAAACATGCACTGTTAGGAAAACCTGAGGATTGGAATTGGGAAACACTGGGATAGAGGGCCTGATTCAGAGGTGGACACAATGTCGATGTAGGATGCAGTGAAGCTATATTTATTCGCCACTACTCATGCTTCACAGCCACACTGCGACCACACGGCGAAGGATTAGCGATGGTGGACGCAGTGTTTATTTATTCACAAAGTGAGTGACAGGTAGTAACCGTTTGGGGGATGTAATGAGGGGTGGCTACAAAAAAAAGGCGTGTCGCCAACATTTTCTGGGCGTCTCCTAGGCAACCAGTTAGTTGAGATGGACATTCTGAGGCACTAAATCAACAAGTGTAATACCTGCGCACTGAGTTAATGTAGTGTATATGAAAGCTTAGTGTAAACTATGGAGAGCAGCTGCACATTTAGGTGACCAGTCTTATGGAAATAACAATAATACAGATATTGTGCTGCGCTTTACCTTATTATATTATAATGCTATGTTATGCCATTGATACAATCAAACCTTTATATTTTGAGCCACAATCCTTATCTACACCAACTAATAATCTAGGACACTAATAGATCTATGAGGTCTTTACTATTAATATCAAAAGTAAAATGCAAATGGATTACGAGTGTCACAAGTAATCACAATGCATGAAAAAATGAACTAAAATAAAATGAGATTAAACATTCCATAATACAGTGTCAGATGACAGTTTCAAACACTGTATAAGTGTATACATCTTCCAAGTCCTTATCTTAGTACATAATAGTTCTTCTTAAACCCAATTCTTTAAATGACTCCTGATAAACATAAGTCTTGATTGTGATCAGACTTTCAATTGTGTTAATCCATAAGAGATTGTAGCTTACTAAGATTTATATCTCTCCTGTATTTTTAACAATCTTCCTGCTGGATCAGTCTGCAGTGCAGAGTCTGGGAGAAGGAACCTGCTGATTATATAATATGTGATAAGACTGGCAGATGCAGTGTTAATACCATAGGTGTGTATTTTAGGGTCCATGGGAGGTGTGTGTGTGTTGTAAGATTGTGCAAGTTATTTTAAGAACTAGACATTTGTGTTGTCATTAAATATACTTAATATTAAGGTGCACTAGTAACTGTTTACTGCTATACACTCTCTATGGAGGGAGTAGAACGTATGGTCAGCATATATATATATTGTTATAGGTTTTACAGCACAGCCAGTCAGTATTAGGGGTCAATCCAATTACCCACAAAGGGGGAGAGTTGACTTTGCAACTACGTGCAAATGCTTGCAAATAAGTACCCCCCCGCGGCCTCATCTCGCGTGGGACACGCACATATTTGTACATACCTCTGTCCCTGTCCCTGCTCCATGGGGTTGTGGGGGGTGCACGTAAAGGGGTGATTGTGGCAGGGAAAAGGGGGGTTGTGGGGGGCTGTCTATTTTGCCAGTCCCGGGCCCCACAATTTCTGATGGCAGCCCTGGCAGGGAGAGGTTATCCTCTGATGAAAGTAGGCACGCCAGCACACACTGTGGAACGCATTGAGATTGAGGGGATACACTACTTAGCAGCATACACGGTCCGGAACACTCGGAGGCACTATCTACCCCAGCACTGTAAGAAAATAAAGCAGGCAAGCAGTGCAGTATAGCGGGCAGTTGAGATCAACCAAATGGGTCCGTATATATAGCAGACACCATAGAGAGTGGCTGCAGCTAAGATCTCTCTGCAAGTTGTCATACTACCAAAGGAGGTTGGTGCTCGGTCTTTTTTCTTGTCATTAGATATACTGTATTTTAAGAGGAGTGTGGCCACTGTTGTTTTTGAAACCAATCCCATAACAAAGGGAACAAATAGATAGCAATAAGTATCATTAAGCCTATAACTCCGGTTTAACCAGGTATAAGTGTGCTAATAGACTACCTGACAGATTGATACATTAACCGCATATGAACATAGATATACCGTATGTTTGTTTATGAAATAACAACGGAACATTGGTGAGAAAGATTGTTATTTATACACTAACATCATTGCTGCTATTTATTCAGACTATTGCTGCTATTCTAACAGACATTTCTGTCTATAAGCACTAACACCACTGCTGCGATCTACCACTGCTACTATATATTCATCTATATTGCTGCTTTTATTTTTGATCAAGTTCTGCTTCTCTTATACTAACTTGGATGGTGGACAGCAAAAGGCATTTGACTGTTATTTGAATATGGTCCTTATGGATATATAACGGACATTTGGATATAACACTAGTCCTTGGGAAGGACAATACATCCAAGAAAAGCTCTGATAATGATTGCTGCTATAACATTGAGACACCCATACTAATTTGGAGGTCTACTTCTATATATTATAGTAGGTGTTATCCACAACACTAGTTTTTATACATATTTTTAAGGCTTGTCAGTCTGTTATAAATAAGCATATGTATTATAATAATTCCTGTGGCACAGGTCGCTAATATAGATTGCCTGCCAGGAGGTATATTGTATAGCCGGTTTCCATTGATTATATTTGATGGTTTTGTATTTTTTATAAACAATAAATTACAAACATTTTTAAATATATACAGCATCCTTAGGCTAGTATCACACCTGCCAGGCATGAAATATAATTTAGCAGGGAAGTTGGTGGGGCCGTTCACATGGCCCGGGCATGGCACGGTTGCCGTGTAACAGCCGGAAATATCTACTGAGAAGGACAGCTGCCATGCTGTGCCCATGCAATCCCTGTACGCCAGTGGTTTATAGGAATCAATGTTTCATTACACACACACCGGCCGGCTTGTGCTGCAGCTGCTGCTGCGCATGCCCAGTAGATAAGTTGAAAAAAAGAAACAAAGCCGCTGCTTGTGAAAGGCACTGAGTACCTGAAAAAGGCATTACTATTGGGCACATGCAGGGGGCATTACTACTGGGGGCATTACTATTTGGGGCACAACTACAGGTATATTACTACTTGGTGCTTTTATACAGAGGGCATTACTACAGAGGGCACTACTAATGGGAGGATTGCATAGGGGGCACTGCATAAGGGGCACTACTACTGGGTGCACTGCACACAGGGCACTACCACTGTGGGCACTGACACTACTGGGGCTCTGCATAAGGTCCCCATTGCGCATACCCCCAGTTTGTCACATTTAATAGGGGCCCCCACATGTTTGTTGCCCAGGGTCCCCCACAGACCTTAATCCGGCCCTGTTCATAGACATATTGCATTGGCTATGCTGCACAGCCGATGGAGAGATATGTCTGCAGACATATCTGTCCATCGGCAAGTGTGTATGGGCGGTCTGCAGACTGCCCGTACACACACAGCGGCAGCCACGGGGAGGGGGGCAGAACTTTTAATGATTCAAATAAACATTAAGTTAAAACTTATTCTAAAGATGACCACCAAAAATCCTATTTTACGTATCAAATCAGTTTAAAATGAAGGATATTGATTATTCAATCTACAATAAAATTAGAACTAATTCTAAGGAAGACTACAAAACAAAATCCCTATTTTACGGATCGACTTAGATTAACACTCACATTTATTGCACAAGAAACCCACATACCCCTATATATTGAGAATATCTAATACTTGAATTATGGAACACCCCTATTACAATGTATGGATGGACCTAGTATATATGACAAAAAGCTATATCAACCTGGTTATGGAAAGGGGTTAGTGCACATATATCGTGCCAAACAGCTCGTATATATGTACAGCCACCCTCCCCCAAACTGGTTTGTATGTGTGTGATTTTTTAGTAAAACATAAACTACCACACTAAATATTATTCAATTCACCAGACTCATTTAATCCCAAAGGATGTAAACTTTTCATTCTAAATATCCAGAAGGCTTCTCTCCTACAAAGGGAGGTGAACCCATCACCTCCCCTAGGAGCTGCCTTTATTTGTTCAATCGCCTTCACAGTGATGTTATGTAAATTACTCCCATTACAACTATTCACATGTCTAGACAGATTATGGTTGACCCCATTCAAAATATTCCTTCGATGTTCCAAGAATCTTTAATTGAGTGTGCATGTGGTACATCCAATATATTGTGCACCACAGGCACACTCAACCAAATAAATCACATATACGCATGAGCAATTCATAAAACTCTCAATATTTAATTTTTCTTTAGAAAAAGACGATTAAAACAATGTCGTTTTTTTACTATTCGTGTATTTACAAGTAATATATCTTTCTCTTCAGCATCTGAAAAAACCCAGAGGTTTATCTGGTAGTTTCCATATGTTATCAATGCTTTTTTTTATCCTGCAGCTCATTCTTGAAGAAACTTGGGGCCAGCTTCTGTTTTAGATCTGTGATTTCCGATAAACTATTTTTATATTTTTATCAAATTGTGTTCATAGTATTTTATCAGTTTTTAAGATGCTTAAATTTGTTCTAAGAATATTTCTAATTATCTGTAGTATGCCTATTGTAATGTGTAATGCAGGATATATTGAAATCCTCATTTTCTTCCTTTCTCAATCTTTTTGGGGCTGTAATTAGAAGTTCCATTCTATCCATATGTTTAACTTCCCCCTGGCCTTCTTAAGTATCTCTTCTGGGTATCCTTTTTCTAAAAATGAAGAGTATAATATTTCTACTTGTTTATCGAACCCACTCTCATTTCAACAATTTCTCTTAATACGCATAAATTCACTTTTCCGGATGTTATTCTTCCATGATCGGTGATGACTACTTCTATAATTTAAGAAATTATTTGTATCAACCTTTTTAAAAAAGGTTTCTGTATTGATTCTATTGTCCCTAATTGAGAGTGCCACATCCAAAAACTCAATATTGGAATTACTATGTGAACTTGTGAAAGTCAACCCAAAATCATTATTGTTAAGTGATCGGACTAAATCTAAAATAGAGTCAGTGTCCCCATCTCAAATAAAAATTAAATCATTGATGCATCTGCTATAGAGGACTAGATGTGCGCCGAGCCCGCCTCCCCAGACCAACTTTTCTTTGAGCCGACACATATATAGGTTAGTGAAGCTCGGCACAAATCTGGTCCACATGCCAGTACCCTTAATTTGTAGCTAATATTGTGAATTAAACAAAAAATAATTTTGCTGTAAAATAAACTTTATACTCATTAGAACAAAATCACGTAGCCTTTGATACATTGTTTGGTTTTGTACAAGATAATAGTTTACTGCTAGAATTCCTCTGTCGTGAGGAATGTTGGACTATATCACAGGTGATAAAGTGATATGTTGATTTCCACTCTATGTTGTTAATTAAATTATTTTTAAGTACAACAGTGGACTGCTGTTAAATACTAGCACCGACATTATATTTGATTCCTTGAGCTTGTCTGGTTGTTCGGCTACTGTGTATATTTGAAAATGTACTTTTTCAATTGCCTTACAAAGAGACTAGAAAGAAGGAATAATTATTGGAAAAATCCTGAAAAAAGGGATGAAACATGAAACCCAATGGCCAGAGATATGCATAAATTATTCCATTAAGTAGAAACATTATGCATGTCCAAAAGTAGACACTGGTGGGACAAAACTACATTGCAAAAATACATGGAGGAGGGTACTATCCCTAGGGGAGTTAGGATCTTTAAGTCTGCCTCCTTTAAGGAGGACCCCAAGTTTACACAAAAATGGAATAGAGAAATAGATAATTGTTCTGTAAAACTAATGGAATTATTAATAGAGTATAGGGAAAAACAACACAAAATGAAATTGAACAAATTCAAATTAAATTAAAAGAATTTGAGAAATTTCCTGAGTTTAATGAAAGAGACATTAAGGTGAAGCAGTGAGTGGAAGATTTTGAGAAATCTATAATACAAAAGAAGGATAAGAAATTATATAGCGACAAAGGAGATTATGAGAATGATGAAGTACTGTAAGAATTTATAGTAGAAAATTGAGGGAGTACTCACAAAGTAGATATAGATCAGGGTCATTTAGACCTTATAAACAAATGGTTATAAAAGGGATTATAGACAAAGGATGTAGTCTAATGTAGATTATGATTATGGTAGACAGGACATCAGAAAAAGTAGAAAGGATGGATTCATTATTCCTAATAGACACTAAGAAAATGGGTCAGCATATCAAAATGGAAATGAGGATCCATCAATAATTTCAACTAAATAAAAATAATATAAATGGGTTTATACACAAAAAATAATATAAATGTTTAGAAACAACACCCATTACCCAGGACAAGTACAGGGAAAATATAGGAGCTAGACCAACAATTCCATACAATATGACAAATAGAAGAGATGAAGAAAGTAGAGAAGAAGATAGATCTTTTTTAGAGAGGCGACCAATACACAACGAGTGGTTAAAAAGAGGAAATATGGGTTATCAAAATGGACAAGAGAAAGAGATATAGGGGATGAAGAGGATGAATCTCTAAGAAAACATAAAAGCTATAGACTAAATTAAATACTGACAATAAAAGAGGAGTATTCAATCTGCCCACAAAACTCTAAATGAAACAGAATTGGAATTATTAGGTAAAGGGCTAAAACATGCTAGTAAACCAAATTTATTTAAAATTTTTGTAGATCTTAACAAATACATTAGAAATTTAATTAGAAAAATACATTTTGCCCGGGAGTACCTACTGTATTTTCCTATATCAACATGATATGGAAGCATTAGACACCCTGGAAAGTCTTGCGCAGGAGAATGATAAAGAAGAACAGGAAGTTAGGATTTATGATCTTAAGTCTTGAAGTATTTTATCAGGTAACATTAGAGGACTTTAGTCAAATGTGTATATAGGAAGAAAAGGACCCCCTTAGAGATAACCTCACTCATTATGAATGGAAGGTTCTTAAAGATTTAAAGAAAGACCCCAATATTATCATAAAAATGGCTATTAAGGGCGGTAGTAATATTAAATACTTGCGACTATGTGATGGAAGCAAATAAACAGCTACAGTAAATAATACTCAATTCAATTCCAAACTTTCTTTCAATCCTACTATAAATTATCAAAACAATATAAAGATTTTCTACATTTTTTATTTTTAATGCACCCCATTACTCTGACATTCTCTTATATACCAAACATCCATAAATCCACTATATCACCTCCAGGATGGCCTATAATTTCAGGCATTAATTCAGTCACATCCAATCTTTATTATTTTGTAAGACACAGAATCACAAGGTTTCATTAAGATCTCACAAAAAGGATACAAAACACTTTTTGAATTTAATTAACAACATAGAGTGGAAATGAACATATCACTTTATCATCTCTGATGTGGAATCATTATATTCCAATATTCCTCATGAGAGAGGAATTCTAGCAGTAAAATATTATCTTGTACAAGACCAAACAATGGATCAAAGGCTACGTGATTTTGTTCTAATGGGTATAACATTTATTTTACAGCACAATTATTTTTGTTTAATTCACAATATTATCTACAAATTAAGGGTACTGCCATGTGGACCAGATTTGCGCCGAGCTTTGCTAACCTATATATGGGTCGAATCAAAGAAGAGTTGATCTGGGGAGGCAGGCTCAGCACACATCTGGTCCTCTATGTCAGATAGATTGACAATTCAATTTTTATTTGGGATGGGGACACTGATTCTATTTTAGATTTAGTCCGATCACTTAACAATAATGATTATGGGTTGACTTTCTCAAGTTCACATAGTAAGTCCAATATTGAGCTTTTGGATGTGACACTCTCAATTAGGGACAATAGAATCGATACAGAAACCTTTTTTAAAAAGGTCAATATGAATAATTTCTTCAATTATAGAAGAAGTCATCACCGATCATGGAAGAATAACATCCCGAAAAGTGAATTTATGTGTATTAAGAGAAATTGTTGAAATGAGAGTGGGTTTGATAAACAAGTAGAAATATTATACTCTTCATTTTTAGAACAAGGATATCCAGAAGAGATACAGTACTTAAGAAGGCCAGGGGGAAGTTAAACATATGGATAGAATGGAACTTCTAATTACAGCCCCAAAAAGATTGAGAAAAGAAGAAAATGAGGATTTCAATATGTCCTTCATTACACAATACAATACGCATACTACAGATCATTAGAAATATTCTTAGAACAAATTTAGCTATCTTAAAAACTGATAAAATACTAGGAACACAATTTGATAAAAATATAAAAATAGTTTATTGTTAAGAAGAAAAAAAAAGGGGGTATCATTTACAATTATATTACTATAACCCTCTAAATAAATAACATCATTATGAACATAGCTGTACTGGTGTGACCAACTAATTTAAGAACTCTCATTTTTTTCTCTGGCCTATTGGTCTACAGGGTATGGACAAATATTTTCCTAAAGCCTCTACATCCCCTGATACACCATCTACGGCTAACATGGGTAAAACAAATAAAACTTCATGGAAAAACGCTTCTCTATCTTCCCCTCCAGAAACACAGGATGTCACAGATCCTTCAGGCTCTACCATTTCATGAGCTATTTCCATAGCCTCATTACCCCTGCTAGAGATGGCCATTTCTAAAGTATTGATGCCTCAATTTGATAAGAGACTAGAGGGAACTGAAATGAAAATTGAAGCAGCCCTAACTAGAATAGATGCACATGCTGCACGTTTGACTACCTTAGAGTTGAGAGTTAGTGATACAGAAGACAGGGTCCAAAACATCCAGGATTATACCTCATCTCATTCATCCACTATCCAGGCTCTCCAGGATAAGATCAATGATCTGGAAAATCGACACTGTATAAATAATCTATGATTCATTGGAATCCCTGAATCATACAAAGGCTCACAACTTCTTGATATTCTTGCCAAGGATTTACCTTTGGCATTAGACATTATTGATAATTTGGGTACCTCTCAAATAGAGAGAGCCCACCGTTTGGGTGCAGAAAGGCAGGGAGAAAATATTAGACCCCGTCCTGTCATAGTCAAATTTTTGGACTATAGAGCTAAGGAACAAATTCTGATAGCCTATAGAAAATCAAATCCACTGACAATCCAAACACATAAAATTATGATCTTCAAAGATTTTTCAGTGTTGGTTGCTCAAAAAAGGAAAGCTTTCTCTGAGGTGTGCAGCTTTCTACATTTCCACAACCATAGATTTGCCCTTCTATATCCGGCCAAATTGAGAGTATTTGAAGATGGCCGCCCAATATTCTTTAATGACCCTGCACAGGCAAAACACCATTTTTTGCTTTCTCATTCACCCTCTAGGCCATCTTGACTATAAATAAGATGGAGAGTTAGATATCAAAAAAGGGTCATACTGTATATGATCAAAATTCATAGTAGTATCATGAGAGGAATGAAGAGAACAAAAAAAAGGGAAAAAAGATAACCAAATATGTTAATTTTACCTTCACTTATAGGGAGAAGATATACCTTTACAGAATCATCTCACAGAGTTATATAAAAGACTAATGATAAATATTAAAAAGTAACTTCGTTCAGCTATTGTAGTCTAGGTATTTTGTTCTATTTGGGTTGTATCAAGAAAACTAATTTAGTGAAGGGTTATGTATCAGCTTACAAGATTAGATACCCCCACCCTATTTGGGTGAAATTAAACTGGATGTTAATGTTGTTTTGGTGGATAGTCTGGATAAGTGCAGTCAACGATATATACACAAAGAAAAAATACAGGTGCACAACTCCAAATTAACTGATTATATATAAATAAATACATTTTGCAGTAAATACAATAGAGGTTTTTGGCATAATCTTGGCCAAGCTTATGGGCCTGCCCACCATATCCGGGTAACCTCTTGTCGGGCAGGTCCCTAACAAACTAAGGCTCAAATCCAGAGCGAAGGACACCCCCAAACTAGCCCAGCCAATCCACCCCAAAACACCGCTCTAATAAGAAAAGTGAAGTGTTAAGAGCAGCCGCTGGCCGCATATAAAGCATAAAAATAAAAAAGTGAAATACATATATATAAAGGAAACAGACAGTGAAGTATTAAAATGTGTTAAAGGAAAATGTGTTATACTGCGGTGCCCTGAAGCAGATCAGCAAAGCAATCTAGGGGGACCCACACCCCAAAAATGAACCAAAGCTGCACTACACAGTCTAAATATTAGCAGGATTTACCTATATTGTGCCCTGACTGGTGTGCATATTACATTGCCAGACTCCATGCTGTAACCAATGTAGTAGAAGTGCTAGTCTGAGTGGGAAGTGGCTCAGGTTTCCCAGGTGTGCAAATCAATGCACTAATTAGTTTACAAAGAAAAGAGATCTCAGACTGCACATTCTGGACATATATATATATATATATATATATATTAGGGATGTGCAGGCTCGGTTCTACTCGGTTCCGTTCGGTTCTTTTTACCGGATCTTATTGGGTTTCAGCTGTCACGAGTTTTGGATAGCCAATAAGATTCGGTAAAAAGAACCGAACGGAACCGAGTAGAACCGAGCCTGCACATCCCTAATATATATATATATATAATTGGAGGTGCTACCTGTGGAGACCATTGATATATACACAAAGAAAAAATACAGGCGCACAACTCCAAATTAACTGATTATATATAAATAAATACATTTTGCAGTAAATACAATAGAGGTTTTTGGCATAATCTTGGCCAAGCTTATGGGCCTGCCCACCATATCCGGGTAACCTCTTGTCGGGCAGGTCCCTAACATACTAAGGCTCAAATCCAGAGCGCAGGACACCCCCAAACTAGCCCAGCCAATCCACCCCAAAACACCGCTCTAATAAGAATAGTGAAGTGTTAAGAGCAGCTGCTGGCCGCATATAAAGCATAAAAATAAAAAAGTGATGGATTGGTGCTTAACAGAGATGAAAGATTGGAGTATCCCTGGCGCTTCAGTTGAGATAAAATACATAAATCATATAGTAGATCTAATAACTTCGTTTATTATAAAAATTAAATATAAATTAGATAAAAAAGGAGGGGGTCCACATTCATATGTAAATATATAAAATTAATCACAGGCTACTACCAGTAGACAACATAGAAAACATACTACATATATGACAAACTACATGAGACAATGCAATTCCTCTGTAGGAAGGCGGATTATGAAGGAAGATACGCCTGTGGCGGTTTACTCTGTCCTCCTATATGGAATGGATATGCAACACCCTCCAGAGTGTGTGTATTCAAATAGAGATAGTCAATGTTGATATATTTAAAAGTAGGTAATTTCAGTACGACTTTGTGGACCCAATAGGGAATCCTATTGGTCAAGTGGGATGGTTGGTGGGAATGGAGACTGTTTGCCGGCAAACTTGTAAGGGTGGGATGCGTGTGAACCACGTCCTGTGTTGTCTCTTACCTCTCTCAATCAATGCGTTTCGCCCACACTTCGGGCTTCATCAGGATGGTGAGTGTCTCATCCATACCCTCCTTAAATACCTGCTGGTCGTTGGAGCTGTCCCCCTCACTTCTGCCGGTGTTTTCGTTCAGTGACTTCCGGCGGTTCTGGCGTCACTTCCGCCCACTTGGTTTAGTATTGATTTCACTATTACGGGCGTCACTTCCGCCCGGCGGCTGGATTTCTTTCCCAGTTGGTGGGACCTTCGTTCTATTCCGGAGGTCCTGGCATCACTTCCGCCCGGATGGTATAATGTTGATTCCACTGTTACGGTGTGTCGCTTCCACCCGGTGGTTGGAATTCTCCCCCGTATGGTGGGATCTTCCTTATATTCTGACGTCACTTCCGCCCGGTCTTTGTGGAGTCCATGTATTAGTCACTTCTGCCCACAGGCATAAACTTCAGTGTATAATGCATATATCCGTGTTGCTTCAAATATGTCTACTGTAGCCTAATAGTTGTTAAAATTGGATTGATACATTTATGACAGAAACATAAAACTATGACATGGGACATACATAGAACAATATGGGACAGATTATAATGGATGATAATGGAAAAAGATAATAAAAAAATAAAAATAAATAAATAAATAAATAATAGAAATAATAATAATAAATTGTTTTAAAAAATAATAAAATAAAAATAAATGAAAATAATAACACAAATATTAATAAAGGATAAATAAATAACACTAAATAGTATAGAATAATATGGTGCTAACTCAAGTGGAATAAATAGCCAGGGGATGTTTAATTTACAAGAAAAGGTGTGAGTTCAAAGTCAATATTGAGGCCCTTGGGTTGTAATGTTTCAAGTTCATAGATCATCTTGGTTTCTTCTCTTGATAGATTAATATTCAGATCACCCCCTCTCCATGGTACTTTAGTTTGTTTGAGTCCTATGAACGACTGTTTAGATGGGTCTCCATTATGTGCCTCCTTAAAGTGTCTAGGGACACTATGATTTTCCTTCTTGTTTTTAATGTTATTCAAGTGCTCATTGATCCATATTGTAAGTTTACGTATAGTTTTACCTACGTTTTGATAGCCACATGGGCAATGGAGTAGGTAGATGATTCCTTTTGAGTGACATGTAATTTTTTCTCTGATTTGGAATTTCTTACCTGTGGAATACGACTCAATAGAAGTGACAGGTTTTGTGGAGCAGTTATTCGTTTTTTTAAAGGCACTGCATGTTCCACAGTTATAGAACCCAGCTGTATCTTTTTTAACCATGTTGAGTTTTTTTCTCTTTTTTGTTGTTTCAGATGGCTTCTGATTAGATTACTTCCTATTGTTGGTGCTTTTTTATAAATAATTTTAGGTTTTGGGGGAAGAATTGATTTTAATTTGTCATCTGCCATCAGAATATGCCAGTGTTTCTTGAGTGATTTTTCCAATAATTGATTTTGTCCAGAGAATTCAGTGGTAAATGTTACATCTTTCCCCCATGTACTAGCCTTCTTTTCTTTATATTGTAGAAGAGTTTCCCTCTGGAGTTCATAGACTTCCTTTTTATCCTCTTCTAGTTTACGTTCATTGTAGTTCTTTGCCTTAAACTGAGTCAGGAGGAGAATTGACTGTTCTTCCCAATCTTCTTTCCTTGAACAGTTCCGTCTTATTCTTTTTAATTGTCCCTTGGGGATATTGGATAACCATTGACGGTGGTGGTTACATTTCGCATTCAAATATCCATTACAGTCCACTTTTTTTCTGTAGGTTTTGGCTTCTATTTGATTATTATCTATAAAGATGGTAAGATCTAAAAAGTTTATTTCAGTGCTACTTGTTTCACTTGTGAATTCCAGGTTATCTTTATTTTGGTTAATGTGTTGAATGAATTCCTCCAGTTTTTCTTGTTTCCCGTTCCATATTATCAGAACGTCGTCGATATAGCGTGTCCACAAAATAAGATTTTTGCAATAGTTGTTATTGGTCCAAATGGTGTCTTTTTCCCATTGTGATAGGAACAAGTTTGCGTATGATGGTGCAAAGGCTGTTCCCATCACTGTCCCTTTCTTTTGGATATAAAATTTGCCATCAAACCAGAATTAGTTATGATTAAGTATGAATTTAATTCTTTCTAGGATGTATTCAATCTGTTCCTGTTCTAAGGTGGAGTCCTCCTCCAAAATTGTCTTAACATTTCTGCAGCCTTTTTCGTGTTCTATACATGTTTATAGAGACTTGATGTCACATGTTGCCAGGATGTACGTGTCTTTCCAAGGTATATTTCATAGAATACCCAGAACCTGTGTGGTATCTTTTAGGTGTCCACATTGCAATGTGACTAAAGGTTGTAAGAATAGATAAATATAATTTGAGAGGTTTGACATCTGAGAGTTTATTCCTGCCACAATGGGTCGCCCTGGTGGATTGGTAGGGTTCTTATGTACCTTTGGGAGGTGGTAAAAGACAGGTATTTTCGGGCAGTTGGGGCATAAGTATTCATATTCCTTCTTTGTAAGAATGTTTATCTCCTTTCCTTTTTTCAAGATTAGGTCTAGCTCTTTTCTGAAAGTTTCTGTTGGATTCATCTTTAGAATTTGATAAGTGTCTTCATCTTTGAGTAGGTTTTCTGCTTCTAAGATATAGGTTTCTCTATCCAGGATGACGATCCCCCCTCCTTTATCAGCTTGCTTTAGGACTATCTCTTTCTTCCATATGTTTTTTAAGGCTTGTCTTTCAGACGATTTTAAATTGAATCTGGTTGTTTCTTTATTCTTAGTACTTTCTGTTATATTGTGAATATCATTCTCCACTAGTTTTTGAAAGGTGTTAATTAGATTCCCTTTTAGATGTTGCGGGTAAAATGTTGATTTCTCTTTAAGATCCATGTGTTTAAAGGTAGTACCTTCTGGGCTTTCCATCAGTTGATCTTCTTTTCTTGCGAAGTATTTCTTTAAAGTTACTTTCCTCATAAACTTGTGTAAGTCTATATAGCTATTAAACTTATTAATTTGGTTTGTGGGGGCAAATTTGAGTCCTTTCATAAGTAATTTTTCTTCTGATAGAGTGAGTCTATAGCGACTTAGGTTGAATATCCCCTGCGTAGAAGTTTTTTGTTGTTTGTTTTCCTTTCCTTCTTTCCTCTTTTCTTTGGCTCGGGCATGTTTTCTTCCTCACTTCCCAAGCTTGATGTTGTGATGCTTCTTTTCCTTCGATCTCTTTTTCTCTTTTTCATTTATTTTTATTTTATTATTTTTTAAAACAACTTATTATTATTATTTCTATTTTTTATTTATTTATTTTTTTTATTATTATTTTTATTATCTTTTTCCATTATCATCCATTATAATCTGTCCCATATGTTCTATGTATGTCCCATGTCATAGTTTTATGTTTCTGTCATAAATGTATCAATCCAATTTTAACAACTATTAGGCTACAGTAGACATATTTGAAGCAACACGGATATATGCATTATACACTGAAGTTTGTGCCTGTGGGCAGAAGTGACTAATACATGGACTCCACAAAGACCGGATGGAAGTGACGTCAGAATATAAGGAAGATCCCACCATACGGGGGAGAATTCCAACCACCGGGCAGAAGCGACGCACTGTAACAGTGGAATCAACATTATACCATCCGGGCGGAAGTGACGCCAGGACTTCCAGAATAGAAGGAAGGTCCCACCAACTGGGAAAGAAATCCAGCTGCCTGTAATAGTGAAATCAATACTAAACCAACTGGGCGGAAGTGATGCCAGAACCACCGGAAGTCACTGAACAAAAATACCGGCGGAAGTGAGGGGGACGGCTCCAATGACCAGCAGGTATTTAAGGAAGGTATGGAGGAGACACTCAGGATCCTGATGAAGCCCAAAGTGCGGGCGAAATGCAGTTGCCTGTGATTAATTTTATATATTTACATATGAATGTGGACCCCCTCCTTTTTTATCTAATTTATATTTCATTTTTATAATAAACAAAGTTATTAGATCTACTATATGATTTATGTATTTTATCTCCACTGAAGTGCCAGGGATACTCAAATCTTTCATCTACTAACATACATGGAAGGTGAACCCCTGTTACATCATCCCCAGGCAGCTTCACAGAGATTTATAGAGTTATAGCGCAGCCATCTCACCCCCCTTTTGCTTGACAGAGATGTTTATGCCAATACATCAATAGAGTCACAATTTCTCCCCACCATGGTTTTAAAGTATTTCTTACACATACATGTTAGGAAGTGCCAATGGAAATTTGAGAAAATCCTCTGCTCATGACAACTAGACGTTTGTGGCACATTTTATGTCACAAAATATGACTCAATGCACACAAATTGATACATCTCCCATTGTTGCGCAATTTAGAATTTCAAGCGGCATACCCCTTTACAAAATGGAGAGTTGGAGGTGTGCATACTATAGGTAGTTTATTGGATTTCCACGAGAAAAGACCCCTGACGTTCCTAGAGGCAACAGAAAAATTTGAGAGTTTAAGAGCATATCCCCTGGCATATTTCCAGGCAAAACATTATATTACATCGATAGTGCATACATTCTCACCCACTGATTGGAATGACCCATTAGATAGATTATTAGATGGACAGATTCCCAACAAAAAGGCTATATCTATATACTATAAATTTCTTGGCGAGGAATAGGATCATACATTGGTCAGCCAAGGTAAGCGCCAGTGGTTGACTCAATTCCCAACCCTCTCAATGGAAAATTTAGTACGAGGCTTATCGAAATCTCATGCACTGTTGAGCGCTAGTACATACAATGAGTTATTTTTAAACATTTACCATAGAACCTACTTATCCCCCACAGAAGATACAGAATGGGTTTGTCAGGCACTCATAAGTGTCTTAGATTAGATACAATAGAGGCAGATTTATATCATTGTATATGGCAGTGTCCAGTAGTTCAGGGCTTTTGGAGAAAAGTTAAACAAGATGCTGAATTGCATCTAGTAAACTATGTACCTTTCACGCCGGAATGGGCGGTATTAGGTATCTTTCCAAAAGGGCAGAGAATTACCCAAGGTAGTAAAAAACTATTAATAGCCATAAGCGCCGCAGCTAAGAAAAATATTTTACAGGAATGGATTAACCCAACTCCCATAACTTTCGTATTACACAAAGAAAAACTGAGATTTAATTTTAGAATGGATTGGGTGGAGACTATGTTTAATAGAGAAAGGAAGGCCTCTTTCTTTTTTGAGACCTGGGAGAGTTATATCCCCACCCTGTCAGTCACAATGCAAACACAAATTTACAACTGTATGTGTAGAACACAATGGTATGAGACACAGATATTGATGGGAAACTCACCAATTTAAATACCAGAAAGGTGACTGTATTCCTAACATAAGAATATGAGCTTGGTCAATGGATGGACGCCAGACAGAACTTTATTTTATTATATGTTTTTACTTTTTTCTACTTTTACAATATCAAGAGTTAAATGTCAGTATATGTTGTTTGACATACATTATTGTTATATAAATGGAAAACTGAAATATTTGTGGATTTCAAATATGTAATTGAACTCAATATTGTCATTTTATTGTATTATGTATATGTAAAGGATTTCCTTGCTTAAAATTAGAATAAAAATATAAAAAAAATAATAGTTTATTGTAAATCACAAAATCTTAAACAATAGCTGGCCCCAAGTTTCCTCAAGAATGAGCTGCAGGATAGAAAAAGCATTGAGAACATATGGAAACTACCAGATAACCCTCTGGGTTTTTTCAGAAGCAGAAGAGAAAGATATATTACATGTAAAAACATGAATAGTAACAAAACTGCATTGATTTCGTCATCTGTTATAGGTGTAATGGGTGTAATTTACATAACATCACTGTGAAGGCGATTGAACAAATCAAGGCGACTCCTAGAGGAGGTGATAGGTTCACCTCCCTTTGTAGGAGAGAAGCCTTCTGGATATTTAGAATGAAAAGTTTACATCCTTTGGGTTTAAATGAGTCTGTTGAATTGAATAATATTTAGAGTGGTAGTTTATATGTTTTACTAAAAAACCACACACATACAAACCGATCTGGTGGAGGGTGACTACATATATAGACAAACTGTCTGGCACAATATATGTGCACTGACCCCTTTCCATAACCAGGTTGATATAGCCTTTTGTCATATATACAACTGTAGGTTTGTCCATATATTGTAATAGGGGTGTTCCATCTCTCAAGTATTAGATATTCTCAATAGATAGGGGTATGTGGATATCTTGTGCAATAAATGTGACGGTAGAATGTTAATCTAAGTCGATCCATAAAATAGGGATTTTTTTTGTGGTCTTAGAATTAGTTCTAATTTTATTTTAGATTGGATAATCAATATCCTTCATATTAAACTAATTTGATACGTAAAATAGGATTTTGGTGGTCATCTTTAGAATAGGTTTTAACTTAATTTTTATTTAAATCATTAAAATTCTTCAGATTACACACCTAATTTGACAATAGGTTCTCTAAAAAAGATCGCATCCAATATGGCTATAGATCTGAGGTACATATCGTGGGTTAAATTGCAAGATAAAACTTTCTGGTTCTATTGTCCACTCATTTTATATTGTGATTGGGTAATCACACCCCGATATGTTTTTTGATGTTTGAAAATGTAATGGTAGTTGTCATATATAAATAATGTGATGAAGATTATAAGGCACTTGGGAGAGTTTTATTTATTCAGCTTATCTATATAAGAAATGGTTTTTAAAGTTATGTTGCACTATGAATAATATATAATTCAATAAGAAAAGTTGACCATCAGGACAAAAATATATATATAAAAAGAAAAAAACGGGGATTCCCTAATTACACTTTTATTGGGTAACTCCCAATTAAACCCTGATTGGTCCACAAGTTGTAGAAAAATAGATCTGTATGCAGGGAGAGGTTATCCTCTGATGAAACCACCAAAAGTAGGCACGCCGGCACGCACTGTGAAACGCACACCGGCGAATCGAAATCTAGCTGATACACTACTTAGCAGCATACACGGTCCGGAACATTCAGAGGCACTATCTACCCCAGCAATGCGAGAATAAACAGCAGGCAAGCAGTGCAGTAAATTGGGCAGTTGAGATCAACCAAGTGGGTCCGTATATAGCGGACACCACAGAGAGTGGCTGCGGCTAAGATCTCCGTCTTGTCATACTACCAAAGGAGGTTGGTGCTCAGGACTTTTTTCTTGTCATTAGACATACTGTATTTTCAGAGGAGTGTGGCTACTGTTGTTTTTGAAACCAACCCCATAACAAAGGGGACAAATAGATAGCAATAAGTATTATTAAGCCTATAACTCCAGTTTAACCAGGTATATGTGTGCTAATAGACTCCCTACAGATTGATGCATTAACTGCATATGGCCAAATAATGGATACATGGATGGATTAAGGCTTGCAGGGGCCCCGAGGTAACTAAGTTGTGGGGACCCCTATCAATAAAATTTTCACTGCCCCTGTAGCCACTACTATGCTCCTTAACTAGGGAGAGGGGAAAAAGGTAGAGAGAGGAAGAAAGGGAGAGAGAGAGGGGGAAAGTGTTAGAAAGTGGGGAATAGAGGAGGGAGACAAAGAGAGGGAGAGAGAGACATATGAAGAAAGAGAGTGAGCGACAGATGGTGAAAGAGATAGGTACGGAGGGAGAGGGAGGGCGAGTGAGAGAGAAGGAGGAAGACAGAGAGGGAGGGAGACAAAGAGAGAAAGAGTGAGAGAGACAGAGGGATGGAGAAAGGGGGAAAGGAGGAGTGAGACCGAGAGAGAGATAGCGAGCACACAAACTACCTGTTTCAGCTTCTTCATGTTCCTGACAGGGGCGGCATGTCATGGCATTAGGCTCCACCCCCTAACCATACACCCATGAATCACGCCATTATCAGCACGGGGGGTAGGGCTTACAGATTGTTGTCAGTCATTGCCCGGCCACACACTGTAGAAGTGGAGAAAAGCTGTCTCTGTCTTCTTAAATCAAAAGTCCATCAATGAGTGACAGACTGCCAGGAGCTGGCCAGGGAGGATCCAGAGTGGCCCTGGTAAGGACAATGTTTGTGGAGTGTGGGGGTCCCCAATATGTGTAGGCCCCTGGGCGACCACCCCTTTTGCCCAGCATATAATCTGGCCCTTCATGGATATACTGTATGTTTGTACATAAAATAACAACTGAACTTTGGTGAGAAAGATTGTTGCTGCTATTTATTCAGACTATTGCTGCTATTCTAACAGACATTTCTGTCTATAAGCACTAACACCACTGTAACTTGCTTAAACTTCCGTCTGGCGCCGGTATTTGCTTGCCGGCGCTTTGCAGTTGATGGACACTAACGCTGTGTTCCGCCTTCTGTGTGGGGGTTGCGGCTTGCTCCAGTCAGTTTAGATCTTGTCTTCTGCGTTCTTTCTGGCTTATAGCTCTATGAGGAAAGAGCCGTCGGCGGGTGTGTAGTAAAGGCTCCAACGCATTTCATCCATGTTATGGTCTTTATCAAGGAAGCCAGAATGTCAGTAGTTGTTTCTATTAGTAGCCTGGGGTCCATAATGATTCTCTAACAGGGTTCATTCCACAAGTGTTACCTAATTAATTAAGTGAATTCCTCACTTTATTGATGAAATGCTTTTAAAATACTTTTAAAATGGCTTGGCCAAACTGTGGCTGTTATTTGCAATATAAAACATGTGTAGCTAGTAGGGATATTCCACATAATGTGTATATCCACTTTGGATATTACAATAAATGTAATAAAAATAATAATACAAATAAAATGAAAATAAAAATAAGAATGGAATGAAATAGCAATAATAATAATGAAAATAAAAATACTAAAAATAAAACTAATACTAAAAATAAAAATAAATAATAATAAAAATAAAAATTAGATGAAATAAAGATAAAAAAATAAAAAAGTTGGCAATAAAAAAGTGGATTGTAGCAACTGCTTACTGGCATCAAGCAATCATTATCCTCAGTGGATCAGGAGTATACCTGGGGGACAATTTCAACGACTGAGAAGAAACTGTTCTAAGGATGTGGATTTTAACACACAGAGTGAAAAACTGAAGGCGAAGTTTGAGGACAGAAGTTATAATAAAAAATTACTGGAAAACAGCATTATAGCAACAACAAAGAAAAACAGAAATTATCTTATTAAATACAAGAAAATAAAAAAAAATTGTACACCGCAGATATATTTCATTACAAAATATAATAGCAATACAAAACTGCTGGAGAATATCTTGACAAAACACTGGCACATTCTCAAAACAAACCCCCTCATGAAAGAAATTATTCAAACAAAACCTGTTCTGATTTATAGAAGAGCAAACACCTTACAAACATCATTGACTTCCAGCTATATTCCACTGGAAGGGATAAGTGGAAACAAAAGTAACAACGGTTTTTATCATTGTAACCACTGCAAAGGATGTACCACTGTAGAAACAGTATCAACCAAAGGAATAACAAACTTTCAAACAAAAGTCACTAGCAAAGAATACACAGTGAAAGAACATCTGACATACAATTCAGAAGGAGTGATTTATCTACTACAATGTGAATGCCGACTACAATATGTAGGACGTACAAAAAGAAAATTCGAGACAAGAGTGAGCATATTAACATCAGAAAATGATTAATGATTAAGAACACACAGTGTCTCTGACCATTTCCATTTTGCAACATAAAAACAACCCCAAAGGATTAAAGTTCATGGCGATTCAAAAGACACAACTAGACTGGAGAGGTGGAAATTATATACAACAGATGTCAAGGAAAGAAACCCAATGGATTTATGAGCTGAAAACCCTACATCCAGGGTGTGAGGTTCTGGTTTTGTTGTGGGCCCGGGGTGGTGACAGGAGCTGACTCAGAAGCAGATCTAAAACAAAACATGGAACTTTTAATGAGTGGTTTGGCAGACATGAACAATGGGAGAAAATAAAGTCCAGGGATGGCACTAAAGTGCAAATGGGAACTGAGATGAAGCAATGAGTAAAAGTCCAGGTAGTGGGTCTTGTGAAGCTGCAATGAATTGCAGGTTGAAGTGATTTGCAGGTAGAAGAGGTGAATTGCAGGCTGAGGTGAACTGTCCACAGCTGACACAGGTACTCAGGCAAGGGGAAGGTAATGGAGGATGCAGGGTAGTCCAGCGGGGTTGGAGCAGACAAGCAGGCAGGCAGGTAGCGTATCACAGGAAAACAGGTGGTGAGCACAGGGAACTCTCAGCAAAGCTGAGAAACATGTTGCACTGGCAATGAAGTGAGGCTCTGAACCTCCTTAAATACCAAGTGCTGTGCCGTGACTGGCCAGAGAGAGCATGTGACAAACCAGGATTGGGCGATTAGGTCACATAACTGGAGGCAAGATGGCGGCGCCCATGCCGAAGCGGAATGGAAGCACCACCAGGCCTCACCAGCCCAAAGTAACAACATGCCAGCACAGAACCATGCACAGACAATGCCCTTTGCCAAACACCAGCGCCACCACCAGATGCCCCCCGCCATAGTGACCTCACAGGTAATGCCCATCGACCATCATGCCGAGAAACTCTGGTCGTGACACAGGGGACCTAAATTTAGACTTTGAATTAAGTTCATTTTTGAAAAATACATAAAACCATTGTAGGATACAGCACAACATCTGCTTAGCTTTAGATTAAATAGTTAATATCACATGCAATTCAGAAACCTGACAACCACTATCTTTATTTCATCTAATTTTTATTTTTATTATTATAACTTTTATTTATTTTTATTTTAGTATTAGTTATATTTTTAGTATTATTTTATTTTCATTATTATTATTACTATTTAATTCCATTCTTATTTTTATTTTCAATTTATTTTTATTATTATTTTTACTACATTTAATGTAATATCCAAAGTGGATATACACATTATGTGGAATATCCCTACTAGCTACACACGTTTTATATTGCAAATAGCAGCCACAGTTTGGCCAAGCCGTTTTAAAAGTATTTTAAAAGCATTTCATCAATAAAGTGAGCAAATCACCTAATTAATTAGCTAACACTTGTGGAATGAACCCTGCTAGCCAATCATAATGGACCCCAGGCTACTAATAGAAACAGCTACTGACATTCTGGCTTCCTTGATTAAGTCCATTATATGGATGAAACGCGTTGGAGCCTTTACTACACACCCGCCGACGGCTCTTTCCTCATAGAGCTATAAGCCAGAAAGAACGCCGAAGACAAGATCTAAACTGAATGGAGCAAGCCACAACCTCCACACAGAAGACGGAACACAGCGTTAGTGTCCATCAACTGCAGAGCGCCGGCAAGCAAATACCGGTGTCGGAGGGAAGTTCAGACGAGTTACTCCATGTCCAACAAGGTTCAGGGTAAGATAGGGATAGTTACCCGCATCATTGCATTACAGCAGCGGGCACCCAATTCACTCAGTAAAAGAGCTTAAACATTATATGCTGCTATTTTCCAACACCATTTATTTTAGTCTTCTATGCATTTTATTTAATTACTTGTTTATTTATTTCATTTATTTTAATTATTTTCCTTATTGGTACTGTTATTTTTAATCTCAATTTTTAATTTAAACTTATTTCATTTGTTTTTCTCTTACGGTAGTGGTTTCAGATATATTATTACACATATACATATACAGACACTATACTACACACATCATCACATACACACACTATTAATAGATCCCATAGTTACACAATAATATTCATCATCATTCATTAAACGCTTCCAACTCATTGCACAACTACAGGGAACTTTACATAAGGGGCACTACTACAGGGGACATTGAATAATAGGCAGTACTACAGGGGGCAATACATAAATGGCAGTACTACAGAGGACTTTACATAAGGAGCACTACTACAGTGGGCATTGCATAAGGGGTACTACTTCTGGGGGCACTGAATAAGGGGCATTACTATAGTGGGCATTGCATAATGGGCACTACTACAGGGTGCATTGCTAGGGGGCACTACTACTGGAGGCATTGAATAAGGGCACTACTACAGGGGGAAATACATAAAGGGCAGTAACAGGTAATTCATTTGGCTTAGGGGTGCCTTGAAAAAATGAAAGAAACCCTAAGGGTGCCATGAACTGAAAAAGTTTGGGAACCACTGATTTAAAAAATTGGGTTTAAGAAGAACTATTACGTACTAAGATAAGAACGGAAGATTTATATACTTATATCATGTTTGAAACTGTCATCTGACACTGTATTACGGAATGTTTAATCTCATCTTATTTTAGTTCATTTTTTCATGCATTGTGATTACTTGTGACACTTGCAATCCATTTGCATTTTGCTTTGATATTAATAGTAAAGACCTTATAGATCTAATACTGTCTTAGTTTATTAGCGGGTGTAAATACAGATTGTGGCTCAAGATATAAAGTTTTGATTGTATCAATGGCATAACATAGCATTATAATATAATAAGGTAGAGCGCAGCACAATATCTGTATTATTCTGAGACACTATATGGTTGCTCAGAAGTTTGATGGTGCGACCAATGTTCCTGATGTTGAGTGTTTTGTACAAAAGCGGTGAATCTGAGACACCAGTGTCATTAGCAAATTTTTGTAAGCCCACTGTGTCAGAGTAATTTTGGATGCATATACAGTACAAACCAAAAACTACAAGATTTTTGCCTATTTGAAAGTGCCTGTGCCAGGGCATTAGAGTGTAACATCTAAGGGCTTGTTGGAGAAGCCCAGGTCAGCTGCTGAGGGGGACAAATGTAACCCCTTTGCAGCAAAGTGGCACAGCGCATAGTGGGCATGATTCAGACCTGGTCGCATTCGCTGAGCACTCGCAACCGGGTCGATGGTGGCTCACAGCGTATTCGCACGACGGAGCCGGCTCCGTCATGCGCATGTGCGAGACCCGGCTAGCGATGGGCACTCCGTCGCTCCTTGTCTCTCAACAAAGGGGGCGAGCTGTTGATGTTGAGTGAGAACGCCTGTCATTTGGGGGCGGCCCCACTGACATCACGAGTGATGTCAGTGGAGAGATTCCAGCTCTGTTAGAGCCAAAATCTCTCTGGGGCTTGCGGCCACGAGACCCTACCACAAGGGTCTCATCGCAATACCGATGGTCGCATTGGTCTTGACCATCAGGACCATCATCACGGCTGCTCGCTGTAGCTGTGGGTGGTCACCCACAGCTATGCGAGTTGCCAGGAGGCCGTTCTAAAAAAAAAACCCGGCCCTGATTCAGTGCGAACGCTCTGTCAGAGCGACCTGGTCTGAATCCGGTCCAGTATTTTTTTTTTCAGAAACGACATGGCCACACCTCACGGATTTGACCACAGTACCCAGGCCCAGATCAGCTCTCAATGGCCCTGGAGACATCATAGCACAGCGTTACAATACCAGATCATTAGCTACATTTAACAGCAATAGTCAGTGAAAAGGTAAAAAGCTGCTGGCTGCAGGCCCTCCATTCCACTGCTTGGTACTAACTGTGTTTAGTAGTAAGAACTCATCAATGGGACAAGTCCTAAGAACAGGTCGAGTTCCATGAAAAGACTAATAATGAGCAGCGCTGAATGAAAATCAGTTATTCTTTTAAAATATCTAATTTTTTAATTATTAGTTGTATAAACATTCATGTTTGATTCCATCTTTACATTGATGTCTACAGAAAACTCCTGTATGCCTGGCTGCCATTCATGCTGGAAAAGGTTCTAATGGTGGAGGTTATGTCACAGTACAGAAGATGCCAGGACAACCTTACTACATTGGATCCATTAAAAATGGAATCACCAGCCTCAATTCTACAATGTCAGCCAGCTCCTTTTTGTTGTCCACTTACTCTACATCTGTCATTTCTACTACTGCTACTGCCACCACAGCCACTACTACTACTGCCAGCCTCACAACCGCTGCCATAGCTCCTACTACTGCCAGCCTTCTAACTGCTACCACAGCTCCTACTACTGCCAGCCTCACAACCGCTACCACAGCTCCTACTACTGCCAGCCTTCCAACCGCTACCACAGCTCCTACTACTGCCAGCCTCATAACCGCTACCACAGCTCCTACTTCTGCCAGCCTTCCAACTGCTACCACAGCCACTACTACTGCCAGCCTCCCAACTGCTACCACAGCTCCTACTACTGCCAGCCTCCCAACCGCTACCACAGCTCCTACTACTGCCAGCCTCACAACCGCTACCACAGCTCCTACTACTGCCAGCCTCTCAACCACTACCACAGCTACTACTACTGCCAGCCTCCCAATTGCTACCACAGCTCCTACTACTGCCAGCCTCTCAACCACTACCACAGCTCCTACTACTGCCAGCCTCACAACCGCTACCACAGCTCCTACTACTGCCAGCCTTCCAACCGCTACCACAGCTCCTACTACTGCCAGCCTTCCAACCACTACCACAGCTACTACTACTGCCAGCCTCCCAACTGCTACCACAGCTCCTACTACTGCCAGCCTTCCAACCGCAACCACAGCTACTACTACTGCCAGCCTCCCAACCGCTACCACAGCTACTACTACTGCCAGCCTCACAACCGCTACCACAGCTGCTACTACTACTGCCAGCCTCCCAACCACTACCACATCTACTACTACTGCCAGCCTTCCAACCGCTACCACAGCTCCTACTACTGCCAGCCTCCTAACCGCTACCACAGCTACTACTACTGCCAGCCTTCCAACTGCTACTACAGCTCCTACTACTGCCAGCCTCCCAACCACTACCACAGCCACTACTACTGCCAGCCTCACAACCGCTACCACAGCTACTACTACTGCCAGCCTTCTAACCACTACCACAGCTATTACTACTGCCAGCCTCACAACCTCTACCACAGCTCCTACTACTGCCAGCCTTCCAAACGCTACCACAGCTACTACTACTGCCAACCTCCCAACCGCTACCACAGCTACTACTACTGCTAGCCTCACAACTGGTACCACAGCTCCTACTACTGCCAGCCTCCCAACCGCTACCACAGCCACTACTACTGTCAGCCTCCCAACAGCTACCACAGCTACTACTACTGCCAGCCTCTCAACCGCTGCTGCTGGTCTTATTAGCACTACCACAGCTACTAAGACTGCTAGCCTCCCAACCGCTACCACAGCTACTACTACTGCCAGTCTCCCAACCGCTACCACAGCCACTACTACTGTCAGCCTCCCAACAGCTACCACAGCTACTACTACTGCCAGTCTCTCAACCACTGCTGCTGGTCTTATTAGCACTACTGCAGCTACTACAGCTACTACTGCTGCTGGCCTTACATCCACTACCACAGCTCCTACGACTGTTACAAGCACTACCACAGCTCCTACTACTGGCATCACAACCACAACAGCTATGCCTACTACTGCCAGCCTTACATCCACTACTGCAACTCCTACTGTTACCACTGCTGCCTCTTCTCCCACTACTGAGACACTTGTTAATACCCAGAGTAAAACAACAACGATAACTGCTGAAACACCAATGATAACTGATATCGGTAAGATTTATAAAAATGTCTATTCTCTGATTTAATTAAAAATAAGTGTAAAAAGCAAATCATTTTGTTATTAAAAACAACCTGCAGAACTACTACAAATGGGGGTTGGGTATGGGATCCCGGCGATTGGGATGCCGCCGGTCAGAATACCAACAGCGGCATTTGACAGTCAAAATCCAGACACCATCAGATAAGTACCCTAATGCTTACCCTTACCCCAAACCCTAGCCCTCCCCAGTGCCTAAACCTGACCTCCTCCTCCCTGCACCCTAAACCTAAGCCTCACCCCATAGTGCCTAACCCTAAGCATCCCCATGTGCCTATATCTAAACCTAACCCTCCTTCTAACCCCAGATACTTGCCTTCAGGATGCCGTCAGTTGTGATACTAGAGCCCGGATCCCGATGCTATCAGGATTCCGGCACCTGTATTTTGACTGTCGACATCCTGCACTCAGGGATGCTGACTACGGGCCTGATTCACTACTGTATGTAACTGCGATTACCCATGCAATCAGCCAATTGCTGCGTTCTGTGCATGTGTATGCATCGCAGTGTGCAAACTAGTTATTGCGATCGGGACTGCGATCACAGTGACTACGCAGAGCCATCGCAGAGTGATTGACAGGAAGTGCCATTTCTGTGTGGTGATGGGGGGGTGGTCGGGTGAACGCAGGCGTGCCAGTGTGTTTCAAAGCGCAGTTGCAGGGCATGCATAAAATATCCACTGCGCTGGCCTACGCAGACTGAGGTCTCATAGCATGTGTGGTTGTTAGCAATTTCTGAGTAAGATCATGGTTTGTGCAAGTGTGCATGAGACTGTGATGGTTGTACTGATGGTTTCGCAGTCTTGCTGAGCATTACGGATGTGTGGTAAGTAGTGCTATGAGGAAATAGCGATTGAAATGTATTAGCATACTATCGCAGTTGAACTGTGTGTGTAATTGCTATTGCAGACACAGCTGCGTATGGTAGTGAATCAGGTCCTACCTCCCACAAACAGAAATCCTGTGAAAATATCTTGTATTAAAAGGAGAGCAATGACCTCAGGGGGTGTGTATCTGAATGGTGCAAACTAGATTTTATTGTTACCTTATCGAATTAAATGATTTATTAAACACACTAATAAAATCCAATAAAATTGATAAAAGTATCACGAGGTTGAAGTTAGCTTCTTATTCACTTCTTATTTGTGCTCCAGCCTCTTATTCACTTCTTAATTGTGCTCCAGCTTCTTATTTACTTCCTATTTTTGCTCAAGCTTCTTATTCACTTCTTATAATGTACATGCTCCAGCTTCTTATTCACATCTTATAATGTA
Organism: Taudactylus pleione; assembly: GCA_031769625.1. NCBI lineage: Eukaryota > Metazoa > Chordata > Amphibia > Anura > Myobatrachidae > Taudactylus > Taudactylus pleione. Next base: position 1,234,125 of record JAUIMM010000422.1, read on the forward strand.
CATGCTCCAGCTTCTTATTCACTTCTTATATATGCTCCAGCTTCTTATTCACTTCTAATTTGTGCTCCAGCTACTTATTCACTTCTTATTTGTGCTCCAGCTTCTTATTCACTTCTTATTTGTGCTCCAGCTTCTTAATCACTTTTTGTACATGCTCCAGCTTCTTATTCACTTCTTATATGTGCTCCAGCTTCTTATTCACTTCTTATACATGCTCCAACATCTTATTCACTTCTTATACATGCTCCAGCTTCTTATTCACTTCTTATATGTGCTCCAGCTTCTTATTCACTTCTTATACATGCTCCAACATCTTATTCACTTCTTATACATGCTCCAGCCTGTTTTTCACTACATGTACATGCACCAGCTTCTTATTCACTTCTTATACATGCTCCAGCCTCTTATTCACCACTTATACATGCTCCAGCTTCTTATTCACTTATTATTTGTGCTCCAGCTTCTTATTTGTGCTCCAGCTTCTTATGCACTTTTTATATATGCTCCAGCTTCTTATTCACTTCTGATATTGTGCTCCAGCTTCTTCTTCACTTCTGATACATGCTCCAGCTTCATATTCACTTTTTATACATGCTCCAGCTTCTTACTCACTTCTTATATGTGCTCCAGCTTCGTATTCACTTCTTATTTGTGCTCCAGCTTCTTAATCACTTCTTATACATGCTCCAGCTTCTTAATCACTTCTTATACATGCTCCAGCTTCTTAATCACATTTTATACATGCTCCAGCTTCTTATTCACTTCTTATTTGAGCTCCAGCTTCTTATTCACTTCTTATTAGGGGTGAGCGGGTTCGGATTTCTGAAATCCGAACCCCCCCGAGCCCCCCAGATCCGAGTCCGATCCGAATCAGGCTCGACTTTTCCCGCCTGACTCGGATCTGAAATCGAGGCAAAACGTCATCATCCCGCCTTCCGAGTCTCGCGGGTTTTGGATCCTATATAAGGTACCCACGTCGGCGCCATTTTCTCACTCGGCTGTGGACAGTGAAGAGGGAGGGTGGGAGTTAGGGCTGTGTAGTGTAGTGTAGTGTAGTGCTGCTGTTGTCCACTACTTCAAAGTCCATAGGGGCTGGCTGTGTTGTGCTGTGCTGCTGTTGTTAATAGGGGCTGTGTCCACTACTTCAAAGTCCATAGGGGCTGGCTGGACTGTGTTGTGCAGTCAGTTCTCCATAGGGGCTGTGTCCACTCCAAAGTCCTGTGCAGTGTCCCAGTCCTAAAGGAATGCTGCAGTGTTGTCCAGGGGGTGCTCTGTCCATCAGGGGTGCTCCCCCCATGTGCTAAAAAAATAATATATTTTCTGTGTTTGTGAATTGTGTGCGCAGTAGCCGCACGTGCATCAACAAAGTAGTGCCAAGCGTGCGCCTGTGTCATAAGTAAAGGGCCGGCTGGCTTGACCGTTAAGGGTGCTGTAACCCCCGAAAGTACACTCCAGTCCAAACCAAAAAAAAAATTATTTTCTGTGTTTGTGAATTGTGTGCGCAGTAGCCGCACGTGCATCAACAAAGTAGTGCCAAGCGTGCGCCTGTGTCATAAGTAAAGGGCCGGCTGGCTTGACCGTTAAGGGTGCTGTAACCCCCGAAAGTACAATCCAGTCCAAACCAAAAAAAAAATTATTTTCTGTGTTTGTGAATTGTGTGCGCAGTAGCCGCACGTGCATCAACAAAGTAGTGCCAAGCGTGCGCCTGTGTCATAAGTAAAGGGCCGGCTGGCTTGACCGTTAAGGGTGCTGTAACCCCCGAAAGTACACTCCAGTCCAAACCAAAAAAAAAAATTATTTTCTGTGTTTGTGAATTGTGTGCGCAGTAGCCGCACGTGCATCAACAAAGTAGTGCCAAGCGTGCGCCTGTGTCATAAGTAAAGGGCCGGCTGGCTTGACCGTTAAGGGTGCTGTAACCCCCGAAAGTACACTCCAGTCCGAACCCAAAAAAAAATTATTTTCTGTGTTTGTGAATTGTGTGCGCAGTAGCCGCACGTGCATCAACAAAGTAGTGCCAAGCGTGCGCCTGTGTCATAAGTAAAGGGCCGGCTGGCTTGACCGTTAAGGGTGCTGTAACCCCCGAAAGTACACTCCAGTCCAAACCAAAAAAAAAATTATTTTCTGTGTTTGTGAATTGTGTGCGCAGTAGCCGCACGTGCATCAACAAAGTAGTGCCAAGCGTGCGCCTGTGTCATAAGTAAAGGGCTGGCTGGCTTGACCGTTAAGGGTGCTGTAACCCCCGAAAGTACACTCCAGTCCAAACCAAAAAAAAAATTATTTTCTGTGTTTGTGAATTGTGTGCGCAGTAGCCGCACGTGCATCAACAAAGTAGTGCCAAGCGTGCACCTGTGTCATAAGTAAAGGGCCGGCTGGCTTGACCGTTAAGGGTGCTGTAACCCCCGAAAGTACACTCCAGTCCAAACCAAAAAAAAAATTATTTTCTGTGTTTGTGAATTGTGTGCGCAGTAGCCGCACGTGCATCAACAAAGTAGTGCCAAGCGTGCGCCTGTGTCATAAGTAAAGGGCCGGCTGGCTTGACCGTTAAGGGTGCTGTAACCCCCGAAAGTACACTCCAGTCCAAACCAAAAAAAAAATTATTTTCTGTGTTTGTGAATTGTGTGCGCAGTAGCCGCACGTGCATCAACAAAGTAGTGCCAAGCGTGCGCCTGTGTCATAAGTAAAGGGCCGGCTGGCTTGACCGTTAAGGGTGCTGTAACCCCCGAAAGTACACTCCAGTCCAAACCAAAAAAAAAAATATTTTCTGTGTTTGTGAATTGTGTGCGCAGTAGCCGCACGTGCATCAACAAAGTAGTGCCAAGCGTGCGCCTGTGTCATAAGTAAAGGGCCGGCTGGCTTGACCGTTAAGGGTGCTGTAACCCCCGAAAGTACACTCCAGTCCAAACCAAAAAAAAAATTATTTTCTGTGTTTGTGAATTGTGTGCGCAGTAGCCGCACGTGCATCAACAAAGTAGTGCCAAGCGTGCGCCTGTGTCATAAGTAAAGGGCCGGCTGGCTTGACCGTTAAGGGTGCTGTAACCCCCGAAAGTACACTCCAGTCCAAACCAAAAAAAAAATTATTTTCTGTGTTTGTGAATTGTGTGCGCAGTAGCCGCACGTGCATCAACAAAGTAGTGCCAAGCGTGCGCCTGTGTCATAAGTAAAGGGCCGGCTGGCTTGACCGTTAAGGGTGCTGTAACCCCCGAAAGTACACTCCAGTCCAAACCAAAAAAAAAATTATTTTCTGTGTTTGTGAATTGTGTGCGCAGTAGCCGCACGTGCATCAACAAAGTAGTGCCAAGCGTACGCCTGTGTCATAAGTAAAGGGCCGGCTGGCTTGACCGTTAAGGGTGCTGTAACCCCCGAAAGTACACTCCAGTCCAAACCAAAAAAAAAAATTATTTTCTGTGTTTGTGAATTGTGTGCGCAGTAGCCGCACGTGCATCAACAAAGTAGTGCCAAGCGTGCGCCTGTGTCATAAGTAAAGGGCCGGCTGGCTTGACCGTTAAGGGTGCTGTAACCCCCGAAAGTACACTCCAGTCCAAACAAACAAAAAATTATTTTCTGTGTTTGTGAATTGTGTGCGCAGTAGCCGCACGTGCATCAACAAAGTAGTGCCAAGAGTGCGCCTGTGTCATAAGGGCCGGCTGGCTTGACCGTTAAAGGGTGCTGTAACCCCCAAAGTACACTCCAGTCCAAACCCAAAAAAAAATTATTTTCTGTGTTTGTGAATTGTGTGCGCAGTAGCCGCACGTGCATCAACAAAGTAGTGCCAAGCGTGCGCCTGTGTCATAAGTAAAGGGCCGGCTGGCTTGACCGTTAAGGGTGCTGTAACCCCCGAAAGTACACTCCAGTCCAAACCAAAAAAAAAAATATTTTCTGTGTTTGTGAATTGTGTGCGCAGTAGCTGCACGTGCATCAACAAAGTAGTGCCAAGAGTGCGCCTGTGTCATAAGGGCCGGCTGGCTTGACCGTTAAAGGGTGCTGTAACCCCCAAAGTACACTCCAGTCCAAACCCAAAAAAAAATTATTTTCTGTGTTTGTGAATTGTGTGCGCAGTAGCCGCACGTGCATCAACAAAGTAGTGCCAAGCGTGCGCCTGTGTCATAAGTAAAGGGCCGGCTGGCTTGACCGTTAAGGGTGCTGTAACCCCCGAAAGTACACTCCAGTCCAAACCAAAAATAAAATTATTTTCTGTGTTTGTGAATTGTGTGCGCAGTAGCCGCACGTGCATCAACAAAGTAGTGCCAAGAGTGCGCCTGTGTCATAAGGGCCGGCTGGCTTGACCGTTAAAGGGTGCTGTAACCCCCAAAGTACACTCCAGTCCAAACCCAAAAAAAAATTATTTTCTGTGTTTAGCCGCACGTATATATCAAATCGATATAACATAAATGGAGGACCAAACTTTCTCCGATAAAAATAAAATAGAGAAAGATCAAGAACCACTTCCTCCTAGTGCTGAAGCTGCTGCCACTAGTCATGACATAGACGATAACATGCCATCAACGTCGTCTGCCAAGGCCGATGCCCAATGTCATAGTAGAGGGCACATACAATCCCAAATGGCAAAGTTCAGGAAAATGACCTTGAAAAAGACATTTAAATCAGCTGAAGAGAAACATAAACTTGCCAATATGCCATTTACGACACGGAGTGGCAAGGAACGGCTAAGGTCGATCCCTAGTATGTTCATGACTAGTGGTTCAGCTTCACATGACGATGGAAGCCCTCCTCCCACTAAAAAAATCAAAAGAGTTAAGCTGGCAAAAGCACAGCGAAGAACTGTGCTTTCTAAGAAGATATCACAAATCCCCAAGGAGAGTCCAAGTGTGGTGGTGGTTGCGATGCCTGACCTTCCCAGCACTGGACGGGAAGAGGTGGCTCTTTCCACCATTTGCACGCCCCCTGCAAGTGCTGAAAGGAGCACCCACAGTCCACTTGCTGATATGCAAATTGAAGATGTCACTGTTGAAGTACAACAGGATGAGGATACTGGTGTAGCTGGCGCTGAGGAGGAAGTTGGCGAGGAGGATTCTGATGGTGATGTGGTTTGTTTAAATCAGGCTCCGGGGGAGACAGTTGTTGTCCGTGGGATGAAAAAGCCCATCACGGTCATGCCTGGGCAGAAGACCAAACATTCCACCTCTTTGGTCTGGCAATATTTCTATCCAAATCCGGACAACAACTGTCTTGCCATATGTACCATATGTAAAGGTGAAATAAGTAGGGGTAGGGACGTCAACCACCTAGGAACATCCTCCCTTATACGGCACCTGCAGCGCGTTCATAAAAAGTTACTGTCAAGTTCAGAAACTTTGGCTAAGACCGTAAGCAGTCCAGGGACACCTAAATCCCGTTGTCCTGTTGTATCCAAGCGCCTGCAAACCACACCGTCAACTCCCTCCTCATCAATTTCCTCCTTAGTCAGGATCGGAAGTAGTCCTGCAGGCCATGTCACTGGCATGACTGACTCTCCTATCCGGGATTCCTCTGGAGGATCCTGCATTGCTACGCCTACTGCTGCCGCTGCTGCTGTTGCTGCTGCTGGGAGTCGTTCATCATCCCAGAGAGGAAGTAGGAACACCACTACTTTTACTAAACAATTGACCCTCCAACAGTCCTTAGCGAGGAGGATGAAGTACGACAGCAGTCATCCTGAAGCAAAACGTATAACTGAGGCCTTGACTGCTATGTTGGTGTTAGACGTGCGTCCGGTATCCGCCATTAGTGCAGTGGGATTTAGACAATTGATGGAGGTAGTGTGTCCCCGGTTCCAAATCCCATCTAGATTCCACTTCACTAGGCAGGCGATACCGAGACTGTACAGAAACGTCAGAAAAAGTGTCCTCAGTGTCCTGAAAAATGCCGTTGTACACAATGTCCACTTAACCACGGACATGTGGACAAGTGGAACAGGGCAGACTAAGGACTATATGACTGTGACAGCCCACTGGGTAGATGTATCACCTTACGCAGCAACAGCAGCAGCGTCACCAGTAGCAGCATCTCAGAAACGCCAGCTCGTTACAAGGCAGGCTACGCTGTGTATCACCGGTTTCAGTAAGAGGCACACCGCCGACAACCTCTTAGAGAAACTGAGGGAAATCATCGCCCAGTGGCTTACCCCACTTAGACTCTCCTGGGGATTTGTGATATCTGACAACGCCACCAATATTGTGCGGGCATTACATCTGGGCAAATTCCAGCACGTCCCATGTTTTGCTCACACAATAAACTTGGTGGTGCAGAATTTTCTGAAAAGCGACAGGGGCGTGCAGGAGACGCTTTGGGTGGCCCGAAAAATTTCTGGCCACTTTCGCCATTCAGCGACTGCGTGCCGAAGACTGGAGCGCCAGCAAACACTCTTGAACCTGCCCCGCCATCACCTGAAGCAAGAGGTTGTGACGCGGTGGAACTCAACCCTCTATATGCTTCAGAGGATGGAGGAGCAGCAAAAGGCCATACAAGCCTATACATCCACCTATGACATAGGCAAAGGAGGGGGTATGCACCTGACTCAAGCGCAGTGGAGAATGATTTCCGTGTTGTGCAAGGTTCTCCAGCCCTTCGAACTTGCCACACGTGAAGTCAGTTCAGACACAGCCAGCTTGAGTCAGGTCATTCCCCTCATCAGGCTTTTGCAGAAGCAGCTGGAGAAAGTGAAGGAGGAGCTAAGACGGAGCGATTCCGCTCGGCATGTGGGACTTGTGGATGAAGCCCTTCATTCGCTTTGCCAGGATTCCAGGGTGGTCAATCTGTTGAAATCAGACCACTACATTTTGGCCACCGTGCTTGATCCTAGGTTTAAAGCCTATGTGGTGTCTCTCTTTCCGGCCGACACAAGCCTGCAGAGGTGCAAAGACCTGCTGGTGAACACACTGTCAGCTGAAGCGGAACGTGACACGTCAACGGCTCCTTCTTCATTTTCTCCCGCAACTGGGGCTGCCAGGAAAAAACTTAGGTATCCTAAGCAACCCGCTGGCGGTGATGCAGGGCAGGCAGGACCAAGTTTGGACATCTGGTCCGGACTGAAGGACCTGGCAACAATTTCTGACATGTCTACTGTCACTGCATATGATACTGTCACCATTGACAGAATGGTGGAGGATTACATCGGTGACAGCATCCAAGTAGGCATGTCAGACAGTCCATACCTGTACTGGCAGGAAAAAGAGGCAATTTGGAGGCCCCTGTACAAGCTGGCTCTATTTTACCTGAGTTGCCCCCCCTCCAGTGTGTACTCCGAAAGAATGTTTAGTGCAGCCGGGAACCTTGTCAGCGAAAGGCGTAGGAGGTTGCTTCCACAGAATGTGGAGAAGATGATGTTCATCAAAATGAATTATCAGCTCTTCCAGGGAGACCAGCCTCCAGAAGGTACAGAGGGAGCTGTGGTGGTGGATTCAAGTGGGGACGAGTTAATACTTTGTGAGGATGAGGATGTACACACTGAAGAGGGTGAGGAATCGGTGGATGAGGAGGATGAGGATGACATCTTGCCTCCGTAGAGCCAGTTTGTGCAGGGACACATTAATTGCCAGCTTGTTTTGTGGGGGCCCAAACGAACCAATCATTTCAGCCACAGTTGTGTGGCAGACCCTGGCGCTGAAATGATTGATTTGTTAAAGTGTGCATGTCCTGTTTATACAACATAAGGGTGGGTGGGAGGGCCCAAGGACAATTCCATCTTGCACTTCTTTTTTTTCTTTGCATTATGTACAGTTTGGGGCCTAGTTTTTCTAACTGCCATCCTGTCTGCCACTGCAGTGTCACTCCTAGATGGGTCACGTGTTTGTGCCGCCCACTCGTGTCGCTTAGCATAGTCATCCAGCTACCTCGGTGCAACCTTTTGGACATGAAAACACTATTGTGAGGTGTGAGGTGTTCAGAATAGACTGGAAATGAGTGGAAATTAAGGTTATTGAGGTTAATAATAGCATAGGAGCAGAGAAACCAACAAATTCTGTGATTTTAGCTGTTTTTATGCTTTTTAAAAAAAAAATACAGATCCAAAACACAAAACCCAGAACCCAAAACACGGAAGGGTGGTTTTGGCAAAACCAATCCAGATCCAAAACACGAAGAAAGATCCAGATCCAAAACCAAAACACAAAACACGAAAAGTGGCCGGTGCACACCCCTACTTCTTATACATGCTCGAGCTTCTTATTCACTTCTAATACCTGCTCCAACATCTTATTCACTTCTTATACATGCTCCAGCCTGTTTTTCAATACTTGTATATGCTCCAGCTTCATATCCACTTCTTATACGTGCTCCAGCTTCTTATTCACCATTTTTATGTACTCCAGGTTCTTATTTACTTATTATATGTGCTCCAGCTTTTTCTTCACTTCTTATTTGTGCTCCAGCTTCTTATAAGCTTCTTATTTGTGCTCCAGCTTCTTATTCACTTCTTATAAGTGCTCCAGCTTCTTATTCACTTCTGATATGTGCTCCAGCTTATTCTTCACTTCTGATACGTGCTCCAGCCTCATACTAATTTTTATAAATGCTCCAGCTTCTTATTCACTTCTTATATGTGCTCCAGCCTCTTATTCACTTCTTATTCATGCTCCAGCTTCTTTTTCACTTCTTATATGTGCGCCAGCTTTATATTCACTTATTATACGTGCTACAGCCTCTTATTCACCTCTTATATGTGCCCCAGCTTCTTATTCACTTAATTTACATGCTCCAGCTTCTTATTAACCTCCAATATTTGCTCCAGCCTCATATTCACTTCTTATACATGCTTCAGCTTCTTATTCACTTCTTATACTTGCTCCAGCTTCTTATTCACTTCTTATACATGCTCCAGCCTCTTATTCACTTCTTATACCTGCTCCAACATCTTATTCACTTCTTATACGTGCTCCAGCCTCTTATTCACTTCTTGTACATGCTCCAGCTTCTTATTCACTTCTTATACGTGCTCCAGCTTCTTACTCACTTCTTATATGTGCTCCAGCTTCTTCTTCACTTCTTATAGGTGCTCCAGCTTCTTATTCACTTCTTATACGTGCTCCAGCCTCTTATTCCCTTCTTGTACAAGATCCAGCTTCAAATTCACTTCTTATATGTGCTCCAGCTTCTTATACACTTCTTATATGAGCTCCAGCTTCTTATTCACTTCTTATACATGCTCCAGCTTCTTACCCACTTCTTATACATGCTCAAGCTTCTTATTCACTTTTTATTGTGCTCCAGCTTCTTTTTCACTTCTTATTTGTGCTCCATCTTCTTATTCACTTCTTATATGTGCTCCAGTTTCTTATTCACTTCTTTTACCTACTCCAACATGTTATTCACTTCTTATACGTGCTCTAACCTCTTATTCACTTCTTCTACATGCTCCAGCTTCTTATTCACTTCTTGTACGTGCTGCAGTTTCTTACTCACTTCTTACACGTGCTCCAGCCTCTTATTCACTTCGTGTACATGCTCCAGCTTCTTATTCACTTCTTATACTTGCTCCAACAGCTTACACACTTCTTATACGTGCTCCAGCTTTATCTTCACTTGTTATACGTGCTCCAGTCTCTTATTAACTTCTTATATGTGCTCCAGCTTCTTATTCACTTAATATACATGCTCCAGCCTCTTAATAACTTCTTATACATGCTTCAGCTTCATTTTCAATTCTTATACATGCTCCAACATCTTATTCACTTCTTATACATGCTCATGCTTCTTATTCACTTCTTATACGTGCTGCAGCTTCTCATTCACTTCTTATACGTGCTCCAACTTCTTATTCACTTCTTATATGTGCTCCAGCCTCTTATTCACTTCTTATACATGCTTCAGCTTCTTATTCACTTCTTATACTTGCTCCAGCTTCTTATTCACTTCTTATACATGCTCCAACATCTTATTCACTTCTTATACGTGCTCCAGCCTCTTATTCACTTCTTGTACATGCTCCAGCTTCTTATTCACTTCTTGTACATGCTCCAGCTTCTTATTCACTTCTTATACATGCTCCAGGTTCCTATTCACTTCTTATATGAGCTCCAGCTTCTTATTCACTTGTTATACATGCTCCAGCTTCTTATTTACTTTTTATTTGTGCTCCAGCTTCTTTTTCACTTCTTATACGAGCTCCAGCTTCTTATTCACTTCTTTTACCTACTCCAACATCTTATTCACTTCTTATACGTGCAGTAGCCTCTTATTCTCTTCTTGTAAATGCTCCAGCTTCTTACTCACTTCTTACACGTGCTCCAGCCTCTTATTCACTTCTTGTACATGCTCCAGCTTCTTACTCACTTCTTACACGTGCTCCAGCCTCTTATTCACTTCTTATACGTGCTCCAACAGCTTACTCACTTTTTATACGTGCTCCAGCTTTATCTTCACTTATTACACGTGCTCCAGCCTCTTATTAACCTCTTATATGTGCTCCAGCTTCTTATTCCCTTAATATACATGCTCCAGCCTCTTATTAACTTCTTATATGTGCTCCAACCTCTTATTCACTTCTTATACATGCTTCAGCTTCTTATTCACTTCTTATACATGCTCCATCCTCTTATTGACTTCTTGTACGTGCTCCAGCCTCTTATTAACCTCTTATATGTGCTCCAGCTTCTTATTCCCTTAATATACATGCTCCAGCCTCTTATTAACTTCTTATATGTGCTCCAACATCTTATTCACTTCTTATACATGCTCCTGCTTCTTATTCACTTCTTATACATGCTCCATCCTCTTATTGACTTCTTGTACGTGCTCCAGCTTCTTATTCACTTCTTATACGTGCTCCAGCTTCTTATTCACTTCTTATATGTGCTTCAGCTTTATATTCACTTATTATATGTGCTCCAGCCTCTTATTCACTTCAAATGTTCTCCAGCTTCTTATTCACTTAATATACATGCTCCAGCCTCTTATTAGCTTCTTGTACATGCTCCAGCTTCTTATTCACTTCTTGTACATGCTCCAACATCTTATTCACTTCTTATACGTGCTCCATCATGCTTACTCACTTCTTATACGTGCTCCCGCTTTATCTCCACTTATTATACATGCTCCAGCCTCTTATTAACTACTTATATGTGCTCCAGCCTGTTTTTCACTTCTTATATTTGTTCCAGCTTCTTATTCCCTTCTTATACATGCTCCAACATCTTATTCACTTCTAAAATGTACTCCAGCTACTTATTCACTTCTTATACATGCTCCAACATCTTATTCACTTCTTATATGTACTCCAGCTACTTATTCACTTCTTATACATGCTCCAGCTTCTTATTCACTTCGTATACGTGCTCCATCCTCTTATTCACTTCTGATTCATGCTCCAGCTTCTTTTTCAATTCTTATACATGTTCCAGCTTCTAATTCACTTCTTATACATGCTCAGCTTCTTATTCAGAACAATTTATATTAAAACAATTAAATCATGTAGGATCACGATTTTCACATTGTAAAAACAAGAAAGTTTATCCCTTACACAAATTTCAATTGTATTTTGATGGCAAAATGGGCAAGGCACCATATTTTCTCATTTTGAATGAGCAGCTGTAGTGTTGCAAGGGTTAAATAGCCTTGGGCCACAAATTTGACACTTGTAACAAACAGAAAGGGGTCACTTACATATGACCTACTTGCATTTTACCTGGCCCAAAAAGGTTTTGGGTATGAAATAGGCTGGCAAAATGGGCACAGCTACAATTTGTATTGATATGAATAAGTAGCTGTAGTTTTGCAAGGGTTAAATAACCTTGGCTAAAAATCTGACACTTGCAACCAACAGAAGGGAGTCACTTACATATGACCCAATTTTAGTTTGCTTGGCACAACAATGTTTTAGGCATGAAATAGGCTGGAAAGTGGACACAGGTATAAATTGTATTGAATTGAAAAAGTAACTATAGTGTTGCAACCAACAGAGGGGGGTCACTTACATATGACCCACTTCTATCTTGTCTGGCCCAACAGGGATTTGGGCATGAATTTGGCTGGAAAAGTGGGCACAGTTACAAAATGTATTAATTTGAATAGCATTCCTGCTGGGCTGTTTTAACGGGGCATGGTACCCTGCTCTTTTTAGTGGTGTCCAGCTAAAACAGTCTGCCCTGAGCTTACTCCACCCACGGACTGCAGTGTCCAGCAGGTGGGAAAAGTTTCGGTGACCAATCACCACTGAGTGAATAGATGCCATGCGCAAGGCATCTATTCACCTGTGAGGGGAGAGCTTGGGGGAAGCCCAACACCTTAGTTAGTTCTGGACATGCCCCCAAGTGTGACAAATTAGGTAGAGTGTCATAAGGGCACACCCCTCTCAATCTGCCGCACCCCCTTCCACAGGCTATTCCTTGTGACATGACTCCAATTGGTTACATTTGGGGGCAATCCCAGCACTTACATAGGTCTATTATCCAAGTGGTGATCATTCACCTCAACTTTTCCAACCCTTGGGACACTACGATCCGTGGGTAGGTAAGACTCAGGGCAGGCTGTTTTAGCGGGCACTGCTAAAAGGGCAGGGCGCATTTTGACCTTTTAAAATTGGGCATGGCGCCGTGCCCAGTTAAAACTGCATAGCGGGAACACTGTACCTATTCAAATCAATACAATTTGTACCTTTGCCAGCCTATTTCATGCCCAAAACCTTGTTGTACCAGACAAAATACAAGTGGGTCATATGTAAATGCCCCCCCTCTGTTGGTTGTAAAGGTCAAATTTGTGGCCCAAGGCTATTCAACCCTTGCAAAATTACAGCTGCTAATTCAAAAATGTAAAATATGGTGCCTTTGCCCACTTTGCTATCCTATTTAATGCCCAAAACCTTGTTGAGCCAGGAAAAATATAAGTGGGTCATATGTAAGTGACCCCCTTCTGTTGGTTGCAAGTGTCAAATTTGTGGCCCAATGTTATTTCAACCTTGCAATACTACAGCTACTTATTCATATCAATTCAATTTGTACTTTTGTCCACTTTGCCAGCCTATTTCATGCCCAAATCCTTATTGGGCCAGGCAAAGTACAAATGGGTTATATGTAAGTGACCCCCCTTTGTTAGTTGCAAGTGTCAAATTTGTGACCCAATGCTATTTAGCCCTTGCAACACTACAGCTGCTTATTCAGTTCAATACAATTTATACCTGTGTCCACTTTGCCAGCCTATTTCATGCCCAAAACCTTGTTGGCCCAGGCAAAATGCAAGTTGGTCATATGTAAGTGACCCCCCTCTGTTGATTGCAAGTTTCAAATTTGTGGATCAAGGCTATTTAACCCTTGTAAAACTACAGCTACCTTAACAAAATGGTAAAATTTGGTGCCTGTGCCCCCTTAGCCAGCCTATTTCATGCTCAAAACCCTGTTTTATGCCAGGAAAAATACAAGTAGGTCATATGTAAGTGACTCCCCTTCTGTTGGTTACAAGCGTCAAATTCATGGCCCAAGGCTATTTAACCCTTGCAACACTACACCAACTTATTAATTTCAATATAATTTATACCTTTGTCCACTTTGCCAGCCTATTTCATGCCCAAATCCTTGTTGGGCCAGGCAAAATACAAGTGGGTCATGTGTAAATGACCGCTCTCTGTTGATTTAATGTGGAAACGTTGTTGCCCAAGGCTATTTCCCCTTATGCAACACTACAGCTACTAATTCAAAAATTTTAAATATGGTGCCTAAGCCCGCTTTGTCACCCTATACCATGCCCAAATCCTTGTTGGGCCAGGCAAAATACAAGTAGGTCATATGTAAGTGACACACCTCTGTTGGTTGCAAGTGTCAAATTTGAGGCCGAAGGCTATGTAACCCTTGCAACTCTACAGCTACTTATTCATATCAATATCATTTGTACCTGTGCCCACTTTGCCAGCCTATTTCATGACCTAAACCTTATTGGGCCAGGTAAAATACATTTGAAATTTGTGTAATGGATAAGTTTTCTTATTTTTACAGTGTGAAAATTGTGATCCTACTTGATTTAAGTGTTTTAATATACCTTATTCTGAATAAGAAGCTGGAGCAGAAATAAGAAGAGAATAAGAAGCTGGAGCATGAACAAGAATTGAATATGAGGCTGGAGAATGAATAAGTGAATAGGAAGCTGGAGCATGAATAAGAAGTGAATAAGAAGCTGGAGTATGAATAAGAAGTGAATTTGAGGCTGGAGCACGAATAAGAAGTGAATAAGAAGCTGGAGCATGAATAAGAAGTGAATAAGAAGCTGGCGAACAAATAAGAAGTGAATTAGAAGCTGGAATATGAATAAGAAGTGAATAAGAGGCTGGAGTATGAATAAGAACTGAATAAGAGGCTGGAGCATGTAGAAGAAGTGAATAAGAAGCTAGAGTATGAACAAGAAGTGAATAAGAGGCTGGAGTATGAATAAGAAGTGAATAAGAAGCTGGAGCACGAATAAGAAGTGAATAAGAGCTGGAGTATGAATAAGAAGTGAATATGAGGCTGGAGCACGAATAAGAAGTGATTAGGAAGCTGGAGCATAAATATGAAGTGAATAAGAGGCTGGTGTATGAATAAGAAGTAAATAAGAAGCTGGAGCATGAATAAGAAGTGAATAAGAGGCTGGAGCACAAATAAAAGTGAATAAGAAGCTGGAGCATGAATAAAAGTGAATAAGAAGCTGTAGCATGAATAAGAAGCGAATAAGAAGCTGGAGTATGAATAAGAAGTGAATTTGAGGCTGGAGCACGAATAAGAAGTGAATAAGAAGCTGGAGCATGAATAAGAAGTGAATAAGAAGCTGGCGAACAAATAAGAAGTGAATTAGAAGCTGGAATATGAATAGGAAGTGAATAAGAGGCTGGAGTATGAATAAGAACTGAATAAGAGGCTGGAGCATGTAGAAGAAGTGAATAAGAAGCTGGAGTATGAACAAGAAGTGAATAAGAGGCTGGAGTATGAATAAGAAGTGAATAAGAAGCTGGAGCACGAATAAGAAGTGAATAAGAGCTGGAGTATGAATAAGAAGTGAATATGAGGCTGGAGCACGAATAAGAAGTGATTAGGAAGCTGGAGCATAAATATGAAGTGAATAAGAGGCTGGTGTATGAATATGAAGTAAATAAGAAGCTGGAGCTTGAATAAGAAGTGAATAAGAGGCTGGAGCACAAATAAAAGTGAATAAGAAGCTGGAGCATGAATAAAAGTGAATAAGAAGCTGGAGCATGAATATGAACTGAATAAGAGGCTGGTGTACGAATAAGAAGTGAACAAGAAGCTGGAGCATGAATAAGAAATGAATAAGAAGCTGGAGCATGAATAAGAAGTGAATAAGAGGCTGGAGCACAAATAAAAGTGAATAAGAAGCTGGAGCATGAATATGAACTGAATAAGAGGCTGGTGTACGAATAAGAAGTGAATAAGAAGCTGGAGCATGAATAAGAAATGAATAAGAAGCTGGAGCACGAATAAGAAGTGAATAAGAAGCTGGGGCATGAATAAGAAGTGAATAAGAAGCTGGGGCATGAATAAAAGTGAATAAGAAGCTAACTGAATAAGTAGCTATCTTTAGCATTGTAAAAGGATTTGACTGTCTTGGTGTACAAGTGAAATATAAATGTGACAATAATGTAATATTTTACAGATAAGGGCACATGATAATACATAGATAGTCCATGATAAAATCTGAATAAATATATTAAAAACAATATGAACATAATACCAGCTGGCCAGTGGTGCATAAAATTGATAGTGTAATGTAGAATCCCAGTATTTATATTGGGCTGGAATGATGGAAAAAATTCAAGAAAGAGAATATTAATTGCATCATGAAAAAAACACAGTCCTGGTGCACCACCTCCTACCTCTAGGTGGGTGGGTGTGATGTGTCCTGCTTGTGGGGTGTGGGTTCTGGGTGTATGCACCACCGGTGGTCCAACACCTGGTCTCCAGCTGCCAATAATGTATTTGTCAGTGTGCCTCCATTTACTGGCTTCAGGGCCCCGCTTCCAGGTGATGCTGAGCTGAACACTACTCCCTATTCTGGGGGAGAACGGATAGCCAGGTGAAGGTTACAGTGGGAGCGGGCTGTGGTGGACCGGAGGTGAGCGTACATGTCCTTCTCACCACCGGGTGCTTCTCTTTATTTAGTTTTTGCCACCATTCTAGGCCACTATAAGTACTGGGGTTCTACATTACGCTATTAATTTTATGCACCGTCCTAATGAGTTCATATTGTTTTTAATGTATTTATTTATTTATCTTTTATCATGGTCTATCTATGTATTATCATGTGCCTTAATGTGCAAAATATTACATTATTAATGCATTTAGATTTCAATTGTATACAGAGAGAGTCAAATCCTTTTATCATTTTTATTTGGACTTTACTAATTTGTTTAATACAGGGCCTGATAACAGGGTGGGTGACAATTTGCGGTCATCCCGGGGCCCCCACACCTAGGGGGCCCCCACACAGCAGCAGCAGCTGCACCAGAGCAGGCACCAGGTTATTAAGCCCCGCCCTCCTCATGGCATAATGCCCCGAATCGCGGGTCAATCGGTTGGAGGCGGAGCCAATATAATGCAATTCCATTCAAATTGTGTCATTTGGCCCCACCCTTTTCTTAATGACCCATGAATCATGGCGTTTTGTCACAAGTGGGCGAAGCTTAATAACATAGTGCCTTACTGTCAGGTCCTGTCCCCATCCCATCCACAACATGCAGTGCAGATGCTGCAAGGTAAGTGTGTGTGACTTTTGTGTGTATATTTGTATGTATATTTGTATGTATGTGTGTGTGTAATGTATGTGTGACACATGCATGTGTGGTGTATATATGTGTTTTATGTGGGAATGTACAGTATGTGTGTGTATGTATATAAATACATGCATGTGTGGTGTGTGTGTGTCTATGTATGTGTGTGTGTATATATATTATAAGGGCACAATCGTGCCCTTATATTAAGGCTGAATAGAAAATAAATGGAAATCTCCATAGAGAATTCCAAAGAGGGGGCAGAGTGTTTAAGGGGCTACACCTCAAAAGCTATTGAAGGTACCGGGCTGAAATTTGGCAAAGATGGATAGAACTGTCGCTCAGTGTTGCATGCCAAATTTCTGGGCAAAAAAAATGAGGATTTGGGAGTAATCTAAAGCTCCAACTGTCACTTTTTTCTGACATTCTCAGTTAGGACAACTTTTCTGCTGTTCTCTATGGAGGATTTTTGGAAAGGCATAACTCAGGGTAGGGTGCAAATTTAGACTTGGGGTGCTGGGGATAGCCCTGGGCTATCAACCTGGGCCTAGGGTGCCTTGAGGAGGGGGACCCCTTTATTGGGGGGTCTCCAGTTCCCCAGGGATCCCCGGCCTGGGCTGACTAGTGGTCAGGGGTGATGTTTTGGCTGGGGGGCCTGGCATTACCCACCCACTAGGAATGGTCTGGTGCTGGTTCTGGTAAATACAGGGGGACCCTATGCATTTTCCCCCTGTATTTCTAGAAGCAGAACCAGCTCAGCCCAGTGCTGGTTGTGCTTAATACGGGGGACCCCAACATCATTTGTCCCCCGTATTTTGGCAACCAGGACAGGTTCTGAAAAGCCTGGTGCTGGTTGTGCTTAATACGGAGGACCCCAATGTTGTTTGTCCCCTGTATTTAGCACAACCAGTACTGGGGCTCCAATTTATTTTTAAACACAGAAGCACTGATCCCGTCCGTGCTTCTGTGTTTATTTATACACAGATACAGTTTTCACAGATCATTCAGATCCAAGCAGGCAATAGTCTGCTGCTACCTCTCCCAGGTCCTGCCGCCTGCGCCACTACTGCCACTAACGCCCACGGCTCCCAGCCACAGCTAACGCCTGTTATCCCCTGGGTTCCGGCCGCAGCTTACAGCTGCTTCCTTCGCCCGAGCCCACCGCCACTACCACCCACACTGACCTGCCATCTTGGTGCACCCAAGTGAAGCCACAGTGAGTACACCTGATGGAGGCTCCTACTGAGGCTGCGCATCAATTTGAAACTTCGTATCTCTATAATGGCAAATTTGTTAACGCCTTAATGGACGCCTTAATGGATGTGTTCCTTGTGCACTACAGATATGGTATGCCATCACACCCTGTGGTTAACTGCAGATTCAGCACTCTCACAGAATGAGATTGCTGTCACTCACAAAATGGTGGAGCTGCTAATTCACAGAATTGTGTGCTCATTGGAATACACACATGCAGTCTATGCAAATGAGGTGTAAGCAGAAAATAGAGCTGTGCAGATGGGATAAAAGTGGTGTGGATGGGGGGAGGAGACAGAGCAGCATGGATAGGTGAGAAAAAAAGACGTGTAGCGAAGGAAAGGTTGTGCAGTATATAGAGGGGTAGCGAAAGTGATGCAGACGGGTGAAAAACAGTGGTGCGGATAGGGTAAAGGAACAAAGTAATGCAGATGGCTGGAAAAGAGTGGTGCAGATGGGTGGGAAACAGAGTGGCATGATTTGGAGGGACAGCAAAGTGGATAAGGGTAGAGAGTGGCAAGAACATTGGAAGACAGAGCAGTGCAGATGGGTAAAGACAGATTGGTGAGGATAAAGGAATACAGACTAGCACAAATAGAACACACAACAGTAGGGATTGGGGAAGACAGATTAGTGTGGATGGGTAAGAAGACAGAGTAGTGCGGGTGAGGGGAGTAGACAGAGTTGCACAGTTGGGGGGGACAGAGTGGTGCAGATGGAGGAAGAAAGAGTGCTACAGAGGAAAGGAAAGCAGAGTGGTGTGGCTTAGGGGAAGGCAGTGGTGCAGAAGGAAACAGAGTGGCAAGGATGCAGGGTGGTGCGGATGGAGAAAGACAGATTGGTGCAAATGAGAGAACACAGACTAGCACAGTTCGGAGACCACACAGCACTAGGGATTGGGGAAAATAGATTGATGTGGATGGGGAGGAAGACAGAGTGTTGCGGGTGGTGGGGGAGACAGAGTTGCACGGTTGGGGGAACTAGAGAAGTGCAGATGGAGGAAGAAAGAGTGCCACAGATGAGAGAAAGACAGCAACATGGCTGTGGAAAAGGCACGGATGCAGGGCGGTGCGGCTGGGGAAAAACAGATTGGTGCAGATGAGGGAACACAGACTAGCACAGTTGGGAGACCACACAGCAGTAGGAATTGGTGAATACTGTATATAGCAGCATGGAGGCATATAGGGGAAGAAAGTGTACATGCATAGACAGTGTATTCTAAATGAGGTAAATGTGTGCAGTGAGAAGGATGTTGGAAGCCAGTGAGATTGTTTTGGTGATCAAATGGGAACATTGTGGCACTGAATGAGATGTGGAAGCCACATAACTGCCCAGACTTCAGTTGCATAGACTGCATGTGTGTATTCCAATGAGCACACAATTCTGTGAATTAGCAGCTCCACCATTTTGTGAATGACAGCAATCTCATTCTGTAAGCATGCTGAATCTGCAGTTAACCACAGGGTGTGTTGGCATACCATATCTGTATTGCGCAAGGAACACATCCATTAAGGCGTCAGCCTTAATGATCGTATTTTCATTGCTTTTTTAGTTTGAGTGGTACAAAAATCAGTAGGTTTTGTGAAATTTCAGATCATGTCTAAGAAGCCTTAATGGGGCATGTAAAACTGTAAGGTTTTTTGTCTATGGAATATTTGTATATATATATACAGTCAGGTCCATAAATATTGGGACATTGACAGAATTTTCATATTTTGTCCTCTATTCACCACCACAATGGCTTTGAAATGAAACAAACAAGATGTGTTTTAACTGCAGACTTTCAGATTTAATTTGAGGGTAATTACATCCAAATCAGGTGAACGGTGTAGGAATTACAACGGTTTCTATATGTGCATCCCACTTTTTAAGGGGCCAAAAGTAATGGGACAAACTAAACAATCCAAAATCTAACTTTCACTTTTTAATACTTTGTTGCAAAGCCTGAAGTCTGGAACGCATAGACATCACCAGACGCTGGGTTTCATCCCTGGTGATGCTCTGCCAGGCCTCTACTGCAAATGTCTTCAGTTCCTGCTTGTTCTTGGGGCATTTTCCCTTCAGTTTTGTCTTCATCAAGTGAAATGCATGCTCAATCGGATTCAGGTCAGGGGATTGACTTGGCCATTGCATAACATTCCACTTTTTAGCCTTAAAAAACTCTTTGGTTGCTTTTGCAGTATGCTTCGGGTCATTGTCCATCTGCACTGTGAAGCGCCGTCCAATGAGTTCTGAAGCATTTGACTGAATATGAGCATATAATATTGCCCGAAACACTTCAGAATTCATTCTGCTGCTTTTCTCAGCAGTCACATCATCAATAAATACAAGGGAACCAGTTCCATTGGCAGCCATACATGCCCACGCCATGACACTACCACCACCATGCTTCACTGATGAGGTGGTATGTTTTGGATCATGAGCAGTTCCTTTCCTTCTCTTCTCTTCCCATCACTCTGGTACAAGTTGATCTTTGTCTCATCTGTCAATAGGATGTTGTTCCAGAACTGTAATGGCTATTTTAGATGTTGTTTGGCAAACTCTAATCTGGTCTTCCTGTTTTTGTGGCTCACCAATGGTTTGCATCTTGTGGTGAACCCTCTATATTCACTCTTGTGAAGTCTTCTCTTGATTGTTGACTTTGACACATATACATCTACCTCCTGGAGAATGTCCTTGATTTGGCCAACTGTTGTGAAGGTGTTTTTCTTCACCAGGGAAATAATTATTTTGTCATCCACCACAGTTGTTTTCCATGGTCTTCCGGATCTTTTGGTGTTGCTGAGCTCTCCGGTGCGTTCTTTCTTTTTAAGAATGTTCCAAACAGTTGATTTGGCCACACCTAATGTTTTTGCTATCTCTCTGATGGGTTTGTTTTGATTTTTCAGCCTAATGATGGCTTGCTTCACTGATAGTGACAGCTCTTTGGATCTCATATTGAGAGTTGACAGCAACTGATTCCAAATGCAAATGTCACACCTAGAATCAACTCCAGAACTTTTACCTGCTTAATTGATAATGAAATAACGAGGGAATAGCCCACACCTGTCCATGAAATAGCTTTTGAGTTGATAGTCCCATTACTTTTGGCCCCTTAAAAAGTGGGAGGCACATATAGAAACAGTTGTAATTCCTACACCGTTCACCCGATTTGGATGTAATTACCCTCAAATTAAATCTGAAAGTCTGCAGTTAAAGCAAATCTTGTTTGTTTCATTTCAAAACCATTGTGGTGGTGAATAGAGGCCAAAATATGAAAATTCTGTCAATGTCCCTATATTTATGGACCTGACTGTATATATATATATATATATATATATATAGATATATATATATATATATTAGGGATGTGCAGGCTCGGTTCTACTCGGTTCCGTTCGGTTCTTTTTACCGAATCTTATTGGCTATCCAAAACTCGTGACAGCTGAAACCCAATAAGATCCGGTAAAAAGAACCGAACGGAACCGAGTAGAACCGAGCCTGCACATCCCTAATATATATCATGCTGATCAACCCTGGCACTCCAATCACCTGTCACCATCCAATAAGTAACTTGCTCCATTGCCCTTCTCGGGGTGTGTACCCCCAACATAGAATCCCACGTCAAGAGATCGCACTCGGAGACTGAGAAATAGTGAACCCGAATTCGGGTGTTTAATGCATGGTCATCAATGTTTCAGGGATCACATCCCCTTTTGTCATAAGGAAGGGGATGTGATCCCCGATATGTTGATGACCATGCATTAAATACCCAAATTCGGGTTCACTATTTCTCAGTCTCTAAGTGCCGCCTCTTGATTTGAGATTATACAGCAGGTTAAATAAGTATTAAACACATCAACATTTTTCTCAGTAAATATATTTGTAATAGGGCTATTGTAATGAAATTTTCACAAAATGTCAGCAACAACCCATATAATCCACACTTGCAAATATATAAAACAAAGATGTCCATAAATTAAGTTATTTGTTATAATGTGAAATGACACAGGGAAAAAGTATGGAACACATGAAGAAAGGGAGGTGCAAAAAGGCATGGAAAGCCAAGACACCAGCTGAAATCTATCAGTAATTAGAAAGCACTCCTGCCCCTTGTCAGTGCAAATTAATATAAGCTGGTTCAGTCCCAACTGATGGCCTATAAAAAGGTGTCTCATTAACAAGGTGTCACACAAGAAACATCTTCTGATGGGTAAAAGCAAAGAGCTCTCTCAAGACCTTCGCAACCTTATTGTTGCAAAACATACTGATGGCATTGTTTACAGAAGAATTTCTAAACTTCTGATTGTTCCAGTGAGCAAAGTTGGGGCTATAATCCGTTAGTGTAAAGAACATAATTTCACCATAAACCGGCCACGACCAGGTGCTCATCTCAAGATTTCTGACAGAGGAGTGCAAAGAATTATCAGAAGAGTTGTCCAAGAGCCAATGACCACTTGTGGAGAGCTTCAGAAAGACATGGAATTAGCAGGTACAACTGTTTCAAAGAAAACAATAAGTAATGCATTTATCTGCCATGACCTGTATGCACGCTCACCACGCAAGACTCCATTGGTGAAGAAAAAACATGTTGAAGTTCATTTAAAGTTTGCTGCACAACATTTGGACAAGCCTATGAAATACTGGGAGAATATAGTCTGGTCAGATGAGACCAAAATGTGACTCTTTGGATGCCATAATACACACCATGTTTGGAGGAGAAATGGCACTACACATCACCACAAATACACCATACCAACAGTGAAGTTTGGAGGTGGGAACATCATGGTGTGGGGCTGTTTTTCACTATATGGTACTGGCATACTTCATGGGTTGAAGGAAGGATGAATAGAAAAATGTATCAAGACATTCTTGATAAAAATCTGCTGCCATCTACCAGGATCCTGAAGATTAAATGAGGGTGGACATTTCAGCAAGACAATGATCCCAAACACATAGCCAAGGACACTCTCAACTGGTTTCAGAGAAATAAAATAAAGCTGCTAGAATGGCCCAGCCAATCACCTGACTTGAATCCAATTGAAAATCTATGGAAAGAACTAAAGATCAGAGGAGCTCATTCAGACCCTCTCGCTAGGATGCGATCGCTCATAGCTGGCCAATTTTCGCTTTCTGCGCATGCGTAAGCATCGCAATGCATGTGCATGAACCACTGCGAGAGATCGGGAAGCGTACGGTCACCTAGCATAGGCAGGCCAGCTGAATGAGTGACAGGTCAAGCCGTTTGGGGGAGTGTAGGTGTGAATGCAGGCGTGCCTGAATGTCTCAACGCTGTTACAAAGGCATGCATAATTAACAGGCAGCGTCAATGTACACGTCACCTGGTTGAAATACACATTGAAGTGATTGCAGTGCTAGTGGCAGGGTATGGTCAACCTTCAGCGCTGCTATAGCATCCGATGGTGTTCGATGTACCAATGGTTTCAAGCACTACCAGGAGATGACATGCGCAAGTGGGAGTCTTATGAATGGCTGGTGAGCATCTGCATACACAAAGTGATCGCACGCCAAGTCATAGTGGGCATGCTAATGCCTTGCCATGTGATTGCCGCCCTGCTGGGCATGCGCTGGATTTGCATATGCATCGAGCGAGCGTACGCATCTAGCGAGAGGGTCTGAATGAGCTCCAGAGTTCATAGAATAGACCCACGGAACCTTCAATATTTGAAGACTGTTTGTGTGGAAGAATGGGCCAAAATCACACCTGAGCAATGCATGCAACTAGTTTCCCCATACAGGGGGCGTCTTGAAGCTGTCATTACCAACAAAGGCTTTTGTACGAAGTATTAAATAAATTACAGTAAGCATGTTCCGAGCCTGCACATCCCTAATATATACACACTTTTAGTACAATTATATTGATAGGGGCCTCCATACAGTTGTTACCCCAGGGCCCCCACAAACCTTAATTCGGCCCTGGTTTAATAAATAATTGTATTCGATAAATAAACATCAGACTCTAGTTTGCACCATTCAGACACATCCCCTCTATATTCTACTCTATTTTATTAGGTTTGTAAAGGAGAGACGGTATCCGGACTATAGATAGACAGTTAAAAGGTCGACAATGTCTAGATAGATACTAGGGGCCAAATGTAATAGGGTGAGAATTTAGAAAGTGTTAGAGTTTAGCAGTAAAACTCTCACACTAACACATTGATCGAGTTGTATTTTCAAAACAGGAAACACCTCAATGAGAGTTTATATCTTGAGAGTTTTTTGAGTCTAAAAAACATCCAAGTTTGCATGTTCTATGACTAATACATTGGCTGAGTTTAAAAATGTTAGAGTTTTCTCTCACATTTTGTAAACTCTAACCATATTACATTTGGCTCCAGATGTTAGACAGACAATAGGTCGACAGGGATAAAAGACCGACACACTAGAGGTCGACATGAAAAAGGTCAGCGGGTATACATGGTTATATAAACAAAAAAGTGGGGTATTGCGCTGGAAAGGAGCAGCTCAGGATTCTGCCAGTGTTATCAAGACTGGACAAATAAAGGTATACACAAAAAGGGGAAATTGAAACCTTGCGCTCCACTATAGGGTTTACAATATATAATTTTAGAAAAGTATGAACATAGGATATTTATATCTTTCAGGTTCTTTAAATCTTCCTGTGATTCAGTTTTCTTACATAAAGGGTCCGTACATAAAAGAAAGAAATATGCAACAATAGTGTACTTTGGGGGTCATTCAGACCCACTCGCTAGCGGCAGTACGCTCGCAAGTGGGTCGATGTTCCCCACTGCGCATGCGCACGACAGAGGGAGCTCCGTCGTGCGCATGCGCGAGACCCGGCGAGCGACGGGCTTCCCATCGCTCCGGGTCTCGCACCAAAGGGGGCGTGCTGTTGATGTTAATTGACAGCACGTCCCCTTTGGTGGGCGTGCCGGGGGCGTGCCGGCCAGACGGAGGCACTCCCATGGGAACACCTACCGTCTGAAGCCAGCCCCACTGATATCACTAGTGATGTCAGTGGGAGTGATTTTGGCTCTGATAGAGCCAAAATCACTCCAGGGCTTGTGGCTGGGATACCCGACCGCAGGGTTTCCCTCGCAAGTCCGATGGTCGCGATGGTCAAGACCATCGCGACCATCTTCTTGGACGCTCGTATATGCTGTGGGTGGTGACCCACAGCTATACGAGCGTCCAGGAGGACGCACCATTTTAATGGAGGGCCCTGATTCAGAGCGAGCGCTCTGGTCAGAGCGTCCGGCTCTGAATCAGGCCCTTTGTTTTTTAAAACACAATTTCCTTAAAAAAAAGGGGTGCTTGCCACTGCAGTGTATAGAATGAAAGTACTGGAGCTATTGAGAAGTAACCAGCGTTTGCTCTCTTATACGTGCAGTAGACTGTAAATAATAGCCTCAGGTGAATGATAATAGTGGACGGCTTACCACTGCAGCATGTGTGAATGAAATGCTGGAGCTGTGCCGAGGCAGCCGGCATTGAATCACTGGTCCGTGCTGTATACTGATGGCTTTGTTCGTGTAGCTCAATGAGACCGACGTCTCTACCAGCCAGGAGCGGTGCGCGACAGCCGCACTGAACAGCCAAAGTTCCTGCAGTGACTACTGATTTGCTGAGCTGCAAACAGATGGCTTGTGCGCGGATGAACTTCCAAGTCCACCAGAGATGTCTAGGCGCAAAGTAGTCTGGCCATAAAGATGAATGTAGATTGTAGTCTGCAGGCTTCCTGAACGGGTCCCTGCAATTTTTGGAATAGTCGATTTAAACAATAGAGGATATAGCAGTCTCCTCTAAATCTATTAAAGAAGTGGTGTTTTGGGACTTTGCCCTTTTTTTTAAGGAAGTGTTTTAAAAAACAAAGTACATTATTGTTGCATTTTTCTTTCTTTTCTGTACGGACCCTTGGTGTAAGAAAACTGAATCACAGGAAGATCTAAAGAACCTAAAAGATATAAGTATCCTATGTTCAGAATTTTCTGAAATTATTTATTGTAATCCTATAGTGGAGCACAGGTTTCAATTTCCCCTTTTTGGGTATACATGGTCAACAGGGTAAAAAGGTTGGCGTGAAATTGGTCGGCACATAAATGGTCGACACATTGTTTCTTCATTTTTAGGGTTAGGCACTTACCCCCAATGTTTAGGGTTAGGCATTTACCCCAATGGTTAGGGTTAGACACCAGGTGGGAGGGTTAGAGTTCGGCAATTACTGGAAAGTTAAGTTTAGGCACTAGAAGGGATGGTTAAGTTCAGGCACTACCCTGACGGTTAGTGTTAGGCACCAGGACGGAAGGTTAGGGTTAGGCACCAACGGGCGGGTTAGGCTTAGGGTTAAGATTGGGGTAAGAAAACATGTGTCGACCATTTGTATGTCAACCATTTTCACATTGACCTTTTGACCCTGTCGACCTTTTTTTTACCTGTCGGCCTATTATCGCTGTCAACCTATTGCCTGTCTAACATCTGGTGTCTATCTAGACATTGTCAACCTTTTAACTGTCTATCTTTTATACCGCATCCAGGAGAAACCACCAGTGTCTGTGGCTGCATCTAATTTCTTATCCATACCCACCTAGAAATATGATACATATCCATTAAAGTATATAGTGCATCGTGCTACATAAGAGCGCACTACACCACCTCTATACATATAAAATGTCATGTAGCACAAACATGTTATACATAATTACACAGTAATCTACAATATGGACTTATTTTATGAATGATTTTGTAATATTATAGGCCAGTTCAGCCACTTTTACTATAGGTTCATCACCTCCCTCTCCTTTAATAGCATTTGTGACCTGAACCAGGTATAGCATATAGTTTGTCAGAATTAATCATTTACATTTATTTGCATCTGGAACTGACACATGATATAAAATGACATCAATATATTATGGTACAGTATATAATGTATAACAAAATAAATGTATGAGTGTTAACATGAAATATATTCATGTGGCCTTTTGTGTTCCCTTACAGGACTTATTAACTGTGATGTAAGTTTAGATTTGCTGCAAGGGAGCCTCCTACGGTAAGTAAATCTGATTATGTAACCATTAAATGATGTACTTAATGGCTTGCCTAAATCTGCTTAGAAATTATTAGTGATCTGAGGCTAATCCTCTCAGAATACTGGTCTAAATCTGGATTGTTTTCCACATGCTTAACCGGAATTAAAAATAACAGTTGCATCATAATTATTCACCAGCGTACTAAGTAGCAATGGAGTGTGCATGGCCAAAAGGGGAGTCCAAGAGTATAATGAGTGTATTGAGAAAACTGTTGGTTCTTTAGTGCTACACTTGCAGTGTATACTATAGTTCACGGCCTCCTGGCTGCTGTAGAACTACACATGCCAGCATGCCCTGCTACAGTTTTAGCATGCCCTAATAGCAAAAATGTGTCAGGGCATGCTGGGATGTGTAGTTCCACAGCAGGTTAAGGGCTGCATATCGTAAAGTCTCTGTATATAGGGAAACATGTCCATTAATGGTGATCATGCAGGAGGACACAGCTGCTGGCTCATTATGGATAGCTATTATTTAATTCCTTCATCATAGCTTCTTAGATTTTTATTGCAAACAAGTGGGATGGTGTTGCTGCTCAGCCATTCACCCATACTTGCCTATTCTTGAAAAAGCATTTCAGGGAGATTGTGAAAGCACCATCTATGAGCGTGGCAGTAAAGTTGGCGCTTACTCCTACATCTGAGAGGCGTGTCATAACACTGACTTACAGTACATCCAAATGTAATTAGCCCCAAAGCTGTTAGTAAGAATTACTTGTTGATGAAAACACACTGATACATTTCAGGAAATGCATGTAGCCATAGGGATCATTGTGCCTTATAACCAATGCAGGGAAATGATACTAATGATACAATTTGAATGTATATATCTCTGTTTTTTATTAATATAACAGCTTCATAATGGGGGTAAGGTACAATCAGGGAGATTACTAGACTCGGGGAGACAGGGAGTTTGCTACTATTTTAGGTAGTCTCCCTGACAATGAGGGAGAGCAGGCAAGTATGCATTTACTGCAATTGGACTTGCCAACTTTCCCTTGCTTTATTTATTTTATTATATTATTAATTCTATATCCTATACATCTATCTATATATTTCAGCAAATATTTCCTATATTGGCACTAAATATACAATTACCAACCACTGGAACATAAAGTAGGACACTGTCAACCCTGCATATATAATAAAAATACTGATCCGTGCTTTTGGTCATAAATCAGCATAAGAGCATAAATTAAAAGACTAAAAAAAAAAATGGAAACTCTCTAATAGTGATAATATTTCACATACAACATCATACAAAGGTGGCTTATAAAAATTAATGCATACAAAAACCTAATACCTAAATATGTAAATATGTTAAACCAGTGGTTCCCAAACTTTTTTCACTTGTGGTGCCCTAGTGCATCAGAATTGTTTTCACGGCACCCCTAAGCCAAACGTTAGTTATTCAGAAATTCTGAAAAAAATGTAGTGAAGTAGTAAAGTGAAGTCCATTGTACTTAGCTGTTATCCTTAGGTTTGGTTATGTGGTGGTGGACAGGTTTACGCTTCTGTTTGTCCACATATTTATATTACATTGGCCATAAAGTATTTGATTTGGTGCTGGACCACCAACCTGAGGCACCCCTGCAAGTGTCCCGAGGCACCCCAGGGTGCAGCAGCGCACAGTTTGGGAACCACTGTGTTAAACATTAATTAATCAATCACGTCTATTAAGCAGAGTTGCTGAGAAGGAGGGGTTCCTACTTACTCGTGCTGGTTGAACACCCCCCTTCCCCCTGTACCCGGGCCCATTAGAGCTCTTTACAGCCTTGCTATTAATGGCTCTTATATTCAGCCTCATTAGTTGAATTCATATTTATATATCTTTACATTATACATTATTTGACATGATTTTTCTCTCTATAATAAATTAGCGTTTAAGTTTTTTACTAGAAGCATAGAAATATTGGACCTGATTCAGACCCGCTCGCTAAGGCGCGATCGCTCGCTCTGAGCGATTTTTTCGTCCATCTGTGCATGCGTATAATTTGCAGTGCGCGTGCGCAAGCCACTCATTGCGATTTGAGTTTGGTAGCTCGTAAGCCACTATCAGGTCACTGATTTGAGTGACAGATAGCGCCGTTTGTGGGTGATAACAGGGGAAGGTGCTTCTAAACGGGGGAGTGGTGTTGCGAACGCAGGCATGTCAGTCCCCCAAAACGCTGTTTAAAGGGCGTGCATAATTAGCAAAGTAGCGTCATTGTACATGTCACCTGCATGTATTTCAGCCCGCACTGATCGCAGTGCTTGCGGCGGGGAAAGGCAACCCCAAGAGCTGCGAGCTGCTCCGATGGCTCATGATGGTTCCGATTAATCATACATTTCCCGAAGATGACGTGTGTTGCGAGAGGCAAGAGGTCTTCTTCAGACACTTGCGTTTGCACTTTGCCGTAGCTTGCTAACACACAGTGGGCGTCCTTACGCGACGCAGTGCGGGTGCTGAATTTAAATATCTGGCCCCTTTTGGCCAGCGAGCGTTCGCATCTTGCGAGCGGGTCTGAATGAGCTCCATTGTTTGTACTACTTGTAAGTGCATGCAATGTTTAATTTAATAATAATTGCTTTTATTATTGTATTTTATCTTAGAATGAGCTGTCCAGAAGGATGTATTGCACAAACCTTAATTTGGGGAACTGACATCTACACATCTGTAAGATACTTAATTGTTCATTTATTATGTGACATTAATCTGCCAGGCTTATACAGTGATGGGCAACCTGATACATTTAAGGTGCCGCATGGGTGGTCCTTTCACCTTCAAAAGGGCCACACATTACCCTTCATCTCAGCAATAAGTTAAAACAATATATTTAAGAAAAGAAAGACAATTATCACTAATAACATAGTATCAGGAATTTTACACAAATGCTAAAAGCTATACAGGTTGAGTCTCCCATATCCAAATATTCCGAAATACAGATTTTTTTTTTTAGCATGATTGAAATAGTGAAACCTTTTCTTTTTGATGGCTCAGTGTGCACAACCTTTATTTAAGGCACAAAAGTATTAAAAATATTGTCTAAACTTACCTTAGACTTTGTGTATAAGGTGTATATGAAACATAAATAAATTTCATGTATGTACACAAACTTTGTTTGAGCCACAAACTTATTGAAAATAATGTATAAAATAACCTACAGCTGTGTGTATAAGGTGTATATAATACATAAATGCATTCTGTGTTTAGATATGGGTCCCTCTACCAAGATATTTCATAATGGTATGCAAATATTCCAAAATAAGGATATCCAAAATACCCCTGGTCCCAAGCATTTTGGATATGGGAGACTCGACATGACAATAAAGCAGGGGTGGCCAACCCACAGCTCTCGAGCCGCATGAGCCTCTTTTGAGCTTCTAATGCTGCTCCCGGCACATCCTCTTTTATATAACACACATTTCAAAATACTGTCATACCCGGTACTCAAACCTATCACATCTCACATGGCAGTCAGACACATGGGGCTATCTGCCCCACAATTTCTGATGGCAGCCCTGAAGACAGCCAGCAATTCTTGACCCAGTTGTTACCAGCATATTTCTCGACCCAGTTGTTACCAGCACATCTCGATTACCCTTGTCAGTGAGTTCAGCTGCAGCTGCAGGGTACATACAGTACACATATCTCCTTGCCGCTAATATTTGCTGCATATACACTACAAGTAGCACTCTTTCTATGCCTTCAGTCTGTGGTCAGCCATTGGCCTCACAATGTACAGTATTTGGCAGTGATACCTGGATAACAGTGGTACAACAGGATTGGTACCCCTTCATCATCATAGGGAACAAATCAGACATGTCATGGCCCTTCACCATGAGGCCACACACCCTTTTTCAGATGCCTGTCTTATGTCCCTAATTGAAAATAGGGGGGGGCAATGCTCTTTCTGGCCCAGGGCACAACAAAGTCTAGCTATGGCTCTGGCAAGTATGTCATTGGCCAAAACAATTGTTAAGGAGGAGAGAGGGCACCCCTGGCGTGTACCATTAGATATAGGTAATGCATCCAACAGAAAACCATTGCTAAACACCTTCATAGAACTATATAGAGCCAGTATTGATGACAATATATGATCGCTAAAACCAAATTTGGACATACCATACATATATACAACCAATTCAACCAGTCAAATGATTTTTCAGCATCGATAGAAAGCAAAAGTACTGTAATCCAGAGTAGGAAGCATTAAGCGTGTCAATGAGATTAATCACTCACTGGGTATTTTCTGATGCTTTTCTGCCTGAAGCAAAAACACAGATGTCAGCTTGGGGACAAAATGTTCTTGAAAATTCACATAAAAGTCATTAACAAGATTGTCAGGGCCAGGCGCTTTCCCGTGCGGAAAATAATGAATAGCCGACGCTACCTCTAATGGGGCATTCAGTTCCATCGGTTGATCTGCAGTCAATGAAGGTAAACCAATACCTGACAGAAAGGTTTGAATAGAAACAAAAGATGATTGAGGGATAGAAGAGTATTAGGACAGATTTAATAATTGGCAAACTGGGTAGCAATCTCAAATGGGTTAGTCATCTTAACTCCTGAAGGGGAGAGAATATGTTTAATTCTATTCTTGGCCTGATGTGTCCGAAGTTTACAAGCCAAAAGTCTCTCAGTTCTATTACCTGCTAAATAAAACTTTTGATGCAATCTATTTAGGGCAGCTTGAGTATGAGCCATGAGGAGCTTCTGAAGCTGACTCCCAATGGCTGATCACTCTTTGCAAAGCTCTTTAGAGGGGCGCAACTTATTGTGAATTCTTAAGTTTAGCCTCCAAATCTATCTGCATCTGAATTTTTTGATGTTTAAGCCTACTGCCTAATTGAATAGCAAAACCATGAACAACAGCCTTAAAATCACACCAAAAACTAATAATAGTGGTATCAGAGGGGATAGTATCCAAATAGGATGTTATACTATCAGCTCTGCATTGTTTTGTAATAGGATACGAAAGAAGCTGAGGAGATAAGTTCCAAGGGTGGGGGAAGGGGGCAAATAACTGTGGGACAAGTCCCAAACTCACAATAATGGAGCATGGTCAAACCACGTAACAGGCAAAATATCTAAGGACCCAGAATGTTGTAACATCCATTTATCAGTTAACAGAAGGTCTTTGCAGCAATATGTATTATTTCCTGGGGAGAAATAAGCATAACCCCTCCCCATTGGTTTCTGAATCCACCAAACATCATATAAATTGAATTCTGCCAGTAGAGCAAGATGGGATCCAGACTGAAAGGGAGCACTGGAAGGCTGACACGATTTATCCAACTTAGGGTCAAGAACTAAGTTAAAATCTCCTAACAATATAAGAGAGCCCAGTCTGATTTTCTGGATAGCTAAGCAAACTTTCCTATGAAACTGAACCTGGTTGGAATTAGGAGCATAAACAGAGATGAGGGTCACCCATCTATATTCCAGCTGACCCATAAGAAAAAGATATCGCCCATTTTTATCTGCTACTTTTAAATGTAAACCAAAAGAAACTAAGTTGCGGAACAAAATGGCCACACCATTGCATTTAAATGGCCCATTGGCTCCTCTGTGAGTATTGATTTAAGGTGCTGAAGACTGGAATCAATTTAAAACTAATGGTCAAAGCAGAAATATATGGAATGAATTAAGTATCCGCAATTGAGATGAAAGTTTCAACTTGTAGGCCACAGGAATTAAGACACGAGAAATTGTAAAAGATCCAATGTAACGAGGAGCAAATTTCATGCTGGGAACTCTTGAGTCTAATATTTTAGATTGAAAGCCAAGAACAGCCTCCAGCTTTCAAGGAAGGTACAGCTTGAGATTTCCGATCTGCAAAACTATTGTAATTGAAAGAAACTTTTTTTAAGACAGGAATGTACACTATTCCAAATTTTAGTGAAGAACTGAAGAGTGTTATCAGCTGCAGGAACAACCACAGAGGGTAACGATTGGAAGTCTGTAATACGAGGATGGAAGCCAAAGACTGTGAAGAACGGAGTTGTATTAGTAGCGGTATGGTATCTGGAGTTCTGGGCAAACTCTACCCAAGGCAGTAGGTCCACCCAATTGTCCTGGGAGGAAGACAAATACAATCGGAGAAATGTCTCTAGATCTTGCTTTACCATCTCCATTTGCCCATTAGTTTGGGGATGATATGCTGAAGAGAATTTAATTCATTGCAGAACACAATGCTCTCCGGAACCTGGCCACAAACTGTATACCTCTGTCTGAGATGATTTCCTTTGGGAGACCATGAAGACAAAAAATTTCATGTATGAAGATGTGTGCTAACTGAGGTGCTGATGGTAGACTGGACAAAGGAATAAAATGGGCCATTTTAGAAAAATGATCCACCACCACCCAGACAGTATTACATCATTTGGTGAAAGGCACATTTGTAATAAAGTCCATTGATAAATGGGTCCATGGCTGCTTTGGAATAGATAGTGGTTGGAGAGGGCCGACTGGTTTTTGATATTGGTTTTTATGCTGGGCACACTTGATACATGAGGCAATGAAGTCCTGAACATCTCATTTCATGGAAGGCCACCAATAAAAGCATGAAAGGAATACAAGAGTTTTCCTGATAAAGGCATGACCAGCAAATAAGGATGCATGAGCCCATGTTAATAATATTTGGTTAAGTTCTGGATGTATAAGCATCTTACAAGGTGAAGGTACAGGGGCTACCTCAGTATTGGCAAAATAAAGCAGATTGAGAATAGGATGAGATTCTTGATGAGTAGTATCCTCTTCAGTAGACCAAGAACGTGATAAAGTGTCTGCTTTACAATTTTGAACTCCAGGGCAGAAGGTGATTTTGTAGTTGACCCTTAAGAAAAATAGAGCCCAATGAGACTACCGAAGGTTGAGACACTGGGCGGACTTTAGATACAAGAGATTCTTTTGATCTGAAAAAATAGTCACGGGATTTTGATCCCCCTCAAAAATGTAATCCCAACACCTCTAAGGCTAAGAGCTCTTGGTCACCAATTGCATAAGTTTTCTTAGTAGGAGAAAATCTTCAGGAGAAAAACCCACAGGGATGAAGCGTCCGGTCTTCTATGATCTGTGATAAGACAGCACCTATTCCTACAGACAATGCATCGACTTCAAGGAAGAATGGTTTCTCCAGATCATGCTTCTGGAGGATTGGGGCTGATGTAAAGGCTTGTTTTAAAGCACAATAAAGACATACATTTTTTTGTTGAAGCCTCAAGCGTTCCTCTGGAAATAGGTGCAAGCAATTTACTTGTATGGGCTCATCTGCAGAAGGATAAGAAGACTTTGGAGTACTGGGTATGTGAGACTTAAATCATTAATTTCTCAGCCTACAGGCTGCTCTGTCTCAAAGGCATAGATCAATCATGGTGCAGAGAGAGGTCAGTTCCTGCAAGGTCCCAGGAGGATCACAAGATGCCGGCTCATCTTTGAGCCTCTCAGAGAGGCCATTCCAGAAGGCTGCTTTAAGGGCCTCATTGTTCTATTCAAGTTTTCCTGCAGTAGTTTGGGACTGGATCACATATTGACCTGACAGATTCCCAAAATATCCATAGAAGTTGCAAAGGAATGACCTGGTTCATCGAAGATCCTTTTGAAATTTGCAATGAACTCCACATAATTTGAAACAATAGGATCTGCACGTTCCCATAAAGGAGACACCAATTCCAATGCTGAATGTAGAGGAGTGAAATTATATAAGCTATCCGAGATCTTTGAGTTGGAAAGTTCTGTTTTAAGATCTCAAATTTAATTTCACATTGATTGATAAAGCCACAGCAGAGTTTTGGTGTTCTTTCAAATCTACTAGGATTAGGAAGCTGCGGACGAGACTTGGGAAGAGTGGAAAGCAGTGGAGTGACGTTGGCACCAAAGACAGAGCGCTGGACGCTGGTATTGTCATTACCAGGGTTGTTTGAATAATAAAAAAGGGAGAGAATAACCTATGGCACTATGGAACACAAGAAAAAACAATGATAAAAAATTAAATTAAAGGTATATAAAATGCAGGGACAGATACACTTAGCCGCTGTACTAAAAGTTGCCTGCTAAAAACACAAATAAATATACAAAATGTAAAGAACATCTTGGCCCCTAGCTTTCTTAAATTAGAGAAGATTCCTAAAAATTCAGGGTGCATAAGGTGGCTCCCTAATACACCTGCAGGTTTCTACAAGTGTGTTAGCTCACAATGTATTATGTGTACACATGCTAAATACAAGACAAAAGAAGTTTTTTTGCCAATTTCATAGAAAGACTATAGCATTAAGGAATATATTAATTGCAAAAGCCCGTATGTGACTTATTTACTACAATGTAGTTGCAACTTGTAGTATGAAGGACAAACAATTACAGTCATAACAGTAATCCATGTTGCCTTTTCATCACTGGCATAGAACACATCAAACAAACAAGCAGAGAAGGGGATAGGTACAAACAGTTGTGCAGGAGAAAGGTATATTGGATCCACAAATTCAATTGCCTCTACCCTGACGGTTTAAATGAGACACTTAATCTTAATGAAATACTGTGAATTATCAAGAGTTTGTCCTTATTTTCAACCATCTAATTCACCTCTTGGGGTGTCTATTTGTGTCAGGGCAGTCCTCTGACTTCAGCCTCTGTGACCTAAGGTGCCAGGCTGCTTCAGCAAGATACTATCTCTGCCCACATGCAAGGTTTCACTTTTTGGATACCCTTTGATAGACATATGTACAGATAACATTACTATACCATATATAAAATTGGATTTGCCATGGCCTATTTAATGCATCTACAATACGGATACTATGCTTAATGCAGATTTATTTGTTCAGCTTTTTACATTTAAATTTTTTTAGTATCATGGAAATTTCTTGGTGTAATTTCTCACATTGGTATAACGTAAATGTGCATAGGGGCATCTGTGGGGTTTTTTCACATACTGCAGCCATCTAATTATGTTACAGCATGATCTAACCATTTGGGTTGCCATTGTTTGTTTTATTCCGTAAATATACGTTTCCTTGCGGGTGGGGTTGGATGGGAATTGTCTATATATAAATGTATTTATTTGTATTGTGGGGATTTTTTGTCTTCTATTGGCTTCATAGTAACACAAAATATAGTATAGTATAATAAAATAAAAGGAAACAAAACTTAACATATTATCCTAACGTTCTCATCATATGGGGACCCTTTCAATTAATGAATCTACCATTAGAATATGACCATAAACATGGTTTGTAATATGTCTAAATTCAGTGACGGGCTGGGCTGGGGGGCATTGTATCATTGATGTAACCACAAGATTAACATCAATTAATCTTGCGGTTACTATGTAGCGGCTCCCACTATAGACGGCTATGGGGATTTCTCACCATAGACGTCTATGGGAGACAGAGGCTGGCCGCATTCAGCTAATCAGGGAGCTGCTCCGATGGAGATGCTCCCTGATTGGCTGGCGGCCCCTGCACTGACGGGGCACACGTGTGCCCCGGTCATTTACGCAGAGCAAAGGTATGTGTACACACATACCTTTGCTCAGTCCGTATGGTTCTTTTTTTTTTTCATTTTTTTATTTTAACCCCTGGATTGCCTACTTGGAGAAGAGGACGTGATCTACGCATAGGAGAGGTGAGTATGGATTTTTTTTTCAGGTACACCCCTATGGATTACTTCGGATAATAGGTGAGTATGTGTGAGTGTGAGTGTGAGTGTGAGTGTGCATGTATGTTTTATTAAAATTATACTTTCACGGTGTAAGTTTGTTTATTTACGTATTTCTTTGGTTGTGGAACTACAAGTGCCAGTGGGCCCATAATGCCCCGCATGCTGGTATTTGTGGTTCTACAAATACCAGCATGCAGGGGAGGCTTGCTGGTACTTGTGGTTCTACAAATAAAGACAATATCAACCCGGCACCCACCGCCCTAGGGTGCCGGGGATAGCCCCGGGCTATCAGTCTAGGCCTGGGGTGCCCTGGAGAGGAGTACCCCTTTATTGGGGGGGTACCCAACTCCCCAGGGATCCCCGGCCTGGACTGACTAGCAGTCAGGGATAATGCTTTGGCCGGGGAAACCGGTGAAAGGTTTTCCCTGGCTGTGGCAATTTCCCCCTGCTAGAAAGAGTTCGGTGCTGGTTCTGGAATTTTCAGGGGACCCCTACTTGTTTTGTCCCCTGATTTTCCAGAACCAGGACCAGCTCAACAAAGCCCTGTGCTGGTTCTTAATATACAGGGGCCCCCTACGCATTTTGGCCCCTGTGTTTTTAGAACCAGAACAGGCTTTATAAAGCCCGAGGTTGGTTAAGCTTTTGGGGAGGGGGTGCACTTTTTTTTTTTTTAAACACACACAGAAGCCATCACGGATCTCACTGATCTGTGATGGCTTCTCTAAAACTCGCACCTTTTAATGCTACTCGCATTAAAAGGTGTCAGTTTACATAGTCCTAAACTCGCCTGCACTCGCAAATGCAGTAGCCTCGAGCTGAAAAGTTCGCAGGCTATTGAATTTGCGAGCTTCAGTACAAACTCGCACTTTTTAAAAGTGCGAGAAAGTGCGAGTTTGTACTGTTGCTAAAACTGACTACCTATTACATTTGGCCCTATGTGTGTTTCTTTTATTTTCTGTGGGGGCCTATGTGTTTTTATCTTTTATTTTCTTTGGGGGCCAATGTGTGTTTTTCTTTTATTTCCTGTTGGTGCCTATGTATTTTTATTTTATTTTCTGTGGGGCCTATGTGTTTTTTCTTTTATTTCCTGTGGGGGCCTATGTGGTTTTTTTTTTACATTTCCTGTG
Source organism: Taudactylus pleione (assembly GCA_031769625.1). NCBI lineage: Eukaryota > Metazoa > Chordata > Amphibia > Anura > Myobatrachidae > Taudactylus > Taudactylus pleione. The sequence continues at coordinate 1,271,870 of JAUIMM010000422.1, forward strand.
GGGGCCTATGTGTTTTTTTTAATTTCCTGTGGGGGCCTATGTGTATTTTTTTGTATCATTGCCAGTGTGTGTTTTTTTTTTGTACAAAGCCTATGTGTTTTTATTTTATTTCCTGTGGGGGCCTATGTTTATGTATTTTATTTTTTTATACAAAGACCATGTGTTTTTTATTTCCTGTGGGGACAGTGTGTGGTTGGAGTGACAGGGCAGGTGGCAGGAAGCTGGAAAGACAAGGGGCAGGAGGCTGTTGGGGATACAGGGTGCAGGAGGTGACCTTGGGCACGAGTCTGTTCGAACCTTTGTTGTATGATGATGACATTGGTTATAACTTATATATTCCTACACAAACAGGCATCTTTCAGACCATGTGATCTCCTACATGAATAGTGAATACCGACTGAAGACACTATCTGCCCAAGGTGGATCAGTTTCTTCAGATATTCCCCGTTGCCAAGACCAAACAGGCATATAGGTAAGGTGTATTTGTAATGGAATGTACAGGAATGCTCCCAGAGTGACAAGAAATGGGTGGTGTATCATGCTGACACGCCCCTTGTGACGCATGACCAAGCACACTTATATTGTGAGTGTCACGTTTTTACTACTTACACCGCTGCCACCACTTCTAAATTGTCCATACCCCCACTTCAAAATTCCCACTTCGACCACTGCATATATATATGTATATGTGTGTGTACCCACTGTCCATTTTGTTAATTGTGAAATCACCCTGCTTGTTTTGTAATAGATGATTTGCACCCCTCCTTTTCCACAGCAGACACACACAATGCAAAAAGGGGAGGTGGAGCAAAGGGCCGGGCGCAACTACTCAACCCAGCCCCTGGGAGGCACACGCAATAAAAGGTGGAACCCAGGGCTCCCAATTAATGCCTCCAGCAGCCCAATCCACATAAGCTGGAGATTAACACCCAGACGTACAGTTTACCCCTGTGACTGCGAAATACCAGACAGCACATGATTTTATCTGAAGGATATGGAGCAAACTGAATGTTTTGGGCCAGTATCCGCCGGACAGGCATTATTAGATGCTACAAACACAAGCTGCTGCTCTTTTTATAATTGTTAGTGAGAGGCTTAAACAGAGGCGAGGGCAGACCGGTGGGTTGACACGGGCAGATGGTAGTGTCCACAGCTGGATAGCACTTTACCATGAAGAGGCCCTTATTTCCACTGTGACCCAAGCACAGTGTAAGCTTTTTTTTAAAGAAAAAATCTGGCCAACATAATAAACAGCCTTAAATTGGCCCTGATGTTCATGTCTCAGCTAAAGCTGGGCACACACCTGGCCGACAGGTCGACCTATCTAATGATTGGTAAGTGCATAGAACCTTACCAACCGTTTAGACCGATGTGTCTGCACTAACATCACAACTGGTTGGGCATTTAAATTTGCCCACCCAGTTGAGATATCAGTCACTGCCAGACCCCTGCAGCAAGGGTAAGGGCGGTCGGCAGGTCACCCGTACACATGTAAATAACTTTGTAAGATATATCAGCATCAACTGTGCTGCAGGGCAGATACGATATGCCTGTGAATGACATAGTTAATAGACATATCATTTTTACACACACCGATTATGATCTACAAATATATTGCCTGTTCAATAGAACAGGCAATATATCTGCCAGTGTGCACCCAGCATTAGTCATATGGGGCTGGTATATGATATATTTGTTTATACTATAGCTCTTTGTCATAAAAAAATTTCAGATTTCATTTGCTATTTAAATCATACCCACATTACGCAAACCACACCCCCAACATTATTGTCACGCCCATTTTTAAAATTGCCTTTACTGGTAGAAAAACTGGGCCACTTGCTCTTGTTTGCCCCCTAGGCTGAAAGTTGCCAACCAGCCCCTGTCTAAATTGATCTCTTGTTCCCTAGACACATATATATATATATACAGGTATATGCACATTTCCACTATAATGTAGACAGCGATTATGATGCTATCCTCCTAGGTTTTTTATACACACTCATATGGACATATGCTCTCCATGTATGTGTTATATATATATATAGATTTGCACAAAACAGTCTGGCACTTTGCTGGTTCCTCAAAACCTTTTACCTTGCTCCGGGTGCCCTCCTCTGGGAGATTGTATCCCCAATGCGTAGAAATCAAGTAATGGTGGCACTCCGGAGACTTTGAACTTTAGTATAACAACATAGTGTTTAATATTGATGTTTCAGGGTGCGGCAACCCCTTCCTCAGAATACACAATCAAACAATTTGATTGTGTATTCTGAGGAAGGGATTGCCGCACCCTGAAATGTCAATATGTGATACTTGAGGTTAATTAGCTCGGTAGACTGGGGTCAGTGGTGCACTGAGTAGGGGTAGAATTAGAGTCCACACGTAGCATTCCAGTTAAATAAACATAAGTAGTGCTTTTACTTCCAGCATGTGAAAGCAGTAAACAGAAACTTCTTGAACCCTCTCTACAGAAGCAGCTACTCTGCATGAAAGTCTCTCACAGTCTCTGAGATTGGTGGTCCTTCCTGCCACATGCAGGACTGGACACTGGCCTCCTGGCCTGGTATAGCTTCCTTAGCTTGTTGGCTGCCGCCTCTCACAGTCTGGCCTGCTTCCTTGCAGGTACCATAGCTCAGTCCCAGAGTTGGATAGCCTTCCCTGTATCTCACAGGTCTAGGCTCAGGCCTCCTGGCCCTCACTGGCTTGCTAGCACAGTGAGCTCTGTCTGACTGGTCTGCCTCAGTACTCCCTGGACTGAGTTCACTCGGCAGCCATTACGCATCTTCCCACAATGCCTTTCTAGTCTGTGTGGGCGGATCTCCCCTGAGCCACACAGAATCTGATGCTCACCAGTGCCACCTCTGGTGATACTGCCACAATATTAACACTATGTTGTTACACTAAAGTTTTAAAGTCTCCGGAGTGACCCCATTTCTTAATTTATAAATATATATATATATATATATATATATATAAATAGCAGTACTCCGGCACTCTGAATCATAAAAGTTTACTTAGCTGGTTGCCCCCACTGTGGTAGAGAATATGTAGATTGTAGCGTGCGGCACTCCATGCATGCATAAAAGATCAAACAGGCAGCTTTCAGGTGTTAACGTTTCAATGCGTTATGGCATTTTCGTCAGAACAGTAACAACAGTGTACAACATCTTACCTTAAATACCATGAACATAATCACCCAGTGAACCACTTGCAGGCTAGTCCTGGCGGGACTGCGCGCCCAGCTGCCAGCGTCTTGCTAATGACGTCATTACGTCATAGCGCAAACGTGATACAGCCATCACCATGGTAACAACATAACATCGCTGCTGCAATGCAGCCACAATTAGTCATGACACATATTACGGCATGCCTCAGTATTATAATAAGAAGCAAAATATGCTAATACACATTAATAAGCACTATTATGCCTGCGGCACATGTATATAATATACTTTCAACGCAAACAGCTTATGACTAACTTGATGGATCATGCTATATATACAAAAACATCAATTACAGCATTAATCATATTTTCAGACACATATACACATAATGCATAGCATATGATCCATTATCAATCTCTACACATATTGACATAGTTACTAACAACCGAAACAGTTATTATAAGAGATATCACAATCTTTTTACAGGAATGCACCTAACCCTAGTTGTTCATTTAGCCCTCTAGGGGCCATAGTACCAAGTCGGTGGATCCACCGTGTTTCACGTTGCATAACTATTTTGGCTCTATTGCCTCTCCTGGCCAATGGAGGGACATGATCAATCATGCGATACTTTAATGCTGACAAAGCATGTCTCGCCAAGGCAAAATGCCTGGCAACGGGCTGATCACTTTTGCCACCATTGATCGCCGCCCTAATCGCACTTCTATGAGCAGCCATGCGTTCTTTGAATGTCCTTTCAGTCTTCCCTATATAGGAAAGACCGCAAGGACAAACGATCTGATATACGACATACTGAGAATTACACGTATAGTAGATATTTTACCCTGATTAATTGAAATAGTTACATCTAAAAAATTAACCAACTCATTACTGATATTGTATGTAAGTTTTACAGGACTATCACTGCTGTTATGCAGATCAATATGATCGATAAGATCCTGTTTGGGTCCCAACCAGAACAAAAGTAAATCGTCAAAATATCTTGTATAGAACGCAATTCTTCTGGCAACAATTGGATTATCAAAAAATAATGTTTTTTCTATGGCAAACATATACAGATTGGCGTACAATGGGGCCACACTGGACCCCATCGCACAACCAATCAATTGCAAATAGAATTTGTTATCATATAGAAAAAAATTTCGTGTCAAGATCAAATTTAATAACTCGACAATTAAGTCCAGGCTGGGACCTTCATATAATGGATGATTTGTCAGAAAATTCCTGGTTGCTGCAAGACCCTCTCCATGGGGAATGATGATATACAAACTTCCAACGTCCATACTACATAACTAAATTTCATCCTTGTAGGTAGGAAGCTCAACCAATTTTCTAAGGAGGGTAGACGTGTCCAAAAGATAATATGGATGACTGCGTATACATGGTTGCATGATGGAATCTAGGTAGATGGCTACAGGCTGCAGCAATGAGCCCCGGGCTGTAATGATAGGACGCCCTGGTGGGTCAGTTAAAGATTTATGTATTTTTGTATACAATATAATAGCAGTACTACTGGATACGCTGGAATCAATGCATCAAATATGGATTTTGACAACAACCCTTGTTGTACTGCATTGTCTAAGATACTGGTCAATTCTTTTAGAACTGCCTTAGTTGGATCAGAGCACAATAGTTGATACGTCCGAGTATCCTCTAAATGCACCTTGACCTGTTGTCTGTATTTACATAAGTCTTGAATGACCAGCGCACCGCCCTTATCAGCAGGGTGAAATATTAGCTGTTCATTTTTAGCCAAGTTAGTCAAAGCCATCTGCTCAACCTTGGATAAATTAAATTGAATAGGGGCAATTTAGCAATGGAGGTATCAACCTCTCTCTGTAGTAATCGCATAAACGTCTTAATGGACGCGTTAGAAGACAATGGGTCAAACGAAGACCTTGGTTGTAATTTTTGTAGTTTAGGAATTAACTGTACTGAGTCACACTGGTTAGGGACCGGAGATTTGGCAAAGTATTCCTTAAGTCTCAGTTGTCTGTTCAAGGAGCACTGCTCAACTTGCCACTGTAGGGAATCCATTTTCACGGTTGGTACAAATTATAATCCTCTATTGAGCACAGCTGACTCTGTGTTAGACAGTGCATATGTAGAGAGGTTGACAACTAGGTCCTGCGAGGTAGAGGTGGTTTTTGACTACGCCCTCTTCCTTTCGGTTTGCCCACCCCTTCGGGTGTACTGCCTCCACCTCCTCCTTCTTGGGATCTGGTGGTCATCCCTAAAGGGTGGTATTGTTGTTGATGTTTATCTCCAATCCTTGTACCAGTTTGTTCAAGATCACTATCAGAGGATCTATGCTCATGAGGTGAGTCTGAGTCATACCTCCTGTAACGATTCCTCCTGAAGAAGGTTTTCCTACCCTCATTGTCCTTATTGGTCCACCTATACACAGTGTGTAACTCATAATCAGTATCAACTTTGCTACGTTTCTCTTTTTTATACTTGATGATATCTCGTTTATATGATTGTATCTGTGTATTAAGTTTATCCAACCATCTGGTATCTGGGTCATTTTCTAAGGTCGCATTATGCATGGTTTCAAATGTCATGAATTTTTCTTTTACAATGTTTAACTCCTTGGTAGATTGTTCAATAATCAAGAGCATCAGATCAAATGAACATTTGTTTAATATACTCACCCAGTGTTTACAAAATGCTGGGTCATGTTTACCTATCATCGGGCAATTCTTCACCCTTAAGGCTCTATTTACTACAATCCGCATATTGAATGCGGATTGTAGTGTGATATTACCGAGTGAATTCGCATTGCGAATTCAGGCAATATCACAGGGATTTACTATAAATCCCTTGCAGGGACAGAGCTTGCGATAAAGCTCTGTCCCTGCGGATCCCATCTGCACTCTAGTCGCGGTATTTTCAGAAAAAATACCGCGACTAAGAGCCCGCACATGCGCCGACCGACCACCGCTACTACCCCCCCACCGACGCTAAGCCCCGCCCCCCGGTGCTAAGCCCCACCCCCCACGATCGCGGACCCCCGCGACGCCCCCTCCCCCCCTGCGACCCCCCTCCCTTCATTAGACTTACCTGCATCCTCCTGGCCTCCGGTGATCTTCTCCGGGCTTCCCGATCAGGTGATCTCCCATACTGCACTGGGGCCCGATCACCTGATGACCAGGCCCCAGTACACTGTGGGAGACCAGCTGACCGGAGTGGAGCCATCACCGGAGGCCCGATCACCGGTCCCTGGAGTCAGGTAAGTAAAAAAAAAAATGTTTAATTTTTGTTTTCTTTTTTTTACAGTAATCAGCTTGCGGTCTGCTTAGACCACATAGCTGATTACTGGTACTGGCTCCCGCCTCTGCTCTCCCCGTTAGAGCAGAGTGGGAGCCCGGTAACCGGGGGAGACCCTGGATAACGCCACCTCCAGGTGGCGTTATTATCACAGGGCTTCCCCCAGTATTTTTTTACAATTTATTTTTAGTAACTTAGGTCGGATCACATTTCCCATTACAATTATGGGAAATGCGATCTGCTTTACTAAAAATAAGTGATACTGGGGGTTGGAGTAGAATTTTACTAATTCTACTCCAATTGCCCTTTAATAACTACAGGTGAAACTAAAATAATGTGAAAAGGGTGTGAAAACACCCTTTTTCACTTTATTGAGTAAAAATAATGTTAATAAATAGAGCCCTTAATCCTCTCGGTATCTTTTTGGCCCTGTAGTACTCACTGAGTGTGAATCCATGAAAAAAATAATCAATCTCCCGTTTCTTATATTTTGATTCAGAATATGAATGAACATCACCAATAGGGTATTCATTATGTCTATAGCCACTTGCATTATCCTCAGTATCTACATCCGCCATCCCGACTGACATATGCTGTTTGTTTCACTTGACGATTGATAGACACCACCGGAGCTTATAGTCATATACGTCATACACAGAAGTAAAGAATGTCCATGAATCAATAAGTCTTAAACCTCAACAAATGTATACATTATGGCAGCCTGTAGAATATGAAAGTGCACAACGTGCGTGCAAAACTTGTGCAATATAGCAGCCTGACTGAGAAAAAAGTGCTTGGTGCTTAAAAAATAAAAAATGTGATTAACAACAGACAACAGGTCACTGATTGAAAATGCTCGTATAAATTTACACTTTATAGGTGCCTAGACATCAACCAACCGGTGAGCCACTCCGGAGGTTGAATAAATATAAATAGCAGTAGTCCGGCACTCTGAATCATAAAAGTTTAACAACATAACATCGCTGCTGCAATGCAGCCACAATTAGTCATGACACATATTACGGTATGCCTCAGTATTATAATAAGAAGCAAAATATGCTAATACACATTAATAAGCACTATTATGCCTGCGGCACATGTATATAATATACTTTCAACGCAAACAGCTTATGACTAACTTGATGGATCATGCTATATATACAAAAACATCAATTACAGCATTAATCATATTTTCAGACACATATACACATAATGCATAGCATATGATCCATTATCAATCTCTACACATATTGACATAGGCCCTCATTCAGACCCACTCGCGAGCGGCTGTCTGCTCGCAAGTGGGTCGATGGTCCGCACTGTACATGCGCACGATGGAGGTAGCTCCGTCGTGCGCATGCGCGAGACCCTACGAGTGAAGGACTCTCCTTCGCTCGGAGTGTCTCATCAAAGGGGGCGTGCTGTTGATGTTGACTGACAGCACGCCCCCTTTGGTGGGCGTGCCGGGGGCGTGCCTGCCAGACGGTGGCGTTCCCAAGGGAACGCCTACCGTCTGAAGCCGGCCCCACTGACATCACTAGTGATGTCAGTGGGAGTGATTTTGGCTCTCATAGAGCCAAAATCACTCCTGGCCTTGCGGTTGAAAAACTCAACCGCAGGCTTCTGCTCGCTGTTTCGATGATCGCGATGGTCAAGACCATCGCGACCATCATCCTGCACGCTCGTATATGCTGTGGGTTTTGACCCACAGCTATACGAGCGCCCAGGAGGGCGCTCCATATTAATGGAGGTGGGCCCTGATTCAGAGCGAGCGCTCTGGTCAGAGCGTCCGGCTCTGAATCAGGGCCATAGTTACTAACAAACGAAACAGTTATTATAAGAGATATCACAATCTTTTTACAGGAATGCACCTTACCCTAGTTGTTCATTTAGCCCTCTAGGGGCCATAGTACCAAAATGCCTGGCAACGGGCTGATCACTTTTGCCACCATTGATCGCCGCCCTAATCGCACTTCTATTAGCAGCCATGCGTTCTTTGAATGTCCTTTCAGTCTTCCCTATATAGGAAAGACCGCAAAGACAAACGATCTGATATACGACATACTGAGAATTACACGTAAGCCTATATCGAATAGAATACTTAAAACCTGAATGGGGGTGATAGAAGCTGTCTCCCTGAATTAAATATCTACAAGTGGTGCACGTACACCTAATGCATCCTAGTTTACCTCCAACATTCCTATCTGCCATGGGACCAGGGCTTGATATGTCTGTCTTGACTAGGATGTCCCTTAGGCTGTTGTTCTCCATGTATGTGTTCTATATATATATATATATATATATATATATAAATACCTTTTGCAATTGATCTCATGTGATGATGCGTTACATTTTTCTGATGTTTTGTTTTTATTATGCAATTTATTGTAGCAGTGCTTAGGGTAGCCTTATTGTTGGCTACTGGTCACATGTATATTTTTGTTTTTGTTGTATTGTTTCTATGGCTACCGGCCGGGTGTACTGACGTTATATGTGGGCGTCAGCTTCCGGGTTGGTGACGCCGTAGGACACATGCGGTGATGGTGGTAGCTATAAAGGTGAGCTGGTTTTATGTATTTGTACCTTGAAAAAGATGTAATAAACATCGAAACGTTGGTGTACTTTCTGCTTCCATTATCCTGATTATTGACCTGAGTGCCGCTGCTAATGCTGTGTGTATATATATATATATATATATATATATATAAAGTAGTGATACCCGGCACTCTACTCCAGCTGGTATACAGGCTCTGGTGTCCTCCCCAAAAGAAGCTTAATGTATGCACCGGAGAATGGGAGGCACTCAAACAGACTTGAAACATGTAATAAGACGCAGCAATACTGTGCTCTCTTGTGTCAACATTTCAGTAAAGACCACTTTTATCAAGATATAAAGAATACAAACAATAACATACCTTAAATAGACTTCACCTCGTGTCCGCCCACCACGCAATTGCGTCCCGGAGGGGGTCAGATGATGTCATCGATGGCACCGTGACGCCGGCATCATCATCCCGGGGGGCGTGTGCACCACAGTATAACTCGTCACCTGGGTAACTAAAGTGAACAGATAAACATCAAAAGGACTGGTAGATGGAGCAGAAAATAGGGCAATAAACTATGTTCTAAACTAAAAATAGAACCGCAGCTAACTAAAGGAGACTAATGACTAGATCTAATGGAATCTGTAAAACAAATTTGCTAGATAACTCCTGACGTATAAACAGCAATGCTAGAAACCATGAACTAAAGAGAGAATGCAGTAAATTGTAGCGGAATTTAAGTGACTGCATGTAATGCAGCCAGTGCACCTATAGTTACCTGTTTTTTTAGTAAGAAAATGAGAGGGTGCTTGCTGTTTATGTTGGGTGACATCATTGTGGACAACAAAGTCTTTGATATTCCGGCCTCTCTTATATGCTGGTGTGATATGAGTGTCTACTGTTTTGATGATGTTTCTGGAATTATCAGAATATTCTGTGGATACAGTTATATTCGGATAATTCCAGAAACATCATCAAAACAGCACAACAATTGTGGCCCATTGTATCTTCGGATTGTTCATTAAAGATGCATAAAGACACTCATATCACACCAGCATATAAGAGAGGCCGGAATATCAAAGACTTTGTTGTCCACAATGATGTCACCCAACATAAACAGCAAGCATCCTCTCATTTTCTTACTAAAAAGACAGGTAACTTTAGGTGCACTGGCTCCATTACATGCAGTCACTTAGAACCAGGCAACATCTTTATTCATCCACGATCAGGAAAAAAATTCTACATTAAGCATTCACTCACATGCACGAGCCGCTATATCATCTACTACATCAGGTGCCCTTGTGGACTATTTTATGTGGGCAAAACCACACGACAGCTTAAAGAACGGATGGCTCTTCATCGATCCAGCATTAGAGCTGCTTTGGATGGTAAATCTGTGGATCAACCTGTAGCCAAGCATTTTCACAACTATAAACATGGTTTAGCAACGATGCACTATAAAATGATTGACTGGATTCCCCCCAACATCAGAGGGGGTGATAGGGACCGCATACTTCTTCAACATGAATCAAGATGGATTTACACTTTACAGACGCTGCAACCCTTCTGCTTAAATGAGATTAATCCCCTGTCTTGTTTTATTTTATTGATTTTTTTAAATTCCGCTGCAAGTTACTGCATTCTCTCTTTAGTTCATGGTTTCTAGCATTGCTGTTTATACGTCAGGAGTTATCTAGCAAATTTGTTTTTCAGATTCCATTAGATCTAGTCATTAGTCTCCTTTAGTTAGCTGCGGTTCTATTTTTAGTTTAGAACATAGTTTATTGCCCTATTTTCTGCTCCATCTACCAGTCCTTTTGATGTTTATCTGTTCACTTTAGTTACCCAGGTGACGGGTTACACTATGGTGCACACGCCCCTCAGGATGATGATGACGCCGGCGTCACGGCGCCATCGATGACATCATCTGACCCCCTCCGGGACGAAATTGCGTGGTGAGCGGACACGAGGTGAAGTCTATTTAAGCTATGTTATTGTTTGTATTCTTTATATCTTGATAAAAGTGGTCTTCACTGAAACGTTGACACAAGAGAGCACAGAATTGCCGCATCTTATTACATGTTTCAAGTCCGTTTGAGAGCCTCCCATTCTCCGGTGCATGCATATATATATATATATATATATATATATATATACAGTATATATATATATATATATATATATATATATGTTTCATAATATATGTCTTTTATAAACTGTCTATATACACATTTTCTATTATAGATTTATTATTAATTCTTAATTTTTTATTTTCTATTTGTTTATTTATTTTATATACATTTACCACTACAGGTTATTTAAATGCAAATGTGCCATCATATTATATTAGTAGCATGCTTTACAATGTTTTTATTATTGTATGATACACATTTTTATATATTTTGCAAGGGCTGCAGTTTAAGCACAAGTAAGAATGAGACTTCATAGCACCCTGTACGAGACACACCTATGATTGGGTTACCAAGAATGCTCTACAGGTATCCTATTAACCTTCATGAAGTAAGGTATATTAATGTAGCAGGTCCGTGGTCTGGACACACCCATCTGATGAAATCCTTCTAAGAAAGAAAAGCATTAGGGAATGATATCAGTTGAACTTTTGGAGACTTGTTGCAGCAGCACAGAGACTTCCTCCAGCCCAGCTATCACTGCACCGTTCATACGAGACTCCGTAGGCACCCACGGCAAGTGTTTCAATCACCGCAGGATAAGCACAGTTGGAGAGCCTCATTCTCAGCTGAAGGCAGTATCCTCCATCCATAGCGGCACTTTGGAGCGTCCTAAATCCCACACCTACAGCGGTGAGTGCCCACATGATATTATCTTAAGCACCCGCTGCCAGTGAGTTTATCCGGTAACTGTTTTGTATCCTCCTGTATAATATATTGGGAGTAGAGACATTGACTTTAATATTAATTTCAGTTAGGCCGGACGCAGCTTCAGATATACACTATGGGCTTCATTCAGAGGCGGCCATACGGTCTACGACCGCACGGCCGCCTCGGTGTTTGTCCAGTGCGCATACGCACGAGGGAGCCGGCTCCTTCTTTGCCGCATGCGTGAGACCCGCTACGACCGACAGTGCCGGTCGTAGTGGGTCTCTTTCTAAAGGGGGCGAGCTGTCGATGTTGATTGACAGCTCGCCCCGTTTGGAAGGCGGGCCGGGGGGTGGCAGCCCAAATGGAGGCGTTCCCATGGGAACGCCTGCCGTTTGGGAGAGGCCCCACTGACATCACTAGTGATGTCAGTGGAGAGCTTCCGGCTCTAACAGAGCCAGAAGCTCTCCGGGGCTTACGACAAGTGAGACCCTACCCTAGGGTCTCGTCGTAAGCCCCGATGGTCGCGATGGTATATGACCATCGCAACCATCACCCTAGCGGTCGTTAGAGCTGTGGGTGTAAACCCACAGCCTAACGACCGAAACAGAGGGGGCAAATCAGGATGCAAGCGGCCGCCCAGTTTCTGAGCGACCACTTGCATCCTCCGACCACCTCTGAATCAGGCCCAATATGCTTTAACCACTCTCTCCCTCGCTATACAGTCTGGAGCTTGCAAGTGTCATATCCACCTCATACATCTATTTATTTTCTTCTCCTAACAGAACTGGAAGATCTACTTATTATCCCTTATTAATGTGGACACAAGTTGATACAAATCACGAGTTGGAACATCATTGTGGTTGTAACCAGAAACATTGTTTCTTTTAAGTGATAATTTTATTACCACTACTCAGCCTGATTGATTTAGCACGGGGTTCATAGCTTCTGAGGAACATTTTTCTCACACTGTTCTGTTTTTTTGGATTTATAATATGTGGTATTATGCTTAAATTATTTTTTATCATTCATATATTGCATTTTTATTGATTTATTCACTTACATTGTAGTGATGTATACACTGGTCTAGTTTCACAATCACTACTAAGGGATTACTAGATACCCCTCTAGCGCTGTACTCTTTTGGATATTTATTTGTTTGAATGATATCCAAATGAGCAGATAGTTTTTGTAAGTACTGCATAACTTGCATTTGAGCTGACTCTTGGTTTACCAGGAATGAAATCAAAGTCTGCAGGGCGTTAGTACCTGGGTACTCCTCCGATTTCATGAGGCCTGAGCTTACTGTCATGACTGGGGACTCTGGACTTCTCGGGAGAGACCTAGATACCTGCTCACTGATAACTTGGTAGCTTTGGAGTAGAGAAGGATGTATGTAACACTTCCTCATAGGTGTAAAAGGTAATATATGTAAGCAGTCTTCAGTACTGGAAGGAAAGGTGCACTGGGATAAGACACTGGGACTTGAACTGGATTGTAGCACAAACTAAGACTGGATTGGAAACAGAATGTAGCACACACTGGAGTTGGTTTGGGATCGGACTGTAGCACGAACTGGAGAGTGGGACCGGACTGTAGCACAAACTGGAGCAGGAGTGGGACCGGACTATAGCACAAACTGGAGCTGGAGTAAGACCGGACTATAGCACACACTGGAGCCATAGTGGGACCGGACTATAGCACAACTGGAACCGGAGTGGGATCAGACTATAGCACAACTTTAGCTGGAGTGGAATCACCGCTGGAGTAGACAAGTTAACTGTATACAGGTAGCCAGCGAGCTGGAGCCTTGGATGTCTAACAGCAACAAAGCTCAGGCACCGGATGCTGTCAGTGGAAGGGATTTATACCCTGGGTCATAGGAGATTAGTGGTCAGCTGACTGGTACCAACATGGCAGCACACAGTGTCCGGAGCCGACAGGAATGCCACCAGAGCTCTGGGCCTGTGAGACCACTACCACTCTGGGAGCCCATCAACAGTGCACTCACCTTGCCAGGACCGATATGGCGCCAAGTGACCGGAGCCAGCGGGAAGGCAGACTGAGATCCGGGCCCCTGAAACCACCACCACGCTGGGAGCCCATCAACAGCGCACTATCCTGAGAGCCTCCAGGCAGGGACCCCCGCCAGGACAGAGCAGCATGACCCCATGGATAAGGTTGATTCCTGACAACAATATACATATATGTTTTCCATAAGTTTATATGTTTATTACATATTTCACACAAGGAAAAAATGTCCCTGAGCCTGATTCAGAGATGGACACAATGCCAATGTTTTTGCAGATGGTTGATGTTTTTTCTTCTGCGCATGTGTCAGAGTCACACTGTGCCATTATGTCAAGTGATTGACAGGGACCATTTGTGGGGGCAGTAAATGGAGGTGGCGGCTCAAATGCAGCCATGATGCGACCATTTCAGGGGCATGTCACAGTCTGCGACTGTGTTCTCATACACAGTTGTTAAGATTCCAGCATCTTAGTCCCGTCGGCCATTCTGTGCGGCCATAAGGATACTCAGAAGTTTAATGATCAAGCAATGTGCATCCGATGGCTATGCCTTTGTACACAAGTGGAGGAATTGAGATGCTGCAAGTGGGCGTCTGAGCACCAACCCAACAGCTGTGACATTTGCATATTTTCACACACTAGCTGCATACAGGATTGCAGCAGCAACGGCACTTGTATTCATCTCTAAATAAGGTCCACTGTCCCTGGAAACTAGGAGCAATTAGTAACTATATCATTTCCTTATTAGTTGACTGACTGCTTTCTCATGACTGTAGTTCCACTTTGGAACTTTCTCTGGTTACATATTCTCATCAATATAAAAAACATACATAGCATTACCTATATAAATTCACAAACACCCTACTGTGAGAGGAACTGGTGGAAAAGGAAGGTGAGAGACCCCTCAGGCCAGGGGTGGCCAGACTTTTGCACTTGGTGATCTATACTAAATGACAAAAATATTTTGTGATCTACCATAGGGCCTGATTCATTATGGATCACAACAGTAACAGTGTATGCAGATCAGCCGATGGTGCGTAGCGTACTGAGCATGCACCGCAGTGAGCGTGTGTGAGTTAGCATTGTGATCATACTGCAATCACCTACGCAAATACAAAGCCATCGCAGGACAGGACGTCAGTGTTTGGGGGTGGTGACCCGGGAGTGGTCAAAGAAAGGCAGGCATGCCTGTCCGTTTGAACGCGTGTTGCAGCTTGAGTACTCATTTGTACGCAGCTTGAATACTCACTACATGCGACGTGCTTAGCAATTTCTGAGCAAGGTCAGGCATATATTTATTTTGTCAATTGTAAAACCTCATGATAAAGGCACATACATAAATGCATCCAAATTGAGAGCCAGCTTACCTGGGAGTCACCCCTGGGAACTCCAACTAGCACTACTAGAACCAGCATGCCCTCCTAATGCTGGCTCATTCATGCATCTCATAACAACAAACAGAAAATGGCAGCTGCTCAAATCAATCTGGCAGTACTCTTCAGGTGCATGAAAGGGAGGGATCATACCAACAGTGGTGTAACTAGGGTATTTGGAGCTCAGGGCAAATTTGAAAATGGAGCCCCCCCTACTATGTGTGTGCACCTGCAAAAATGGGCGTGGTCACAAGGGACGTGATCACTAAAAAATGGGGCGTGTCAACATGACACACCCCTTTCTTGTCACTGGGAACATTTTTTTCCATATGCACCTTAATGCAGTGTCCCTTATACAGTCCCACCTATGCAGTGCCCCTAGTAGTGGTCCCCCTTATGCAGGCCCCCAGTAGTGCCCCTTATACAGTACCCCCAGTAGTGGTCCCCCTTATGCAGACCCCCATTAGTTCCCCTTATACAGTGCCCCAGGAGTGATCCCCCTTATGCAGGCCCCCAATAGTGCCCCTTTTACAGTGCCCCCAGTAGTGATTCCCCATATGCAGTGCCTCTTACACAGTGCCCCCAGGAGTGATCCCCTTATGCTGGCCTCCAGTAGTGCCCCTTATACAGTGTCCCCAGTAGTTGTCCCCCAAATGCAGGCCCCCAGTAGTTATCCCTCTTATGCAGTGCCCCCCATAGTGGTTCTCCCTTTTCAGTACCCCCTGTAGTGGTCCCCCCTGTGCAGTGCCCCCAGTAGTAAGCCCCTTATATAGTGCCCCCAGTAGTAGTCCCCCCTATACAGTTTCTTTTTTATAGTGCCCCCAGTAGGAGTCCCCCTTGATGCAGTGCCCCCAGTAGGAGTCCCCTCCCAGTAGTGGTCCCCCCCAATGCAGTGCCCCCAGTAGTAGTCCTCCCTATACAGTGCCCTTTATATAGTGCCCGCAGTAGGAGTCCTCCTTGATGCAGTGCCCCTAGTAGTAGTAGTCCCCAGAAGTGGTCCCCCAAATGCAGTGCCCCCAGTAGTAGTCCCCCCTATACAGTGCCCTTTATATAGTGCCCCCAGTAGGAGTCCTCCTTGATGCAGTGCCCCCAGTAGTAGTCCACAGTAGTGGTCCCCCCCGATGCAGTGCCCTCAGTAGTGGTCCCCCAATGCAGTGTCCCCAGTAGTATTCCCCCCCAGTAATAGTCCCCAGTAGTGGTCCCCCCCGAAGCAGTGCCCCCAGTAGTAGTCCCCTCCTTAGTAGTAGTCCCCCCCCCAAGGCAGTGCCCCCAGTAGCCAGTAGCGGTGCCTCCCCCCCCCCCCCGGCAGACACACATAAAAAAACACTTACCTGAATCCCCACTCCTGCTTCCGCCTCAGCCATCAGCTCCTCTGTCCTCCCGGGCCGGCCCACCCTGCATTATGGGAGAGATGTTGTGACGCTGGTCCTGCTGCTAATTTAAACAAACACACAGCGCCGCCCAGCGACTGTCACCCTTTTTCCTTTTTTTATGTGATGCCCTGGGGGGGTCCTGGGATGGACGATTTTGGGGTGCCCTGCGCCCCAGATGTGAACCCCTTAGTGTTAGTGACTGCTAGTAACAGAGAAGCCGTGACGTGGCCTAGCACCTTCCCATGGATTTGCAAATACATGCAACTAATATCTCTGAATTTCTATCACCATATAGTCTTCATGTATTGTTGTAGGTATAATTCAGTGTGCTGAGGAACAATAGGGGGTAAACACAGGACTGCAAGGTACTACGGATTTTCCTTTACAAGTTGTGACTTTACAAACTGCAGTTTTGATTTAAAAGCATTTATGGAACTAATTAATTGAAAAATGTTTTATCCGTGCCCTGAAGTTCATGGCTGAATGCATTGCAGTGACTGGTTAAGTCTGTTATAAAAGCTAACTGTAGCAACCATGATGCATCATGCAGCGGAGATGAACGTTCTCCAAGTGATTCCAAGAACTCAGTTATTTTAGGCAGCAAGGATTGGAATCGTTCTAAGAACTGCCCCGGACTAAACCACCTGACATCATTATATAACAGCAGGTCTTCATATTCAGCCTCACTTTCCTCCAGCAGAGTTCGGAAAAATTGTCTTTGTAAACTCCTTGCACAAACTGAATTTACGATTTCATTGCAATGTCCATAACATCAGCCATGTTTAAAAGTTTAGCACACAGAGCCTGATTCAGACCCGGACGCTATTTGCGTCCGCTCGGTGGCTAAAAGGGGCCGGCTATTTAAATCATGTGCTCGCACTGCGTCGCGTAAAGTCGCCCACTAAGTAATAGCGAGCAGCCGCACTACTCGCACCTGTATAAAGATGCCCCTTTGCCACTTGCTACACACGTCATCTCCAGCAGTTGTAGGATTAATCGGGAACATCGAGAGCCATCAGAGCTGCTCGCAGTGCTTGTGGTAGGCATTTCCCACCACAACATTGCGAGCAGTTCAGGCTAAAATACAACCCAGGCACATGTGTAATGACGCTACTTTGCTAATTATGCACACCCATTAAACACCGTTCTGACGGTCGGGCACACCTGCATTCGCACATCCACACCCCTGTTTGCAAGCACCTTCCCCTGTTACCACCCACAAACGGCACTATCTGTCACTCAAAATAGCGGCCCGACTGCGGGCTATGGGCGAGCACTTTCCCATCGCACTGGCTAGTTCGCGCACGCGCATTGTGACTCATACGCATGCGCAGATTGCGAAAAATCGCTCAGGTCTGAATCAGGCCCACAGTCCATTCTGATGTATAACACAATGGATTTTTGCAAAATCAGGAAACTCCTCATTTTTTTGACACCGCAAGAAACCCATTATTCTTGCTAACCTTGGCTATGGCCCTATCAGTAGCAATGCACACACGTTTGCTAATGTTGAGTGCACACTTATCCAATCCGCGGGAGATCCGACTCTCGACCAACGGGTCTGCCCAAAATTGGACAAGTGTGTACCAGCCGCCGACTGACCCGCAGACATGATACTGGTCACCTGTCGGGTCTCCTGGTATTTAAACATGCTTAAATACTAGGAGATCAAACCGATGACCAAGCGACCGATGTTGTAGTGTGTAGAGACCGGAGCTGGTGACCGATCTTCAGTCCTGGGAGCCCAACGCACCATCAGATGCGGTGGGCAGGCAAGGATGCGTGGGCATGGCAGTGGCGGCGGGAGGTGGCTAGTCACCTTGAGCATACGCGCATGCAGGGGGGGTTTCTGAGTACCTAGAAACCCCCCCTGGCCGCCGCTCCATCGCCACGCAGCTAAACAGAATTTTTATATTTTTTTTTATTAAAAAGAGCTGCCGGAGCTCTGGCAACTGTGCCTGCGGCTGGAGCTGGGCTGGCTGACTGTAGGGGGAGCTGTTGCGGCAGCGCGCAGCTCCTCCTAGGAAGGATTGACTGCAAGAAGAGGGCCAGGCTGTGAGCTTCCGCCGGGTTACTACGTTACCGGCACTTTCTCCTGGACCTGGAGCCAAGGTGAAGTTATGTGGGGGGTGCCCAGTTGGAGAGGAGCCGCCGGCGGGGGTTTACTGTCAGCACGGGGGGGGGGGAGGTTGCCAGTATGGGTGTTTAATAACTGACGCTGTACTTCTGTGCTTATGTTCTTTTGTGAAAGATGTATGTGTGTATGTATGTGTGTCAGTGTCTGCGTTGGTGTGTGTCTGTGTGTAGTCTTTGTGATTGTCTGTCTAGGTTAGAGTGTGTGTGTGTCTGTTTGCGTGTCTGTGTCATTGTGTGTGAGATGCCAAACTGACTGTTCATCATCCAAATATATGTATATACTGTGTGTGTATGTATGTATGTATATATATATATATATATATATTGTGACACAGTTAGGTTAGGGGGTCTCTCTCCTGGGTAGAGGACTCCTTCCTTACACACACACACAGCAGCAGGGAAGCAGCACACCAGTCTGGATGCAAGTACAAGCTGGTCGGCGCCAGTCTTTATTGTACAATGCCAGAAATAACACAAAGAAAACATAAACGTAAATCCTAGCCCTGTCGGGGCACTAACTTCACAGGTAGTTCCCTCACTACCAAAAACTGGCAGGGCCTAATGCCCTCGCCAGCAACAAAGCACAGCACAGTACTCACAGATAGGTTTTCCAAGTGTCTCTGAGCAAACTCCCTGTCTGCTCTCCCAGGTGAGACAATCAGCCCTAAACACACTAGGCTTATATTGGCCACTCTCAGGTGGAAAACTAACAAGCCTGATACCAGGCTGCGAGAACCAAAACCTGGAGTGGCCATGGGTGGAGCCCTCCCTCTCCTCTCACCCACAACCCCCAGGTCCCAAACCGGCTTTTCAAAAAGCCGAAACTCAAGCCTGCTACACTGCAGACTTTCTCCTGGGGGTTTAAAACACATAATGACAGGAATCTGGGACAAATGTACCTGCCACAGACCACTTTACCAGTGATCCTATCACATATCCCCCCCCTTTGTTTCGACCTATGGGGCGGAACAACTGAAGCCCCCAAACAATGAACGCGTGACAACACGTCTGCTTTAGACAACAGGCCCCCTGGCCTGTGTTCCACTGAAAATGTAAAAGTTTGTAACGCCCACTTTATGGCCAACGCCTCCTTCTCCACTGTGGCACCGGGTAGGCATCGAATTTTGAAACACTGTTCAACTTTCGGAAGTCATTGCAGAAACGCACACTCCCGTCGGGCTTTGGAATTAACACAATGGGACTTGACCATTCACTATGTGATACTTCAATAACCCCTAACTCTAGCATATTTTTAATTTCTTTCGACACCGATGCTCTTGGTGCTTCTGGTAACCTATAGGGCTTTAGATTAACTTTAACCCCTGGGTCAGTGATGTTGTCATGTTTAACGACCGAGGTTTTCCCAGGTACGTTAGAGAACAGCACCCTATTTCTAACTAGAAACTCCTTGACCTCTCGTTGTTGAATTGCCGACAGGGTTTTTGCCACTGTCACTTCGGGAACTAATGGCCCTGGACTTACTGGAGGGGCTCGGACGGCCGACAGTACCGTTCTATCTTTCCAGGGCTTTAACAGATTTATATGGTATATCTGTTCCGACTTTCTTTT
Organism: Taudactylus pleione; assembly: GCA_031769625.1. Taxonomy (NCBI): domain Eukaryota; kingdom Metazoa; phylum Chordata; class Amphibia; order Anura; family Myobatrachidae; genus Taudactylus; species Taudactylus pleione. Next base: position 1,292,189 of record JAUIMM010000422.1, read on the forward strand.
CCCCGGCTGGTAAACTTTGTAATTGACCTGTCCCACTCTTTCTAAGATTTCAAAGGGCCCTTGCCATTTAGCCAAAAGTTTATTTTCCACAGTGGGAACCAACACTAACACTCTGTCTCCAGGAGCAAAGCTGCGTAACCGAGCATTGCGGTTGTATACCCTCTGCTGTGCCTGTTGAGCCTGTTTCAGGTGCTCTCTCACTATCGGCACCTCTATAATAGGCAATGGAACTAGTGGTCCCTTAAAACGTGGTCTAGGAGCATGATACTGACACTCAGGGTAGGATAAATCCTGACACATTGCCATGTGGGGATAGGACAAAGGACTATCAGGGTCTACGGGTTTACCATTAACTACCTTTACATTCTTCCTGGCTTTTACCAAAGTAGGGTCTTTCAACTGCTCCATGGCAAAGACCTCTCTTCTGACCTCTAAATCAGGCAGACGATCAACTGGCCCAACAACACTTCCCACCTCAATGGGAGGCACATCAGTTGGCGGGCCACCGTCACGCTCCGCATTCTCTAGTTCGCCAATCATAGTAGAAAAAGGGAATAACTCTGACTCAGAAGAAACTCCCTCCTCCACTATATCGACAACCTTCTCAAGTGGACCGGGGCTGTTCACTTCTGGAACAAAACGGCTTTCCCACAATTTCCAGAAGTGAGCAAAGTCTCTCCCCAATATTGCATCGTACATCAGACCAGGCACCAAACCCACAGAAACTATAGCAGAGCCACATGGTGTCTCGATGTTCACCTCGGCAGTAACATAATATCGATTATCCCCATGTATGCAGGTCACATCAACAGTTTTCCCCTTATGCCTCAAGGGGTTCACCAGCTCAGCTTTTATAAGTGTCACCAAGCTACCAGAGTCTAACAGTGCCTCTACTCGGTTGCCATCTACAGTGAGTACACACATGTGCTTATCAGTCTCAGCCTGCCGGTCAGCCGTACAGGCTGTCTGTGCAAAGAAAGACCCCCTGCGGTAGACATGAGCAGTATCACATTGCATAGGTTCAGATGTAAGTGAACATTTAGCGGAAATATGGCCGAAGTCACCACACCGGAAACACTGAATCATATTAATGTCTAGTCGTTTACGGGGCAAGAACTTTCCTGGCCTGGCAGGCCTGTCTCCAGGTTCTACACCCTCAGTCTTAGGTACATCCCACCGCCCAGCACCCTTCTCCCCTGGAACAGTCTTACCAGTGTCTGTGGGAGTTCGCCGGTGCGCCATCGGGGCTTGGTGGGGCATACTCCTCAGCTCCTCAGCCGCCACGTACCTCTCCACTGGCTCGACCAACTGGTCCACGGTCTTAGGGTCTGCATGGCTCACCCACTTGCGCAGAGTTGCGGGTAATGATTGCAGGTACCGGTCCATCACGACCCTTTCCACGATCTGTGGTCCCGTCAGCGTCTCGGGCTGTAGCCATTTTGAGGACAGATGGACGAGGTCATGCATCTGTGAACGTGGAGGCTTGTCCATATGGAACTCCCAGCGGTGGACCCGTTGGGCACGAACAAAGGTGGTGACTCCCAAGCGAGTTAGGATCTCCTGTTTTAGTTTTTTATAGTCCTTGGCATCAGCCAGGCATAAGTCGAAATATGCTTTTTGTGGCTCCCCAGACAAAAAAGGTGCCACCAGACTTGCCCACTGCTCCAGCCCTGTTTAGTAAGCAGCTCCATGCACAGGGCACCCCCACCAAGCACATATCCTCCAGAAAGTACAGGAGACACCACTCTCACAAATGGAGGGACAAATGGAAAGTTGTCCTTAAAGGAAAAATTCAGTAAAATGGAGTCTATGCCCTCCTTTTCTTTTAGGACCAGAAGGTCACTATGTAATGGGCTGTCTGGATCAACCTTTAGCAGCTTAACATGCCACTCATACAGACTGTCATTTACAAGCTCCACTGAATAAATTCCTGTTTTATAACTCTGTGACCTGTATATATCCCTGAGCTCTTTCATAAGACGATCAGAAGCTTGTACAGATCCGGAAACTGCACCATTAAGGTGGTCCTGCCTCTGATTTTTACGGATCTTCTCTAAGATGGCAAGGTTTTCTTTTTCAATGCCTTCATCCTCTGATTTCTTGCCATCAACTGGCTCCTCTTCCTTCATATCATAATGGTCCAGATCTTCAATATCCTCACCCATGTCTTCCTCCTCCTCTTCCTCAGATGTAACTTCCTCTGTTGTGCCATTCTGTCCTGTAGGCAGAGGCTGATCCAGCATTTCAACATCAGGATGCTGTGGGAGATTATACAATCTGCACAGGTCACAAATCAAACGCTTCAGCTGCTGCAGGAGCAGCGTGTTGCTGTTTTTGATTTCTTCTAAACATTCCAACACGGATGTCAGATTTGGGTCATCTGAATCCACAAACCATATTGGTGCAGAAGAAGGGTAGGATTCCGTGATATTTGCAGTGGATGGTCAGGGCCCCCCCGCTGCTCTGGATGAACACACAGTGCAGCTTGTCCAGTCTCCAGCTGATGATCCGGAACCTTTCGTGCTCTTTCCCGTAGATAGACTCAAGGAGCCGCAGCTCGGCCTTCAGCCAAGACACCGACATCTTGGCCTCATTTCCGCCCGGCGGAGGCCCGAGGAGACAGCGGTGTCATTCCCGGGGCCCGAGCTCTCCGCCCGGCTGTTCTTTCAAATGCGGCGAGATAGGCCTCCACATCATCGCCCGAAGTCATCTTTTGGAGGAAGTGACTGGCTCGTATGGAGTGAATGGTGGTGGGAGGACTAGTAGTAACATCTCTGGGCCGGGCGACCAGGTGCTGTACCACCTCTTTTATGGCCTGGCATGTTTCCTCGATGGCGACCTGTTGTTGCCTCTGGGCTGTCTCCAAGGCCAACAGTTGCACCCTGGTGGATTCCTGCTGAGCCCTGGTAGATTCCTGCTGAGCCCTGGTAGATTCCTGCTGAAGTTGGTTCATCGCCTGCTGAAGTTTGTTCGTCTCCTGCTGAGCTCCTGTAGCTTGGAGCAAGGCCTTAATAATTTCCTCCATTTTGTTCTGGGGTGAAGATTGGAAGCTGAACCTTGCCTCTCTGAGCATTGGCTGACGCCTCCTCTATGGGACTCCAAGGACACAGTGTTATTTCCACACTCACAAATTGGGCGTCTGTCCCTTTAAATTTTAAATGGAAAGTTTTCCTCTCGCTGAAACTTCAGTGTGTGTGGGTGCCCGCATTCTCCACCATATTGTGACACAGTTAGGTTAGGGGGTCCCTCTCCTGGGTAGAGGACTCCTTCCTTACACACACACACAGCAGCAGGGAAGCAGCACACCAGTCTGGATGCAAGTACAAGCTGGTCGGCGCCAGTCTTTATTGTACAATGCCAGAAATAACACAAAGAAAACATAAACGTAAATCCTAGCCCTGTCGGGGCACTAACTTCACAGGTAGTTCCCTCACTACCAAAAACTGGCAGGGCCTAATGCCCTCGCCAGCAACAAAGCACAGCACAGTACTCACAGATAGGTTTTCCAAGTGTCTCTGAGCAAACTCCCTGTCTGCTCTCCCAGGTGAGACAATCAGCCCTAAATACACTAGGCTTATATTGGCCACTCTCAGGTGGAAAACTAACAACCTGTTACCAGGCTGCGAGAACCAAAACCTGGAGTGGCCGTGGGTGGAGCCCTCCCTCTCCTCTCACCCACAACCCCCAGGTCCCAAACCGGCTTTTCAAAAAGCCGAAACTCAAGCCTGCTACACTGCAGACTTTCTCCTGGGGGTTTAAAACACATAATGACAGGAATCTGGGACAAATGTACCTGCCACAGACCACTTTACCAGTGATCCTATCACAATATATATATATATATATATACACTGTGTATGTGTGTATATATATATATATATATATATATACTGTGTGTGTGTAATGTGTATGTGTGTGTATATATATATATATATATATATATATATATACTGTGTATATATATATATATATATATACTGTGTGTATGTGTGTATATATATATATATATATATATATATATATATATACTGTGTGTGTATATGTGTGTATATATATATATTAGGGGTGAGCGGGTTCGGATTTCTGAAATCCGAACCCTCCCGAGCCCCCTCGATCCGAGGCAGATCCGAGTCAGGCTCGACTTTTCCCGCCCTGACTCGGATCTGAAATCGAGGCAAAACGTCATCATCCCACCTTCCGGGTCTCGCGGGTTTTGGAACCTATATAAGGTACCCGCGTCGGCGCCATTTTCTGTGTTTGTGAATTGTGTGCGCAGTAGCCGCACGTGCACCAACAAAGTAGTGCCAAGCGTGCTCCTGTGTCATAAGTAAAGGGCCGGCTGGCTTGACCATTAAAGGGTGCTGTAACCCCCAAAGTACACTCCAGTCCAAACCAAATAAAAAAATATTTTCTGTGTTTGTGAATTGTGTGTGCAGTAGCCGCACGTGCATCAACAAAGGAGCAGCGCCAAGCGTGCGCCTGTGTCATAAGTAAAGGGCCGGCTGGCTTGACCGTTAAAGGGTGCTGTAACCCCCAAAGTACACTCCAAACCAAATAAAAAAATATTTTCTGTGTTTGTGAATTGTGTGCACAGTAGCCGCACGTGCATCAACAAAGTAGTGCCAAGCGTGCGCCTGTGTCATAAGTAAAGGGCCGGCTGGCTTGACCGTTAAAGGGTGCTGTAACCCCCAAAGTACACTCCAAACCAAATAAAAAAAATATTTTCTGTGTTTGTGAATTGTGTGCACTGTGGCTGCACGTGCATCAACAAAGGAGCAGCGCCAAGCATGCGCCTGTGTCCCATAAGTAAAGAGTTGGCTGGCTCATTTCTTAAAGGGTGGTGTAACCCACAAAGTGCACTACTCTCCAGCAAAAATAAAAAAATATTTTCTGTGTTTGTGTGCGCCTTAACCGCACGTATATATCAATATAACATAAATGGAGGACCAAACTTTCTCCGATAAAAATAAAATAGGGAATGATCAAGAACCACTTCCTCCTAGTGCTGTTGCTGCTGCTGGGAGTTGTTCATCATCCCAGAGAGGAAGTAGGAACACCACTACTTTTATTAAACAATTGACCTTCCAACAGTCCCTAGCGATGAGGATGAAGTACGACAGCAGTCATCCTGAAGCAAAACGTATAACTGAGGCCTTGACTGCTATGTTGGTGTTAGACGTGCGTCCGGTATCCGCCATTAGTGCAGTGGGATTTAGACAATTGATGGAGGTAGTGTGTCCCCGGTTCCAAATCCCGTCTAGATTCCACCTGCATCCTCAAAGCAGCAGCGACAAGCATGCGTCTGTCTGTTAAAGGGTGGTGACACCCTCAAAGTGTGCTCCACAAACAATAAAAATATTCTTCTTTTTTTTTCTGTCTTTGTGAATTGTGTGGGCTGTAGCCGCACTTGCATCCTCAAAGCAGCAGCGACAAGCATGCGTCTGTCTGTTAAAGGGTGGTGTAACCCTCAAAGTGTGCTCCACAAACAATAAAAAAATTCTTCTTTTTTTTTCTGTCTTTGTGAAATGTGTGGGCTGTAGCCACACTGCATCCTTAAAGCAGCAGCGACAAGTGTGCGTCTGTCTGTTAAAGGGTGGTGACACGCTCAAAGTGTGCTACACAAACAATAAAAATATTCTTCTTTTTTTTCTGTCTTTGTGAAATGTGTGGGCTGTAGCCGCACTGCATCCTTAAAGCAGCAGCGACAAGCATGCGTCTGTCTGTTAAAGGGTGGTGTAACCCTCAAAGTGTGCTCCACAAACAATAAAAAAATTCTTCTTTTTTTTTCTGTCTTTGTGAAATGTGTGGGCTGTAGTCGCACCTGCATCCTTAAAGCAGCAGCGACAATCGTGCGTCTGTCTGTTACAGGGTGGTGTAACCCTCAAAGTGCGCTCCACAAACAATAAAAATATTCTTCTTTTTTTTTCTCTCTTTGTGAAATGTGTGGGCTGTAGCCGCACCTGCATCCTTAAAGCAGCAGCGACAAGCGTGCGTCTGTCTGTTAAAGGGTGGTGTAACCCTCAAAGTGCGCTCCACAAACAATAAAAAAATTCTTCTTTTATTTTCAGTCTTTGTGAATTGTGTGGGCTGTAGCCGCACTTGCATCCTCAAAGCAGCAGCGACAAGCGTGCGTCTGTCTGTTAAAGGGTGGTGTAACGCTCAAAGTGCGCTCCACAAACAATAAAAAAATTCCTTTTTTTTTCTGTCTTTGTGAAATGTGTGGGCTGTAGCCGCACCTGCATCCTTAAAGCAGCAGCGACAAGCGTGCATCTGTCTGTTAAAGGATTACATCGGTGACAACATCCAAGTAGGCATGCCAGACAGTCCGTACCTGTACTGGCAGGAAAAAGAAGAAATTTGGAGGTCCCTGTACAAACTGGCTCTATTTTACCTGAGTTGCCCCCCCTCCGGTGTGTACTCCGAAAGAGTGTTTAGTGCAGCCGGGAACCTTGTCAGCGAAAGGCGTAGGAGGTTGCTTCCACAAAATGTGGAGAAGATGATGTTCATAAAATGAATTATCAACTCTTCCAGGGAGACCAGCCTCCAGAACGTACAGAGGGACCTGTGGTTGTGGATTCCAGCGGGGACGAATTAATACTCTGTGAGGATGAGGATGTACACAACACTGAAGAGGGTGAGGAATTGGTGGATGAGGAGGATGAGGATGACATCTTGCCTCCGTAGAGCCAGTTTGTGCAGGGATAGATTAATTGCCAGCTTGTTTTGTGGGGGCCCAAACGAACCAATCATTTCAGCCACAGTCGTGTGGCAGACCCTGGCGCTGAAATGTTTGGTTTGTTAAAGTGTGCATGTCCTGTTTATACAGCATAAGGGTGGGTGGGAGAGCCCAAGGACAATTCCATCTTGCACCTCTTTTTTTTCTTTGAATTATATACTGTTTGGGGCCTAGTTTTTCAAACTGCCATCCTGTCTGCCACTGCAGTGTCACTCCTAGATGGACCACGTGTTTGTGCCGCCCACTCGTATCTCTTAGCATAGTCATCCAGCTACCTCGGTGCAACCTTTTGGATATAAAAACACTATTGTGAGGTGTGAGGTGTTCAGAATAGACTGGAAATGAGTGGAAATTAAGGTTATTGAGGTAAATAATAGCATAGGAACAGAAAAACACACAAATTCGGTGATTTTAGCTGTTTTTATGCTTTTTTTAAAAAAAATACAGATCCAAAACACAAAATCCAGAACCCAAAACACGGAAGGGTGGTTTTGGCAAAACCAATCTTGATCCAAAACACGAAGAAAGATCCAGATCCAAAACCAAAACACGAAAAATGGCCGGTGCACACCCCTAATATATATATACATACACACATATATATAGCCACAGTTCTGCTGGCACTCTGAACAATGCTGTGCCAGAATCCAATATCATACACCTCCAAAAAACAAACTGCACTAAGACACTGGTGTAAAGAACAATAGATTTTATTGTAAAAAGATCAACAGTTTGTATGGTCCTGACGACAAGCTATTGTTTTTTACCCCAGTGTCCTAGTGTCATTTGTTTTTTGGAGGTATATACAGTATTTGGAACCCCCCCTTTCGAATTCCTGCGTTTGCCACTGACCTTGAGATCAGCAGCGGGCAATGGCACGGCTTCCCATTTCAAAAATGGCATCATCATGTCGTCTAATTTTAGCCAGTGTGAGGTGGTGGGAGTCAGTCTGGCGGCCAAGGAGGAGCAAGGAAGAGCTCCTGAATGGTGAAGATGCCGGGGAAGTCCTGGTTGGGCGGCGGCCATGCAAAAGAGCTTAAAGGCCACCGCCTCCCCCCTCTCCAGGTGAAGGTGCAGTCAAATAAACTAAAAACATTCGGTGTTGCGTTGTGTTTTTATTTTAATACATTTCTTTTACAGGGATACTATACATACCAGCAGGCCCTTATTGTCCCGCCTGCTGGTACTTGTGGTTCTCCATGTACCAATATGCAGGGAGACTTGCTGGAACCTGTAGTACCACCTGTAAAGACAACATTAGGTTTTTATTAATGGACTATCAACTCAGAACCCACAGCCCAGGGGTGGCAGTGATAGCCCTGGGCTTCAAGCCTGGCCTTGGGTGCCCTGGAGTGGGGGGATCCCATTATCCCTTTATTGGGGGGATTCCCACTTTCCCAGGAATCCCCGGCCTGAGCTGACTAGATAGGGGGAGATGAATGCTTTGGCTGGGGGACCCCATCAAGTGTGTCCCCTGGCTGTGGCATTAGCCCCCGTGCTAGTGGAGCCCGGTGCTGGGTCATAATATACGGGGAACCCCTACTTGCTTTGTTCCTCATATTTTTACAACCAGTGCCAGCTCCAAGAGCCTGGTGCTGGTTCATCAAACATGGGGGACCTCTACACATTTTGTACCCTGTATTTTTTGAACCAGGGCCAGCTCAATGAGCCCGGGGATGGTTATGCCTCTGTGGGTGGCCTTTGTATTTTTATTTTTTTTTTGGACACCTGAAATCCTGTCCCCATCCAATAGTCAGGTTATTAATTCACATCCTCCCCCTCTACTCCATTATTTATAATTAATAAAATTCCTCATTAATAAATCCCCTTTCCAGCACAGGCAAATGTATTTTTTCAGCAGACTGTTTCAGCGGACACAGATTGGAGGTCTGCTGAAAAATTGGACAAGTGAGTAGCGAGTTTTGGATGTAGAATCTGCAAGCAGGTCTGCAGTAGGATTGTGTAAACAGTCTGATCTGCGGTCTGATCTGCCGTGGATTGAACAAGTTTTTACCCAGCTTAAGAGGAAGACTAGTTTCCTTGGCAAAAGTAACAAACTGTTGGTAAATGTCTACACCTCTAGTTTTTCCTTTCATAGGAAAGAATGTTAAAAACTCCTCCTTGTAACTCATATCAGTGAATACCATTCTTATAAACACAATTAATTGAGAAGTATCCACTATATCAGCTCCTAACTGCCATGTCACAGGCTGTGTTTTAAAAATTACAGTTAGGAGCTTATTGACTGGTACCTTATCTCCATTCTCTTTATCTACTAACAAAGCTTACTAAATAGACCCCTCAGTTCGGTTAGTCATTGCCAATTTGCTCTACTCGTCTCACTGTAGTTTATTGAGATAGGGGCATATCTTTAATTGCTTTCAAGATGTCTTTTTTTAAAAACATTTCTGGCATTAAGGAAAGCTTCCTTCAACATTTCACAATACTTGCCGACATATGGTCTGCCTCCTCTGGGATAGCATGGGGCCTGCTGCAGCATAAGGGGGCATGGCCAATCACATTACCTAGCATTAGGGGCGTGACCACATGAGCTCATCATCATGGCCCATCCCAGTTACACATGATGATGTGATTCAGTGTGTATCGCATCATTGGCCCCTCTGCTGTGAGGGTGTGGGAGGGAGAGCAGGGGGCTCCAGGGGTAGATAACCAACCAGGAGCACCACCTGATTTTTGGTAGCCTCCGGCCATTCCGGCGAGAGTAGGTAAGTATGCATTTCACCATCCTGGAGAGTTTTCTTGTGCTTCACTAAAATATGTGTAATATGATAAGATGCTTTAGCGGCTGCCTGGGCCTGCAAAATATGTTTTGTGAATGTGAGCTGTTGTGCTCCTGAGTTTTCACTTTAGTCTTCCTTAGTTCATCATTAAGTGCAAAGTCTTGATCATATTTCTTATGCAGACTTGAGTAATTTCTCTGTAACTTCTCCTTCTTCACCAGAGCAATATTATCACAACATATTAAACATACATTTGTCTTTAAACATTCATATTCCCATTCCTCATGAAAATGCTAGTTTTTTTTTATCTTTTAGACTCACTCATATTCAGTAAGTGTGCTAAAACACAATTTATATAAAAAATGAATTTTAGGATGAACAATAAATCAGTTTAACCACACGCCTGGCATGGTCGCATTTTTACGACCACATCAGGCTGTGCATTATCTGATCTGGTCACAATAATGCGACCAGTCCAATAAACAGTGTGGTCGGCTGCAGGAAGAGAATCCCGGTCTCTCTGCTTTCCTGCACCCTCCCCGAGTGTCTGCCATGTAACTAATCACTGCTGATCGGTCAGCACTGTAGGACCCCCCCACCACCACCTCCCACCTCCCGGAGCCTGCAAAGACTAGCAGCCACCAGGAAAAGTAAATTAACCCACTCTCACTCAATAAAGTGTACCTGGAGCCTGAAGCCGCTGTGAAAAGGGAAGTCACGATGGTCGCAACGTTCCTGATGTTTTGATGGTGGTGAAGTTTGGAAGGAAAAAAACACTTTGTTACATATATTAAAAAACAAATACATTTTTAAATTAAATCATTTTGGATAAGTTGAGATGCATGTTCTTCACCTAATTCACTCATAAAATAACGACAATTTTCGAGAGTTTTTCAGAAAAAAAATGTGCAAGTGGTTAACAAGGCTTCCCGCCTTGCAGTATCTGTGGCTTTCTGACACTAGAAATGGTGTATATTGGTTCTTGATGCCCTGCCTCTGAATGCTTTCATATATTTTATAATGAATATATTACAAAAGAGATATATTACACTCCCCAAAATATAAATAATTTAGAGCTGCTTTAAAAATATATGAGACAGCTCTCTGCAGTGGCGTAAGTTCATCCCGGACAACCGGAGGTAAGTTATAATTTGGTGTCCGCCCCCCTAAAAAAAGGGAAAATACCATGTATTGGGCGGCCATGACGGTACACTCTGGGTACATATTTACAGCCCTAAGTGGGGTGAATATATTGTGGGCAATGGAGGAGGTGTCCCTACAGTGCCGGCGCCCGGCGGCAGGCACCTCCATTGTGTCCCATTGTTCTGCCCCTGGCTCTCTGGTGTTTTGTAGATAGAGGTACACCGGCCTCAGGACAATTAATGTAGTGCTGCTTTATAAAACATGACACACTGCTGTTTTGTAGATAGATGTACACCGCCCTCAGGACTATTAATTTAGTGCTGTTTTATAAAATATGACACACTGGTGTTTTCTAGATAGAGGTACACCGGCCTCAGGACTATTAATTTAGTACTGATTTATAAAATATGACACACTGGTGTTTTGTAGATAGAGGTACACCGGCCTCAGGACAATTAATTTAGTGCTGCTTTATAAAATATGACACACTGGTGTTTTGTAGATAGATGTACACCGGCCTCAGGACTATTAATTTAGTACTGATTTATAAAATATGACACACTGGTGTTTTGTAGATAGAGGTACACCGGCCTCAGGACAATTAATTTAGTGCTGCTTTATAAAATATGACACACTGGTGTTTTGTAGATAAAGGTACACCGGCCTCAGGACAATTAATTTAGTACTGATTTATAAAATATGACACACTGGTGTTTTGTAGATAGATGTACACCGGCCTCAGGACAATTAAGTGCTGCTTTATAAAATATGACACACTGGTGTTTGTAGATAGATGTACACCGGCCTCAGGACTATTAATTTAGTGCTGATTTATAAAATATGACACACTGGTGTTTGTAGATAGAGGTACACCGGCCTCAACACAATTAATTTAGTACTGATTTATAAAATATGACACACTGGTGTTTTGTAGATAGATGTACACCGGCCTCAGGACAATTAATTTAGTACTGATTTATAAAATATGACACACTGGTGTTTTGTAGATAGAGGTACACCGGCCTCAGGACAATTAATTTAGTACAGGTTGAGTCTCCCATATCCAAATATTCCGAAATACTGAATATTCCGAAATACGGAATATTTTCAGCATGACTGAGATAATGAAACCTTTGATTTTTGATGGTTTAATGTACATAAACTTTGTCTAAGGCACAAATTATTAAAAAGATTGTATAAAATAACCTTCAGGCTGTGTGTATAAGGTGTATATGAAACATAAATAAATTTCATGCATGCACACAAACTATTTTTGATGCACAAAATTATAAAAAATATTGTCTAAAATGACCTGCAGGATGTGTGTATAAGGTGTATATAACACATAAATGCATTCTGTGTGTATATTTGGGTCCCATTTCCAAGACATTTCATTATAATATGCAATTATTCCAAAATACGGAATATTCCGATATCCAAAATACCCCTGGTCCCAAGCATTTTGGATATGGGAGACTCAACCTGTAGTGAGTTGTAAAATATGACACACTGGTGTTTTGTAGATAGAGGTACACCGGCCTCAACAGAATTAATTTAGTACTGATTTATAAAATATGACACACTGGTGTTTGTAGATAGAGGTACACCGGCCTCAACACAATTCATTTAGTACTGATTTATAAAATATGACACACTGGTGTTTTGTAGATAGATGTACACCGGCCTCAACAGAATTAATTTAGTACTGATTTATAAAATATGACACACTGGTGTTTTGTAGATAGAGGTACACCGGCCTCAACAGAATTAATTTAGTACTGATTTATAAAATATGACACACTGGTGTTTGTAGATAGAGGTACACCGGCCTCAACACAATTAATTTAGTACTGATTTATAAAATATGACACACTGGTGTTTTGTAGATAGATGTACACCGGCCTCAGGACAATTAATTTAGTACTGATTTATAAAATATGACACACTGCTGTTTTGTAGATAGAGGTACACCGGCCTCAGGACAATTAATTTAGTACTGATTTATAAAATATGACACACTGGTGTTTTGTAGATAGAGGTACACCGGCCTCAGGACAATTAATTTAGTACTGATTTATAAAATATGACACACTGGTGTTTTGTAGATAGATGTACACCGGCCTCAGGACTATTAATTTAGTACTGATTTATAAAATATGACACACTGGTGTTTTGTAGATAGATGTACACCGCCTCAGGACTATTAATTTAGTACTGATTTATAAAATATGACACACTGGTGTTTTGTAGATAGAGGTACACCGGCCTCAGGACAATTAATTTAGTACTGATTTATAAAATATGACACACTGGTGTTTTGTAGATAGAGGTACACCGGCCTCAACAGAATTAATTTAGTGCTGCTTTATAAAATATGACACACTGGTGTTTTGTAGCTAGAGGTACACCGGCCTCAACAGAATTAATTTAGTGCTGCTTTATAAAATATGACACACTGGTGTTTTGTAGCTAGAGGTACACCGGCCTCAACAGAATTAATTTAGTGCTGCTTTATAAAATATGACACAGCGGCCTTCATTTTTTTAATAGATATTCTTTTCAACTGTGACAGGACAATAAATGTAATGCTGCGTTTAAAATAATAGACAGCACCCTGTGTTTTACAGATAAATGTTACAGCAGACACAGGGCCTGATTCAGCAAGGAACGCAGCTGCTAATACGCACGCAATTGGCCGATTGTTGCGATCTGCACATGCCAGCTATTGCGATCAGGAGTGCGATGGCAGATGCTACGCAGACCCACAGCAGAGTGATTGACAGGAAGTGCCCTTTGTGGGTGGTGACGGAGGGGTGGTCGGGCGAACGCAGGTGTGCCAGTGTGTTTCAGTGCCGTTGCATGGGCGTGCATAAATTATCCACTGCATGGCCATACACAGCCATAGCACTGATAGCGTGCGTGGCTGTTAGCAATTCCTGAGTGAGGTCAGGGCTTGTACCAGGGTGCATATGGGTCCGATGTTACTCGATTTTAACAATTGTTTCACTATGTTGCCCTAGTATACGGATGTGAGTAAGGGGAAGAGGGCGTCCGTATGTCAGGCTGCAATCATGTTGCGAATACAAACATTTACATAGCACCGCTGATATTGGCAACTGCTTTGTGTGCGTATAAGCAGAATTGAGATTCTTAGTGAATCTGACCCACAGGACAGCAAATTTAATGCTGTGTAAAAATAGCACACAGCACCCTGCATTTTACAGATAAATGTTATAGCATGCACAGTATTTCTGCAGCTGCTGTTCACTGCAGCCCCCCAAATGTTTTACCCCCCAAAGGCGCCAAACGGAGAGCTCTCCTGACATGTCTGCGTCATGTCAGCGTTACCAGCAAAATGCGGGCAGTAACGCTGATGCAATATGGACAGTGCCATCTGAGAGCTTTAGCCAATAAGAATCACCTTGATTCTTATTGGCTGGCACTAAACCACATGACCCCAGCAGTGACATCGTAACAGCCACCAATAGAAATCACCTTGATTCCTATTGGCTAGTGACTGCCACCTGACTGGGAAAACATGGCAGCCAGCCGCGGAGCAGCTCCCCACTGGTAATTTCAGCACAGCAGCCAATAAGAATCACACTAATTTTTATTGGGCGCTGCTGGACAGGCCAACATGATCAACTGATCGCATTTCCATGGTTGACCAGTCGATCGCGATTGACTGTTTGGCCACCTCTGCCTTAAGACTTCATATGTGAAACAGCAGCTCCCTTAGGCAATCCCCTTATGCACATATCTAATCCACATTCCAACTGGATCACTTTTCCTTAGTTGATCTTTCAGGTGATTTTTCCTTGTTGTTATGTGAAAAGAAGATAAATACACACTAATGCCACACTATGAGGCTTTTTGTTTTTCTGCTGACTGTCTTCTGATTTATTGCACATTCACTTCTTCAGATATTTAATTGCTTTCTCATGAATATTGTTCCGGTGCACAACATTATTTCTTCCACTATGTGTAGGTGTCAGGTGCTCGCTAATAGGTATCTGATGTTTAGCAGAGTACTTTATTCTGTTCATTTTCTGTACCCTAGAACTCGTACATCTGTGCTGCAGCAATTCACGCAGGAGTGATACCGGTCAGTGGCGGATTCGTGACTTTAAGAAGGGTACCTCTACAGGAGATCTATTTTGAATCTTATCAGAACGGGATCCAAAGCATGCATGCAAATTATTTTGAGACTATAGAATCATTTGTGTTTGTCTAAAAATGAAAACATGTACTAAACAACTAGACAGACAGCCATGGGTGCAACAGGAGAGGGGGACCTGGCATTAGAGTCCTGGAACTGCTGCTCCCTGGTGCATGCCCAGAAGAGGGCAAGATCCTCCAGAGTGCAGGGATCAGTCTCTTTAGGCCTCCAAAAATGTTGCTATGGTGGTGATGATTGCATGTTACACTCTTGCTATACAATAAATAGAACTTTACATGACACCGTGTTCTCTATTTTTATAGTCAGGATTCTAAGACTTATGGACTATTGTTTGCATTAAATGAAATTCTTGTATCTGTATTGTTCAAAATGTAATGTACTAAAAGGGGTTGGGTATGAAATATCAGCAGTCGGGATGCCTGCTGGCAAAATTCCGACAGCGACATCCCGATGCTCGGTGTCCCGACAGAGGTCAGGTAAGTATACTAACCCTCCTCCCCCATTCTCACCTGAACCCTAACCCTCCCCGTTAGTGCCTAAATCTAACCCTCCCCCCTTGGTTCCTAAACCTAACCACTCCCCCTTAGTGGGTGGGATGCAGCAAAGCAAGAAATGCAGTCAAACCCCGAAAATGCAGGTTTGACCTCATTTCTCATATGCACCAAGCCCAGGAATGCAATGTACTCCAGGGCTTGGTTGCAGTGACTTCCTGTTGGCATTACCATATAGAAGCCTATGGGCCTCTATTGGGAGAGTGCTGTGAGATGGATCCAATCCCAGCACCCCCCACGGTGCATGCGCAGAAGGACGCCAGAGGCTTCTGGATCAGAGACCCGGGAAGTCCCTCCATCGCAAAGGGCTGCTCTTACCGAGAGAGTGATCCATTGTGGTGTGCGTCATGCATGCTGGTGTTGCTAATGCCGGCATGCATGCGAGGGGTGGTGAGATGCACCGCATCCCGAATGCGATACATCATGCATCCCGCCCAATGCCTTATAGGAAACCATGATTTCTAGATTTCATATGCAGCAGAAGACAAATAATCCTAACACGCAGCATCGAATCTTCTGCGAGACCATCAGCAATCTGAGTAACACCGTCCGGAAAACACAGAACCTGGCCTTGGCACTCCCAGAAAATGGGGGCGACACATGTCCAATATTGCTGCTGCGTCCAACTCAGAATCAGCATCTGAATGTGCAAATATAGAAATATGTCATAGCCTGGTCGCTAGCTATTGTCACCACCTGAGCAAGAAATTGATTTTTATGCCCATCTTCTCTATTCCTTCCGCCTCTCCCTCCTGCCTTCCTTATTTGTCTTGTCTCCCCCTCCCATTTCCCCCCTCTAATTTTCTCTATTTCACCCCTCTTTCCCTCTCTCCTTTTTCTCTCTCTCTTTCTCCCTCTCCTCATTCTCTCTCTCTCAGGCCGCTAATATCAACTAAGGAGACTCACCAAGCTGATCAGGGTGTTCCTGTACCTGCAAGCAGTGCTGGAGGAACACAAGGGTAGTGATGACCATCAATGGCTCTGCTATCGTTGGTTGATGGTTCTCCACCATCGGTAACTAACCAGTGATGGTGAGCCTTCAATGCTTAGGCTATGCACATGCACATAGCAGGGATCATTCACCAATGTTTTACCATGAGGGGCCTCTCATCGATGGTGAAAACACCTTCCATTGTTGATGGCCACTCCTAGAAGAGAGGCCATGCCTGGGAGACATGCAGCTAGTGAGAGCTGTGAGGGAAAAAGAAGTGGGGCTCTCACTGCGTATGTGGTAGGGAAGGACAATCGCCGGTCCCGCATCGATCTTTTGTATCAATGCTGGATCGACAAGTTTACATTTAATGGTGAATATGAGCGGTAAAAATAATATCAATATATGATGCATGCACCGGTAGGGTTTAGGTTAGTATTGCGCATGCGCAATCCAGGTAAGTATATTGCTGCTGCATCAGGGTTTATAAGTCGATCCTATTACAGCATCATGGGCCTGATTCAGAGGTGCACAAGACCAATGATCTTTCTATTGAGACGCCCACTGGCAACGGCGCTAATCCATCTCAGTGCGTCTTGGTTGCACAATCAAAGTTTGCACCAGCTGTAGAGGAATTGTTTCTATATTCTATATAGCTATACCTTGGGTGCCAATTATTGAAGATGGAGTCTCCAATAATAATATTTGTTTATAAGGATGATGGGAGACCTGCGCTACAATACTATCAGTGTGTGGGGTTCGGTGCTTGCTGCCAATCTCAATGTGGGTACCCAACCAAATCTAAAGACGTATTTGATAGTGGTGGAGATCAGCGCTACACCTAAATATAACCTAAGTATATGTTTGACCACTCACCAATTGTTCTTTAACCCATGCATGCATTTCATTTGATGTGAGTATCTAAGTAAAGCATTTTTTGACCTTGGTATGCTAGTTTGCTGACATCTACTGGATACTGGACCCATATACACGAGTTCTGCATATCATTTAGGTGTAGCGCTGATCTCCACCACTATCAAGTAATAATATTGTTTATCTATATTTATAATATATTTATAAATATAATAAAGTTCAATTTAACATACGTTTTATCATATATATATATATATATGTATATATCTGCAAATACTT
The DNA here is from genome assembly GCA_031769625.1 of Taudactylus pleione. Lineage (NCBI taxonomy): Eukaryota > Metazoa > Chordata > Amphibia > Anura > Myobatrachidae > Taudactylus > Taudactylus pleione. The sequence goes on from JAUIMM010000422.1 coordinate 1,309,623, forward strand.
GGGGTCATTCAGACCCGCTCGCGAGGGAAGTTCGCTCGCAAGTGGGTCGATGTTGTGCGAATGCGCATGCGCACAACAGAGGGAGCTCCGTCGTGCGCATGCGCGAGACCCGGCGAGCGACGAGAAATACGTCGCTCGGGGTCTCGCACCAAAGGGGGCGTGCTGTCGATGGTGACTGACAGCACTCCCCCTTTGGTGGGCGTGCCGGGGGCGTGGCTGTCAGACGGAGGCGTTCCCATGGGAACGCCTACCGTCTGAGTCCGGCCCCACTGACATCAGTAATGATGTCAGTGGGAGTGACTTTGGCTCTGATAGAGCCAAAATCACTCCTGGGCTTGCGGCAGCGAGACCCTACCGCAGGGTCTCGTCGCAAGCCCGATGGTCGCGATGGTCATTTGGTGGTAACCCACAGCTATGCGAGCATCCAAAAGGCCGCTCCACATTTAAATAGGATGGCCCTGATTCAGAGCGAGCGCTCTGGTCAGAGCGTTCAGCTCTGAATCAGGCCCACAGGCATACGTATGAATTTATGAAACTATGATTCCAGTGAGGTCAAACATGAAATTCAAACTCTGATTAACCGATATTTTATTTACAGGCAAATGAAATATTACAGAATATGTTATACACAGTAGTGACATATATACTAATTATATTTATGCTTCCTAAGAAATAAAACTTAACAAACAATTTAACACATTTAGACAATTAATAACATGGATTGCATACTTATAGTAACCCTCCTAAAGCATCCACCTGTGCAAGCTTATGTTACTTGTCCTCTTCCTCTGGACTCTCTGACTGACCTTCCTTCCATTTCCCAGTGTCTAATATATATGCTTCTAACTTATCCATTAACTGGAATATCCTCATAGGTTTCAATGCAATAGGTAATTAATAATTTTAGGTTAGCTAGTTAAAATCCAAGGAGATGTAAATCATGTTTGCTGGACCAAGTTGAATATTTCTGCTCAAACAACCATGGTGTCATAAAATGTGGAATTTCTATTCATTAATAATCCTCCTTTGGTTGGTTGTGTTTGAGGTGTAAATAAGCATGTCATGCCTGGGGTCCACCAAAATATAGGACCTCTTATCTGCTGTTATCATAGCTCCTCTTTTGACCCATACTGGACAATGGACATATCAGTTAATAATTACCAAAGGTACAATACTTTGATCCTGATTAGAACTGTATACATACACCTATGCATACCAGTGTCTGTTGGTCTAAGCAGTAAAAACCTGTTTCTTATACCCCTTTCAGACATATCGAGAATCCTGAGAATTTGGCCTGCCTCAGCCAAATTACCGGGTAGCCGCGTATGTCTGAAGGGTACCTACCCGGGAACACGTTCCCGGGTAGCCGACCCTTCAATCGACCAGGGTTTTTCAGAGGGACTTAAGTCCCGGAAAATTACCCTGCTCATGTCTGAATGGTGCTACCCAGGAATTTACTCCGGGCTTCACCAAAAAGCTCGACGTGGCTGCCTGTTGATGACATCATCAGCAGCAGCCAGACAGTGGAGGGCAGATGCCACAGATGCCACACATAGCGCTACAAGGCAGTGCAATGCTACAAGGAAGATTTAGGTGCCAGAACAGCTGCCATACATGCTGCAGAGAGACCAGCAAGACTACAAGGTGAATTTGGTTCTGACATGGGAGAGAGTGCAGTACCAGGTGTTTGGAGAGGAGAGGAAAGGGGTGCCAGGTGTGTACAGATGGTTGCAGTGTACAGGTGGTTGCAGATCATGTCACATTGGAAGGAGGAGGAGGTCCGTGAGCTCTTACATGTGAGGGGAGAGGAGGAAATAAAAGCTCAAATCACAGGCACTGTTAAGGATGCCATGACCTATGGCAACATTGCCAAAATCCTGGCCAGCCGGGGTATTGTGAAGACACAGCAGCAAGTCCTTAATAAACTAAAGAGCCTAAAGAAGCAATATACAAAGGTTCATGACCACAATCGTAATCGCAGTGGTGTGGGAAGGATGGAGTGGCCCTTATATGATTTATGCAGTTTCGCTTTTGGGCATACAGCACTATGCAACCCCATTGCTCTATCTTCATCAAGTGATGCTGGCACACTGTCTGCAACAATGACAGGCACGCCTTCAACAACTCCTGAGACCAGCCAGCAGAGCCCGGCATTATTGTAGGTCCTATTTGATGACCCAGATGAGGACTCATGTAACACCATGATCATTGAACCATGCACTGGCACAGATGTGACCGCTTCATAACAAAGGCAAGATTCAGAGTCTGAGCCACAGACCCAGGGAGAAAAGCCCACCCTACGCAGTAACAGTAAGTTTAATTCAATTAATGTTCTGCTGCATTAATCTATTTAATGTTCTAGTTCAAAGTCTAGTATATTTTCTTTTGTAAAAATAAATTTATATTTTGTCTATTGGGTTAATTAAGCATTACTTTAATGCTTCTATATTATACACATACAGGGTGTTTGAATGAAACCGTATTGTTTCTGTGTTCACCTTGTAGTTGAGGATGGTCACCACATGCAACGAGACATGCTGCTTTTTTTGTTTGGTCCATTTATTACTTTGTGTTTCAAATATTTTTAACATCTGTTGCTCAATGATTTCTCTCTTTTACTTTCAGTTTTCACAGTGCCAACACATAAAAAAGAAAAAGAGCAAAATTGAGGTTGCTACCAAAGCCATGACAAATATTCTATGTGAACAACTGCGCGACCTATATTCGGAATGACAGACACAAGAGGATGCCAGACTGCAGCGGTTCATGGCCAATGATAGAGAATTGCATAGTAATTTACTAACAGAAATGATAGCTATGCAGGAAAGGCTTAGTCACGATAACCGCAAATTTTTTTCTCAAATCTTGATCACAATCTACTTCAAACCAACACATGTTCCACCACCCACCCATTTTCCCCAACAAGCTAATTATCCAAACTCATTTGAGGAACCATCCCAGTATGTGCAACAACCTCATTCTCCCACCTCATTTGAGCATACATCACAGTATGACCAGCAAGCTAATTTCCCCACAGCATTTGGGCAAACAACATCCCAGTATGCACAACGAGCAAAGCCCCCCATAGAATTTGGGCAAACATCCCAGTATGCACAACAAGCAAAGCCCCCCACAGCATATGGGCAAACAACATCCCAGTATGCACAACAAGCAAAGCCCCAGATAGCATTTGGGCAAACAACATCCCAGTATGCACAACAAGCAAAGCCCCCCACAGCATTTGGGCAAACAACATCCCAGTATGCGCAACAAGTAAAGTCCACCACAGCATTTGGCCAAACATCCCAGTATGTGCAACAAGTACAGTCCCCCACAGCATTTGGCCAAACAACATCCCAGTATGCGCAACAAGTACAGTCCCCCACAGCATTTGGGCAAACATCCCAGTATGTGCAACAAGTACAGTCCCCCACAGCATTTGGGCAAACAACATCCCAGTATGCGCAACAAGTAAAGTCCCCCACAGCATTTGGCCAAACTACATCCCATATATCCAAGCTTCCGCAAACACCTCAGTCAGCCTCAACATTTACAGATAGTACATTAGATAATGTAATCGAAGGTCAATTTAAAGATACTTTGCCAGCTAATACTCCGTCACAGGAACTTACTCCTGACAAAAACACAGAGTTTACAGCATACAGAAATATGTAGCTGTGGTAATCATATATATCTAGTGATGTTAACTAGACATATCCCTTATAATTATGTTGAAAATGTTATGGTTACTGCTTTTGTCATGTTATTTCTTTAAGGATATTCAGTTGGTGTAAACAAGGATATAACTAAAAATTCTGGTCCTATTTGTTCATTTTAAAGGGTTGTTTAATGCCTCACAGCTATATGCGCACTTAACAATGTTCACATTGTCTACGCTCATAATATGACCTTTAACAATATCAATCCATACATACATATGGAGTACTTTGAGTTCTGAAGTAAATGTGCAGTTTTATTTATTTTTATACTATTGTTTGGTTTTCAGTTGTGTTGTATTTTGTGCTACATTATTTCCTATGTAAGAAATATGGAAGTAAGTCTTTCAAACTTCATATGCAAATAAAACAAAAGGCCTTTATTAAAATTAAAGTATTTTGGAACATTTCAAAAATTATGTATTTTTATTTGTTACAATTACACCATAGAATTAATGTTTTTTGCAATGGTGCTTCTAATCAATTCTATGTCATTGGTTCATTAAGCAAGTGAGGTTGATGAAAGGGTAGAAGGACCACTCCCAACAGGCTCCTCCACGATGTCCCACTCTGGCAGGTATTTTTCTCGCTGTATCTCACAGATGTTATGCAAGATACAGCATGTTGCTACAACATCAGTAATCAGCCAAATGTCCACATCATTTCTTTTTAACAAGCAACGCCAACGTCCCTTCAGTCGCCCGAATGCATTTTCTACAACCATTCTAGCTGATCTGAGGGTATGAGTGTAGGCGATCTGCTCGTTCGAAAGCTCAACCTGTTGGCTGTACCCTTTCATCAACCACCTTCATAATGGATACGCAGCATCCCCAATGATGTGGACTGGTACCTCCACTCCATCCTCAAGCTTGGACTTCTGCAAATGGAAACAAATATTACAGTTATTAATAAAGCTTTTACAGGTAACAGTGTTGTAATACACTTGGTAAAGGCATATCTACTTTCTTCTATTTGTAGGTATACACATTGATTACAATTCTGCAGGAGGTATTTGCCAGACATGCCTGATACAGCATGGATCACATTAAATTAGGGGTGTGCACCGGCCACTTTTTGTCTTTTGGTTTTGGATCTGGATCTTTCTTCATGTTTTGGATCTGGATTGGTTTTGCCAAAACCACCCTTCCGTATTTTGGGTTCTGGGTTTTGTGTTTTGGATCAATATTTTTTTGGAAAAAAAGCATAAAAACAGCTAAAATCACAGAATTTGGGTTTTTTTTTTGTTCCTACGCTATTATTAACCTCAATAACATTAATTTCCACTCATTTCCAGTGTATTCTGAACACCTCACACCTCACAATATTGTTTTTAGGAGAAAGGTTGCACCGAGGTAGCTGGATGACTATGCTAAGCGACACAAGTGGGCGGCACAAACACGTGGCCCATCTAGGAGTGGCAGTGCAGTGGCAGACAGGATAGCAGTTTGAAAAACTAGGTCCCAAAGAGTATATACTGCAAAGAAAAAAGAGGTGCAAGATGGAATTGTCCTTGGGCCTTCGCACCCACCCTTATGTTCAATAAACCGGACATGCACACTTTAACAAACCAATCATTTCAGCCCCAGGGTCTGCCTCACGACAGTGGCTGAAATGATTGGTTCGTTTGGGCCCCCACAAAACAAGCTGGCAATTAATCTGTCCCTGCACAAATGGGCTCTACAGAGGCAAGATGTCTTCCTCATCCTCCTCACCCTCTTCAGTGTTGTCCTCATCCTCACAGAGTATTAGTTCATCCCCGCTGGAATCCACTACCACAGGTCCCTCTGTACTTTCTGGAGGCTGGTCTTCCTGGAAAATTGATAATTAATTTTGATGAACATATTCTTCTCCACATTTTGTGGAAGCAACCTCCTACTCCTTTTGCTGTCAAGGTTCCTGGCTGCACTAAATACTCTTTCGGAGTACACACTGGAGGGGGGGAAACTTAGGTAAAATAGAGCCAGTTTGTACAGGGGCCTCCAAATTGACTCCTTTTCCTGCCAGTACAGGTACGGACTGTCTGACATGCCTACTTGGATGCTGTCACCGATGTAATCCTCCACCATTCTGTCAATGGTGACAGTATCATATGCAGTGACAGTAGACATGTCAGATTTGTTGGCAGGTCCTTCAGTCTGGACCAGATGTCCAAACCGTCCCTTGACTTATGACACAGGCACACACTTGGCGCTGCTACTTTGTTGATGCACGTCCAGCTAAGGTGCACACAAACATAGAAAAATATATATTTTTTATTTTTTGTGCACTTTGGGGGTTACACCACCCCAGACTACCCAGCTGGCCCTTGACTTATGACACAGGTGCACGCTTGGTGCTGCTACATTGTTGATGAATTTTTTTTTTGCACTTGGGGTGAGCACCCCTGATGGACAGAGCACCCTCTGGACAACACTACAGCACCCCTTTAGGACTACAGCCTGTATGGGACACTGCACACAAGTCACAATACAAAATATTTTTTTTTCCCGCACTTTGGGGTTACACCACCCTTCAACAGACGAGCCAGCCAGCCCTTGACTTATGACACCTGGCGCACACTTGGCACTGCAACTTTGTTGATGCACGTGTGGTTAATGCGCACACAAGTCATAAACACAGAAAAAAAAATTTTTTATTTTTTGGAGCACTTTGGGGTTACACCACCCTTCAACAGACGAGCCAGCCTACCCTTGACTTATGACACAGGCGCACGCTTGGCGCTGCTACATTGTTGATGCATGTGCGGCTACAGCACACACAAACAGAAAAAAATAATTGTTTTTTTGCCTTGGGGGGGAGCACCCCTGATGGACAGAGCACCACCTGGACAACACTACAGCACCCCTTTAGGACTACAGCCTTTATGGGACACTGCACAACACAGCCCAGCCAGCCCCTATGGACAACAGCAGCACAACACAGCCCTGCCAGCCCCTATTACAACAGCACAACACAGCTCAGCCAGCCCCTATTGACTTTTGAGTGGACACAGCCCCTATGGACAACAGCAGCACAACTCCCACCCTCCCTCTTCACTGTCCACAGCTGGAGTGAAAAATGGCACCAACGCGGGGACCTTTTATAGAATCCAAAACCCGCGAGATCCGACAGCGGGATGATGACGTTTTGCCTCGATTTCAGGTCCAAGTCAGGTGGGAAAACCCGAACCTGACTCGGTTCCCGCCTCGGATTGGGGGGCTCGGATTTCAGAAATCCGAACCCGCTCATCCCTACATTAAATGCAAATGCATTTACTGCATACTGTAAATGCATATACGGTATATCAGCAAATTGCAGGTGACATCCCAAAAATCATGTCGTGGTTGAGTATGGAAGATAATACATATCTGTCTAGCAATAATAAGCATGACATAAATGCATGTATAGTTACCTCACAAGGAAATAGGCAACAATTCTGACGCTCCTCCGCAATCTTGTACAGATCAGAATTGGCCAGCACACGAGCGTCATGAGCACAACCAGGCCAGCCAATAAAAACATCAATGAAGCTGTGAGCGCAAGATAATATCCGGTTAAAACTATACATATAGACCGATTTAAACACAACAGTTTGGGGCAACTTGTTACCCATAGCAACCAATCAGATTATAGCTATTATCTTATTGAATGTGCTAGTTACATGTGAAGTAGAATCTGATTGGTTGCTATGGCCAACATCTCCACTTCAAATAACCCTCACTTTAGTAAATATACCCGTATCTTTAAAATACACTAGAATATAGAAGAAATGTAGGAAAAACATATTACAGAAATGTACACTATTTATATCTATTACTGCATCTATTATTATACTGGTTATTATTTCTGATAGAAAGCGTATATAAGATCCGGTTACAACTATACATAAAGACATTTTAAACACACAACATTTTACATCCTTTACTTTGCATGCAAGCCACAATATATATCAAATTAAAAGTAATAAATGTGGCTTACCAATACCGATGGTCAACGACGGCTTGCAGCATGATGGAATGGCATCTCTTTCTGTTATAGTAGTCTGCTGGGCTGACTGTGGGAGCAATTATGGGGATGTGGGTGCCATCAATTGCCCCAGCACTCTGTGGGTAACCGCGGCACAGGAACCCGGACACTGTCTCATCCAGTCACTGCCCATGAGGTAGGGCAATAAACTGGCGGTACAAGGTATCCAGGATGGCCTGGGTCACTTCACACACCAAAACACAAGTAGTGGAGATGCCTACACCAAACAAGCAGGATATTGTGCGGTACTCGTCATGGGTAGCAACCACCACAAGACAATCACAAGCCTCCTGCTCGGGGCAATGGGCTGTCTCCATCGAGTAGTGTGCCTGGTAAGGGACGGGGTCAGGAGTTCCAGGATGTAATTAAAGGTGCATTGCGACATCCTAAAATGTGCAATCCATTGGTTCTCTGTAAACCCCTGTACCATAGCCCAGAAAGCCTCTCCATGTTGTCGTTCTCGAGACCATATTGTGCGAGATGATCCTCCGGTCATTCTCAATATGGACGAGACGCTGGACATTACCAAGGCTCTCCTCCGGCATAGGTAATTTCGGCGCTTGGCCGCCCTCTCCACCACAAAATGCTCCCTTCTCAGGATCTCACACTGTACGATTAAGAACAGTGGACCTCATTCAGAGTCGGTCGTAAGCGGCCGCTCGGTCATATGCATCCAATGTTTCCAAACCACGCATGTGTACGGTTAGTTGTGCGCATGTGCGTACGAGATCTTGCGATCCAAAATGCTGTCGATCATATGGCTTACGAGCAGGAAGTGGCTTCCGAGAGTTGATTGACTTGAAAGGCCATTTGTGGGTGTTGATGGGGGGTGGTGGTCTAAAAACGCAGGCGTTCCTCACCATTTTCAGGGCGTTTTAGGGGCGTACATAAATTACCTGCTACGACCGACATAGAAGGCCGGAAGTAGTAAAACGTCACTCTGCGAGCAGGTTAGAGGCCTGGCTGATCGTACAGCTTGAGGTTGGGTATGTGCTCTCTCAAGCCCCAGAGTACAATCGATACTATCAAATGTGACTGATGTTATGTTTGATGTTTCTATTTTGTGCCACACAATGCAAGCAGCTAATAATCGTTTGTTATTGCTAATAACACTGCTAATTTGCTTGTAATTGATCCAGTTGCGTTAGCATTAGCGAATAATATGAATAAATAAATTTCATGGGGATGGCTTATTCTATGCGGTTTTTTGTTAATTTTTGGTGAAATTTGCACACAACACAAGCGGCCACAACCATCAGAAGAAAATTAACATACAGCGACTGACAACGATTTACTCAATCGCTAACTGCTATCACTCGCTAGCTAGAGGAGGTGCTTTGTTCATGTATGGGCGTCACTTTGGTTGCGATCGCCCGGCCGTGTGATTGTTTTTTTTTCTGATTCTCGATCGTTAGGCGTACGACCGACTCTGAATGAGGGCCAGTGTGAGCAGCTTCAGCCATGCCTCAGTTGCTGTGTAGCACACAGACAAAAATCCACCAGACAAAACAAGGTCTCCATGCTACACAGATGCTTGGAAATACAGCAATACCTTATGGGTGTCCCTCCCAGTCCCTTTATACCAAGCCCCCACCTTTGCGTGACCTCATTAATGTGTGTCAGCATAACGTCCACTTAAAATGACAAAACTGTGATTTTCTGTGGAAAACTCTGAAAAACCCTGCTCTTGTCTGAATGGTGCGACCCGGGAATTTCCCAGGTAGAAGCTGTAGTGTGAAAGGGGGGTCTCGACCAAATACCCAGGATTTTCCACAGGAGAAATTCCCGGGTCTGAGGAGGAAATTTCCCGGGTCGTATGTCTGAAAGGGGTATTACACAATTACTTAACCTTACATTTAAAGCATATATCTAAATACCTGCTACTAAATATTTAACTAATATATTTAAACCTATTTAATTTATTTATTTATTTTAAATATATATATATATATATTATATATATATATATATATATACAGTATATCTAAAATAACAATTAATAATGTTTTAATTCTGGCAATGTCTCTAATCCTGACATTCCTAAAATATATTTAATTTTACAATTGATTACCAGCTAGCTACGGTAACACAGCCCAATGGCATGTGCGACTTCTCCATCTGAACATGTGTAAGCGATACTGCGCCTTTAGATGCAGCCGCTGCCTGTGACACGCACACGTCTGCTAGACAGCCAATTGTTACCTCACAGGAATACCCACTGAAATGCACTCTCCCTATGTCCAAATCCATTTTGCATCTCTGAGCATTAACCATCAGAACACACGCACAGTGGCACTCGGAGGAGTATGGGCAGACATAAAACATCGGCCGCTTGCATGTGACAACGCCACTGCGTACACTTCTGAAACAGGCCCCATGTCTCCAGAATCAATTCAAAAATCGTGATGAAAGTCGATCTTTTTAAAAAAGCAGATAGCGATGTTTCATCCCTAGTATGTGGTAGACATTTAGCAAAATTAATAGCGGTAATAAAAAACTTATTGTCGAAGTAGAAGATTTTTAATTCAGAGTATCATAATATGCTGGACTTTGCAAATCATAAAGATTATAATCAAAAGATACACTTTTTATTGTTTTGTGTTTAAGGACGTACGTGCTATATTAAACAAGTCAGTGGTTCATCATTTGTTTAGTCACTCGACTTCTTGTCAGTTGTAAATTAGCTAACATCATAAATATATATTTGTGCCAAAGAGATCACACAACTAATAAGAAGAAGATAATGGAAAGTTTTTGAAAACTTTCTAACTTTCTAACATACAGTACACAGGTACACACTTTACATTTATTGGTTCGATTTGCCAATAATCGGGTAATCGGCCTGATTTATTGTATAGTGCGTATGACGGTTTTGGCATTTTGCTGATAAAATGTTTTAAAAACACCTACATATGCATTCCTTCAATTTTTTATTATTTATTAAGGTCTGCGCCTGGATGGGTTAATTATATGTTTGGTGTTACTGAAGAGTATCTGCATGAACAGCAAATATACTGATGGTATTACTGTTACAAATAAAACTCAAATGGAGCATGTACAGTATAGTGTGTAAAAGAAATCCTCTATTAAGAGTCGCACTGCTCTAAGGATTTGTTTTAAATAAACATAAGAGCTTGAGATAGAGGGGGGTGGAGTACCTGCGAGATCAGGCTAGTGATTATAGCTAAGGTGGAGAGAAAGGGGAAGTTAATTCAAGTACTGTAGTCTTTTAATCTTTGTTCAAAATTAGAGTTATCAGCCGGAGGTGGGCGTCCCTATCCTTCCGGGTGCAGCGGCTGTAGCGGTAAATGTCAGCCGTGAATTGTAGTTCCAATGGGTTAGATTAATGTCAAAGTCAATTATCTGATCGGTCAGCAAAGACAGAAAATTTTCGATAATCTGCCCACATTTCCACAGGAGTAACTATAGAGGGTGCAAGGGGTGTGCTTGCTATGGGACCCAGCAGCTTAGGGGGCCCACCGGCCCAGTAACCAATACACTACACCATGCCTCCAGTTTGCTAAGACCACTGGCCAGCGTCTGCAGTAGGCTCCGCCCCGGACCGGCCGCCAGTGTCAGACTGGGACATGAAGGGCCCACAGGGGGAATGCAATGGTAAGGGCCCACTGAAGGGAGGCGGTGCAAAGCTAAAGGGGTGTAGCCAGCTATCAGAGGTGCATAAGTAAAATTAAAAAAAATGCACATGTCCAGAGCCAAATTAAATATAACAACAAAAATGCTGAATCTGGTATTTTAGTTATAATTTAAAAACAAGTAAGTAATAATTTTTATGTCAGTCTCCCTAAAGGCATAGGGTTTAGAAGCTGTAGCTCTAGTCACCCTGGGCAAGCTTGGATACAGCTATCAGCACTGTAAAGTCTGAAATGTGTGTATGGTGAGCAGTGGTGTAACTAGGGTATTTGGAGCCCAGGGCAAGTTAAGAAACGGAGCCCCCCCCCACAAGTAGGTGCGCAAGCCGAAGTTGCGTGGTGTAAAAGTGGGCGCAGCCACCTGCCACAATGGGCGTGGTCACTGGAAAATGGGGGCATGACAACATGACACACCATCATCTCTCGTCACTCTGGGAACATTTTTTCCATTCCATATGCACCTTAATGCCCCAAGTAGTAGTGCCCCTCTTGCAATGACCACTATAATAGTGCCCCTTATGCAGTGCCCCCAATAGTAGTGCCCCTATACAGTGCCCCCTTATATAGTGTCCCCAGTAGCAGTCCCCCCTATACAGTGCCCCCAGTAGTGGTCCCCTCTATGCAGTGCCCCTTATATAGTGCCCCCAGTAGTAGTCCTCCCCTATGCAATGCTCCCAGTAGTGGTTCCCCCTTTGCACTGGCCCTTATATAGTGCCCCCAGTAGCAGTCCCCCCTATGCAGTGCCCTCAGTGGTGGTACCCCTATGCAGTGCCCACAATAGTGCTCCTAATATATAGAGCCCCCAGTAGTAGTCCCCCCTATGCAGTGCCCCAAGGAGTGGCCCCCCATATGCAGTGCCCCCAGTAGTACCCCCAATATAGTGCCCCCAGTAGTAGTCCCCCAAAGCAGTGCCCCCAGTAGTGGTCCCCCTGATGCAGTGCCCCCAGTAGTATCCCCCCCAGCAGTGCCAGACAAAGACAAACCACTTACCTGAATCCCTGCTCTTGCTCCTCATGCGCCTGCCGCCGCCGTCCGCTCCTACATCCTCCCAGGCTGGCCTGCTCTGCATTATGGGAGAGACATCATGACATCTCTCCCATCATCCACTGTGGAAGTCGGAAGATGAAGCTCATGAGTGAGCTCTAGCTCGGATCTGGCAGTGGGAGCAGCACAGCAGTCAATGAGAGTCTATCTGACTCTCATTGGCTGGCTGCCAAAACAAACAGAAAAACACAGTAATTACACTGCAAAAGTGCTGAACAGGGTGCAGAAGTAACAATTAAACAAATATAAACACCAACTTAGAGCAGCTGTATAAAAAGAGGGTAGTCAATCCTCAAGGATATTGAAAAAAATGGAAAGAGTAACAGCGCTCATTTAAAGTAAAAACTATTTACCGATTTAATAAAGCATGCAAAATATCGACATACATATTATTAAAATATATAAGGGAGCATAAAAGCAGTCCAATCCACCAATCACATCGGTCTCATATAGATGCTGGGAGGCTTAAATAATAATCCAATAGGTATTGATCCAATGGTACTGAGCATGTACAGTTCTGAGAATCAGTCCAGACTAATAATTACCAAATCCAATGTCCACTTGAATTGAGGGGTCCTAATTAGCAGTGCTGATAGGCTTCCGCAAAAGTTGGTCCCCGGGGAGAGGTTCGGCAGTCCGTTTGTATGGCTGAATAACACGCTACTTTGACCATGTATCGGCACTCCTGTGGTGAATTCAAAGCTGTGGGTACAACACAGCGAAACGCGTCAGTATTGGCTGCCTTCTTATACCATCCATTCACCACAGGAGTGCCGAGAGAGTTGTCGCATTGCTCACTATATAATGCAGAGATTGTCGCAGAGCCTGCTATATTCCTAATATGGAGTGCCACAGTGCCCACCATATAATGCAAAGAGTGCCGCAGTGCCCACCATATACTGCAAAGAGTGTCGCAATGCCCACTATATAATACAGAGCGTGTCACAGTGCCCACCATAAATGTAATGCAGAGTGCCACAGTGCTCACCATATAGTGCAGGTTGTCACAGTGCCCACCATATAATGGAGAATGCAACAGTGCCCACCATATAATGGAGAATGCAACAGTGCCCACCATATAATGCAGAAAGTGCCACAGTGCCCACCATATAATGCAGAGTGTTACATTGCCCAACATATATAATGCAGAGAGTGTCGCAATGCCCACCATATAATGCAGAGTGTTACAGTGCCCAACATATATAATGCAGAGAGTGTCGCAATGCCCACCATATAATGCGGAGAGTGTCGCAGTAATCACCATATAATGCAGAGAGTGCCACAGTGCCCACCATATAATGCAGAGAGTGCTGCAGTGCCCACCATATAATGCAGAGATTGCTGCAGTACCCAACATATACTTAATGCAGAGTGTCACAGTGTCCACCATATAATGCAGGGAGTGCTGCAGTGCCCACCATATAATGCAGGGAGTGCCGCAGTTGCCACCATATAATGCAGGGAGTGCCATGGTGCCCACCAAAATAATGCAGAGTGCCACTGTACCCACCTTATACTTAGTGCAGAGTGTTACAGTGCCCACCATATAATGCAGTGTCACAGCGCCCACCAGATCATGTTGAGTTTCACAGTGTCCACCATATAATGCAGAGTGCCACAGTGCCCACCATATACTTAATGCAGAGTGTCACAGTGCCCACCATATAATGAAGGGAGTGCCACAGTGCAGGGCCGACTCTAGGGGTGTTCAACCAGTGCAATCAAACAGGGGCGCCACCCATAGAGGGCGCACTCCTCCCCAACATTCAGATTTCTTCCACCCGTGGGCCAAAGTGGCCCGCGGGTGGTGAAATCAGGAGATTGGGGACCCCCACCACCGCAGCTGTGTGGCAGTGCCGGATCCCGGAGTCTGAATGGATGCTGCGCCCCGGCATGACATTATTTGGCCATGCGGGCACGCCTCCAAATAATGTAACATAGAGGCATAGCCTATGGTAATTAGGTAACGCTCCCATTTTTGGTCATGTGAGGGCGCACTTTGTAGAGCTGGCACAGGGTTCTCCAAAACCTGCAGCCGGCCGTGCCACAGTGCTCACCATATACTTAATGCAGAGTGTTGCAGTGCTCACCATATAATGCAGAGTGTCACAGTGCCCACCATATAATGCAAAGAGTGCCGCAGTGCCAAGCATATACTTAATGCAGAGTGTCAGAGTGCCCTCCATATAGAGCAGAGTGTCACAGTGCCCACCATATAATGCAGTGTAAAGAGAAACAGTACTCCCCGCACTGTATGCACCCAGATGATGGAAACCTCTACTAAGAGGGCTAGAACAAAAAGATAGCGGCATAAACTGCTGACAAATTCTGTGTATATTTGTGACACCAAAACTGAAAAAATACCTAAAGCAGTCTGCGAATCTGCCAGTGCTAGACCCTCTCAAGGTAATGTGGTCTATATGTAAATCATAAGGCATGAAAAGGTAAAGAATGCTAAATAAAAAATAATAATGAGCACCGAATTTGAGTGATAGACAGTACACATTGAATGAATACAACTTAATGTATTCACAAATGGGATAAGATTGTCAGGATATAAAAAATGTGTGTTTAATTAACCAAATAAAAAAGGAATAATAGAATAATAAAGCATAGCATATCACAAATTAGAAAAATAATGAACAATTAGGACCTCTAATAAATATTCACTGATAATAAAAAAATAAAATAATTGTAGACCTCTTAGATATCAAGATATGAAAATATAAATATACATAAATCTAAATATAATAAAAATCTCTCTGTATAGAGCAGGGGCGTCTTAAGAGAGGAGGGGGCCCATGTGCACTTCCCGTGCGGGGCCCCCTCCTCTCTCCCCAGTGGCCGGCAGCCGACTGACATGTTTAGCCAGCCACCGGAGCCTTAGTAGACTCCGGGCACTAGAGTGTGTCCGGAGTCTACTGCGCATGCGGAGAACACCGGAAAAATGGCTGCGGCGGCCATTTTCCGGTATTCTGAGCAGCGCTGACACCCAACGCGGGACCACGGACAGGTGATTTTAAAATAATATGGGTGCAGTGTGTGCGGTGCGGGGCCCCCCTGGACCTGGGGGCCCATGTGCCCCGCACACACTGCACCAATTATAGATACGCCACTGGTATAGAGCCTAGTTAATGTAGATATGTCTGTGAAAAATTTATCAAAGACCAACAGAGTAGTGATTGTGGTTTGTTGAAAATACATAGAAGCCATCTTGGTGGGTAAGTTGTATAAACAGCACAGATTTAGGTTCCCATATGAGGGATATATGGTTAATAACAGAGTTTTTGTTAATCCAGAATACGTGTAAATCAAAGTACTCATGTTCCCAGCAACTATATTTCTTTTGCAGGGCAGTGGCCATATAATTAGAATAGTTGTATATCACAATGTCCTTGTTGATATCACTTTGGAACATCGGTATATCCGTGCATTGCAGGGGGCCCCTATGTTGGTCATACACACGAGCACCGTAGAGAGAAAATCACCAGTGCTGATTCCAATTGTGTATCAGGAGCCCACTAAATAATGCAGAGTGCCACAGTGCCCACCATATAATGTAGAGAGTGTCACAGTGCACACCATATACTGCAGAGTGCCACAGTGCCCACCATATAATGTAGAGTGTAACAGTGCCCACCATATAATGCAGAGTGCCGCAGTGCCCAACATATAATGCAGAGTGTCGCAGTGCCCACCATATTATGCAGAGTGCCACAGTGACCTCCATATAATACAGAGAGTGCCGCAGTGACTGCCATATATTTACAGAGTGCCGCAGTGACCTCCATATAATACAGAGAGTGATGCAGTTACCGCCATATATTTACAGAGTGCCACAGTACCTACCATATAATGCAGAGTGTCACAGTGCTCATTATATAATACAGAGTGTTGCAGTGGATGTGACATAGGCCCTGATTCAGAGCCGGACGCTCTGACCAGTGCTCTCGCTCTGAATCAGGGCCCACCTCCATAAATATGGAGCATCCTCCTGGACGCTCGTATAGCTGTGGGTCACCACCCACAGCCTATACGAGCTTGCAGGATGATGGTCGCGATGGTCTTGACCATCGCGACCATCGCCAGTGCGAGCAGGAGCCTGCGGTTGAGTTTCTCAACCGCAAGGCCAGGAGTGATTTTGGCTCTATCAGAGCCAAAATCACTCCCACTGACATCACTAGTGATGTCAGTGGGGCCGGCTTCTGACGGTAGGCGTTCCCTTGGGAACGCCTCCGTCTGGCAGGCATGCCCCCGGCACGCCCACCAAAGGGGGCGTGCTGTCAATCAACATCGACAGCACGCCCCCTTTGATCAGACACAACTAGCGAAGGAAAGTCCTTTGCTTGTCGCGTCTCGTGCATGCGCACGACGGAGCTCCCTCCGTCGTGCGCATGCACAGTGCACATCATCAACCCACTTGCGAGCGGACAGCCGCTTGCGAGTGGGTCTGAATCAGGCCCATAGTACACCCCACCCTGACACACACATGCAACATTAATACACCACCATAGACAATATTAAAAAAAAAAATCCCTCAGAAAAAAACAAATCCACCCCTCTCCCCACTCCTCCTTATATACCAACCCCCTTAGAAAACATAACATTTTTCACACCACCAGTCACACTTACCTGCCCAGAGGGAGGATATGGCCACGCCCCCTTCCTGAAAAAAAAAAGCTGCGCACTGGGGAGGGGTGGGGCGCTCTGAGCCCCTTCAGCCCTGCTCAAAGCCAAGGGGGGCGTGATCAGTGTGATCGCTCCCCCCACAGGCATAGGAGACTGCTGTGGCTACTGCTCAGCAGCCACGAGCAGTCTCCCACTGCAGCTCAGCACTCTGTTTGCTGGGCTGCTGTGAGGGAGGGGGGAAGGGCGGCGCCGGACCCGGGCCCCCGCCAGGCCCCTCAGGAAGCCCAGGCCTTGGTAATCTGTACCCGCTCCCCCCCCTCTCGGCGCCCCTGAGGATATGTCTCTCAGTGAAGGATGGACCTGGCTCCTCTGCTCTGTGTTGTGTAGTGACTAGTGAGCGCCTGCAGCAGCCTGGGCTCCTCCCCCCACTGGCTGCGCTTGACATCACGGGGTAAATGGTCAGAACCCACTTCTCCAAGGAAGTCGGCTGAGCTTTTGCCGGCATGGGTGGGCGGAGCTTAATTGGCAGTGGGCGGGCTTCCGACAGGCAGGGGTCTGGAGCTTCACTTGCCCATTGTTAGGCCCTGATTGTAACATACCCCTGTTCGCGACCCTCTAAACCCCACTTCACTGAAAGGGGCATGGCCACAATGCACTGACGCCTACCGGGGAATTACCAGTTTCCCCAGCAGCCTAGTCCAAGCCTGCCTGCCGCCCACCCTTAGCTGTCAGCCCCGCTCAGCACCAGACACAGTTGGCCACTCCTCCACTTCACCGCTTATCTCCGCTCCGATGGCTAATCTCTTGGCAGCCATGATGTAGGGAGGGTGAGTACCTTTGCCATAGCCCACGCCTCCCGGCACCTGCTGTTTTTCTGTTCTAATGCTTACAGCGCAGCCACGGAAGGAAGAAGTGATCTCTGAAGAGGGAACTGCAGTCTGCTGGCTACGGAAATGCTATGTATACTGTATAGTCCAGCGGGTGTCCGCACGACCCTCAAGCTTCCCGCCGAGGACCCCACTAATTGCTTTTGCTCCATCTTCTAGATCTTTCTCTGTGCAGCACGAGTACTCCTGCCCCCCCATCCCCCCCCCATTACTACCATTGAGTTTGATGGATTTTTTTCTCTCTGGGGGAAAATTCTTTCCAAAAAAAGCTTAGAACATGGATTTGATAGATAGATAGATAGATAGATAGATAGATAGATAGATAGATAGATAGATAGATAGATAAATACATAGATAATGATATATATATAGTTTTATATTTCAACCAATAATTCACTATGGTCCATAACTCCCGAACGCATGATCCGATTCCCTTTGCTGATATAACCGGGTATCTGGAAATAGACAGGGTATCAGTACAGTACCAAACATGAAATGTCTATGATGTTCTATACCATTAATATCAAATATATACATTTTACATCATAATTAATAACTTTACTATAAACCATAATGTGCAGGAACCTTTTATGAGTGCGTATGTATTTATGATTAAATGTACGTATGTGTCGTGCATCTGAGCACAGCGTAAAACTGTGTATATATGTGCACGCATTGTAGGTACACATGCGATTGTCTATGTGCATGCATGTATTTATCATGAATATATATATATATATATATATATGTATTACTTGGCATATTTTGATATTACTTGTTTGGACTACAAAATGACAGGCAATGAGTTTACAGAGGTGGCAAAATGATGCTTGATGAAATCACAAATGTAACAGCTAGTTTGTTTAAGCATCAGACTTAAAAACAATGGTTTATTTAGAATACAATTAATTTCTTCTTAACCACATCAACATTAGATACCAGGCCTACAATGGCTAACGATAGCTTAAACGTCTAACAATTGTTCCTGAATCCACTCCTTCTGAGTATATCAGTGTCTGTATTATACTTCAATTTTCATAGGCATACTGTTCTGTATGCAGAGCAAATGCTCACCATATCTTTGTGTATTCTTTAATTATTCGTCACAGACAAATCAACAAAACCTGTCTTGTCATCACTGAATATTTAATGTAAGGACTTTTAGTTGTAGCTGAAATGGCATTTTGCGATCAGTTGCGAAATGGTGTCTTGTTTGCCGTTCGCAAGATGGCATCGTGCAGATTCCAGTTCTAACAGATTCCAGTTCTAACAGATTCTAACAGATTCTATCTCAGCCAATTATCCGGCTTCAACAGTCCACCCTTTGATAGCCAATCAAACTCTATCATAACCTATGTTGAAACTGTTTAGCCATGCATGAGAATATACCATTTAATGTTATTATGGTATGACACAGGTTGGTCATTTGAACCATTTAGATAATGTGTCTCAAAGAAGGTATAACAACCCTTATACGCCATCTGCGGAGGGATCATTGGCAGGATGTGGGAATTCATCTAAACTATAAAGGAAGTTTTGAGGGGGAATTGGGACAGTATTACCTAGCATGTTTTAAAATAACATTATCGATATATATATTCATGCACAACCAAGCAAAATCTGGATCAAATTATCATAGGGTACATCCTAATTCAGGGTTGTAATAAGCTCTTCCTTAACCTTGGTATCCATACAGATGTGTCCACAAAATGTGTTCCTAAAATCGAGCTGTGTCTCCAAATGTGCCATGCCTTTGAATCTCTGTATTATCCACGCCTTGTGATTTTTCTTAAAATTTGCTACTTTAATCTGATACTTTATATGAATACTTTTGCAGGAAAAAAAAAATTGGGATCTATCTAATTGCTACTCGTCGTGGTGCATCTTAGCCATGATGGCATCTTGTGCCAAATGAAGAAAAAATGGAGAGGTGTTTGAGGACACATCTGTATCTCCATCGCTTACCACCACCATCTCAATTTCTCGGTTCGCCCTAGTATGTTTTCTGCACTTCAACATATTGGGAACACATCTGCCACATAAGAAAATTACTAAGATGACACTGATTATGAGGATCAGAAGTTTACCCACTGTAGCAGCCAATTTCTGGACCCACTCTCCTAGACCAGAGAACCATTTCACAGGGTTCAACCAAGTGAACCACTCTTCTAGCTGTTCCTCAACTTCAGTCAATGAAGCATTATGGTTCTTTCGGAATTCCCACTTTAAGTGCAGAATTTCGGCCATCTTCCGGTCTATCACCTCCTTGGGATCACTGGTGTTCATAATGTGTATGAAAATATGGAGATGGTGTGTTTTTATGGATACCAAGCATTTCACCATGTGTAAGGGTCATAATTTCTTGAAGTATCCTTCCCAAATAATATAATCCTTCTGAACGTGGGGAAAGCCACTTCACACTGTCTCCGAGTTCCAGGTATTACAAATCTCTTAACAATTACTGTACTAAGATTGGTCAGACACTCCCCTGATTGGCATAGCACTCCTCCTCTTGACTCCACTCCATCAATACTGCCATTAGCTCCCATCTCCTCTATCGGTCCCCCATCACAGAAACCAGAAATCCCCGAACAAACCAGGATGATGGAAACTCTGGAAGAGAATACAAAAATGAACACAGCAGACCAGTCCATTGCTGTTACAAGGATCTACAAATTTCTTTAGTTCAGATATCTCACTGCAACCTTTTAACCCTCCCAGAACAAGCTCGCGATCGACAGGTCCATGTTATCTGCCTTGTCTCTGCCTTGTATCTCCACCGGTTGGTTGACCTTCCTACAGTGAGTGGAATGGACCCAGGTATCTGTCTCGGTCACCTTCAAAGATGTGGTACTCATCAACAACACCTGATACGGACCTTCCCACCAATCAATCAGACAACCAGAACACAAGAAATTTCTGATCATAACAAATTCTCCAGGTTTCACATCATGACAGTTTGTTTCTGGCATATCAGGTGACAACAATTTCAGTTTCTGCTGCTGCTGTTTTAACTGTTTACTCATTGTTATAATATACTTTACAGTGACCTTGTTGTTACTTTTCAGATCTTCCTGTGGACTTACAATCAAATGAGGTTGCCTACCAAACAGTATTTCAAAGGGGGACAGATTAAGAGGAGGCCTAGGAGTGGTCCTTATGCTATGTAGGACCAATGGTAATGCTTCTGGCCATCCCAGTCCAGTCTCTGCCATGATCTTACTTAATTTATTTTTGATAGTACCGTTCACCCTCTCCACCTTCGCACTGGCTTGCAGTCGATAGGGGGTGTGAAGTTTACTATCAATACACATCAACTTACACATACTCTGGAAGACATGACCGGTGAAATGAGTACCCCTATCACTTTCAATAACTCTAGGGATACCATATCTGCATACAAACTCCTGTACAATCTTTTTAGCAGTGAAGACAACTGTATTAGTGGCAGCTGGATAAGCCTCTACCCAATTAGAGAATACTACTGTACAAATACATACTTGAGATTCCTGCAGGGTGGTAACTGGATGAAATCAATTTGTATTACCTGAAAAGGTCCATCTGTTGGAGGGATGTGGGATGGTTCAGTTTAATATTGTTTTCCCAACATTCTTCCTTAAGCAAGTCAAACAGGACATTGCTCTCTTTTCAGCTTGAGAAGAGAAGCCCGGTGCACACCAATATGCCCTGACCAACTTACACATACCTTGCTCTCCCAAGTGAGTCAGACCGTGCGCTGCCTCAGCCAAGCTTGGGTAGTATGCCTTGGGTGGAAACGGCTTACCTTGTCCATCTCTCCAAAGTCCAGAGGACTCCTGTCCACATCCCTTCGATCTCCAGACTGCCTTTTCCTGAATGGAACACAAATTTTGCATCTCAATTAATTTCTGCATATCAATCATTTGAAAAACCATCATTTGTTCACTAGGTACATTGATTTTCAACCCTGCTGCCCATTTGGCAGCTTCATCTGCTCTATTATTTCCTAGTGACACGGGATCGTCCTCACATGTGTGAGCTTTACATATAATGATGGCCACTGCCTTTGGCATTTGAATCGCTGTCAATAGTCCTTTTATATGTTTAGAATGGGCTACTGGTGTGCCCGCTGCTGTCATAAAATTTCTCAGATGCCATAGAGCTCCGAAATCGTGTACCACCCCGAACGCAAACCTGGAGTCAGTGTAAATGTTAGCCGCCAATTCACACACTCTTCTTAGTGCTACTAACTCCGCCACTTGGGCTGAGTGAGGAGGTCCAAGAGGTTCTGCCTCTATGATGTCTTTGTCATTTACAACAGCATAACCTGTATATAACTCTCCTGTGTCAGTTTGTCTATGACAACTCCCGTTCTTGTAAAATGTAAAATCTGCATTTTCTAAGGGTGTATCACGTATGTCAGGCCTAGCTGTGAAAGTTTGATTCAAATAATCCATGCAATCATGTTCATCAGTACCCCTGCAAAACTCACCTTCTGCCAGAGACTCACCCTCCACCCTTTGTGCATTCCAATGCAGATATGGTAAGTACGTCGCTGGATTTAATGTATTACACCGCTTAATGGTGATGTTTGCAGGTGCTATCTGAGCCAGTTCCCATTTTGTGAACCTAGCTGAGGAGACATGTCTGGTTTGGGCTGAATTCAACAAGGCAGATACTGCATGGGGTGTATAGACAATTGTATCATGCCCTAATACTACGTCCTCACTCTTGTTTACCAACAGAGTGGTGGCAGCAACACTTCTTAAACACGTTGGGAGTGATCTTGCCACAGTGTCCAATTTGGCACTGTTTCAATGCTACAGGTCTGCTAGCGTCACCATGTTTCTGAATGAGGACACCTGCTGCACAACCATCGGCTTCCGTACAATACAATTCAAAGGGTTTTTCATAGTCAGGTATTCCCAATGCAGGGGCTCTTGTCAGACTATCCTTAAGATTAAGGAAAGCCTGCTGTGTTTCCTCTGTATGTATGACACGATCGGGTTTTGAGGAAGAGACCAAATCCTGTAAAGGCAAAACCAAAATAGAAAAACCTGGGATCCACATTCTGCAGTATCCACACATTCCCAAGAATGTACGAATTTGCTTTTGGTTCTGCGGCAGGGTCATTGTCTGTATGGCTTGGATTCTATAATTTGTCAGGTGTCATAGGCCCTGGGTTAGGCAGTGTCCTAAGTATTTAACCGTAGCCTGGCATGGCTGTAATTTGTCCTTAGCAACCTTGGCCCTCATTCAGAGCTGCTCGTTAGCGGCAGTACGCTCGTTCCGAGTGATGTTCGCACATCTGCGCATGCGTACGGTTTTTAGTACGCATGCGCGAACCAGTCAGTGCGGCCGAAAATCGTTTGTACGCTATATAGCGAGTGCCTGCTATTTTGAGTGACAGAATGAGGCGTATGTGGGTGGTAACAGGGGAAGGTGCTTGAAAACGGGGGAGTGGAATTCGAACGCAGGCGTGCTTAAAGGTCAAAACGGGCGTTTTAAGGGTGTGCATAATTAATCCAGCAGCGTCATTGACCACGTCACTTGGTTTTTTTAAACTCAGAACTGCTCGCAAAATAGCGGTTGAAAAAACCAACCACAAGAATAGCGAGCAGTTCATACGCTGTACGATGTACTCGATTAATCAAATAAATAGCGGACATGACGTATGGTGCGAGCGGCCAGGGGGCGTTTTTATCAAATAAACGAGCGTATGTTTTGCTCGCTCATTCAGACTTAGAGGTGTGAACAGACTGCAATTTGCGAACGGATCATTTGAATAGCCACCCCTTGTTTTTGAACGAATGACCGCAAATAGCGAACGGCTCTGAATGAGGGCCCTTGTGTCCTGTTTGTGAGAGATGAAGCAACAAAAGTTTAGTATCATTTAAACATGATATAAATGAATCAGAACACAACAATAAATTGTCCACATATTGTATTAGAACAGATCCATTGGCAGGTTGAAAAGATTGCAAACAGTCATGCAAGGCCTGTGAGAAGATACTGGGGCTATCTATGAAACCCTGGGGCAATCGTGTCCATTTTTATTGTACCCCTTGTATGTAAAAGCAAAGAGATGCTGAAAGTCAGGATGTAAGGGGACAGAGAAGAAAGCTGAACAGAGGTCAATGACAGTAAAATGAGTGGCAGTTGTTGGAATCTGCATAAGGATGACAGCTGGATTTGGCACTATGGGAAATTGGCTCTCAACCACCTTATTAATTCCTCTAAGGTCTTGCACTAGCCTGTAACCCCTCCCCCCAGCCTTTTTTACTGGAAAAATGGGACTATTAGCTACACTTGCTGTATGTACTAAAATCCCCTGCTGCAATAACCATTTAATTATGGGATAAACCCCTAATTCTACTTCTGGTTTTAACGGATACTGGGGAATTTTTGGAGCTTGCCTACCACTTTTTAGATGTACCATTGTGGGAGCTATGTTTGCCATTATTCCAGTGTCCTGTTCATCTCTAGTCCAAAGGGAACTCGGTATCTGTGCTAACATCTGTTCTACCTGTGCTGTTGTATTATCTGTAACAGTAGAGTGAAACATTAGCCTTTGTGGAGTGTCCAGTATATCCCTCACCTCATGTGCAACTCCCTCTGGGATATCCAGGAATATACCATCAGGGGTGCGATAAATGACACATCCCATTTTACACAACAAATCCCTTCCCAATAAGTTAGTGGGGGCCGCTGCAGCCAGTAGAAAAGAGTGCCTGGTGTGCAGCGGTCCAACAGTAACCTTGGCGGATTCTGTTAAAGGATAATGCTGCACTTTACCAATTACACCCATTGCTGGTACTGTCTTGTTGGTTACCTGTACATTGGATGGAAAAGTTAACACTGGCCTGGTCACCCCTGTGTCTGCAAGAAAATAATTTTTAGTACCAGCTACATCAACTGTCATTACTGGTTCTTCCCTAGTACTCTCAGTTAACCTGACTGGCTGTAGACTACAGGTATGACCTGACCCCTAGAGCTGACTGTCCTCTTCTAAAACAGCATTCATGGCCACAATGTGAGCAGGTGATAGCTGTGACTGTCCTGTTTGGTGCGGGTGCCCCTCCTGTTGGCACCTAGGGATTCCCTGGCTTACTTTACAAAACCTACTTATATGGCCCTCCTGAGTACATCTAAAACACTTCCTTATGTGACGTGTGTTGAAAGGTTGTTGTTGTGTAGGGGGAGAAGTATGAAAAGATTGAGGTTGGGTATGAGGATATGAGTTTGAAGGTTGTGTGGGGTGTGTATTTTGGCTGTGTGTGATAAGAAAGTTGCAGTGGTATTTGCATTACTTCCAGAGCTTGGATACTAATGGCCATTAGTTTCTCGCTCTGCATTTCTCTCTTCTTAAGGATGTTTTTGTCATGCTCAATTGCAGCTTCCCTGAGTTCGTCCACAGTAATTCCCTCCACCCAGGAAGTGAGGTCTGAACCCTGCTCTTAAGGACGTCTTGAAGACCGTCCATAAGCACTGTGACTGTCATTTCCCTGTAATGGGTATTATCTTTAATATCTTTTATGCCTGTATATTGGGTAATAGTCTGCAGAGCTTGGTTAAAATAGTCTGCTGCAGACTCACTCTCCTTCTGCTTAATGGTAAACATTTTACTCCAATTAACTACTACAGGGAAAAATATGGCCAATTGATCTACAATATGAGTTATATTATTTTGATTGCCTTCATCAGTTATGGGAACATCTCCATCCAATACACAGACCGTAATAAACTTTTTCACGTCAGTATTGTGTGGAATACATGCCCGTAATACCACTCGCCAATCCTTGTTGGTTGGCTCATGAACATTACCCAATCCTTTACAAATTTTTGGCAATTTGCTAAATCCTTCCTAGGGTCTGGGAAATCTACCATTATGGAATGTAACTGTGCCCTCGTCCATGGACAATGCATTGCTACATCCTTTGTGGTCACTATACCCTGTGCGTCCAGATTCCCATGGGGAACAGTTATTGACTGGATGGGGTGGATGCCTAATGCACTACTACCCGTGGCTTTATTACCTGATTGAGGGTTCAGCCTCTGCCTACTACGTATTGGATTCTCCGTAACTGTAGCTGCGGGAGTTAATATTTCCTGTATATATATATATGTATTACTTGGCATATTTTGATATTACTTGTCTGGACTACAAAATGACAGGTAATGAGTTTACACAGGTGGCAAAATGATGCTTGATGAATCACAAATGTAAAAGCTAGTTTGTTTAAGCATCAGACCTTAAGACAATGGTTTATTTAGAATACAATTAATTTCTTCTTAACCACATCAACATTAGATTCCAGGCCTACAATGGTTAACAATAGCTTAAACGTCTAACAATTGTTCCTGAATCCACTCCTTCTGAGTAGATCAGTGTCTGTATTATACTTCAATTTTCATAGGCATACTGTTCTGTATGCAGAGCAAACGCTCACCATATCTTTGTGTATTCTTTAATTATTCATCACAGACAAATCAACAAAATCTGTCTTGTCATCACTGAATATTTAATGTAAGGACTTTTACTTGTAGCTAAAATGGCATTTTGTGATCAGTTGCAAAATGGCATCTTGTTTGCCATTCGCAAGATGGCATCGTTCAGATTCCGATTCTAACAAATTCTGTCTTAGGTTTATTAGTTATTTAAAATGTTACTGTTACTATACTAGCCATACCCACTCTGGTGGAGACCTGATTGTGGGAACCAACAACAACTTAAGATGGTGATAATTCCTGGAGCCTCGCTCCTTCCAATGGGAAGGAGGTCTGAGGTTGCGAAGAAGGATCCAAGTGGATCCCTTCACCACCTCTGCACTGTGAGACCTCAGGTCACCCATGTGCAGTCAGCTTGGTCGGCTGGGGTAGTATAAAGGTGGGTACACACTAGAAGATATGTTGGCCTGATCCCACGGATCAGGCCAACATATCAGGCACATCATCTAGTGTGTACCCACTATGCGTGACTCCGCTGCCCAACATCGGGGTCGTTCCATCGTCCGTACATGCATTTATGACAGAGTGACCCAGCTGCTGATGCCTGCAAGGTCAATGGTGCAGGTATACGCCTTTATAAAGGCTCGGAAGGAGCAGAAACGCGTCGGTGGTGAGTCCATAGAAGGAGCAGCTTCTGACCAAAGTGATACTGTATGAAGGAAGGTGACCAAGGGGAACTGCAGTAATCTGTTTACCTGGGAGGTGACTGTTTTATTGCTAGTTTGGGTGTGTGCTGACCTGCACCCCACACTTTGTGGTACGCTGCTTTGCTGATGGACTGTCATTTTTTAAGTGTATTTTATTGAATAAACTGTGCTTCACTATTCTTGGCCTATATATTCTTTTTTTGAGGTGACAAGAATATGTATATACCCTGTTGAAGAAATGGTTCGATTTTAAGAAGGTGGACTATATTGGAAATACTGTAAAAGTTTTCTTAGATAACGGTTCTACTAGCAAAACTAAAAAGGCATTGGAATTCGGTTCTCTGTACACTAGAGGAGCGCAAGTGACTGCAAGTACTGTATTTTTGACTGTGATTGATTTAGAGGTTGTTGGTGACCATCCTCGCCGTCAGTGCAGCACCAGTGAATTTGGGGCGCAAGTTTTTTGTTATATTTTTCTAATAATGGTACGTGTTTTCTGCTCTGGGGAAGAGGTACAGCATGCAATATAATTATTTATTTTTAAACATATTGAAGTGAGATTTCTCTATTAAAAGACTGATTCATTCTGTCTCTATAATTATTGCTGTGCACATGCTAGTGATAAGTCAAAGACATGAAGCATTATTTGTATGAGTAAAGCATCCAGTGTTAGTAAAATATCTGTGATTGCATAGTAAAATCAGACGTGAGGCTATATGAATAGCTAGAAGCAGTAGAAATTATGATGAACAAACCTGAATAGCATCAGCCATCCAGCAGGAATAATTGCTGCAATATTAAGCAGGTACAATATTTTATTTCATATTGTGAAGAGTAACTGTTGTATATATTCAATTGTTTTAGCTTACATTTTTATGATGCTGTAACTGAGTTGCCTATATTAGATGGAGGTGGAAACTACAATGAAGCAATATGTGGACAAAAATAAATCTGGTAACAACTTGCTGGATATTATTCTGGACCATTATAATGAGGCCAGTTACTAATGATTACAAAGTGCCATCTGCTATTTCAACTGAGACATTTTAACAGATATAATTACATTGATTACTTAATCATCTATTTGGCATTCAATCACATTTGCTTTTTATTTTTATCTGGATTTTTTTATTTATTAAATATCCAATGGATTTCTATGTTTTTTGGTTTTTTTTTCAAAAATATTTAATTGGTAAACTGCACATGTTAATAGAACATATATAACAGATCACAATTATATGCAAAAATAAGTACATCCATTATATTAATATTATAACAGATACATATAACATACTTAATGAAATGAGTAGGGTGAGAGAGCCGCACGCGTCCTTATTAAACACTTTAATTTATTCGAGTAATTATTTTAGAAAGGCGGAGTTCCTGTTGAAATAACTTCTAAGTTATACCAAGTAGTTAACCTCACTGCTCGGCGTAAATTGTCTCGTGTCAAAGAAGGTAATGTACAAATATAGTATATGGTAACCAAATCTCAAAAAAATTTTAGACTTTTTTTCTTATTAATTGACATTTCTAGCCAATCCATATGAAAGAAATAAGAGATATGGGGCATTAATAAAGATAATGTTAAAATAACTGTAGCTATTCATTGAGACAAAATTGTCTTCTTTCCCGCTGCAGCGATTTTAGCTAATAAGATTCATTGACCCAATGGAGGCTTGGTTAGGGTCTGGTTTAAGTATATGTCCCAGAGGGCCCATTCCGGAGAGATAATAATAGGTATTCCTAAAACGTCTTTAATGTAAATTTGGATTATAGACCAACATTTTTTAACTTCAGTACAGTTCCACATACAGTGATAAAGATCCACCTCTGGAGCATGACATTTAAAGCAGTTAGAATCAGTGGAAACCCCCATCAAGGAGCATAGCTTGGGTGTATAATAAGCATGGTGTAAAAGCTTATAATGCATCTCTGTTTATGATGCAGAAATAAGCAGTTTATTAAGATGAGTAAAAGCATGAAGAATGTCTTTAAGTGAAATATTAGGAAAATCGATCTTCCACTTAGCGATACAAGTTTGTAGCTTTTCCAAATCTATAGAGCGTTTAATTTGAGAATACAAATATGAAGTAGAGCAACTTCTTCCTGGGCAGTGACGCAACACACCATCTAGCATATGTATTTTGTCAGATTCTGTTAGTTTGGAGAGTATGTTATTCACATAACTCCGAAGTTGATAATATTCAAATAAAGGAATAGATATCTGAGGGAACACCTCCTGTAATCTTTCATATGGAAGAATTTTAAGTGTCTGTTCATCTAAGACTTCATAAACCAGTCTGGGACCCCTTTAGCCCCAAGAACGTGCTAAAGTTGAATGGAAAATAGGGAGTCTTTGAGACCCTGTATTATAGGGAGGAAAATGGTGTTATGTGCCAATATAACCAACCATCTTATGTTGGGATAAATGCCAGGCTGTGCAAGTGGTAGTTATTAACAAATTATCAGCAGTCGAAGAAGGAAAAGTTGTGTGCAGTGGCGTAACTAGGGGGGGTAGAGCAGGGTGCATGCCCTGGGCGCTGTGGGACCGGCGGCGCGGGGGGCGCCACCAGCCACAGCCCGGCTCGCCCTAGTTAGCCAGTGTAGCGCCGACCGCAGTGAGTGCGGTCAGTGCTACACATTTACACAGGACTGGCGCTAGGCTTCCAGCGCCGGTCCTGTGCTGCACAGCTGAGCCCGTTCCCTCCCCCTGAGCACTTGTCCAATAGCGCCAGGAGGTGGGCTCAGGCTGTGCATAACACACGCATCGCCGCCAGCACTGGCGGCAATGCGTGTGTTAAAGAGCAGCCAATGAGAGTCAGATAGACTCTCATTGACTGCTGTAGCACCCACTGCAAGAGCCGGGCTTCTGTCCGGCTCCTGCAGTGGGTAATGGGACAGATGTCATGACATCATGACGTCTCTCCCATAATGCTGAGCGCGCCAGCCCTGGAGGACTGGCGGGCGGCGGCGGCAGGAGCGGTGTCGCGGTCCGGAGCAGCAGCAGCGTGGATTCAGGTAAGTATATTTGTATATATATTTTTTAAACCTGTCTGCACTACTGGGGGCACAACGGGGGGGAGGGGGTGGCTACTACTGGGGGGACCTCTACTGGGAGTGGTGGCTACTACTGGGGGGACCTCTACTGGGGGTGGGGGCTACTACTGGGGGCACTTAATTGGGAGGGGGAACCTCTACTGGGGACTACTAGTTGGGGGGACTACTACTGGGGGCATTATAAAAGGGGCCAATGTTCATCTTCAATGTCAGAAGAGTAGCTAAAAGTTCTACACCTTAGTGCAAAGTCTGAGCTGCCAATTAAAAACATATTCGTAATTTACTAAGCGCAAAAATCGGACGAGTATGTCCCATTCGAAACGGAAAAATCTGTAGAGAAAACCTGAAACTTGCATGTTAACATGTTTTCAGACACATAGACTATTGATCCAAATCGGCAGTCTTTTGTCATAGATATCAATACCACCTGGAAATTTACTAAGGATTCGCATTTGTCATCGCGGCTGAAATATAATGCAATTCGGCTGCAAAAGATGCAAAAATAAACCAAAATAGAAATATCAAATAGAACACCTTTTTCAATTCAAGTTTGACATATGAACATACTTAACCATCACTGACAAATCTGCACGCATGGATCAGGGAGTTCTGTCTGTGCTTCTGTGTTTAAAAATATTAAAACCTCTGTAAAAATAAAAACAAACCGGCGTGGTCCCCCTCCCCAAAAGTACTGGGCTTTGGAGACCCAGTACTGGTTGTGCTAAATACAGGGTACAAACGACGTAGTGGTCCTCTGTATTAAGCACAACCAGCACCAGGCTATTCAGAGCCAGCCACGGTTGCCAAAATACAGGGGATGAATGACGTAGGGGTCCCCTGTATTTAGCGCAACCAGCACTGGGCTCTAATCCAGTCCTGTTTCTGGAAATACAGGGGACAAAAAGTGTAGAGGTCCCCTGTAATTTCCAGAACCAGCACCGAGGAGGGCAAACAGGGGGATCTGTAGTCAATGAATGGGAGCTAGGGAGCTATGGTGACTGTGGTGGGTGGGGTGGTGGAGGAATTAAACTACTTGGGGAAACAGGAATAAGCCACAGGGATGGGGTGATAATATCTGCAGGGGCAGAGGTATCAGTTATTAAAGGGAATCCTATAAAAATTAATAATAAAATGCACAAGGATTAAAGCTTTCTGATTCCCTTTGTTCACTCAATCATACAGAAAGTTGCTGATGAGAAGTTTGGGGCAGATAAAAAGTAAAATAAACAATAGTGAGTATTATGAAATACACTGGATTGAGAACATTTGATTCATAGCAACAGCTTAAACAATCCTATAAAAGGACTTCCATATTGTGCAGATGTATTACACTAATTTCATTGTTTAAATCTCAGTAATCAGAGAAGCAAATAGTAATACCAGGTAAAGTAAAGGATAACAACAATATTTTCCTAGCACTCTGCAGGCTTCATTTGTTTATGCAAATATCAAACGCACTTCATGATATGTCAGCAAAAAGGTCAAGTCTCTAAGTTTCTGAATACACAGCACAAGCCTAGCACCTCTTACTTTGTCAACTTATGCAAAAGGTTTCTGATATTTGTGGATTTATATATAATTAAAATATATCAAAATTGTAAAAAGGTAATGGTCTGAAAAATCTTATTTTAAAAATTTCTATCTATCTATCTATCTATCTATCTATCTATCTATCTATCTATCATCGATCTATCTCATATCTATCTATCTAATATCTATCTATCTATCTCATATCTATCTATCTATCTATCTCATATCTATCTATCTATCTCATATCTATCTATCTATCTATCAATCTATCTCATATCTATCTATCTATCAAAAGTGCCAACAGCAGAATTTATGTAAATCATGTCCATACTACAAATTATAAATATGTCTCCTTATGCCTGGAGAGGAGGATCCATGGGCGCCGAGAGGGGGGGAGCGGGTACAGTTTACCCAGGCCCGGGCTTACTGCATGTGGAGCAGATAATGAGGAAGATAAATCCAAGGCATCCATTTTCCTCCATGTGATGGGAGAGGATGTGCTGGACATTTATAATAGTTTTCAGTTTGCTGAAGGGCAGAATATGGTTTTAAACTCTATAATGCAAAAGTTTGAAGACTACTTTGTACCAAGAAAAAATGTGACATATGAAAGATATAAGTTTTTCACTTGTGATCAGAAGAATGGAGATGGGTGTGATCAGTATGTTACAGAACTGCAATCACTCAGCAAAACCTGTGAGTTTGGTGATTTAAAGGATTCACTGATTAGAGATCGTATTGTATGTGGAATACCTGATAATGGACTCAGAGAGAGATTGCTGAGAGAGCCAGATTTAACACTAGATAAGGCAGTGAATATGTGTAGATCTGCAGAAATGACAAAGCTTCAAGCTAAAACCCTACACAAGGTAACTGATGGTGCTGTACAGGTTGTGAAGAAAACAAAGCCAAACAGAACACCATTCTCTAAAATGAAGCAGTATAAGTCACAGACTAACAGAGAAATGTGTAATAGATGTGGATAAAATCACTATCCTAAAATGTGCCCAGTTTATGGTAAAACCTGCATGAAATGTGGTAGAATGAATCACTTTGCCAAATGCTGTAAAACCAAAAGTGAAGCAAACACAGTGCACACTGTTAAACAAGCTGCGACTGAAGAGTTTTTGTGGATTCCATTGAACTGTGCAGTGCAGATAAGAAGGAATGGATTGTTCCTTTAACAGTGAACGAGATTGTCATTCCCTTTAAGCTTGATACAGGCGCACAGGTTAATCTAATGTCTTTTCAAGACTATAAGACAGTTAGATTAAAACCTAGAATTCATCCAGCCAATGTGAAAGTTGTAGGCTATACTGGTGAGAAAATTCTTGTAAAAGGTAAATGCCTAGTGACACTGAAATACAGAGGACAAAAGTTTAAAACCTCTCTACTGATTGTGGATAGAGATGTGCAACCAATCTTAGGACTAAGGCCCTCATTCAGACCTGCTCGCAAGCGCTATGCGCTCGCAAGTGGGTCGATGTTTAGGGCCTGCGTACGCACAAATTCACTCACTCCGGGGCTCGCTACAAACGGGGCAGCTGTCGATGTTGATTGACTGCTCACCCTGTTTTGTAGGTGGGATGGGGCTGTGGCCTGACGAATGGAGGCGTTCTTGAAGATACGCCTGCCATTTGTAGGCAGACCTACTGACATCACCAGTGAAGTCAGTAGGGAGCTTCCTGCTCTGTTAGAGCAGGAAGCTACCTAGGGCTTGCGGTAGATGAGACCCTACCGCAAGGGTCTCGTCGCAAGCCCCGATGGTCGCGATGGTCTCGACCATCGCGACCATCATCTGGTCACTCTCTAAAGCTGTGGGTGGTCACCCACAGCTTAGCGAGCGGCCAGGAGGCCGGCTTTTAAGACAAAACCGGCCACCTTCATTCAGAGCGAGCGCTCGCTTTTTGCGAGTGGCTATGAATGAGGGCCTGTGAGAAACTTAACTTGATAAAGAAAGTTTTTATGGTGACATCACAAGTAGAAGATAAGTGCAAATCAGTGTTTACAGAATACAGTGACGTATTTGAAGGCTTAGGTTGTCTGCCTGGTGAGCATAAGATAAATATAAACACGCAAGTTCCTCCAGTGATACACCCCAGTAGAAAAGTGCCATTTGCACTGAGAGAAAACTACAAAAAGAGTTAAACCACATGGAAGCTTTGGGTGTGAAAGAAAAAGTTGATGAGCCTACTGAATGGGTGAGCTCCTTAGTAATTGTGGAAAAGAAAAATGGACCACTCAGAATATGTCTTGATCCAAGAGATTTAAACAAAGCTATTAAAAGAGAACGTTTCAAACTACCAACCAGAGATGAAATCATGTCGCAATTTGATGGAGCAAAATGGTTCAGTAAATTGGACGCATCTTCAGGATTCTGGCAAATGAAGCTAGATGAAACCAGCTCAAAGCTGTGTACATTTAATACACCAGAAGGTCGATACAGATTTCTTCGACTACCATATGGGATACTGGACCTAATTCAGAGCCGTTCGCAAAATGAGAGTGCTCACACTGAATGAGGGCTTCCACTTCTTCTTTAAAAGCCGGCATCCTGGCCACTCGCTAAGCTGTGGGTGACCACCGAGTGACCATCGGGGCTTGCGACGAGACCCTTGGGGTCGGGTCTCATCTCCTGCTAGCCCCAGGTAGCTTCCTGCTCTAACAGAGCAGGAAGCTACCTACTGACATCACTGCTGATGTCAGTAGAGCTGCCTACAAATGGCAGGCGTTCCTTCCGGAACGCCTCCGTTTGTCCGGCCTCCCCCCCTCCCCGCCTACAAAATGGGGCGAGCTGTCGATCAACATTGACAGCCGCCCCTTTTGTAGCGAGCCCCGGAGCGAGTGAATTTGTCATTCGCTCCGGGGCTTGCACATGCACACTGCAGCCACTGCGCATGTGCAGGGCCTCACCCTCGCCCCGCTTGCGAGCGCATAGCGCTTACGAGCGGGTCTGAATGAGGTCCACTGTCCACTCTAGAAGTATACCACAAATGAATACACATGATTTTTTAATATTATCTGGGGTTCTACAAAGGAAAAACTTGAATCTAGATTGAGACAAGTGATGGAACTTCCCAGAAAAGTGAATCTAAAGCTAAACAAGGACAAATGTGAATTTGGCATGAAAACACTTACCTTTATGGGTGATGTAGTCTCAGATCAAGATGTGAAGCCTGACCCAAGGAAAATATCAGCCATAGTGAATATGGAATGTCCTAACAACAAAGATGACATCAGAAGATTCCTAGGAATGACTACTTACTTAGGAAAATTTATTTCTCAACTTTCAGAACAATCAGCTCCTCTTAGATGGTTATTGGACAAAGATAATGAGTGGATGTGGTCACATGAACAAGAAGAAAGTTGGCAAAAACTGAAACAGACCATTACAGAGCAACCAGTACTAAGATTCTTTGATCCTGCAAAAAGAATAAGAATTTCAGCAAATGCTTCTCAATTTGTCCTAGGATCTGTATTGTTGCAAGAACATGAAGATACATGGCAACCTGTAAATCTATGCATCTAGAGCGTTGACAAGTGCTGAAACAAGGTATGCTCAGATAGAAAAAGAACTTCTAGCAATCACTTATGCATGTGAGAGATTTCATCAATTTGTGTATGGTCAAGCGTTTACAGTAGAAACTGACCACAAGCCATTGGTAGCTATCATGACTAAATCGTTGCATGACTGTCCCATGAGAATTCAATGAATGCTACAGAAATATGATGTACAATTGCTGTACTGTCCCGGTAAATACATGTACATTGCTGACACACTTTCTCGTGCTGTGGACAAAAGTGAAGGTTCCGGAAGTCTGAAGGACAAAGAAATAGAAGCATATGTGGATTTGATTGTAGCTTCTCTCCCAGTGTCTCTTGCAAGACAAGAACAGATTAGAAAAGAAACAGAGACAGATGACACAATGAAAGTGTTAAAAGACATCATTCTGAAAGGATGGACAGCAGAAAAAAATGCTTGTCCGCTGTCAATTCATGATTATTGGATGTACCGCAGTGACCTTACTGTTGTCAAGGATATCATTTACAAAGGCAATAGGTTTGTCATACCTTCACGACTAAGAAAAACTATGCTGTGCAAGATACATGAAGGAAACTTAGGAGAAGAAAAATGTAAGTGGAGGGCACGTGAAGTGATGTATTGGCCAATAATGAACCAAAACATAGCACAGACAACAGCTACATGTGGGTTATGTCTTATGTATAGACCAAAGCAACAAGTCGAGCCGCTGAGTCCTCATGCAGTGCCAGAGAGACCATACCAGAAGGTAGGCGCAGATTTGTTTGATTGTAATGGGAAGACGTACATTGTCGTGACTGATTATTATTCTAATTATCCTGAGGTGAAGACACTACATACAACTACTAGTAAAGCTGCAATCAATTGCATGAAGTCAATCTTTGCAAGGCATGGTGTTCCTATGGAGGTGTTCACTGACAATGGTCCTCAGTTTTCCTGTGCTGAATTTAAACAATTTGCTGATGATTGGGAATTTGTCCATACTACGTCAAGTCCCCACTACCCACGGTCAAATGGATTGGTGGAAAGTTCAGTAAAAACTATAAAAAGTCTCATGAAAAAAGCACAGGAAGGTAAAGAAGATTTCTACAAAAGTCTCTTAATCTACCACAGTACACCTCTGCAGAATGGATTCTCTCCAGCACAAATGTTGATTGGAAGGAGAATTAGAGTAAATCTTCCAATGCATAATGAACTGCTTAAAACACATACTTCAACATTAGCCAGACTGAGTAAGGAACGACAATAGGTGAAACAAAAACTGTTCCATGATAGACGAGCAAAAAGCCTGTCTGATCTTAGATCGGGTGACCAAGTCCATCTCAGAGACTATGAGAAAGGCATTTGGATGCAGAAAGGTACTGTGCAAGCACAAGTAGCACCAAGATCTTATACTATACACACAGAGCGTGGAACAGAAGTAAGAAGAAATCGGGTGGATTTAAGATCTCAACCTAACCAACATGAAGACAACATGACTGAAGAATATCCTTCATCTGACATGTATGATAATCTGGATAACGGTGAACAAACCATGATTCAAGAAAGGTCCAACATGGTTGATGAAACACAGACTGTGTATGAAAGATCCAAAAGAGAAATTTGCAGACCTGAGAGACTTATTGAAACATGTTAGATGATATTCTTAACATATTTCATTGTTGAATTGCTGCACTGAAGGATACAGGGCTTATCTTTAAAGAAAAGAGGATGTGATGTTATTGCATTAGATATGCCTAATGTTTGTAGACACTCCCTAACTTGTATGTGAAAGCCTGAATCTTCAGTGACGGTCACTAGGGCCATGGGGAATGCTGGGAAGTGGGTGTAGTCTTGTGTACAGTATGTCTATAGTTTGCAAATGGCTGAATAAAGAGCATAGAAGTTGAAACCCATGCATCAGTGTCCATATGAATGCATATACAAGCATGCAAACTAAACAGCCAACAGTGGTCAGCGAGTATGGTATACACACTTGTTGCGCCTGCTATACACCTGGCACTGTTTTGGAGCTGCACACTCAACCTATTCACAATAAAATGCTTTTTTATGGATTTCTTTCTCTACTTACGTACTGTGAGCATATACAGTATGTGTTCAAGTCTAAATAAGCCCCAATTGGCTGATTGTGCTTATGCTCGATATTTAAAAGGGCAATGCTTTTACTAGCAAGACACAGCTAGTAAAAGCATTGACCTTTTAAAGATGTGGTTTAAACACTATGAGGGTTTTACAATCCGAAGCTTCATAAATAAACTCCATAAGGCATATCTATCAATATTATTTTTACTTTTTTTAATAATGTGAAAATGGCTGTTTTCAAACCCTTTCCATATTATTTTAGTATTGCTTAATTGTATTATGGGGATTTTGGAGCAGTTTTCATAAATAACTACAGATTTATTTAAAAAAATTGTAAAAAGAAAATAATGGTGAGAGGCCTGTGATAATAACGCCACTTGGAGATGGCGTTATTAGGACTTTCCCTGACTACTGCTCTGCTCTGACAGGCAGAGCAGATGCGGGAGCCGGCGTCTGTGATCATCCTTGTTTGTCTAAATAGACCACAAGCTGATTACTGTCAAAAAATTTAAAGAAAAAAAACACTTACCTGCAACCAGGGCCCCTGTGATCCGGTGAGCTCCTCAGTGACTTCGGTCAGCTGATTGCCAGGCTCCTGGTCTGTGAACCCAGCATCTGAGGTATGAAGTACAGGGCCTGTGCAAGGTTTCTCGGCACCCTAGGCAAAACTGCAGCCTACTGATCTGCCCCCCATCACCGGCACCATCTTAGTTCCACGGCCGCCACCTGCATTTAGTACAACAAGAACATCTCTCTCAGACAATTCCTTAATATTGTGATGGGCAGACTCTGTGGCAGTTCCCCCCCCCCCCCCCCAAGATCCTGGCACCCCTAGGCAGCTGCCCTGGTGCTGTAAAGCAGCATCTAAGTTTACAGCGCACATCAGATGACAAGGGTCACAGTGCAGGAGCCCGGTGATTAGCTGACCGGAGTCACAGAGGAGCTCACCAGATCACTGATCACAGGGCCCTGGTTGCAGGTAACTGTAATGCTGGGTACACACTAGACAATGTGTGTACCGGCGATGGCGGACGCGATGGCATGATATATCGGGCAGTCCATATACACTGCACGATCTGGTGTATGACCACCCAATATATCATTCCCCCACCACACCCAGAGGTATGGTGTCGGCCTGCACAGCAGATCAAAAGACACAACCAACGACGCAGGACAGTGCATACACACTGAGTGATGAGGCCGATATATATCGTCTGGTAAATTGCTTAGTATGTGTGCACATTTAGCTTAGCGGGGAAGAGGGGAAGATCACGGGGAAGGGAGGAGCACAATGGTGGTTGCAGGTGGGGTGGCACATGCATGGTCATACTCTCAGGGTATTTTTTTAAACAAATACCCTGAGAAGTGGTGGGGGGAGAGATTCGCAGGGACAGAGATTTTTTTGTGAAACTCTGTCCATGCATGTGATATTTGATATATCCTTGCATTGCGATTTTGGGTGAATTTATCACATCCCATTCTGCATTTGAAATGCGGATTGTAATAAATATGCCCCTGAGACTGCACTCACATCTGCAAGTCTGGATAAAAAGTTTTAGTACACAAAAATACATCATGATTACACAAGGGGGTGCTAATGTGGTATTAAAGTTACGGAGGATATGATTCAGCAAGAAGCGCTAGTGCACGCTAAACGCAGATTCCCGATGTTTGGGAATCTGCAGGTGCAGGACCCATTCTGTTAGTGTGCAGAATGGGTCCTGCTAACTCGCATGCAGACTGGCAGCAGACTGACAGTGATTGACAGTCTGCTGCCATTTGTGGGCAGGAAGGGGGCGGCGATGCACTCTGTTTTCCGAAACAGAGGTGTGTCGGCTCGGTTGTGGTGGCCGGCTGCGTGACCCCATGGGTCACCTTAGTCGGCAATGTTACGCAGATTATATGATGCTGCATTGGACAACGCAGCTCGGTTAAGTAATACACAGGAGACGTGTAGCCTGCATGCATGCATCATATATCTTTAGCCTGCGTGCATACATCATCTATCTATAGTCTGCGTGCATACATCATACATCATATATCTATAGTCTGCATGCATACATCATATATAGTAGGGGTGAGCGGGTTCGGATTTCTGAAATCCGAACCCCCCCGAGCCCCCCCGATCCGAGTCCGATCCGAGTCAGGCTCGACTTTTCCCGCCTGACTCGGATCTGAAATCGAGGCAAAACGTCATCATCCTGCCTTCCGAGTCTCGCGGGTTTTGGATCCTATATAAGGTACCCGCGTCGGCGCCATTTTCTCAATCAGCTGTGGACAGTGAAGAGGGAAGGTGGGAGTTAGGGCTGGCTGGGCTGTGTAGTGTAGTGTAGTGCTGCTGTTGTCCACTACTTCAAAGTCCATAGGGGCTGGCTGTGTTGTGCTGTGCTGCTGTTGTTAATAGGGGCTGTGTCCACTACTTCAAAGTCCATAGGGGATGGCTGGACTGTGTTGTGCATTCAGTTCTCCATAGGGGCTGTGTCCACTCCAAAGTCCTGTGCAGTGTCCCAGTCCTAAAGGGATGCTGTAGTGTTGTCCAGGGGGTGCTCTATCCATCAGGGGTGCTCCCCCCAAGTGCTAAAAAAATAATATATTTTCTGTGTTTGTGAATTGTGTGCGCAGTAGCCGCACATGCATCAACAAAGTAGTGCCAAGCGTGCGCCTGTGTCATAAGTAAAGGTCCGGCTGGCTTGACCATTAAAGGGTGCTGTAACCCCCAAAGTACACTCCAGTCCAAACCAAAAAAAAAATAATTTTCTGTGTTTGTGAATTGTGTGCGCAGTAGCCGCACGTGCATCAACAAAGTAGTGCCAAGCGTGCGCCTGTGTCATAAGTAAAGGGCCGGCTGGCTTGACCGTTAAAGGGTGCTGTAACCCCCAAAGTACACTCCAGTCCAAACCAAAAAAAAATTATTTTCTGTGTTTGTGAATTGTGTGCGCAGTAGCCGCACGTGCATCAACAAAGTAGTGCCAAGCGTGCGCCTGTGTCATAAGTAAAGGGCCGGCTGGCTTGACCATTAAAGGGTGCTGTAACCCCCAAAGTACACTCCAGTCCAAACCAAAAAAAAAATTATTTTCTGTGATTGTGAATTGTGTGCGCAGTAGCCGCACGTGCATCAACAAAGTAGTGCCAAGCGTGCGCCTGTGTCATAAGTAAAGGGCCGGCTGGCTTGACCGTTAAAGGGTGCTGTAACCCCCAAAGTACACTCCAGTCCAAACCAAAAAGAAAATTATTTTCTGTGTTTGTGAATTGTGTGCGCAGTAGCCGCACGTGCATCAACAAAGTAGTGCCAAGCGTGCGCCTGTGTCATAAGTAAAGGGCCGGCTGGCTTGACCGTTAAAGGGTGCTGTAACCCCCAAAGTACACTCCAGTCCAAACCAAAAAAAAAATTATTTTCTGTGTTTGTGAATTGTGTGCGCAGTAGCCGCACGTGCATCAACAAAGTAGTGCCAAGCGTGCGCCTGTGTCATAAGTAAAGGGCCGGCTGGCTTGACCATTAAAGGGTGCTGTAACCCCCAAAGTACACTCCAGCCCAAACCAAAAAAAAAAATATTTTCTGTGTTTGTGAATTGTGTGCGCAGTAGCCGCACGTGCATCAACAAAGGAGCAGCGCCAAGCGTGCGCCTGTGTCCCATAAGTAAAGAGCTGGCTGGCTCATTTCTTAAAGGCTGGTGTAACCCACAAAGTGCACTACTCTCCAGCAAAAATAAAGAAATATTTTCTGTGTTTAGCCGCAAATCAAATCGATATAACATAAATGGAGGACCAAACTTTCTCCGATAAAAATAAAATAGAGAAAGATCAAGAACCACTTCCTCCTATTGCTGAAGCTGCTGCCACTAGTCATGACATAGACGATAACATGCCATCAACATCGTCTGCCAAGGCCGATGCCCAATGTCATAATAGAGG
Source organism: Taudactylus pleione (assembly GCA_031769625.1). Taxonomy (NCBI): domain Eukaryota; kingdom Metazoa; phylum Chordata; class Amphibia; order Anura; family Myobatrachidae; genus Taudactylus; species Taudactylus pleione. The sequence continues at coordinate 1,350,813 of JAUIMM010000422.1, forward strand.
GCACATACAATCCCAAATGACAAAGTTCAGGAAAATGACCTTGAAAAAAACATTTAAATCAGCTGAAGAGAAACGTAAACTTGCCAATATGCCATTTACGACACGGAGTGGCAAGGAACGGCTAAGGTCGATCCCTAGTATGTTCATGACTAGTGGTTCAGCTTCACATGACGATGGAAGCCCTCCTCCCACTAAAAAAATCAAAAGAGTTAAGCTGGCAAAAGCACAGCGAAGAACTGTGCTTTCTAAGAAGATATCACAAATCCCCAAGGAGAGTCCAAGTGTGGTGGTGGTTGCGATGCCTGACCTTCCCAGCACTGGACGGGAAGAGGTGGCTCTTTCCACCATTTGCACGCCCCCTGCAAGTGCTGCAAGGAGCACCCACAGTCCACTTGCTGATATGCAAATTGAAGATGTCACTGTTGAAGTACAACAGGATGAGGATACTGGTGTAGCTGGCGCTGAGAAGGAAGTTGGCGAGGAGGATTCTGATGGTGATGTGGTTTGTTTAAATCAGGCTCCGGGGGAGACAGTTGTTGTCCGTGGGATGAAAAAGCCCATCACGGTCATGCCTGGGCAGAAGACCAAACATTCCACCTCTTTGGTCTGGCAATATTTCTATCCAAATCCGGACAACAACTGTCTTGCCATATGTACCTTATGTAAAGGTGGAATAAGTAGGGGTAGGGACGTTAACCACCTAGGAACATCCTCCCTTATATGGCACCTGCAGCGCGTTCATAATAAGTTACTGTCAAGTTCAGAAACTTTGGCTAAGACCGTAAGCAGTCCAGGGACACCTAAATCCCGTTGTCCTGTTGTATCCAAGCGCCTGCAAACCACACCGTCAACTCCCTCCTCGTCAATTTCCTCCTTAGTCAGGATCGGAAGTAGTCCTGCAGGCCATGTCACTGGCATGACTGACTCTCCTATCCGGGATTCCTTTGGAGGATCCTGCATTGCTACGCCTCCTGCTGCCGCTGCTGCTGTTGCTGCTGCTGGGAGTCATTCATCATCTCAGAGAGGAAGTAGGAACACCACTACTTTTACTAAACAATTGACCCTCCAACAGTCCTTAGCGAGGAGGATGAAGTACGACAGCAGTCATCCTGAAGCAAAACGTATAACTGAGGCCTTGACTGCTATGTTGGTGTTAGACGTGCGTCCGGTATCCGCCATTAGTGCAGTGGGATTTAGACAATTGCTGGAGGTAGTGTGTCCCCGGTTCCAAATCCCATCTAGATTCCACTTCACTAGGCAGGCGATACCGAGACTGTACAGAAACGTCAGAAAAAGTGTCCTCAATGTCCTGAAAAATGCCGTTGTACCCAATGTCCACTTAACCACGGACATGTGGACAAGTAGAACAGGGCAGACTAAGGACTATATGACTGTGACAGCCCACTGGGTAGATGTATCACCTTACGCAGCAACAGCAGCAGCGTCACCAGTCGCAGCATCTCAGAAACGCCAGCTCGTTCCAAGGCAGGCTACGCTGTGTATCACCGGTTTCAGTAAGAGGCACACCGCCGACAACCTCTTAGAGAAACTGAGGGAAATCATCGCTCAGTGGCTTACCCCACTTAGACTCTCCTGGGGATTTGTGATATCTGACAACGCCACCAATATTGTGCGGGCATTACATCTGGGAAAATTCCAGCACGTCCCATGTTTTGCTCACACAATAAACTTGGTGGTGCAGAATTTTCTGAAAAGCGACATGGGCGTGCAGGAGACGCTTTGGGTGGCCCGAATAATTTCAGGCCACTTTCGCCATTCAGCGACTGCGTGCCGAAGACTGGAGCGCCAGCAAACACTCTTGAACCTGTCCCACCATCACCTGAAGCAAGAGGTTGTGACGCGGTGGAACTCAACCCTCTATATGCTTCAGAGGATGGAGGAGCAGCAAAAGGCCATTCAAGCCTATACATCCACCTATGACATAGGCAAAGGAGGGGGTATGCACCTGACTCAAGCGCAGTGGAGAATGATTTCCGTGTTGTGCAAGGTTCTCCAGCCCTTCGAACTTGCCACACGTGAAGTCAGTTCAGACACTGCCAGCTTGAGTCAGGTCATTCCCCTCATCAGGCTTTTGCAGAAGCAGCTGGAGAAAGTGAAGGAGGAGCTAAGACCGAGCGATTCCGCTCGGCATGTGGGACTTGTGGATGAAGCTCTTCATTTGCTTTGCCAGGATTCCAGGGTGGTCAATCTGTTGAAATCAGACCACTACATTTTGGCCACCGTGCTCGATCCTAGGTTTAAAGCCTATGTGGTGTCTCTCTTTCCGGCCGACACAAGCCTGCAGAGGTGCAAAGACCTGCTGGTGAACACACTGTCAGCTGAAGCGGAATGTGACACGTCAACAGCTCCTTCTTCATTTTCTCCCGCAACTGGGGCTGCCAGGAAAAAACTTAGGTATCCTAAGCAACCCGCTGGCGGTGATGCAGGGCAGGCAGGACCAAGTTTGGACATCTGGTCCGGACTGAAGGACCTGGCAACAATTTCTGACATGTCTACTGTCACTGCATATGATACTGTCACCATTGACAGAATGGTGGAGGATTACATCGGTGACAGCATCCAAGTAGGCATGTCAGACAGTCCATACCTGTACTGGCAGGAAAAAGAGGCAATTTGGAGGCCCCTGTACAAACTGGCTCTATTTTACCTGAGTTGCCCCCCCTCCAGTGTGTACTCCGAAAGAGTGTTTAGTGCAGCCAGGAACCTTGTCAGCGAAAGGCGTAGGAGGTTGCTTCCACAGAATGTGGAGAAGATGATGTTCATCAAAATGAATTATCAGCTCTTCCAGGGAGACCAGCCTCCAGAACATACAGAGGGACCTGTGGTGGTGGATTCAAGTGGGGACGAGTTAATACTTTGTGAGGATGAGGATGTACACACTGAAGAGGGTGAGGAATCGGTGGATGAGGAGGATGAGGATGACATCTTGCCTCCGTAGAGCCAGTTGGTGCAGGGACACATTAATTGCCAGCTTGTTTTGTGGGGGCCCAAACGAACCAATCATTTCAGCCACAGTTGTGTGGCAGACCCTGGCGCTGAAATGATTGGTTTGTTAAAGTGTGCATGTCCTGTTTATACAACATAAGGGTGGGTGGGAGGGCCCAAGGACAATTCCATCTTGCACCTCTTTTTTTTCTTTGCACTATGTACAGTTTGGGGCCTAGTTTTTCAAACTGCCATCCTGTCTGCCACTGCAGTATCACGCCTAGATGGGTCACGTGTTTGTGCCGCCCACTCGTGTCGCTTAGCATAGTCATCCAGCTACCTCGGTGCAACCTTTTGGACATAAAAACACTATTGTGAGGTGTGAGGTGTTCAGAATAGACTGGAAATGAGTGGAAATTAAGGTTATTGAGGTTAATAATAGCATAGGGGCAGAAAAACCTACAAATTCTGTGATTTTAGCTGTTTTTATGCTTTTTTTTAAAAAAATACAGATCCAAAACACAAAACCCAGAACCCAAAACACGGAAGGGTGGTTTTGGCAAAACCAATCCAGATCCAAAACACGAAGAAAGATCCAGTTCCAAAACCAAAACACAAAACACGAAAAGTGGCCGGTGCACACCCCTAATATATAGCCTGTGTGCATATATCATCTATCTATAGTCTGCGTGCAGCTTTGCAATTACGATCCTTGCAGAATCAGGCCCCAAGTCAGACCATACCTATTTGTGTTTTTACAGTATTAACATGCATTTTTAAATACTACTTGTTTAATTTCAGTGTGTTTTCATCCCTAAAACACCACAAAGCTGCGTATACAGTAAGATGCATAAGCTAGTTAGCCAGCTGTACAGAAGTCATGTGACCATAGAGGGCTGATTCTGAGTCACACGCAGCGCCGATATTCACGGATTTGAGTGATTTTTTTGCTATTGCGCATGCTCGAAAATCCCCTAAATACTCCTAAAGTGCAAACATTACACTGTGTGTAGCACAGAGGGGCTGATTCAGATGTGACTGCAATGCCGATATTTACGCAGCTGAGCGATTATGGGCTGCCTGCCATGCGACAAGATACCTTAGCGATGCTGCTCGCAGAGAGAATTTCTTATACCAAGTGATTGACATTCGGGGACCATTTGGGGGCAGTTACAGGGGGAGTGGCAGCAAAAACTCAGGTTTGCCGTGCCCGTTTTTGGGCATGTCTCAGCATACTACTGCGATCCTGTATGCAGAAAACTTGGCACCATCGTCTTAGTTCATGCGGCCATTCTGCATGACCAGGGTTACTTAGATGGTTGATTATCGAAGTATCTGCAACAACCGTTGCATCTTTATAGGCACTTGATTGGATCTGCAAATACATTTCTGGGTGGTTACTGCATAAGCATATTTTCACAAAGCATCTGCGTACGGTATTGCAGCTGCCATTGCATTAGCGTACATCTCTGTATCAGGCCCAGAGGTGCAGCTGTGAGTGAGATACATGATAACAGAAATGTACTGGTAATGTGCTCAGCATTCCTGGGCGGTGGCTATACAGACACAGGGAGAAGGTCCGTCTTATGGGCGTGTTATGTGAGTGTTGCCGGACTGGTTGTGTACACAGACGCATAATTTCTCACATAGGAGGCCATACTCAGATGGAAAATCTGCACCTGCCATAGAGCTGGTTCAAGTTTTGATGGTACGACCGATGATGATGTAACCCTCCTTTACTCTCTAACAGGGGCAACAGGTTACTTACTCCAAGTAGTCTAATGTACCCACTTTTTACCTCCCACTAAGTGGTGTACCTCCTTTAGATCAGTGCCTCCACCCAAGTATAAGTAAGTAGTATGGGCCTACTTGGGAAACCCCTATTACATCGCTATAGTGTGTATTGCTGGGAGTTACATGCACTGTATACTTTGGTCATAACAACCCATTACCGTCTTACTTAGGATCTTTGATCTTCGCTGCTTCATAAAGTTTTCTGGGTTAAGTACATACTCACTTTTATGGTATTTTATCACTTTTATAGGGAAGTGAGTTAATTCATACATTAAAATTTTTCATGGAAATGTAAATTACTCCAATTTATACATGAAGATATGAAAATGTAACTGAACAAAGATGTACCACAGGTCATTAATGACAGATATAATTCTAGAAACACTTAATGACCAACTTTTCTATATTTTGTTCGCTACTCTTATGCTGGGTAGACACTGGCTGATCAATTGATCGGCCAATATATTGTGCCCCCGTCAGCCAGTGTGTACAGATGATATGTCTGTGAACAACGTCGTTAACAGACATTTCGCATTGGCAATGCTGCACAGCCAAAGAACAGATATGTCTGCAGACATATCTGTCCATCAGCAAGTGTGTACGGGCGATCAGCCGATAGCCCATACACAGGGGTGCAGAGAGGGGGGGAGCCGCGAGCGGGTACAACTTACCTGGGTTCCAGCACAGCTCCCCATCCACAGCAGCCAAGCACAGCTGCTGTGTGCTGGGCTGCACTGAGAGACTGTCCAAGGCTGCTAAAGCAGCAGCCCGAGCAGTCTCTTATGCCAAAGGGGAGGAGCGATCACGCTGATCACGCCCCCCATTGGCTGTGTGCCTGGCTGAGTGGCACACAGCGCCCCCTCCCCAGCACCGCAAATGTTTGTTTTTATCCCCCAAAGGAGGCGTGGCCACGCATTATGCGATTAGGCCAGGACCCGCTGCAGCATGCAGATGATGGTCGTTCAGTGTGTATGAACGACCATCATCTGCTGATATATCTGTCAGGTGTGTACCCACCTTTACAGTACAGGATGCGTCCCAAAGTCTTCTGTAATGTTAATTTGCTTAACACTCAAGCAGCATAAAGTAACTGGTTTCCTGGATGCCACTGCCTCTTACGTTATAAGCAGTAGAGAACATATGCAGTAGTGTACCATGTTACCATTTGTATTTAGTCTCTGTCATATCCTAGGGAGAGACTGCATAAGATTATATTATCACCTCCCAGTATGAGGAATTAGCAAGAATAAAAATCCAGAGTCTATAGACCACAGGTTCTCAAACTCGGTCCTCAGGACCCCAAACAGTGCATGTTTTCCAGGTCTCCTTACAGAATCACAAGTGAAATAATCAGCTCCACATGTGGATCTTTTAACATGTATTTGTGAGTAATGAGTACACCTGTGCACCTGCTGGGTGACCGGGAAAACATGAACTGTGTAGAGTCCTGAGGACGGAGTATGAGAACCACTGCTATAGACTATAGAGCCTCCTGTTCGTTGGCTGCAGCTACAATAAGTTAGTCTTACTATACTGTAACCTATCCAGTTGCATAACATATCCTTTTGTTTCATTTAGGACAGTGTCTTGTAGTGTCTGTTCAATGTGATATGAACTCCACCAGGGCCGTAGCTAGGGTAGTGCGGCCGATGCCATCGCACAGGGCACCACAGGTCAGGGGGTGCTGTTTGGGCTTGTCAAATTTCTGTTTATTATCATTCTCTTTTGAAGCTTCCTCTTATTTCATCCCCAGCATCTCCTGGCCTCCTCTATCTCTTCCCTGGCCCTTCCCCATGAGGCCATGGCCCTTTTTTGGGTGTATTATGTCCCTTTGAAAAATGAGGGGGGCGCCAATGCTCTTTCTGGCACAGGGCACCAAAAAGTCTAGTTACGGCTCTGAACTCCACAGTAGGAATAACAGCTTAACCAATGTTTTAGGCAGGGGTGGATTGGGCCGCCGGGCCTTCCCACTGGGCCGGCCACATTGTTCCCTTTAGGGGCTGCCACCCTTCATTCACCCCTAGGCCACTACAACTGGCTGGGCTGCAGCGATCGGAGCTGTGTGCTCCGATCTGGCAGCGCACTAATGTAAACAAATAAAATGGCCGACGGGGGAGCTGTTGCGCATGCCCAACAGCAGCTCCTCCCATAAGCCTTGCGGACCCCGTCAGTTACTACAGACGGCTCCGCCTACCACTCGTCAGTGGCCCGCCCCCTCTCCAGCTCCTTCCCTGGCCTGCAGTGCACGCACAGGACCCGACGCGACCTGCTGCTGTCCTGCCAGTCTGCGAAAACCAGCTTGTGTAAGTTAGCCTGGCTCTGTATACATAGTATGGGCCAGTCCCTATAGTGGTCTGTGGATGCACAGCTAGCCGTTCAGTGACTCACCCTCCCCCGGACCTCCACTCCCCATCCAGCTGTGTGTGAATATACAGTCAGAGAGTGACACCAACATTTGATCTATCTACTACTAAGTGCGCACCACGGCAAGTAATTTGGAAAAGGAGTGCCTACACCTGTGAAATTATATATAATGTGTGATATATATGATACATATGTGTGCTATATATATATATATATATATATGATACATATGTGTGATATATCTATGATACTTATGTATCATATATATATATATATATATATATATATATATATATATATTGCTTTTCATATATACATATAATGTATATGGTAGTTATGTATATTTACTTTATATGCACAAATTTACTTTATATAATATTAATATATACAGTCCAGTATATGTTCAAGGTCCGGCACTCCAAATCTCAATGTAGCCTTGGCCGGTGTAAGGTGCGACACTCGGCGCAATTACAGGAATAGACAAACGTTTAAGTGTTAGTAACACTATTGTCAGCATTCTGACGATAGTGTTACTAACACTGAAACGTTGATCATATCCATTTGTCTATTCCTGTAATTGCACACCAAGTGCCGCACCTTACTACTGCATATATATATATATATATATATACACAGTATATAACAATGGCAGTTACTTTCTGGCAAAGCTCTTGATTCTGAGAGGACAGCATCCTGCCCCGTCGCCAGGCTCATCCCCTTGACAGACCCCACCCCTCAATAGACTCCACCCCCATTAGGGCTGCTACCAGAAATTTCCCGGACTGGTTTTTTGACCCAATCCGCCCCTGGTTATAGGCTATGCGTAAACACCAGTTTAAATCTCTCTGTATAAAACTCCCCCAGCTCCAGAGTTTGTAGGAGTGCAGGAGGTATGTACAGTACTATATATGACCGTATCTGGCTGTTGGCTTCTGACTACATCAGCCCTCTATGTGCCTTGCTCCCTCCCAGTTCTCCTCTCCACTGTTGCTGCTGCTAGTAGCTGTGTTAGAGCAGTGTATAATATTACCCACTGCAGGTAGGGTTCACTGTTGTGGATACTTTCACTGCTTCTGTGGCTCCCATTAAACTGCCTCCTCACCTGGCTGAGAACTCTGGGCCTTATTCTGACCCGATCGCAATCACTGTGCGCTCGCAACGGGGTCGATGGTGGACCAGTGCGCATGTGCACGACGGGCAATCCGTCGCTCCGGGTCTCGTACCAAAGGGGGTGTGCTGTCGATGTTGAGTGACAGCATGCCCCCTTTGGTGCACGGGCCGTGGGAGTGGCTGCCCAAATGGAGGCGTTCCCATGTGAATGCCTCCATTTGGGGGCGGCCCCACTGACATCACGAGTGATGTCAGTGGGAGAGATTTCGGCTCTGTTAGAGCCGAAATCTCTCTGGGGCTGGCGGCAACGAGACCCTACCACAAGGGTCTCGTCGAAAGACCAATGGTCGCGATGGTCTTGTCACCTACAGCTACGCGAGCGGCCAGGAGGCCATTCTAAAAAAAAAATAACCCGGCCCTGATTCAGAGCGAGCGCTCTGTCAGAGCGTCGGGCTCTGAATCAGGGCCTCTGGCCTCCCCCTCTGACAGCTGATATACACTTTCTTGTAGCAGCTGATCAGCTGCCTAACTGTAGTCTGCGACTAGCTGCTCACTACAGAGCCGGATTTAGACCTCATGGGGCCCTAAGCACATACTTGCCTACTTTTAATAATCTCTTCCCGGGAGAAGCCCGGGTAAGAGAAGCAGCAGGGGGCGATGGGGGGCGGGCCTGATGATTTGCATCATCAAGCACTGCCCCCTCACAGTAAAATTGCCGTGAGTGGGTAAAATTTACATAGGGGTGGGGCAAAATGCTGTGATTTATGCAGAATCACGTCTTAAGCCCCGCCCCCTTCATGGAGACCTGCAATCGCCTCGGGTATTCTCCTCATTCTGCCCACTTTACCAGGAAGTGGGCAGAATGCGGGAGAAATGCCTACCCTTCCGGGGGTACGGGGGGTTACCTGAAAAATCGGGAGCCTCCCGCGAAAACCGGGAGGGTAGGAATGTATGCCTATGCAAGATATCAGTTTACATGCAATTTTACACACACACACTGGACCTCATTCAGAGTCGGTCGAAGCAGCCGAACGGTCGTACGACACCAATGTTCGCTATACTGCGCATGCGTAAAGTTCGCAATGCGCGTGAGCAAACTAGCCGCTACAATCAGAAATTTCTCTCTCCTTGAACACAGCCAGGTTGGTAGTTTGAGTGACAGAATGAGGCGTTTGTGGGTGGTAACAGGGGAAGGTGCTTGAAAATGGGGGAGTGGAGATCCGAACGCAGGCGTGCCTAATTATGCGAACGGCGTTTTATGGGAGTGCATACGGTTTATGGGAGTGCATAATTAACAAAGTAGCGTCATGGCACATGTGACATGGGAGGTTTTTACACCGACATGATCGTAAAGCTTAAGAGAGGGTATGGTCAACCTTAAGCTCTACGACCAGTTCCGCTTGTTCCCGATGGTCTCGATTAATCCTTATATGCCCGGAGATGACGTGTAATGCGTACGAGAAGGGGGCATATTTTTTTTGTCTTCTGGCCGCTTCCTCCCCTTGGTCGGCCCGCAGCCGATCCGAACTTAGGGATGCAACTTGCGAGGGAATCATTTGCATATCCGGCCCCTTTTCCCGCTTCGACCGACTCTGAATGAGGTCCACTGCCCTCATAGCCGCACACACACTGCCCTCATAGCCACACACAAACACATTGCCCCCATAGCTGCACACACACACACACACATTGCCCCCATAGCCACATACACACACTACCCTGGCTCCTGGCAGCAAGTAGGTGAGAGGGAGCAGGGGGGAAAGAGAATGCTCCCCAGGTGGAAAGTGAGAGGGAGCAAGGGGGAGAGAATGCTACAGGTGGCAACAGGGGAGAGGGAGCAGGGGGCATCCAGGCTCCCAGTGGAGGAGACAAAGGAGAGGGAGCAGATGGGAGAGAAGGTGCGGCAGTAGGGAGAGGAAAGAGGACATGGAGGGGGACAGAACCGAAACAGCATCGGAGAAAGTATGCGGTGCATGGGAGACAGCAGCAGAGGAAAGAGAGAGGACACAGGGGAGACAGAGCGGACACCGGGAAAGGATGGGGGTTTACACACAGTAGCAGGGCTGGGGCAGGCATGGGCTGCTGGAAAATCCATAGGGACATGGCAGGTGTAGGGGGGAAAAGTATCACTTTTCCAAAGAGCTGACTTAGCAAAATGAGCAGCTTCTTGGAAATGATACTTCTGTTAGGGAAGCATGATGAATGCCTACAAAACATTTTTAAACTCACAGCGAGTTTAAACCATAATTATCACAAGTGTTAATTACAGTATGTAATGATGAATAGAGCTCTGACTGACACACCTTACTAACACAACCACCTACTGACACACATTTATTAACACAGATACCACATACTAGCAGACACACTTACCTACACAGACACTGCTTACTGACACAGACACCACTTACTAACAGACACACTTACCTACACAGACACTGCTTACTGACACAGACACCACTTACTAACAGACACACTTACCTACACAGACACCACTTACTAACAGACACACTTACTAACAGACACACTTACCTACACAGACACTGCTTACTGACACAGACACTGCTTACTGACACAGACACACTTACCTACACAGACACTGCTTACGGACAGACACTGCTTACTGACACAGACACAACTTACAACACACTTGCCTACACAGACACTGCTTACTGAAAGACACTGCTTACTGACACAGAGACCACTTACTAACAGACACACTTACCTACACAGACACTGCTTACTGACACAGACACCACTTACTAACAGACACACTTACCTACACAGACACTGCTTACTGACACAGACACCACTTACTAACAGACAAACTTACTAACAGACACACTTACCTACACAGATACTGCTTACTGACACAGACACTGCTTACTGACACAGACACACTTACCTACACCATACTTGCCTACCCTCCCGATTTGGTCGGGAGCATCCCGAAAATCGGGTGCCGCTCCCAACCTCCTGGGATGGCAGGCAAGTCTCCCGGCTGCCGCCAACCCCTCCTGTCCCACCGCAAGTCTCCCGGCAGCGAAGGGGGTGGTGACGTGAATCGTGTCATTTAGGCACCGCCCCCTGCTTCACACTGCATGTAATATCGGCAGTGTGTAGCGGGGGCGGGGCCAAAATGACGCGCTCATGTGGCTCCACCCCCGCCCGCAAAAACGTCTCATCTTGCCGGCCCCGCCCCATCTGCTGGCCACGCCCCCCAGTAATGCCGATCTGGCTGCTCCCTCCCGGAAGGGGCAGCCAGATAGTCGGCATGCATGACCTACACAGATACTGCTTACTGACAGACACTGCTTACTGACACAGACACCACTTACTAACAGACACACTTACCTACACAGACACTGCTTACTGAAACACTGCTTACTGACACAGACACCACTTACTAACAGACACACTTACCTACACAGACACTGCTTACTGACACAGACACTGCTTACTGACACAGACACCACTTACTAACAGACACACTTACCTACACAGACACTGCTTACTGACACAGACACCACTTACTAACAGACACACTTACCTAAACAGACACTGCTTACTGACACAGACACCACATACTAACAGACACACTTACCTAAACAGACACTGCTTACTGACACAGACACCACTTACTAACAGACACACTTACCTACACAGACACCCCTTACTGACACAGACACCCCTTACTGACACAGATACCACATACTGAAAGATTCCCCTTACTGACAGTTATTGGCACATTATTATACATTATTATACATACTTACTCACAGATACCCATTATTATACATACTTACATAGTGACACAGATACCCATTATGGACACACACACACACAACTTAGTGACACAAATACGCTTACTGACAAAGATACCACTCACTGACACAGACACCACTTACTGACCCCATACTGACACACACACTTACTGACACACACACTTACTGACACAGACTTATTCATTTATTATGCATTCACACAGCACAAGAAGACACACATACTCCCCTCACCCGTGGTCTATAGCATTACCAGGTGGGTGCTGGAAACATCAACCCCCCTCCCAGACTATAGCAGGTGGTTGCTGGAATCATTTACCTGCATCTTCAGAGGAAGTATCTTCAGCACTGCAGTGCAGCCACGGACATGGCTCAGCTCTCCTCTCCTCATAGGCAGCAGCCTCCTCCCCTAATCACTTTCCCTGCACCAGCAGCATTATGCCGGTGGCAATTGGATGCAGGGCCCCTTAGTGGGGCTGGCTGGAGCCTGGACACCATTCACCTCCCCTCCAATGCACTGAGCAGAGCAGACTACACTACAGTGCAGACACTGTGGGAGTGCGGGGCGGGTACACGTGAGGTCATGCGGTGCACGATGTGTGCGCTGTGCTCCTCTGAGAATGTTTTACACAGGGACAGGAAAGGATTTCTACTACATGCCATTTAGTTTTGTGGGGCCCAGCTATGGGCCACTTGGGACCTGCCGGGCCCTAGGCGGCCACTTATGTTGACTTGTGGAAAATCCACCCCTGCTACTGTACCTCTGCTCATTGGAACTTGCAGGCAGCTGAAGGAGACCTGCTGACAGCATCACACTGGCCTCCCTCTTGTGACTCCCAGTCACCGACTCTGGCATACAGCAGCCCAGTCAGCCGCCTCTGATGCAGAGTGAGTCGTGCTGCTCCCACTAGCATCGCAGCACCTGCTGTGACAGGCTACCACTCTGGCTCCACCCCCTGTGCGTATCAGGGCACAGGGGGGTTGAGCAACCAAGGAAAAGAACTCCTGACTCCCTATCAGCTGCTGCTGACCGCTGTTATATACCTCACTATAACCGGACCTTCTTTTCCTGACAGGAACCAAGTCACTCCCAGTCATATCACTCCCCCCCTTCTTCTACAGTGCATTTGTATTCCATACACTGGGGTATATTTTTACCTCAAAAGGGTATTAATACATACTACACACGAGTTATATTAATTAGGGGTGAGCGGGTTCGGATTTCTGAAATCCGAACCCCCCCGAGCCCCCCCGATCCGAGTCCAATCCGAGTCAGGCTCGACTTTTCCCGCCTGACTCGGATTCTGAAATCGAGGCAAAACGTCATCATCCCGCCTTCCGAGTCTCGCGGGTTTTGGATCCTATATAAGGTACCCGCGTCGGCGCCATTTTCTCACTCGGCTGTGGACAGTGAAGAGGGAGGGTGGGAGTTAGGGCTGGCTGGGCTGTGTAGTGTAGTGTAGTGTAGTGCAGAGTAGTGTTGTGCTGCGCTGTGCTGCTGTTGTCCATAGGGGCTGTGTCCACTACTTCAAAGTCCATAGGGGATGGCTGTGTTGTGCTGTGTTGCTGTTGTCCATAGGGGCTGTGTCCACTACTTCAAAGTACATAGGGGCTGGCTGGACTGTGTTGTGCAGTCAGTTGTCCATAGGGGCTGTGTCCACTCCAAAGTCCTGTGCAGTGTCCCAGTCCTAAAGGGGTGCTGTAGTGTTGTCCAGGGGGTGCTCTGTCCATCAGGGGTGCTCCCCCCAAGTGCTAAAAAAAAATATTTTTTCTGTGTTTGTGAATTGTGTGCGCAGTAGCCGCACGTGCATCAACAAAGTAGTGCCAAGCGTGCGCCTGTGTCATAAGTAAAGGGCCGCCTGGCTTGACCGTTAAAGGGTGCTGTAACCCCCAAAGTACACTCCAGTCCAAACCAAATAAAAAAATATTTTCTGTGTTTGTGAATTGTGTGCGCAGTATCCGCACGTGCATCAACAAAGTAGTGCCAAGCGTGCGCCTGTGTCATAAGTAAAGGGCCAGCTGGCTTGACCGTTAAAGGGTGCTGTAACCCCCAAAGTACACTCCAAACCAAATAAAAAAATATTTTCTGTATTTGTGAATTGTGTGCGCAGTAGCCGCACGTGCATCAACAAAGTAGTGCCAAGCGTGCGCCTGTGTCATAAGTAAACTGCCGGCTGGCTTGACCGTTAAAGGGTGCTGTAACCCCCAAAGTACACTCCAAACCAAATAAAACATTTTTTTCTGTGTTTGTGAATTGTGTGCGCAGTAGCCGCACGTGCATCAACAAAGTAGTGCCAAGCGTGCGCCTGTGTCATAAGTAAAGGGCCGCCTGGCTTGAACGTTAAAGGGTGCTGTAACCCCCAAAGTACACTCCAGTCCAAACCAAATAAAAAAATATTTTCTGTGTTTGTGAATTGTGTGCGCAGTAGCCGCACGTGCATCAACAAAGTAGTGCCAAGCGTGCGCCTGTGTCCCATAAGTAAAGGGCCGGCTGGCTCATTTCTTAAAGGGTGGTGTAACCCACAACGTGCACTAGTCTCCACCAAAATTAAAAAATTATTTTCTGTGTTTGTGTGCGCCTTAGCCGCACATATATATCAATATTACATAAATGGAGGACCAAACTTTCTCTGATAAAAATAAAATAGAGAAAGATTAAGAACCACTTCCTCCTAGTGCTGAAGCTGCTGCCACTAGTCATGACATAGACGATAACATGCCATCAACGTCGTCTGCCAAGGCCGATGCCCAATGTCATAGTAGAGGGCACATACAATCCCAAATGACAAAGTTCAGGAAAATGACCTTGAAAAAAACATTTAAATCATCTGAAGAGAAACGTAAACTTGCCAATAAGCAATTTACGACACGGAGTGGCAAGGAACGGCTATGGTCTTTCCCTATGTTCATGACTAGTGGTTCAGCTTCACATGATGATGGAAGCCCTCCTCCCGCTAAAAAAATCAAACGAGTTAAGCTGGCAAAAGCACAGCGAAGAACTGTGCGTTCTAAGAAGATATCACAAATCCCCAAGGAGAGTCCAAGTGTGGTGGCGGTTGCGATGCCTGACCTTCCCAGCACTGGACGGGAAGAGGTGGCTCTTTCCATCATTTGCACGCCCCCTGCAAGTGCTGAAAGGAGAACCCACAGTCCACTTGCTGATATGCAAATTGAAGATGTCACTGTTGAAGTACAACAGGATGAGGATACTGGTGTAGCTGGCACTGAGGAGGAAGTTGGCGAGGAGGATTCTGATGGTGATGTGGTTTGTTTAAATCAGGCTCCGGGGGAGACAGTTGTTGTCCGTGGGATGAAAAAGCCCATCACGGTCATGCCTGGGCAGATGACCAAACATTCCACCTCTTTGGTCTGGCAATATTTCTATCCAAATCCGGACAACAACTGTCTTGCCATATGTACCATATGTAAAGGTGAAATAAGTAGGGGTAGGGATGTTAACCACCTAGGAACATCCTCCCTTATACGGCACCTGCAGCGCGTTCATAAAAAGTTACTGTCAAGTTCAGAAACTTTGGCTCAGACCGTAAGCAGTCCAGGGTCACCTAAATCCCTTTTTCCTGTTTTATCCAAGGAATCGGTGGATGAGGAGGATGAGGACGACATCTTGCCTCCGTAGAACCAGTTTGTGCAGGGACACATTAATTGCCAGCTTGTTTTGTGGGGGCCCAAACGAACCAATCATTTCAGCCACAGTCATGTGGCAGACCCTGGCGCTGAAATGATTGGTTTGTTAAGTGTGCATGTCCTATTTATACAACATAAGGGTGGGTGGGAGGGCCCAAGGACAATTCCATCTTGCACCTCTTTTTTTTCTTTGCAGTATGTACTGTTTGGGGCCTAGTTTTTCAAACTGCCATCCTGTCTGCCACTGCAGTGTCACTCCTAGATGGGCCACGTGTTTGTGCCGCCCACTTGTGTCGCTTAGCATAGTCATCCAGCTACCTCGGTGCAACCTTTTGGCCATAAAAACAATATTGTGAGGTGTGAGGTGTTCAGAATAGACTGGAAATGAGTGGAAATGAAGGTTATTGAGGTTAATAATAGCATAGGAGCAGAAAAACCTACAAATTCTGTGATTTTAGCTGTTTTTATGCTTTTTTAAAAAAAATACAGATCCAAAACACAAAACCCAGAACCCAAAACACGGAAGGGTGGTTTTGGCAAAACCAATCCAGATCCAAAACACAAAGAAAGCTCCAGATCCAAAACCAAAACACAAAACACGAAAAGTGGCCGGTGCACACCCCTAATATTAATGTACATTCATTTCTACACGTCACCTCAATAAATAATATAGTTTAATAAATAAGGCGTCCATAACTTTATTGCAATTAAAACACAATATATAACAGCTTACACTAACTTATGCTAAATTAAAGACAGGACACGGACTGCTTTGGTTAAATGGTCATAACTCGCTTTTATTAAAGGTATGTCCCTGAATTAAACTTTAATTATTGAATTTAATTTATTGGGAGGCAAAGAAGGATGCTACAAACAATCAGCTCCAGCCAATGATCTTAGCCAATGTTAGGGAACGACTGATACGCTCCCCCTGTGGCCATTGTGACCAATATTAGGGAGCGACTGAAACGCCCCCCTGTGGTCATTGTAATCTAAGCTGCGAAGACTCACAACCCCTATGATATTGCATAGTACGAGCGTGTCCGCAGAGACTGACGCCCAAAGTCCTCCCTCAGAGGTAGGCCATGCTACGACCATTTAAAGGATATGTGCTCCACAATGAATATTCTTACACTTTACATGGCCGCTGGATTGAAGCACCTTCCCGCCACCACCAGGTTCCAAAGAACCGCAGCCTGCCACCCAAGCCAAAATACTAGACCGCATCCAAACATGAAAAAACATCACCCAAAAACACACCTAACCCCAAATCTGATAAATGCACCCCATCAGGGCAAAAATATGAAACTTGTTCCAACCGTAAACTTGGGTGCCGAACCACCAAACCACCTGACCTGGAGACAAAACGAGAAACAGCCTTGTTAATCTTCCTCCAAACCTTATCCAAAGCCAACAGGTCCCTCGAACCCCTCCATACATGGCGAGGGATAATTTCCAACCAAACCAAATGCACCTCCGGCCACCGGGACAGAAGGGCGCACAAATCAGCCTGCATCCGCAAGATCAGATCTATACCCTTAGACTGCCCCACATCATTGCCTCCGAGGTGAATCACCAGCCATGCCGGGCGCCCACAGCGCATCTCCTGCTGAAACAAGAATTCCAAAAGAACTGGCCACCGCATGCCCCTGACTCCAAACCAACGAACCTGATGCCCCCCAAACAACCGGGATGCCCTTTTTGCCATCGCATGCCTTTCAGCCCAATAAATAAACAAATGGCCCACAAGCCACACTTGCTCAGAAGACACGGACATAGCTGTAAAAGAGCAAAAAGAACTAAAAGTCAGTAAAGGAACATTATATAAAGAGGATAGAGTGGTAACTTAGGAGGAGAATGTTAGTAACAATGCCCAGGCGAAGGAGAAAATCCAAAAAACCTCCTTTTTTTGTGTTTCATGAGCCGTGTATAATAAGCCAATTGAATTACGGCCCTTTTTTTGGAGGAAAAAATCCCTTCACACCCTCAATTTTTGAATGCTAGCCATTCAAAAACTGGCGGGTAAACTACGTTTCTGGGTGAGAAAAACACAACTTAAAGCTTATCACATCTAACATACGATTTATAGGCGGATGACCTCCATCTCCCAATCACTTGAATGGCAGATGGAGGCAACCCACTAGCCACTGCACAAGTAGCCGCACCAATACGGAAAGAATGAGTACCGTAATGCGCAACATCCAAACCCAGCTAACCCAAACAGTGCTTAAACACAGCAGCAAACTGAAACTTAGTCAAAGGGGAGGAGTCAGCATGTAATAACCAGTGCGAGCCAACTGACTAGCACAGACCCGCATATATCCCGGCCAAGCGCAAAGGGCAAATCTCAGAATTAGTATGAGGCTTGATGGTAACCCAACGCCCACGTCCTAACTGATGCATTTTTGAACGGGGAATTTTGCACAGGATAGCCACCGCCTGGATCACCATATGCTTAAATAATAGCCCTGAATCAGCAGACCTCTTACTAGATGCCACAAGCTCACTAATCCGAAATGCGCCAAAAAAAGCAAGCGCAAATGCCAAATGGAACAAAAAGGATTCAAGTTCGGAAGACGTGATCGACGAAACTACCCCTATCAACCGCTGCAGCAATGCCAGATCAATTGGTCGGCGAGAATCAGCCACCATGGCACTTTCTTTAGCCCAATCCTTAAGGGCTTTAGACTGCACAAAAGACTTTGTGGGATCATGACCACCGTGAAGCCAAGAGAAAAAAGTAATACCTACAAGGGTGGAAGCCATGGCCGCCTTAGATTGGCCCCTCTGATAATGGTCCCACACAAACTCAACTAAAAGCTGATCTAAAGACTTACCCACAGCAGGATACCTAATCCGATAAGCCTCCCAGTCGCGCCAAGCTGCCTTGTAAACTCGCAAAGTTGACGGAGCCAGGGACTTCCGGGCCAGATCAATTAGTCCGGCTCGACAATCTGCCAGACAGAAGATGGACAAGTCATCCCAATCGGATTAGCTCAGGGGCCAACACCCGAAACTTGTCAAATTGAAAGCGGGATAATGAATCCGCTATCCCGTTTTCAATGCCCGGTACGTGCCGCGCCCTAAAGACAATATTCGCCTTCAAACATCTCAAAACTAAGAACCTCAACAGACTCAGGACCTCATTCAGAGTCGGTCGAAGCGGCCGCACGGTCGTACGGGAAAAGGGGCCGCATATTCAAATGATTCCCTCGCAAGTTGCGTCCCTAAGTTCGCATCGGTAGTTGGCCAACCAAGGGGAGGAAGCGGTCGGAAGACAAAAAAATACGCCCCCTTCTCGTACGCATTGCACATCATCTCCGGGCATATAAGGATTAATTGAGACCATCGGGAACCATCGGAACTGGTCGTAGAGCTTAAGGTTGACCATACCCTCTCTTAAGCTCTACGATCATGTCAGTGTAAAAACCTCCCATGTCACATGTGCCATGATGCTACTTTGTTAATTATAAACTCCCATAATCTGTATGCACTCCCGTAAAACGCCGTTCGCATAATGAGTTCGGATCTCCACTCCCCCGTTTTCAAGCACCTTCCCCTGTTATCATCCACAAACGCCTCCATCTGTCACTCAAACTACCGACCTGGTTGTGTTCAAGGAGAGAGAAATTTCTGATCGTAGCGGCTAGTTTACGCACGCGCATTGCAAACTTTACGCATGCGCAGTATAGCGAACATCGGTGGCGTACGACCGTGCGGCCGCTTCGACCAACTCTGAATGAGGTCCTCAGTGCTATATTAGAAGAACGATTATTAATAGCTTGCACCACGCCCAGGTTGTCACACCAAAAAATTATGTTCCGGTTAGACAAACTGTCAGCCGACAAATCCACAGCCACTATTATCGGAAAAAGTTCCAATAATAACAGGTTATATTGCAATCCACGAGCTATCCATGATGCCGGCCATGGAGCAGCGCAACATTCCCCCTGAAAATATGCACTGCAGCCAGTTGAACCTGCAGCATCGGTGAACAACTGCAATTCAGCATTGTCAACCGGCTGCAATGGCCAAATCAACTCCAGATTGAAATCCAACAAAAATTAAGCCCACACCCGGAGGTCATCTAGGATTTCCCGGGAAAGGTGAACACTAAAATGCGGGTTGATGACCCCTGCAATGGCCCGCTCCAGTTTACGGCAAAACACCCTCCCCATAGAGATGATCCGGCACGCAAAGTGAAATGAACTGAGGATCGACTGCACATGGTGCAATTTAACCCATTGAGAATCTAAGCAACATTGAATCTGACCTAGCAATCGCTGCACCTTATCATCCGGCAACCGGCAGCACCCCGCAGCTGTGCCCACTTCAATACCTAGGTAAGACAAGCAAGAAGTCGGACCCTCCATCTTGTCTGTGGCCACCGGTACGCCGAGCACCCGAGAAAGGGGCTGCGCAGAAAACAAAACATCCCCACAAACTGTACTATCGTGTTGGCCGACGAACAAAAAATCATCCAAATAATGTGCAATGCCTGCATGGCCAGTACCAGCCTGGATACACCAATGCAAAAAGGTGCTAAACTTTTCAAAATAAGCACACGAGATAGCACAGCCCATGGTGAGGCACCAGACGACAAAAAATTGACCATCTAACATTAAACCCATAAAACATAGGGACTCGGGGTGCAACGGAAGCAGGCGGAAAGCAGATTCAACATTCAATTTTGCCATCAATGCCCCAGGACCAAAACTCCTAATCATACCGAGCGCCTCATCAAACAACTGGGGGATCGCATCGTTCACAGAGCCCCCATGAGGGTACGACAAATGCTCAATCAAACGATATTTACCCTGCACCTTTTTGGGCATGTCTTCAAGAGGAGAAATGCATAGGTCCTGCAAAGGAGAGAAGGGAAAAGGCCCGGACATACGGCCCAAAGCCACTTCAGCAAAGACTTTCTGTCGCACCACATGGGGAAGCTCTCTGGCCGACCGCAAATTCTGGGAGGAGACTACATGAAAAGAGCCCGCTACGGGTAATCAAAAACCTAAACTAAAACCATCCAGCAAAAATTGGGAATCGTCCCGCAAAGGATACCAGCCCAACCATTTCACTAACTCTTCTAAAACCACCGCAGAATAGGCCTTACTTGTCAACTCCGGTAGCATCAGACCTGCCCCCTGAACCACCTTTTGCTTTGCTCCTGACTTACAGTCTTTAGCGGGGTGACTACCATTACAGATGTGGCAGGAGTGACAAAAACAATACTCTGACCCCTGGGAACACCAAGAATCATTATAGGCAAAACACTTCCCTTTACTGAGCACGCTCGCCCCAGCACGCGAAGAGAGAGAAGCCTTCCTATCCTGTGCCCCTTCCGCAGGCACCTTAGCTTCCTGGGTAACAGCTAACCAGACCTCCACATCATTACGGCCCAGAGGCATAACCAGCTGACCGTCCTGCTTCCTACGAAACTGTTCATCGTAATCTCTCCAAACAAAGCCCTTGGATTTGATAAAAATATTGTGCACCAAATGAATATACTTTATTACATTACGGTGCTCCATTGGGCGCGTTTCAAGGTAGCAGGCCGAAAAAACCAGCATACAGCTAAGCCAATGATGAAAACCACGGCAAGAATCCTCCCAGCCACCCCCAGGTTTTTTGGCTTTATCTAAAGCTTTCTTCATGTCATCGGTTAGAGAAAAAACATCCACAAACTTACCCTTGCAAATCTTGCCCCTAACCCGCTTACCCCTGTCTACTGCCGTATTGGCACAGTGAACCATACACGCATCTTCAACAGGTGCTACAATAGCAGCTGGAGCTGACTGACGCTTAGCAGCTTTCCTAACCAAACTCTGCGCAACCAGTTTAGCTAATTTTCGTGGGCGCAACGGAGAGCTAGATGAGGAGCTACTATCGCTAGACCCTGAAGATTCCATATCAAACAGCAAAGGAGGGACCGCAGACTCACCAAATGCCAGACCCGACATCCCGTCACCAACAGCCTCCAGCACCATGACATCAGGGGCAACAATCACGTCACCTGTAGCAGGACCGGCCACGGCGCTACCACTCGAGATCCCAGCACCACCAGAAGCCATCACTGGAGCACTAGGCAAAACACTGCAGCGAGACATAGAGGATGATAAATCACTGGACACCACAGTGGGGGTACCTGGAACTGTCACTGGGTGAAAAACCGGGACAGAAGGATAAGGAGGTAAAGGGGGAGGGGTGGCGCAAACTGCACTGAGAGAAGGCGCTGGTGGGTGTGGGGCAGGACCCTGTGGGGGAACAAAATGTTGTGGCCAAGATGGGGCGGTAGGTGAATAACCGGGCACAGGGTAATGTGGGAAAGGGTAAGGCTGAGCAAAAGAGGGGTGCCAGAAAGGAAAAAGGGGCCCCCGCAGGAGGATAAAGAGGGTAATGGGAAACTTGGCCAGTAAAAGAAGGAAAAACAGAAGGTTGGGAAACTGAAGGAAAAACTGGGGAGGACCATGAAGTGAGGGAAGGAGCAGAGGAAAAAACAGGGAAAGCAGGATGGGCTGCTGAAAGAGGAAAGGGGGAGGGAGGAAACAGGCCGGGGGTGGAGGCTGGGAGGAACAGGGGGGGTTATAGAGAGGGGGAGCTGAACCCCCCCGCAGAAACTGTGGGGTGATTTGTAACAGAACCCCCAGGGAAATTGGCCCCCATGTAAATAGGGGCTGAAGGATGGTGACATGGGGCGGGGCCCAGGGACAAAATGGCGGCCGCAGGGGGAAGGGGGGCCCCCTGGGCCCCCTGCAGCTTGATACAGCGTCGCAAGGGGGAGGGGTGTGCAGCGCTGGCCGCAAGGAGGACTGGGCCCCCCGCAGCTTTATACAGTGTCGCAGGGGGAACCCGGCAGCGGGGGACTGAAGGAGGGCAGGAGCGGAGGGAGGAAGGGCCGGGCTGGAGCTGCATGTGGGTGCCGGAAGTGACTGCGCACCCGCGAGTTGTTGGTGGGAGGTTGCCAGGGTGAGCGGTGAGCCCGCAGGAGACGGGGACCGCTCGCCTGGGGGGGAAAAGGGCCCGGCAGGAGTGCGCATATAGGCGGCAGCCGGGGGGGTATGGTCGGTCCCCAGGCAGCATTGGAGACCTCGGCCAGAAACAAAAGGGACGGCAAGCTAAGGCGGTGCCGTACAGGAGGAGGGGGGGACAGGGGAATCCATGAATCGGCGGGGGGGTTACTGAACGTTTTGAGTGGGGCATGAAATGGGGGAAAGGGGAGGGGAGATGAAAGAGAAGGGAAGGGGGTTGATGGAACAAGGGAGTGAAAATAGGAAAAGTGAAAACCAGGAGGGAAGCAAACAGACAGGAGGGGCACAAAAACAGGAGAATACAAGAGGCAGGGAGAATAAAACAGACAGGGAGATATAAAAGACAGGGAGATACAAGTATAAATGTCACCGGATACAGTTCCAGATGATAGCACCCAGGGACAAACCATCCAGAAAAGGAAGTTGCTGGGCGTACACCAGCCTTATAAAGTCCACCAAGCCACTCCCACAAGCTCCCACATGGTCAGCGACCAACCAACATTATAGCCCCCCAAACTACTCTGCCTAGCAACTGCTGACAAATTCCAACCGATTACAAAAAACTAAGGACTCATATATAGATTTAAACTTAATCAGTTCTCATCTCTTCTTAACATATATCTGTATTCATAGTTTTACCTCACAACTTATACATACATTAAATATATATATTTTATATTTTACCTCAGAATATTGTCATTAGTACAATATTTATTTTAACCCTTAACCAGTGTTACAATGGTGCCTAAAAAACAAGCAGTATTACAGTATACATGCGAGTGTCTCAGTCCTTGCACAGTTAGACACATGCTTGTACACCGGGGAAGGGCTGATACTACAGTAGCATTGGCATAAAGGGGTCTATTTACTAAGCAGTGTTAGGAGACCGAGTGAAAAGTGATAAGAAAGTGATAAGGTGCCAACCAATCAGCTCCCAACTGTAATTTTTCAAACACAACCTGTGAGATGACAGTTGGGAGCTGATTGGCTGGCACCTTATCACTTTCTTATGACTTTTCACTCTGTCTCCTAACACTGCTTAGTAAATAGACCCCAAAGTCACAGACACAACTACGGCAAAAGATTCTAAAGTGGTTGCAACAGCGTGAGACTCAGAGTAAGCCCCAGAGACATTGAGTGCCTGGATATATACATTATGTTTGTTATTAATATGTACTGTCAGGTGGATTTCAAACCATTTTTATTACTTTGTTTTTCCCAGGATGCAGCTGTTGTTTTCAGTTACCTTTATCCTTGAACTTTTCATACATGCAGGTATGTAAATATCACAATAACTATTACATAGTAACTGCACATTATTTTTAGCAGATGGTTACAGACTGCACACAATGTACAATACCATCCGGGTAAGCCCAATAAAATCCTTAGGGGCCCATTTATCAAAGTGAATTTGAGGTAAATTCCCCGAAAACACCTGTTTTGGGGGGTTTACCTCAAATGCTAAGTATCCCCTGGATGTATGAAGGAGGGACCGCAGGAGGTACGTGCTGCGATCCCTCCATTGTCGCTGGCAGCAGCCTCCCCATAGGTTTCTACGGGGGATGCGATGCTGCCAAATGTATCAATATCAGGAATGCGAAGCATTCCCGATATTGGCCCCAGCAGCTAATGCCATCTGAACATAGCATTACCCACTGTAGTCTATGGCAACATACCGCATAATTAGCCAGCGGAGGGATCTCACGGAACCCTCCGCCGTCAATGAGAGCCGCTCATGTGCAGTCCGCAGGACTGCACATGCGCAGCAGCCCCGACTGCCCTCCGGAGACATCACAGGGATGGGCTCCTTTTGGAGCCCATCTCCCTGCATATCCCGGTTAATACATCCAGCAGATAGGATTGCATTTTGCAATGCGATCAGGGGCGTTACTGCATGCCCTGATCGCATTGCAAAAGCGATCCTTGATAAATGGGGCTCTTAAGGTGCGTACACACTAGACGACATGCTCCCTGAGTGATATCGTCTAGTGTGTCCCCGGCAGGCTGTGCTCAATGTCGTTCACAACATTGAGCACAGCCACTGAACGATATCATTAATGATATCGTTCAGCGCTGGGCTCTCTCCCCCATTCCCCAACATGCAGCAACCTGATGACATCATCAGGTTGGCCTGCATGTTAACCCGATGAACGATAATGACGAAAGACCCGCGTCGTTGTTATCGTTCATTGTTTTTGTGTTAAAAGTGGATGATAAAGTGGACGACTGAACAATAATGATATCGTTATCATTCAGTCGTCCACTTTAATCGCCCAGTGTGTAGCACTATTAGACTTGCGGCCAGCCAGGAGACTTGCCCACTTTTCCGGAGGGGTCTGTATGCCACCCAATTTTTGGGAGCCTCCCAGCTGTTCCGGGAGAGTAGGTAACTGGTCTTTGTGGTACCATGCTGTGATTTGATAGGAACTTACCGATACCCATTTACACTGCAGCTGAAACCCGGGTTGCTGCTCTGGTCTGTGTAAAAGGGGCCAGGGTTGGATTCCCAGGTTGACCTGAGAATCCAGGGATTAACATGGGAATAACCAGTGTTACCTTTCAGTGTACAGATGTACCCAGCTAGTTTGTTGTTCAAGGCGCACCATTCAGGGCTCTGAGTTGCGCCAAAGAACATTACAAGATGTCTGAACTTGTGGTGTTCCTTGGTATTCTTCAACTAAGGATATGCTATGGCATGTAATACAGTGCTTAACCACTGGGTGGCTAGTGCTCCACTGTTGTAATTTGTACTGAATACCATACTGTTAAATTGGATGGATATCACATTCACGCACTGTACAGTATTTGCATGTTCACACGACCAATATTTTTAATATCACATACATACAGGATGCAAATCAGTACACATACTGTACATACTGTAACTGTACAGTAGTGAAGTTGCCCGAGTTGTTATCACAGTATAACCAATACTGTAGATTAGTGAGATGCACGCACAGCTTTCACTGAGATGGGATGAATTATTCTGTAATGGTGGGGTACTGTGTATACAGTATATGTACTAATACTGTATAATATTTGGAAAGGAAAACAATTTTTTTATTTTTAATAACAGCAGCGGGTGGATGGAGTGCACAAGGATGAGCCCGCTATGTGCGATTCTTAATATAGCTGGCTTGTGGGCTAGTGGTTAGGTGATCGCTTTGCAACAATGCTGGTCCCGGGTTTTTTTTGCACTGTCAGCTCTAGACACTATAGTGAAACTACTGTAGTAGTGTTGCTGTTTAAAGCTGTTTAAAAGTAAGGTATTACAAACTGATTGTGCATTTAAAAAGTGCAAACTTGCGTCAATGTCTGCACTGTGGTGGCTGTCAGCTCTGAGGGGTTACAATGGGATTTCTGGTGCATGCCCAGTGGAGGGGTTACAATGGGATCTGTGGCGCATGCCCAGTGGAGCCAAGCCATATGCCATGTAGCACTATGCCATGGTGCATGGAAAATCATTCCACTGTGCATGCCCAGTTGTTTGTATTACTAATGTATGTGGTTGAATTTTCACACTTGCACCACTCTCTGCACTCTCCCATGCTCGGACACTACTGTATAGTCATTTCATGACTTAAGAAACTGCTAGTGAGCTCTGTTTGAGAGTCTCTGTATTACAAATTGACTGTGCATTTAAATCGCAAACTTGCGTCAATGTCGATGCTGTCCCAGATTTGTACACAATAGTGATTTCATGAGTTTAGTAACTGGTAGTGGGCTCTGTTTCAGAGAGAGGTCTCTGTATTACAAACTGACTGTGTGTTTAAAGTGCAAAATTGCATCAATTTTGGTGCTATCCCAGCCATGGACACTATAGTGATGTCTCATGACCAGTAACTGGTAGTGAGCTCTGTTTGAGAGAGAGATGTCTCTGCATTACAAACTGACTGTGCATTTAAAGTGCAAACTTGTGTCAATGTCAGCATGGTTGGCACTGTGGTGGCTGTCAGCCAGCTCTGAGGGGTTATAAATGGCATCTCCGGTGCATGCACAGTGGGAGGGTTGCAATGGGATTTCTGGCGCATGCCCAGTGGGTTGGGAGTCACACACAGTGCATCAGGTCCCTTCCCCCAAAGCAAGCAAGAGCCTCTCATTACCATAATAAAGGACACTCTTTTAACCATTTACTGTAAGCATTCAGCTCTGCCCTTGTATCCTGAAAAGGCTACGAATAGTGACCATTGCCAAGGACACCATCCCCCATCTGCTAGGACAACTAGTGTGCCGCTATGAATGTGTCTGTACTGTATATTAAAAACTGACTGTGCGGTTGAATTTGCACTCTTGCGCCACTCTCTGTGCTGTCTCAGACTTGGACACAATAGTGATTTCTTGACTTCAGAAACTGGTAGTGAGTGAGCTCTGTTTGAGAGAGAGGTCTCTGCATTACAAACTGACTGTGCATTTAAAGTGCAAACTTGCATCAATGTCATCATGGTTGGCACTGTGGTGGCTGTCAGCCAGCTCTGAGGGGTTATAAATGGCATCTCTGGTGCATGCCCAGTGGTAGGGTTGCATCAGGTCCCTTCCCCCAAAGCAAGCAAGAGTCTTTCATTACCATAATAAAGGATGCTCTGTTAGCCATTTACTGTAAGCAGTCAGCTCTGCCCTTGTGTCTTGAAAAGTCTATGAATAGTGACCATTGCCAAGGACACCATCCCCCATCTGCTAGGACAACTAGTGTGCCGCTATGAATGTGTCTGTACTGTATATTAAAAACTGACTGTGCGGTTGAATTTGCACTCTTGCGCCACTCTCTGTGCTGTCTCAGACTTGGACACAATAGTGATTTATTGACTTCAGAAACTGGTAGTGAGTGACCTCTGTTTTTTGAGAGAGGTCTCTGTATTACAAATTGACTGTGCGTTTAAAGCGCAAAATTGCATCAATTTTGGTGCTGTCCCAGCCTTGGACACTATAGTAATTTCTCATGACCAGTAACTGGTAGTGGGCTCTGTTTGAGAGAGAGGTCTCTGCATTACAAACTGACTGTGCATTTAAAGCGCAAACTTGCATCAATGTCAGCACGGTTGGCGCTGTGGTGGCTGTCAGCCAGCTCTGAGGGGTTATAAATGGCATCTCTGTGGGAGGGTTGCAATGGGATTTCTGGCACATGCCCAGTGGGTCGGTAGTCACACGCAGTGCATCAGGTCCCTTCCCCCAAAGCAAGCAAGAGCCTCTCATAATAAAGGATGCTCTGTTAGACATTTACTGTAAGCAGTCAGCTCTGTCCTTGTGTCCTGAAAAGGCTTCGAATAGTGACCATTGCCAAGGACACCATCCCCCATCTGCTAGGACAACTAGTGTGCCGCTATAAATATGTCTGTACTGTATATTAAAAACTGACTGTGTGGTTGAATTTGCACTCTTGCACCACTCTCAGCATTGTCCCAGACTTGGACACAATAGTGATTTCATGAGTTCAGTAACTGGTAGTGGGCTCTGTATGAGAGAAAGGTCTCTGTATTACAAACTGACTATGCGTTTAAAGCACAAACTTGCATAAAACATCAGCACTGTCCCAGTGGAGCCGCTCAGTAGCTGTAGCGTAAGGACGCTCATACAGTAGTAATGCGCATGTCCAGTGGGTCGGGAGTCACACACAGTGCATCAGGTCCCTTCCGCCAAAGCAAGCAATAGCCTCTCATTACCAAAATAAAGGATGCTCTGTTAATCCATTTACTATAAGCAGTCAGCTCAAGGTCTGCCCTTACCCTGTACATCACTGCATTTTGTACAATACAAACAACACAATGTCTAGTGCATTGTGGTTTCATTTAAAATACAGCTGGATGGCATAGAGTAGCATACAGTCGAAATGGCAGGTGGTTGGAAGTTGAGGAGAGTCTATTGTATTGGAGTAAACTTACTTAATAATATTGAACTTCAATTGCTCTATATTTATTCAATGCTGTTTGTGCGTCGATACCTGTATGTGTTGGTATAAATGACAGAATTCTCACACCACCAAGTGATTTCTGTGTAATCATGTTGTGGAGATTTAAACAAAAATAAAAATAATAAAAAAATGACAAATTGTAGCCTTCCAGGCTTCGATCCTGGGATGCCCACACTGCTTTGCATTCTAACCACTACATCACAGATGCCTGCCGTAACGAGTGACGCACCTGTGTGTAATGAATTAGCGTTGTGCGTCATGCTGTACGTGTGTAGGTAAGATGGTGGCCAGAAGAGAGAGGAAGTTTTCTCCAGGCAAGGTCTTTCTCTTGATCAAGTGTAGAGACCAGCCATTCTCTGCCAACCAAGAGAAAGAGCTCGCTTACAGGAGAGTGAGAAGGGAGATATTTAATAAATATGGGCACTGCTGGACCATCCGGGCCCTGCAATGGCGCTGGTCTGACCTGCTGCGCAGGGATGCGCCTCGGCTATGCCCAATAAGGAGGCATCTCCAACGTAGTAAGTACAATATTGCTGTACAATTACATGAACTGCAGTATACTGTACAGTACAATAACAAATACAATGCACTACTCTGATATACAGTACACTGCACTGTAGGGTGTTGGATATCTGATGATGACTGACAGTTGTTACCACACACTAACATGACTGGCAGAGATTTGATTGACAGGGTCATTAAATCTACATGGACTAAAGGTCGACACACTATTGGTCGACATGGCTTGTTTGTATAGTAAACCTACAGTACAGTAACAAAAGGCAAGTTGATCCACCATACTATATTCGGTCATCAAAAATATTTTGGCAACATTTCATCCATTATTATCTGTTGCCATGTTGGCAAATACTGTGTGTGATCATGAGTCACAGTCAACCATTTTTCCTGGTTGACCAAATCTATGTCGACCTACTGTCTGACATTATTACATCACGGACAGATTCAGGGGTCTAAAATATTAACTAAGAAGTGTTAGGAGACAGAGTGAAAAGTGATAAGAAAGTGATAAGGTGCCAGCCAATCAGCTCCCAACTGCCATTTCACAGGCTGTCTTTGAAAAATTACAGTTGGAAGCTGATTGGCTGGCACCTTATCACTTTCTTATCACTTTTCACTCTGTCTCCTAACACTGCTTAGTAAATAGACCCCCTAAAAAATGTTAAATGCCAGGGTGTGCCTATAGCATCCAAAAGTATGCAAAGGGCAGCAATTCTGGCAACAGGGTGCAGATCCTGGCACCCTGCAAGGCAAAAGTAGAGCTCGTGGGGTGGCGATAGTGCCACTCACAGAGCCTCTGTGTGAGGTGACACCACTTGGTCACACAGTACAGTACCTTATGTAGTACTGTATATACTGTACTGTATATTTTTTTATATACCATACTGTAGCATGTTGGGCCCAATGCCAGCTTCACAGACTATAGTAGTTTTGTACTACAGTATACTGTATTGGTTTGTGTTGTTATTCCTGTAGAGACTTGTCGTACAGTAGGATTTTTGGTACAGTATACAGTACAATAGTCCAATTGTTTCTGTACACTTAAAACTTCAAACATCATTGTCTTAGTAATATTTATCTTTACAGGTACAGTATGTATAGTACTATAGCATTAGGTATTTGGGTATTGTCTGAAAATTCCCATTTGGTGGGCCTCTTTCTAATCCTTGATGCCTTCTAGGCCAATTTACTGTACCCTGTTCCTGTTGTATGTACTGTATAGGGTAATTTTTCCCATGTGCATTAAAATAACCTGAGTCTCTATTTTCCTTATTGTACTGTCCCAATCTATGTTTCCTGGCTATACTGTAAAGTACTGTATGTCCTACTGTATTTGTCCACATGTCTAACACTTACTGTACTGTAAAAAGCAAGGGAAGCGAAAGTAAGGAGATATAATTTGAGCACAGGATCTAATATTAAATTGAATAATGAACAAATATAGTTGACATGAATCAATCCACAGTTTATTACAGTTAAACCTTAAAGTGGGTATCAAAGAGTATCACATGTGGAGGTGCTCCCCTTGAGAGTATAGATATGTAGGCATAAAGGGAAGAGAAGAAAGAAAACTCTCTTTTTGGGGGCACTCTATTATTAATTATGTATATCAGAAATTCATAATATAATAAATAACTTTTAATAAATACGCATTAAAAAAGTGTTTGCAGGTTCAGACCCGCTAACCAAACAATCCAGCTGCTAAAAGAGTAGCAGAGACGTTTAAGCAAACGAAAAAGCGAAAAACAAACAAGCAAACAAACAACACAAAGACATAAACATATGACTTTAATTAATATTTATTAAAAAATATTTATTATATTATGAATTTCTGACATACATAATTAATAATAGACTGCCCCCAAAAAGAGAGTTTTCTTTCTTCTCTTCCCTTTACACTTACTGTAATGTACCTGACTGTTGTGAGGTTCCGGTTTTGTTGTGGGCCCGGGGTGGTGATAGGAGCAGACACTGAAGCAGGTTTAAATGAAAAGGTGGAACTATTAATGAGTGGTTTGATAGACATGAATATGACAAAAACTAAAGTCCAGATATAGCAATAAGTGCACTTGGGAGCTGTGGTGAAGTAATGGGAAAAAGTCCAGAGAGTGACAGGCAATGAACAATGTCCAGGATGTGACTGGTTAATAGAGAATGTTCAGGTAGAGGCAGACAATGGGAAATGTCCAGGTAGAGACTGGTTAATAGGGAAATGTCCAGTTGATGACAGACTGGAGAAATCAGGTGTAGTGGCTGAAATGAAGAATGCAGGCTGAGGAAGGATTATCCAGCAGAGTGTCAGTGGAGGCAAGGTGAACAGCAAACTCAGGTACTCAGGCAAGGGGAAGGTAATGGAGGATGCTGGGTAGTCCAGCGGGGTTGGAAAAGACATGCAAGCAGGCAGGTAGCGTATCACAGGAAACAGGTGGTGAGCACAGGGAACTCTCTCTCAGCTATGCTGAGAAATACATTGCACTGGCAATGAAGTGAAACACTGAAGCTCCCTAAATACCAAGCGATTAGGTCACGTGACCAGAGGCAAGATAGCGGTGCCCATGCGGAACGGAAGCACCACCAGGCCTCACCAGCCCAAAGTGACAAAATGCCCACACAGAACCATGCACAGCCAATTCCCCTCACCAAACACCAGCGCCACCGCCAGATGCCCCCCGCCATAGTGACCTCACAGGTAATACTTGTCGACCACCATGCCGAGAAACTCTTGTCATGACAACTGCTCTGTAGCTGTCCTTCCTTACCATACCGTCCACTGTACAGTACCTTTGCTGCTGTGGATGCTGTTCCTGTAGGGCCTGTGTACTCACAGTCATTAATTTCTCACTTAGCATTTCCTTTCTCTTAGTTACATTTTTATCATGGTCAATAGCTGATTCCCTAAGGCCATCTACTGTACGGTAATCCCTCTCCAATTTGGAATAGAGGTCTGAACTCTTGTTTTCAAATTCTCCTTAAGGTCATCCATAAGAACTGAAACAGCCATGTCCCTGTGATTCACATTGTCTTTTATGTCAGATACTGTACAGTACTGTACAGTAGTGTAAAGTACAGTACTTGGCCATTTCCAACAAAGCTCTATGGAGATATTCTAAAGCATTTTCATTATCTTTTTGCTTTATGTATAAAATATAATGGCAATCAGCAACTACAGGATGCTTGCGTGTGCTCCCCCGAGGTGTCAACGATATCCCCAGTGGCCTGTACATGCAGCATTAGGGATATTGTTAACCCTCCCACTCCCACGTCTTTTCTCGCTGCCGACATCAGCAAGTGTGCATAGAGTACAGTTGACGAGGGCAGCACCATGACGAACAATATCGCCTCATACACACCTGGTCTAGTGCCTATGGCCTATACTGTCCAGCAAGTGTATACTGTCAGTAAAGTGTAATAATACAGTAGTAATAGTACTGTCAGGCTGAATTTATTTAAATTTTTCCACATTGTTTTCAGTAAAAATGATGACGACATGTTTTTCTCTTTCTCTCTCTCTCTCTCTCTCTCTCTTTTTTTCTCTCTCTCCTTTTCTCTCTCTCTCTCGTGTGTTTGTTTTTGGTGTTATGGAGGCTCAGGTCAAGATTTGTACAGTAGGGATTTGTTTCCAAATGTTTTGATGGAAACTGTTCTTTTTCCACAGTTCAACCGGGTCCTCCACCACAACAACAACATCCACCACCACCAGCCGGGCCCAGTGGCCTTGTGAGTTCGTGTAAGTACAGTACTGTACACTACATTGTTCTCTCTCTCTCTTTCTCTCTCTCTCTTTCTCTCTCTCGCTCTCTTTTTCTCTCTCTTTCTCTCTCTCTTTTTCTCTCTCTCTCTCTTGTGTGTTTGCTTTGGTGTTATGGAGGCTCTGGTCAAGATTTGTACAGTAAGGGTTTATTTGTTTACAAATGGTTTTGATGGAAACTGTTCTTTTTCCACAGCTCAACCGGCTCCTCCACCAACAACACCACCACCATCACCACCAGCCGGGCCCAGTGGTCTTGTGAGTCCATGTAAGTACAGTACTGTACACTACATTGTTCTCTCTCTTTCTCTCTCTCTCCCTTTTTCTCTCTCTTTCTCGCTCTCTCTTTCTCTCTCTCTCTCTCTCTCTCTCTTGTGTGTTTGTTTTGGTGTTATGGAGGCTCTGGTCAAGATTTGTACAGTAGGGGTTTATTTGTTTCCAAATGGTTTTGATGGAAACTGTTCTTTTTCCACAGCTCAACCGGCTCCTCCACTAACAACACCACCACCACCACCACCAGCCGGGCCCAGTAGCCTTGCGAGTCCGTGTAAGTACAGTACTGTACACTACATTGTTCTCTCTCTTTCTTTCTCTCTCTTTCTCTCTCTCTCTCTTTCTCTCTCTCTCTTTTTCTCTCTCTCTCTCTCTCTCTCTCTCTCTCGTGTGTTTGGTTTGGTGTTATGGAGGCTCTGGTCAAGATTTGTACAGTAGGGGTTTATTTGTTTCCAAATGGTTTTGATGGAAACTGTTCTTTTTCCACAGCTCAACCGGCTCCTCCACTAACAACACCACCACCACCACCACCAGCCGGGCCCAGTAGCCTTGCGAGTCCGCGTAAGTACAGTACTGTACACTATGTTGTTCTCTCTCTCTTTTTCTATCTCTCTCTTTTTCTCTCTCTCTCCCTTTCTCCGGGACAATGCCGACAGTACTGTACTGTACTTACATTACCACAGGTGTGCACAGTCTGTACAGTATGTACAGTAATACATACAACTGGGCATGCACAGTGCTATGAGACTCAATATGCCACAGCGTAGTGTGACTAGCAATGCGCTACAAGGCGTATGGAGCAACAAACTACAGTAGCTGGGCACATCTACATATACAGTATAATGTATTGAGTTTAGTAAGGGTTGGATAAAAATACTGAACTACTGTAGTGAACATTTAAAAAAAATAAAATAAATAAATTCTCAAGGTCTCGAACAGGTGGACAGGAAGTGTAAGCAAGGTGGTTCACCTAACCCTTGCCCACAAGCCTTTTCCTAGAAAGAATTGCATCTGTCATGTATGTGATGTGACGGCAGTGAATTACAGTACTGTATGTGTAGTGAGCCTCCTTGTAGCTCGACTGGTGTATGGAGTGACTCCATTGTGTGTGACTCCCGACACACTGGGCATGCGCATTACTACTACAGTATATGAGCCTCGTTACGCCACAGCTATGGAGCGGCTCCACTGGGCATGCGCCAGAAATCCCATTGCAACCCCTCCACTGGGTATGCCTCAGAGATCCCATTTGTAACCTCTCAGAGCTGGCTGACAGTCACCACAGCACCAACCATGCTGACATTGATGCAAGTTTGCACTTTAAACGCACAGTAAGTTTGTAATACAGAAAAGGAGAAATACCAGCGCTAATATAGGTAATTAAAAATATCAATGGCAGGTGATATCCTCATAAAAAACAATTTATTAAATAATGATCCTAAAAAAACATCATATATATGTACGCAAAACACATATGCATAGTTGATGTTGCCACAAAATATTAAAATGAAAAAATGTTAGAACCAATAGATTAGTCCTTAGTGGATACTCCCTCCAGATTATAACAAAGTCAAATGCTGGATATGAAAAGATGAAGTTTTTATATCCCTTAGGTGAGGTAATTACCGGTTAAGTTCACAAGTTGTCACAGTCTTTGGCAGCATGCAGCGGCCATAATGATAATTTTGCAGGGCTGTGATGGTCCACTGGAAAATGTTGATAGTGCCAAAGTAAACAGGGATGAAAATTCCAAAGCATACGTGGTGCCAGCGGATAGAAGGGGTATCACAGGGTCTGTAAACTCAATGCATTTCGCTGGCTCAAAATACATCCAGCTTCCTCAGGAGTAATACAGAGACCTCTCTCAAACAGAGGGCCTGATTCAGACCCGGTTGCAAGCGCTGAGCACTCACAACCGGGTTGATGGTGGCCCACAGCACATGCACACGACGGAGCCAGCTCCGTCGTGCGCATGCGCGAGACCTGGCTAACAACAGGCAATCTGTCACTCTGGGTCTTGCACCAAAGGGGGGGAGCTGTTGATGTTGAAATCTCTCTGGGACTTGCGGCCATGAGACCCTACCACAAGGGTCTCGTCGCAAGCCCGATGATCATGGCTGCTCGCAATAGCTGTGGGTTGTCACCCACAGGTATGTGAGCGGACAAGAGGCCGATCCAAAAAAAAAAAGCCTGGCCCTGATTCAGAGCAAACACTTTGTCAGAGCGAGCGGCTCTGAATCAGGCCCAGAGGCCACTAGCAGTTACTGAAATCATGAAATCGCTGAAGTGCACAAGTCTGGGACAGCATCGAAATTGACGCAAGTTTGCGCTTTAAATGCACAGTCAGTTTGTAATACAGAGACCTCTCTCTCAAACAGAGCCCACTAGCAGTTACTGAAATCATGAAATCATTGAAGTGCACAAGTCTGGGACAGCATCGAAATTGATGCAAGTTTGTGCTTTAAATGTACAGTCAGTTTGTAATACAGAGAGCTCTCTCTCAAACAGAGGGCCTGATTCAGAGCCGGACGCTCTGACAGAGCGCTCGCTCTGAATCAGGGCCAGCCTTTTGTTTTTTTAGAGTCACCTCCTGGCCACTCGCATAGCTGTGGGTGACCACCCACAGCTATAGTCAAGACCATCGTGACCATCGGGCTTGCGATGAGACCCTTGTGGTAGGGTCTCATTGCCGCAAGCCCCAGAGAGCTTTTGGCTCTAACAGAGCCGAAAGCACTCCCACTGACATCACTCGTGATGTCAGTGGGGCCGCCCCCAAATGTAGGCATTCACATGGGAACGCCTCTGTTTGGGCAGCCACACCCCCGGCCCGCCCACCAAAAGGGGTGTGCTGTCTCTCAGCATCGACAACACGCCCCCTTTGGTACGAGATCCGGAGCGACGGTTTGACCATTGCTATCCGGGTCTCGCGCATGCACACGACAGAGCCGGCTCCATCGTGCGCATGCGCACTGGGCCACCATCGACCAACTTGTGAGCGTGCTGCACTCGCGAGCAGGTCTAAATCAGGCCCAGAGCCCACTAGCAGTTTCTGAAGTTATGAAATTACTATTGTGTACACGTCTAGGACAGCACAGAGTGGCGCAAGTGTGAAAGTTCAACCGCATAGTAATAGAGACAACTGGGCATGTGCAGTGGTGATCTTCCATACTCCATGGCATACTGTAGCAATACATGGCATATGGCTTGGCTCCACTGGGCATGTGCCACAGATTCCATTGTCATTGTAACCCCTATACTGGGCATGCACCAGAGATCCCATTTGTAAACCCTCGGAGCTGGCTGACAGCCACCACAGCGCCAACTGTGTTGACATTGATGCAAGTTAGCGCTTTAAAAGCACAGTCAGTTAGTAATGTAGAGAGCTCTCTTTCAAACAGAGCCCACTACCAGTTACTGAAGTCATGAAATCACTAAAGTGTACAAGTCTGGGACAGCATTGACATTGATGCAAGTTAGCGCTTTAAATGCACAGTCAGTTTGTAATAGAGAGAGCTCTCTCTCAAACACAGCCCACTACCAGTTGCTGCTCATGAGAAATCACTATAGTGTCCAAGT
Organism: Taudactylus pleione; assembly: GCA_031769625.1. Taxonomy (NCBI): domain Eukaryota; kingdom Metazoa; phylum Chordata; class Amphibia; order Anura; family Myobatrachidae; genus Taudactylus; species Taudactylus pleione. The sequence continues at coordinate 1,387,506 of JAUIMM010000422.1, forward strand.
CTGGGACAGCGCCGACATTGACGCAAGTTTGCACTCTAAAGTATGTACTGTAATACAGATGTCCCACTTTCACTGCGTTTGACTCCTGAAGCACTGGGCATGCACAGTGCTGTGATCTTCCATATGCCATGGAATAGCGCTACATGGTGTATGGTTTGGCTCCACTAGGCACGCACCACCATAAATCCCATTGCAAACTCTCCACTAGGCATGCACCAGAGATCCCATTTGTAACCCCATGGAGCTGGCTGACAGCCACCACAGCGCCAACATTGATGTAAGTTAGCACTTTAAACGCACAGTCAGTTTGTAATACAGAAAGCTCTCTCTCAAACAGAGGGCCTGATTCAGACCCGCTCGGCTATGCGCTCGTAAACGGGGCGATAGTGGCCCAGTACGCATGCGCGAGACCCGGATAGCGACGGGCAAACCGTTGCTCCGGGTCTCATACCAAAGGGGGCGTGCTGTCGATGTTGAGTGACAGCACGCCCCTATGGTGGGTGGGCCGGGGGCATGGCTGCCCAGATGGAGGCATTCCCATGGGAACACCTACCATCTGGGGCCAGCCTCACTGACATCACAAGTGATGTCAGTGGGAGTGCTTTTGGCTCTGTTAGAGCTGAAAGCACTCTTGGGCTTGCGGCAATGAGACCTTACCACAAGGATCTCGTCGCAAGCCCGATGGTCGCGATGGTCTTGACCATCGTGACCATCATCTTGGCCGCTCGCTATAGCTGTGGGTGGTCACCCACAACTATGCAAGCGGCCAGGAGGCCGTTCTGAAAAACCAGAGGGCCGGCCCTGATTCAGAGCGAGCGCTCTGTCAGAGCATCCGGCTTTGAATCAGGCCCAGAGCCCACTATCAGTTGCTGCTCATGAGAAATCACTATAGTGTCCAAGTCTGGGACAGCGCTGATATTGACGCAAGTTTGTGCTCTAAAGTATGTACTGTAATACAGACATCCCACTTCCACTGCGTTTGACTCCTGAAGCACTGGGCATGCGCTCACATGTATTGAATACTGAATACTATGAGTGAAAATTTAAAAAATGTATATATATATATATATATATATATATTTTTTTTTTTTTTTCAAGGTCTCTAACCCACGGAACAAGAAGATGGGAGAAGCAGTGAGACTAGGCATTAGACCGCTAGGCCACATGCTTCACCCATTATTATTGTACTGTAGTTCCTAAAGTAATGAAATCACTACAATGTCTAAGTCTGGGACAGTGCCGACAGTACTTACAATGACACAAGTGTGCAATTTCAACCGCACAGTCAGTATGTAATACAGAGCTTAATGATTTCAAACTTTATTAGACATTCTTCTACCGCTTTGTTATACATTCCTGATTCCATGTGGGAAACGCTGTACTACTGTATAGTGCACCGAATCACCGCTTCTGTCATCCAATCATAGGGCAGTGATACAGAACATGCATTGGAAATCAGATGCATGCGCTATGTAGTTTAGGAAAAGTGACACCTGCTGGGCAAAAAGTTGTATTACACATTATGACTTTTTTCCAGTGCTACACTACGCTACATTATGAAACTTTCTGTGTGGCGTGACTCATGGCATGGCATGTGGCACGCCTTGCATGGTGCGCTACATGGCGTGTGGAGCAACAAACTAGCTGGGTACATCTGTAGATGGGTAACCCAGGTTGTCTGACCCAGGTCCCAGTTATAGCATGGGGAGATCAGGATTTCTCTGTGCTTGGAGATTATGTCATCTGCAAGTGCCGGGGGAAGAGTTCCACTACACACAGGTGCAGTGTGAACAGCGCCGACCCTGGAATAACCCAGGTCGCCACCACAGTGTGAAAGAGGTCTTTCCAGGGTCTGACCCAGTTTGGATCCAGGACTTATGTGTAAAATGGGTACTGTATAAGCCATCCCCAGCCTCACTTCCTAAAAGGAAACAATAATGTTCAATTATTTGCTGACATTAAGTTTATATTTCAGATTATTTACCATTAACATATTTGTAGTGTTTACATTTTTTCACAGAGACAATAAATAAACAAACAATGGGGGAAATCTAATTAGGTGCGAGTTGGCTTGTGCAAGCATTTCTCACAGCGAACTCACACTGCGAATTGCAGTTGCAATACAATTCCAAACTCACTTTTTTTTTACAAAATAAAGTTACTATATTGTGTGAACCTCTCTGAGGGTGTGAAAAGGTAGAGAACATTTTTATTTTAAGGTATGGAAGTTTTCAATTAGCTTAACTGGCCCAAAAATTACATGTCATTTTTAGGTGTTAAAAACAAATGGCCTGAGGGTGTGGCCTGGCAGCCATTTGAGGATGACATGTGGCATCAGGGCTCCTGGCCTTTCTGTATTAGACCCTCTATATTCCTCACTTGCCTGGCCCCAGAGACCTTCCCAATGCCCTACCTCATCAGGCACATAGTAGGTAGTAGTGACCGTAGAAGCCGGGGAAATCTCCTGCCTCCCTGCAATTTGCAGCCTACTGCCCTCATTGGAGGCGGGACCTGGATTTTTGCAAGGACCCCGGGAACCTTTGCTGTGACTCCGCGGGTGTCCGCCATGATCCATGGCTCCCCAGCTGCCCGGTATCACTCGGCCATGAAGACCCTGCACTTACCTTGCAGCTGCTCAAACTCCTGCTCTGGATCCTGTGTCCTGTGTCTGGCGGTGCCGATCTCTGGAAACAGTGGATGCCGTCATCTTTAATTTATTCACTGCACTTCAGGCAGCAGCGGTATCGGAGGTGGGGTGAGATCTTGTGTAGCGGCAGTTGCTGGCGGGTCCATGGCCGCTGCTCCATAGATTGGCAGCTGTATCCCTGACATTGCTGTATTCCTGACTGGGCTGCTTCCCTGCCTTGCCTTTAAAAGGATTTTTTCTCCCTCCCCGGGTGGTAGTGGTTAGCCTTAGTGGAGCAGCTGCACTGTCACTTGTCTCCCCTATATTAGGCTACGACTGTTGGCCAAGGAATTAGATTATTTAAAGAGCACTATATTATATATATATTATTTTCTATTACTTATTAGCCCTTTTGGTAGAAGTGGTTTACTAGAGTCCTAACAGCATTTACTTTTGTCACTTGAGCTCCCTCTTGTGGATTATTACTGTAATTATAGGACATATTGAAAGCCTCAGAGCCTTCTCATTGGGATCTGTTTCTCATTCAGGTGCCAGTGAGCTACATTATTTTATTTGTTTTCCACAGCAGAGATGTGACCTCCTTTATGTTGGAATTATGTCCTTTATGTCTCCTATCACCCAAATATACTAATAGCCTAACTCCTACTCAGAAAAGTGATACCACCACTCATGTGAAACTATACATTATTTGCTGAATTTATTTTACAAAACAAAAATAAATACCTCGGCTTTACTATGGGCTCTAAGAAAGTTAAAGTCTAAGGGCCTGATTCAGAGCCGCTCGTAAGCGGCAGCACGCTCGTTCGTCGAACGAGCGAGAAAATGTAAATTCAAGCGGTCGCTCGTAAGTTCGCTCGTAGCTAATCTTCCGCTCCAAAGTCTCCCAACCCCTCCTCTAGCTAATGAACGAGCAAAATTGCGACCGTCCATCTCCAAATTTGGTTGCAGGGAATGCTCGCACAAGTCCAAGCCGGAAGTAAGCCTGTCAGATTTCGATTACCTGCTCGTTCATTCTGCATACATACTTTAATCGTTTCATGCCAATCAATATATTAATTAGCTTAATTGCTCTTCACATGTTTGCAATCCGTTTTTTTTTGCATTTTCAATAAACTTTATTCTTGTCCGTGTGTCATTTTTTCCGCAGAATACGTATGGTTTCAACAATGTTTAACTTTCTAAAAAATACATGTTTGAACCAATGATCTTATTGTTTTCATGTGTTTGTGATAGGCATATTTTAGTTTTTTCATTTCTTTGTTTAAATTACCTTACGAATGTCACTGCATCAAGCCTATCATAACTCACATTATATTTTTTAGGCTGGAGGACACATGACTCATACAATAACCAATAGAATGGTTCCTGTTAATTTACCAACTACATTAGCCAATCAAATTTTTTCTCTGGCCTTTATTAAAACTGTTTGTTGTAAAAAAAAACATTGCCATCATGAGAGCCTCCGCATTTACCAGGCGGGAGCTTTTGGTCCTAACGGAGGTGATGGACCGGCGGATCACCAGCCAGCCTCCCCCATCAGCAACCACCAGCAGCGATCCGCCTATGCGGAGGTTCGCCGTCGCCTGTGCTCCTTCGGCTCACAACGACAGATCGGGCAGCTAGAGCGCAGGTGGTCGGATCTGCGCCGCCGCACATCACGCTTGCTGTCCTGTTTTCGGCAGCGGATAGCTGAAAGTAAGTATTTGTTTGTTTATTTTCCTTTCTTTTTTTGCGGCCCTATCTGCGTGTGCATGTTTTCAGTATAGCCCTGTTGGTACTTTTTGGACAGGCCTGCGTGTGCATGTTTTCAGTATAGCCCTGTTGGTAGTTTTTGGACAGGCCTGCGTGTGCATGTTTTCAGTATAGCCCTGTTGGTAGTTTTTGGACAGGCCTGCGTGTGCATGTTTTCAGTATAGCCCTGTTGGTAGTTTTTGGACGGGCCTGCGTGTGCATGTTTTCAGTATAGCCCTGTTGGTAGTTTTTGGACAGGCCTGCATGTGCATGTTTTCAGTATATCCCTGTTGGTAGTTTTTGGACAGGCCTGCGTGTGCATGTTTTCAATTTTTTAAATGTTAGAACATTTGTGTAGTTGTTAATTTGGGGCCAAACCCCCCCACCCCAAAATAATACTAAACATTTTTCTCAACTCATTTAGGGGCTGAACGCAGAATCCGCCATCGCCGCAGGCACAGACGCCTGGCTCGGCCCCTCAGTCCGACGCAAAGCCCAGCAGCAACTCCCTAACTTTCCCCCAATTCCCCCTCCACCCCTGACCGGCCACTACCTGAGGCCCCTCCCTCTGGAAATTTGAGCCCACATCAAATTTCAGCCTCCACTCCACCCCCCCTTCTCTTTTCTTCACCCTCCCCTCCCCCCCCCGGCGGTTTTCATCACCATCAAGCAGCTCCCAGATCTCCCCTCCGTGGAGCCTACAGCACTGTACCACCTCCGAGGAGGAGGAGGATGGAGGGCCTACAAACCCCCAATTCCCTATGACCGGTAGGTTTCCCAGTTATACATTTTTACATTTGTATTGTTGACATTTTTATTTTGATAGACAATGTATTGGATTTTTACCAATGATACATATCACACATGTCCAAACACCCATACTTGGGTAGTTATTGTTTACCCTAACAAGGGTACTTCTTATTTTTTGTGGTCGCCTTTTTGTGTGTTCATTTGTAATTTAGTATTTCTGCCATCTTTGCATTTGCCAGTACTTTCTTTTTTTCATCACAACTGGATCTTTGTTTACACTATTTTTTGGGGAGGAATTGGTTTTTTAAACTTATAATGTAAGGTTTTTCTTTTTTTCTCTTTTTTTTTTCCAACAGAGGACAAGAGGCGGATGCATTGTATGCAGGAAGGTTTGGCCGCCTTGCGTGGCCACATGATTTCCATGTTAGTGGTCCTTGACCACATGGCGGCGGCCCTTTGGCGATGTTTTTTTTTCCTTGTTTGTTTTTTTCAAATTATTGTTTGTCAATTAAAATTTCATTGTATTTTAACGAGTCTCATTCATTGTCTGAAACAATTACATTGTTTAACCTTCCATATATCCACTATTTGATCATGTTCTTTAAAGTAAGGTAAATTAGATTGTACAAAGCGCTAGGAAGCATGTAAGCTGCCACATTAAACACCTCACCATACCAATAGGTTATTACAAATTCAAACATTTTCTTGTTTTTCTTTGGGTGGGTAATGTAAATTTTTTTAAAAATCAGCTTAGGCCTAGTTTGGCAAACCTACTGAATCAACATAATAGCTTTGATGTTTTTGTTAAGCCACAAAGCATGTTCAAAGACTTAAACATTTCACACATTACAGGATTAGGCATTACGAAAGTTGGACTTTTTGGTGCCAGGTTACAAGTGATTCGAATTTAGTAAAAAACAGTCTTTTTAACGTCAATCAAAAATTTAATACACACCAAACACATACAGAAAGTGAATTGTGACAAGCAATTCACACAGTGAAAAGACACTCCAAAAAAAAAACAACACCAAAAGCAAACAACAAAATAAACAATCAAGAACTGATGAAATAAGTAGCAGGCCAACATAAAGCCACAAATGAGGCGATAAAATAATTTATTCCAAAGTTAGATCCAATGTGGCCACATGTACACAATTTAGTGGAACAGGGAGTAGGCATCGTTTTGTCGAGGTGTGTAAAGGAAGACAAGAAAAGTTAAAAATAAATTAATAATTTAAAAAAGGAACATTACAATGGTACATGCCAACATTGTGTCAATTAAGTAAATGTTTGACAATAATTACCTGAAAAATCTGGCCACCACATCATCGCGTATGGCCCCCCCACATACTGACCTCCGACCAACCTCGGGGGGGCCATCCTCAGGCAAGGCATCCTCTGGCTGCATTGGGACACCACTCCTTATGGCGATGTTATGAAAGATCCCACACAGGACCACAATTTTTGAAACCATAGCCGGCAAATACATGAGTTCGCCACCATAGCGGTGGAGGCATCTGAATCGGCCTTTTAAAAGGCCGATACAGCGCTCCACCACCTGCCTGGTGGCTGTAAGTGCGGAATTATACTCACTTTGTGGCCCTGGTGTGGGAGCCAAATAAGGAGTGAGCAGCCAGGGCGTGCAAGGGTAGCCACTGTCTCCTGTGAAAAAACAAATACAACAATCAGGATCACTGTGTATCAAGCTTTGCATTGGTTTCAAATAAAGGTCTCCACTTACCCAGAAGCCACGCATCACCAGCTTGTAGGTTGTCTAATTTATGCTAAATCCCTGATTGCCGGATGACGAATAAGTCATGTGCACTCCCGGGTAATTTTGCATTCAGGGACAGGATCTGGAGGGAGGCATCACATACCACCATTACTTTCAGTGAGTTATAGTGCTTGCAGTTCCTAAAAATTGCCTCCAGCCGTGCTGGAGGCTGAAGTGGTATGTGAGTACCATCCACAACCCCTATGATGTGTGGGAAGCCAGCTATTTGGTGAAAATTCGCCTTCACCACACTAAGGGAAGCCATATCCAATGGCATTTTAATAAAATGATGGAGGTGCTTGAAAAGGGCCTCCATCACTGCCCTCAGGATCCTTGAAAAGGAGGATTGGGAGATTCCGGCCACTATTCCCACCGTGGTTTGAAAGAATCCTGAGGCACAGAAATGTAACACCGCCATTAATTGTGTAAGTGGTGGTATTGCTGTAGGACTGTCAATTTGCCGCTCCAGATCACTCTCTATTAATGAGAGAGTGTCTATGATGATTTGTGGAGGAAGATGGTATCGTCTTAAAACCTCATCATCGGGCATTCCAAAAAGGGTGACACATGTTCTATATATCTGGGGCCTTGCACGCCTACGCTGCCTATGCCTGGGACGAGGTTGAGGTTGGTCGGGTTCCTAAAGCATGGCCAAAATAATACAACCAACATCAACCTGAAATGGTAAGCCAGGTAATTAATGTTTGTTGAAAATGTAAAATCAAAAATATACTTATCTTTGCCGCAAAATCCAAAGATGCTTACATGCCGGGGTATTGTCATGAGTGCAACAACCTACATTTCCAATTTAGAAATTCGAGTTAGAATTTTTGGGGGACAGATTGGAATCTTAAAAATTTGGCAAATGCATTAAAAGATAGGGGGGAGCACACATTATTTTGAAAATGCACCCTACATTGAGTGGCCAAACAAGAATGCCCAAATTAAATACTAAAAAAAACATTAGTGCGCTAAATAGTTCTCTTTTTTACATGGGGAATAAGGAAACATTAGTGCGCTAAATAGTTTGCTTTTTTACATGGGGAATAAGGAAACATTAGTGACCTAAATAGTTTGCTTTTTTACATGGGGAATAAGGAAACATTAGTGCGCTAAATAGTTTGCTTTTTTACATGGGGAATAAGGAAACATTAGTGCGCTAAATAGTTCGCTTTTTTACATGGGGAATAAGGAAACATTAGTGCGCTAAATAGTTCGCTTTTTTACATGGGGAATAAGGAAACATTAGTGCGCTAAATAGTTCACTTTTTTTAGGGAAAAACAAAGGAAATATATTTGGCTAAACATTACGCTATATTTAGTGTTAATAAATGATTGATAAAATTAGAAATAAAACATTACTGGTCAAAACATATGCGAAGACCAACACATCAAATTTGGAAAATCATGAAAAAAGAAAAACTTACTGAAATTCGACAAATAAGTCACAGTCCAAAAACTTCAATGGGGCCCAGCCAAAATAACTGTTAAAAAATTATAAAACAAAATAAAAAAATAAGAACATTTGGTTTGTAGATGCCTTATTTTTTCAAGGAGTTGTAAAAAATACTTACTCAAAAAATAACCAACAAAGAAAATAACCGCAAGAAAAAAAAGCCAACGGAAAATCCAAATAAAAAAACAAGAAACAACTACAACCAACAATCCGCCTCAATCCACTAATCCCGCCAACAATTCACTACTACACATGAAACCTCCAACAATCATCACCCGCCACCTCGACTCGAGTCGCCAAAAGCCATAAATAGTCTTTATTTTCCCGCTCAAATTAAGGACGGATCATAGGAGCGCACAATCAATGATGCGGACGAATAATAAGGACGCATGTATAAATACGTCACGGAAATTCACAAACGGTCTGCTGTAGTTCAAGTTGTTGTGCTCAAAATGGCTACAGACCAGCAAAACAATGGCCAAGAGGCACCCGGTAAGTATTTGTCTCTTTTGGTTTAAAGGATTATTTAGAACCCGAATTTAGAGAAAGATTGACATCTAAATTTAAACAATGTTTTTGAAAAAAGGTGTTGAGAATGCCATGGAAGAGGCTGCTGGGCCGAGTAGGCCAACAAAAGAAACCCAAAAAAAAAGACAGCCACAATTCACAAGAAAGGAGATGGAGGTTTTGGTACAAATGTGTTTTGACACCCTGCCACAGGCAGATCGGAATATGGGTGCAAGCCAGAAGTGGAAAATGTGGGCGGAGATAGCCAGTGCTGTCAATAGGGTGGGTGAGTTTTAACATCTACCCCGGGATGTCAAACGCCAGTACGTAAAAACTACATTTTCAAAAAAAGTGGTTACAGGGCCAAATACTGCAGGAATAATGCAAACTTTTTCACCCACAGATGGACCGATTATAAATATCAGCTGAAACGAAAACTGGCAGAGAGGGCTAGGCATGCAAGGGGGACAGGTGGGGGTCCCACCCCTGTGTCATTGGAGCTTAATGACTTGGAAGAGCTGGCACAGGGGTGTGTGCAGTATGAGGAGGTGTTTGGCATGTCCAACATGGATACGGACATGCCAGACTTTGCGGCTCCTCATGTTGTCCCAGGTAAATGTTGTTATGTTACCAACTCTGAATGTGTTTGTGACAATATGTAGATTCTAATGTTCCTCTTTTCTCATTTTTCTCATAGAGACACAGGCGGATGAGTCTGCTCCAGAGGGGAGCCTTGGCCGCAGAATTTCTGCTGGCTCTGCAGGGGAGGAAGCAGTAGATCCGGCTGGGGACCCTGCAGAAGCCAGTCCAGGGCAATCCCCCTCGCAGGCAGTGGCCCTCCTCATGGATCTCAATTTTAAATTGGATCACCACACGGAGATTCTGCTGAGGATGGACGCCAGTCTGCTATGGGTGGCAGAGGCCATGGAGCAAAATGCTGCGGCCAATGTGACCATTGGTCAGGCCCTGGTGGAAAATACCAGGTCCAACATCCGAATTGCCAATGCCCTGGAGCAGCTCGTTCGCCAGCACATGGTGGAGCAGCCCTCCCTTCCTGCCGGAACATCAGGATCCTCCACCTCTGGCACAACAACAGCCATCCCTCCAAATGTGCCTAGCCCTCTGCCTAGTCCAGAGGCCCCAACATCTGCCTCTGGACAGGCCAGCCAAAGGACATCCCGGACCCGGTCAGGCTCCCACCCTACCCCAGCTAAACGGGGCAAAAAGCGATGACAGCACTGGCTAATTTTCCCACAATCCTTCTGTGCTTGCCCCATATTCCTTAAGGGCCAAAACTTCCCTCTCCTTTCTTGTGAATTGTTTTTAATGTGTGTTATTTTATTTTGCCAAATGCCACTATTGTTGTTTTTTTTTGGGGGGGGGTCAAAATTTTTGACGTTAGCCAGAACTGCAAACTGGCAAATGCACATGAAAATATAAAAATGTGTGTAAAAAATAAAAACATTTCAATATCTGCTCCATTGTATTGTGACATTATTCTAAAAATTGTTTTTAGGTAATCCTGGCCCCAAAAAAAAAAAAAAAACATTAATTTTAATTCAGATTCAAAAGGGTTAAAAACCATTTAGGAGTTTAAAGGAACACTTTGCCAAAACAAATTGGATGCGAAATTTCCGTGACCATTAAAAATGTTGCTAAAACACAAACATGATGACAATATTGTTGCAATAACACAAAACCAAAATTAAAAATCCAAAAATAAAAAAAACAAAGAAAAAATGGTGCGCTAATTGATTGTCTAATCCAGAAATTAGCAGCTGAGTATTTCACCTGCGTACGGTTTTGTGCTACAAAAAAAAAAAAAGTTGCTAAACACATTACAAGCAAGTTTTCAATTCTAAGTTGATTGCTTTTCTGGCAAGAAATGATAAATCGATGAAACATCGAAGAGGCACGGGAAAGAGGACGAGACCATCGACATTGTGGTAGAGTATACCAGACCACGAGCTGTGCGAGCAGTTTGAACGGAAAGTGGATCAGACAGTGACGTATGACTTGTTCCGATCACATTTGCCGTTCGCATTAGATAATTTAGGGACACCCACAAAATGCCTCGACACGCCTGCGTTTTCCCATCTCCACCCCCGTCACTGCCCAAAAACGGCCTGTTCTGTCAATCACATTTGACATGTCACTTCCTGTTCGCTATTCGACGAACGACTAAAAAAAAGCTTGCAATCAGCCGTACGCACATGCGCAGTGTAACACCGGCGCATGCGTGGTTTCACAACATCGGAACGCTATGAGCGTACTGCCGCTTACGAGCGGCTCTGAATGAGGGCCTAAATCTGTCTCCAAGGTCACCTTTTTCAAGCCATCTCCTCAGCCTGCTAAAATTACAAGACCTGGGGTAATGATCTTTCAAAAAGATACATCTGCCCCTCCATCTAGTGTGACCTCTTCTCCTACCCATGCTGACTCTGCTCGGAGCTCTCCTAATGACTGTGATACCCTCACAGTTTGCACCATGAAACAGCTTCTATCACAATTTAAGGAGGACATAGCGGCGGAGTTCTGTGCCACTCTTTAAGCCTGTCAGCACTCCATTGATGAGCTTGGTGGGAGGACCGATAATCTTGAAACTAAAATGGAGGAGGTAATTTGGGTCGCACAACGACCTTATAGTTCTTCATGAGTTTCTGCAAGTTGAAGCAACTCTTCATGATAAGGTTGAGGACTTGGAAGACAGATCATGATGTAATAATATTAAATTGAGAGGAGTCCCGAAACTATTTCAAACAGTAGTCTTCATAACTATGTGATGGTATTTTTCAGAAGCTTCTACCTAATGTCCAGTTGGCTGACCTTTTCATTGATTTCATGCATCAGTTTCCAAAGGCCAGAAATGTACCAGAGGGGGTTCCTAGAGATGTGCTATTGAGGATGCAGTACTTTCACATTAAAGAAGCATTGTTGAAAACTGCTAGACCTTCAGAGGAGTTGGCTGATATCCTTAATGGCCTACAGGTTTTCAGTGATTTATCCCAAGTGACACTGGGTAAACGTCGCTCTCTTTATCTGTAATATCCTGTCTTAGCCAGAGGCTCAACAAGCTATATAGTAATCCCTTTTTTGAGCACTAATACCCTGAGAACATCTCCACAATTAATTTTTGGTGTTTCTTAAAAGCAGTTGTGAGAGGTTTGGCAATTCAGACTGCAGCTAGACTCAAGAGGGATTATAACCAGCACTATGCTCAAGCGGAAATTTAAGCTGCTAGGTTGGAGGAGGCTCATAAAGCTGATCCTAGTCCCGAAACTATTTCAAACAGTAGTCTTCATAACTATGTGATGGTATTTTTCAGAAGCTTCTACCTAATGTCCAGTTGGCTGACCTTTTCATTGATTTCATGCATCAGTTTCCAAAGGCCAGAAATGTACCAGAGGGGGTTCCTAGAGATGTGCTATTGAGGATGCAGTACTTTCACATTAAAGAAGCATTGTTGAAAACTGCTAGACCTTCAGAGGAGTTGGCTGATATCCTTAATGGCCTACAGGTTTTCAGTGATTTATCCCAAGTGACACTGGGTAAACGTCGCTCTCTTTATCCGATTACAAGTGCCCTCAGGAAAGCCAATGCTTTGTATCACTGGGGTTTTCCTACCAAGCTATTAGTGTCTCATGATGGCTTCACTGTTTCGTTTACAAACCTGGATGAGGGGTGGGAAGCTCTCTCTAGGTGAAACATTGTTGGAACTTCTTCTGGTTCAACACCTGACCATGGTCTTCAGCGGGACTGGTCAACAGCGGGCTCTCAGTCATAAGTATCATTGTTGCTCCAACTGTTTATGTTTGCTGCTCTACATTTAAAATGAATGTTTTCCTTTTCTTTTTATTTAAGTGTTTAGTGTGTTTAAGTTTGTTTTGAGCAGCTTTAATAGTTCTGCCTCACATGTTTTACTTCTGGCATTGGTAGGCTATGATGTTAGGCCTTCTTCATGTGTTCTTGATGCCATTCTCACTTAAATTGTATATGTTGTACTATGTTCTATGTTGCCCAGTCGCTAGGTTTCTTCATTTTGCAGGGTACATTACACCTATACCACTTAGTTTATGGCTGGCCTAGTGTCTAAGTTATTACACTATTCTATCGTTTATTGTTAAGAACAACACAGGTGATGGGGGACTGGCCTCTACCCCCTGCTAACTTTCTCTTAAGGGTCGTCACCTTATGGCGATGCTTTCTGGCCCCAGGTGGGGTCATTTCAGTTTTTCTTTTTTCAGTTTCCTTTCTAAGTTACCTTTGTACCCCTTTGTTTGTCTTTACCTTGTCAGGTTTGCATCACAAATGTTGACCCTTCTTGTATTGGTCTGTGTAAACTGCCCTTTTATCTTCTATCATGGTTAACATTATATCAATTAATTGATATATGAGGATTGAATTCCCCTCAGAAGAGACAGCTAGCTTTAAATCAGTATCCATAGACTTAAAGCCCATATTGTTGCAGTTTAAGAAACCCATTTTCAACAGTCAGCCCCACCATTATTTAGTAATGCTAGATTTCCTTATTGTTTTATGGCCAATGGACCTACTAAGAAAGCAGGGGTGGCCTTTCTTATCTCTCAGCAATATTCATTCTCATTGATATCACAACATGCAGGTCCTGAGGGGAGATATTTAATTTTAGTGGGACCCAATACTAGGCAGCTGTCCTTTTGTGGGAAGTTTTGCTCGATACTTCAAAAACATTTCAGAAGAGCAGTGTTGATCCTTGGAGATTTTAATATGGTCTTAGACCCTATGATGAATAGGTCTTGTTCGAGTGTTTCTCGTTCAGGTCATCCCTAAGAATTTGCTAAAGGTTTTTGCCAGTTGTTAGCAGAGTATTATCTGTTTGACATGTGGAGAACTAAGCACCACACAGAACGTGCCTTTCCTTTTATTCACATGTCCATAGATCCTACTCTAGGATTGATTTAACACTATCAGATAAGTGGACTGTCTTCCATTAGTAAAATTGATATACTCCCTATGACGTGGTCGGATCACTTCTCTCTCTTTTGATTTGGGATATAGGTGTTAGGAGGTTTGTCCCGGGCCCCTGGAGGTTAAGTAACTATATCCTGTCTTAGCCAGAGGCTCAACAAGCTATATAGTAATCCCTTTTTTGAGCACTAATACCCTGAGAACATCTCCACAATTAATTTTTGGTGTTTCTTAAAAGCAGTTGTGAGAGGTTTGGCAATTCAGACTGCAGCTAGACTCAAGAGGGATTATAACCAGCACTATGCTCAAGCGGAAATTTAAGCTGCTAGGTTGGAGGAGGCTCATAAAGCTGATCCTTCTAAAAATAATAGTATTTAAACAGTTTCTCAGAGCTCAGGAGAAGGTAAATGTTTTCTCTCTTCAGGAGGTGCTGCACAATATAGCACTGCTTAATCAGAAGTTTTACATTTTTGGTAACCATGCTAGTCGTTTGCTGGCTGTAAGTTACAAGGTTGGCAGGAGAGAGCGAGTACAGCAAGTCTATACCTCTCATGGAGCAAAGGTTTCTGACCTAGTTGAGATTGCTAATGCTTTTGCTGCTTACTACTCATAACTGAACAACCTTAAAGATGACCCTAGCACTCCTCAGCCAACTAAGGTTAATATCAAAAACTTTTTAAATGACCTTTCTCTTCCTTCTTTAGACTCAGAGGCCTGTCTGTCCCTTAGCTCTCCTTGGTCAATGGAAGAGGTTGAGGTGGCTATAAATTCTTTGCCATCTGACAAGGTGCATAGTCCAGATGGATATCCTTCTCATTTTTATAAAACTTTTAAAACTGATCTAACTCCAGTGTTGCTGTCAGGATTTAATGAAGCCACCGTAACAGTTCCCGAAGGAGATGTTAAAGAGGCAAATAGTAGCTATCCTTAAACCAGATAAAGACCCTACTTCTATGCACAATTATCGCCCTATTGCTTTGTTAAATACTGATGTTAAAATATTTGCAAAATTAGTAGCTAAATCTTTGTGTCATCTTTTACCTACTATTATTAAGTCTGACCAGGTTGGGTTTGTAATGGGCAGACAAGCCCTGGACAATACGCATCAGGTTCTCAACATTATAGAATATTATGATTCCATTCAAGAACCATTATTAATCTTGTCTTTAGATGCCGAAAAGCCATTTTACAGGTTGCATTGGGGGTATTTACATACTGTTTACAATGTTTTGGCTTTAGGAATAGAATAGTTAACTCCATTTTGGCTCTATATACCTTCCCATCTACTAAGGTTAACGACCGTCTTTCCTCAAGATTTGAAATTACCAATGGCACTCGTCAGGGGTGTCCCCTTCTATCTTTCATTTTTGCATTGGCAAATAAGCCTCTGGCTGAAAAGATAAAGGCTCTGGAATCTATATGTGGCCCTACCTTTGGAGACTTCTCACGTAAGATCAGTTTATTTGCTGATGACATATTATTATGTTTGCTCCATCTGGAAGTGTCCCTTCCTAAACTGCACTCTGTTTTAGATGAGTATGCAGCAGTCTAGTTTTATAAGTTAAACACTAATAAGACTGAAGCCCTTTCCTTTAATATACCGGCGGAGATCTTAGGAAGATTAAAGGAGATATATAAATACGCTTGGAAGTCCAGATCACTTACATATTTAGAAATTAATTTGGCTAGAGACTGTGACATCATTTATTGCAATTATGGCCTTTTATTGCAGGCTTTGGAGAGTCTGACTAAGGAGTAAATGATGCATGAGGTGTCTTGGTTGGGCTGGATTGCTGCTGCTAAAATGGTACTTCTTCCCAAAGTCATGTATCTTTTCCGTACCATACCTAGACCCCTTCCTAAGCCTGTTTGTAACAAATTTTATCAGATTCTTATAAGGTGCATTTGGAATGGGAATAAACCTAAAATAGCGAGGAGTACTATTTCCCTCCTTAAACTTTTAGGGGAGTAGACTTTCCAGATCTTGAAAAATACCACTCAGCCTGCCTACTTAGCCAAGTCAGGGACTGGTTTGAACTTGATTTGCCCAAACCTTGGGTAGTCATTGAAAGAGAGTTTATGCGTCCTTTTCCTCTCCCTGATCTGTTTTGGCTGCCTCCTTCTGCAGTTCGGTCTTTGCAAGGCAGTTCAAACTACATCAGATTGGCATAAATTGGTTTCCTCTAGTGAGGAGATATTTGAATCTGCTCCAGCTTTGTCCATAAGAACAGTAGCTAATTTGATCCCCGATTTGCAATTAGGATTCTGGACTAGAGGTGGTCTTTCCTCCCTGGGTAATATCTTCATAGAGAATGATTTAGCATCTTTCTTGTACCTTCAAATGCACTATGGTCTTATGAAGCAGGAGTTTTAGAAGTATCTACAACTGCGACACTGGTTGCAGAGTTGCCTACTCTCGCCTCTTAAGAAACCGTCCTTTCCCATGTTATTACTAGCTCATTTACGATCTTCTAATCATAAAGGGGGCATTTCTTGGTGGTATCAACATCAGATATTGCATAGTAAAAGGGGGAAATTGCCATTCCAGATTAAGTGGGAGGGGGACCTAGCCAGGGTCCTTTTCGAAGAAGAGTGGGATATTATCTTCCACTCTTGTTTTACACTATTTAAGTGCATTAATCATTTGAAAATGTATTATAAACTGCTTCAGAGAGCAAACTTTACCCTGGAGCAGCAACACAAAATCTGGCCCTCCGTCTCTCAGTATTGCTGGAGAAATTGTGGATGTGTGAGAGATATTCTTCAGTTTTTCTGGTCATGCCCATTGCTTTGGACAGCAGTATTTCTAATGATTAGCAAAGTGGTAGGGATGTGTATTACTGTAGAACCCCTGACTGCTCTATTTCATTTCTAAACTGGAAAGTTGTCCCATGGACATAGATATATCATGGGTCACATTTTGGTAGCCAACAAGGCCTCTATCGCCCAGATGTGGAAGACAACCTCTATACCCAGCATTGCAATTATTGGGACTAAAGTCCAAAAACATTTTCTATTCGAAACAATGAACTTTAAATATTCCTCCTCTACTATGTCCATTCATATGAAATGGTTCAGATGGGGAGAATAAAGAGAAGAACAGAGACACTCTACTATATATAGTGCTCCTGTGGATATTACTGACCTTTGTTCCCCTCAATCAGAATCTTGATGGGTTAGATCACTGCTAGACCTTGTCTCTGTTTATTTTATCATTTCAATGTAATGTTTTTGTATATTTTTGATATTATTGAATATGCAAAATGCCTGGCTTTGTACCCCCATTTCTGCATATTAATTATTATTAAAAAGGCCTCAAATTACCCCCAAATTAACTTTTTCTTTAGTTTAGGCACCCCAAATTTAATTAAAGTTTTATAACATAAAAAATAATAGATTTTTATCATGTTATGAAATGCTTTTGAAAATATTTTAAGTGGTCTCAAATGATAACAAAATCTTCTTTTTTCTTAATCTTTCGTTTAATTCATTCGAGATTAAAAAAAAAAAGTCTGCTTTTTATCATTTGTTTCATTTAAAAAAAAATGCACACATCACTCATTTGACACTGTACTTGTGTTCTATATGATTCTGGTTACAAAGTTGTCACTTTTTTGGAGTCCAGCATGGTTTCTCCACTTTTTTATGCCTTTCTCCAACGTACAAATAGAAAGAATGGTGGTCGCTCAAATCAGCTTAATGATATTGCCCAGGTGCTTGTAAAGGGCGGGGTTTACACTGAACCAGAGAAAAAAAGGGATATTCCCTTCAGCACACTGCAGCAATATTGGCAAAAATACTCAAATCCTATATGATAATAGAAATTCAGAGGTAGTAGTTGCATATATTTGCAAATATATGATTAAGCGCTAGGCCAATGTCAAGGCTCCTCTATACTGGTGTCCCTAACATTAAGGGGTTCGCGTCCGAGGCACAAGGCGCCTCAAAAGAATCCAGCCAAGGACCATTCCCAGGGCATCACACGAAAAATGGAAGAAAGGTGATAGTGAAGTGTAAAGTATAGATGTGTAAAAGATAATCAATAAGTGCTAATATAATAAGAAATAATTAAAATTACATAAATAATAAACAAACAAATAGAAAAGTGAAGAAAAAGTATTTATGTGAATTAAGTGGTGATGCCAGGTCGGTGACCTGCGATTGCGCTATAGACTCTGGGCACACTCTAGTGCCCAGAGTCTATAACTTTGGCGCTGGCAGTGCACAGCTCAGTGCGCTGCTGGGTGCCGAACAGGGAGGAGGGGGCCAGGACGGAGACTGCACACGGGCCCCATCTTCACTAGAAATGCCCCTGGAACTTGGGCTAGAGAAATTTAAGTAGAACATTATTTGAGAAAGCATAGGTTGTTGTATAGGTGTCTAAAGCAGAAGTATTCAACCCATACTTGCCTACTTTAATTAGCTCCTCTCCGGGAGAAGCCCAGAGAAGAAATGCAGCTGACAGCTCTGGGGTTGGGGCCAGGGTCTCCATCTCATTAAGCCGCATCCCTGTTGTGGCAAAATGGTGGGATTCGTGGGTCTGTGATGAGGGGGCAGGACTAAAGACATAATTGGCATAATTTTCATCCCGCCCCTCTGTGCTGTACTGCAATTTCCCCGTATTGTCTCCCCATTCTGCCCACTTCACTAGGAAGTGGGCGGGATGCAGAAGATCCACTGCGGGAGACTGCTCAAACAATCGTGAGCCTTCTGCAACTTCCAAGAGAGTAGGCAAGGAAGTTTCAACCTGTGACTCTAAACCATTTGGGAAACTACAAGTCAGGGCATGCTCAGACTTCTAGTTCCAAAACACCTGGAAAGATGCAGTTTGTCAAGCCCGGTGTAAAGTTTGATGCAAACTGGTGAACTCTACCTAATGTACAAAGAATCTCAGAATATTATATTGCACATGCAGTGGTAAACATGTTTGGCGGTAATAAAGTTTGCAGAAGCTTCGTTAGAGCATATGTGCATGTAATTTATCACTCATAAGGGGAGATGCATCAAACTTTCTAAAGCACAGATGAAAAAGATGCCCAACCAATTAACTTCTAGCTATCATATTATAGAATGTACTTGATAATTATTAGCTAGAAGATGATTAGTTGCTACTTCTCCACTTGTTCACTTTGGAAGGCGTGATATTTCTCCCTCATAGTTACATACTCTCCCAGAATGTCAGTGAGACTACCAGATTATTGGGATATCATCTACTTCTCCCTGAAGACAGCTCACTGGTTTGCAAAGTGGATGGGTAAGAGTTATAATGATACAAATTGTGTCAATAAGCACCATGCTACCTTAGTGAGGTGTGATGAAACAATTTACAGCATTAGATGCCTTGCCCCACTCACTTAATGGTGCAATTCTCATAATCCCTACCTGCTTCTCGGGCACTGTCCCATTGTCCTACCCACGGCCCGCAGTGTTCCACGGGGAGGGGGGGAGGGTAAATTTTGAGAGGTCTCTCTCTCACCTGCTGCTCTGCTGAAACGCACAAACAAAGTCTCGATGCCCCACTCCCAAGTGCCAGGAGGTATGATAATCAGGCCCCAACCAGATTATCTTCTCATACCTTCCCCCAGATGAATGGTATGAACACTGGTACGTATGTCTTATAGCAGCTGTCTTAGACAGATAAGGGTGTAGATAGTGTGCTGAGACCCCTCCCTCTCCATTATAAATGATCCTCCCCTTAGCAAAGTAACTATGTTAATCCTATATAAACAAAGTGGAAAACATTTTACAGGATACATCTAAATAAAATGCTACTGTATTTATAGCAATAAGAACAAAATGTATCAAGTCAAAAGTTATTAATGAATTGTCAGCTTTAAATAAATACTGAACACCAAACACTTTAACCAAAAAACTGTATGTATAGGCACCTTGCTGAGCAATTCCAGCAGACCTGTCCATAGATGGCATTAATTAATGTGACACACTTAAGACCCATCTACAGCAACCTATATTGTAATAGAAACATGGGCCCAGATTTATCAACAAGTGACATTCTTGTTATCACTCGTTCCTAATCTTAACTGGTGCTCCACCCAATCAGCTCCTAACTTTCATATTTCAAACACATGACAGCTAGGAGCTGATTTTTTTGGAGCACTATTTAAGATTAGAAATGAGTTATAACAAGAATATCACTCGTTGATAAATCTGGGTCCATTTTTTAATTTCAATATAAGTTGTTGCAGATGGCACAAAACAAAGGCAGGTACCAGATATTAATTAAATGGACTGATTGCACTATAAACTCAGCACTTAATGTTCCCAATGTTTCTTTGCTCTCTCATATGGGGGCCGGTTCTGAGTTGGACTAATCTCTGTGCACAGATGCAAACTGCAAGTATTTGCATACAGAGCGTGCGCAGAGGCGAACCGCCACATAAGCGCTATGGGTTCTGGCATTAGCATAAGGTAGCAAATCAGGTTTCCGCCTGGCCCACAACACAGCTGCTTTGCGTGCACCTCAGAATCAGCTCCATGATGACTATTACAGTTAAAATATCAGCGATACAGTTTGCGGTGATTACTAGAATGAATACCTATAGGTTGATTAATGTTTTTGCTATAGAAATTACTGACAATTTTAATTTGTTAGAATCCATTTTGTTACAGATGCGCAGGTATGGCCCTGTGAGCTCGGATATGCAGGTAACGTGAATCCCCAACACACTATTAGACCATAATAACAACTGATTCTGTTTCTGTAATATGTAAAAATCTGTTTATACTGTATGCTAAACACAGTGTCAGACTAGAGCATAATGGACCTGCAATGGCAGGGGCCCATGAGGTAATGTGTGGCACCCCTGGAGAGGAGGGTCTAGCTGACGAAGGTGTTTGAGGCCAACCAGCAGAGTGGCATTGCCAGCCATTGGAAAAGCCTCTATTATACAGCATACATTACTCACACATTGCCATAACCTCCAACCAATCACAGTTATAGATTATTTGGTGTAATTACATCCCAAAATATTTGAATGTAATAATAACAATACTTACATGATACTGCATAATAACAAAAACACGTACCTAATATTCTGTAAAAGCAAGATCACATAACATCAGTAATACTGTATCTCCCTTTGGGGGAGATGTATCAAACCTTGTAGAGAGAAGTATCAATCATTCAATCAATCTATCACCATTTAAATGTAATTATTCAAATACAGCCTTTAAAATGACAGTTACTTTATCTACATCCACTTTATCGCTGTCCAAAGTTTGATACATCTCCCCCTATGCTTTGAGTGCACAGTACAGTAGCCTCATGTAATCCTCCTGCAGTTATTCTACATACCTGTACTTTGCTGGAAAAATCCTGACATGTCTGAACTATCTTCTACCAACATAATTTCAGTAGTTACAGTACATCTGAGACATTGTCACATCACCCAGGATAAGACAGATCTCCTAGGATCCCATACTCATATTCCTGCAGGGGGCAGCACTGCCTGGGGTGGCTGAACCTCCATTTTCTTCAGAATCTTCCAGACAGCACAATCCAATTCACATTAGTTAGATATGCCTAACACCCAGGTGCACATTCAACTGTACTGTACAATCACTGTTAGGGGTAAATTTACTAAGCTTCGAGTTTGTGTGAGTTTGCAATCTCACATGAGTTTAGGCATTTTTTTCATCATGCAACTTTACTAAAGACAAACTCGAGTGAGTTTGGAAGTGAGTTCTCTTTTTTCACTGTTAAAACTCATGTGAGATTGCAAACTCGAAAAAACTCACCATCGGCCAAAATAGGAAGTACTTTACATGAAAAAGAAGGAACTCGCAAATTTACTAAGAATCGAGTTTCCGATCTCGTGTGAGATTGTAGTAAAGTCACTGTGAAATAGAAGTTTCAAATAGACCACCTCCTGAGCTGCGAGTTTGGCAGAAACATACACAGATCAGTGTGATTTGTGTGTGGTTCTGCCTGTATACCTAATATAAAGTGTTTTTATTTTTAAAAAAATTACATAGGGTCCCCCCCCAAAGCATAACCAGCCCCGGACTTGCAAGCCAGTCCTGGTTCCTAAAATTATGGGGAACAAAATGAATGGCGTTCCACTGTAATTTAAGAACCAGCACCAGGCAGCAGGGCCAGACCTGGTTTTAAATATATGGAGAAAAAAATGGTGTGAGGTCCCCCGTATATTTAAAACCAGCTCCAGACCCTTTCTAGTGGGGGACTGATGCCACAGCCAGGGGAGCCCTTTCACTGGGCCCCCCAGCCACAGCATCAGCACTGAACGCTAGTCAGCAAAGACCAGGGGTACCTGGGGAGTTGGGGACCCCTCCAATAAAGTGGTCCCCCTTTTCTAGGCTGATAGTCCGGGGCTATCTCCGGCACCCTAGGGCGGTGGGTGGCGGGTTGATAGTGTTAGTGTGTAGTGTAAAATAAATGGTTAAATATTGTCTTTAGTTGTGGAACTACACGTACCTGCAAGTCTCCCCCACATGCTGGTATTTGGAGAACCACAAATACCAGCATGCGGGGCATTACGGGCCCGCTGGTACTTGTAGTTTCACAACCAAAGCAATACGAAAAAAAACACAACATACACCGTGAAAGTAACATTTTATTATAACATACATACTGGTTTTAACAAGCAAGACATAAAAAGTGCTGATTATTAATGTAATGAATTAAAGCATAATGCTCAATAAGTGCATCTTTATGCTTTATGAGATCATACACATTCACTCCTATATGGTGGGTTACACGTGTGCACTCATTTTATTGCCAACTTTGCAACACTCCCTCTATGTATTTATTTGCAAATTACAAAATTATTATTTCAGTTTTAGTTCCTTGTTCTACAACATCAAAGCAGCTGACAAGTGATATCACAGAGTGAGTATAAAGTTATCCTCTTGTGTGTATTGTGTTTACACTGCACAGATAGATTTTTTGTATTTGGCCCCACGTGGGCTGTTGTCTGGTTAGTTGCTTGGCAACACTGGAAAGCGCCCACGTGAGGCAGGCGTGAGTGAGTGACGTCATCAGACGGCGATGTGCTGTCCGGCCACGCTGACTGGGACCTCTCTGGCTCGCTCCCAAACAGGTGTGTCATGTTTTTAAGTTGATTAGATAAGTATTGTGGGTATATATATGTGTGATGGGTGTGTTTTTACTGTTGCTGTATGCCCCTGATGATGGGAGTTGATCCCGAAACATAGGATTAAAGGACCATTTTATGTTATTGTTCAGTCTCGTGAGTGCATCCGCTCATGGATTCTTGTGTATTGGGCTGTTTTTGACCCTGGAGGGCACCGTAGCATTATTTATACTTGGAGTTCCGGGCACATTGGACACATCTTGTGTGTGTATATATATATATATATATATATATATATATATCTCAATACCAGCTATCTTTGTGTTGTTGCTACATTCTACCTATAGTTTAGTTACTTTTTGCCAGGTTTCGCTTGGCTACAAATGTATCAAATGTGCAGAATAGTATGAGGTTTGTCTTTCTATCCATGACTCCTATATATACATGCATACCTCTGCTCTTTCTAGCGTGTGACCTATACACACGACTTAGAGAGATTTATATGTTCAGACATATTCTAACACTTTTTTAGGGTTGTTATGTTTTCTTGTAGTGCATGTCTTTTAGCGTTGGTGGGGCCGGTGAGACAGTACATTCACCCTGCATCGCGTTACCATGGTGACGGCTGTCACGGTGTGGATGACATCATTGGCAGTGGACGATTCGGCCAGCACCTCGCGTGGAGAGCCGGATGTGCCCCTGCCCCCGGCCTCACTCGGCTATACAGACTGCTAAGTATTTAAGGTAAGACTCTATGTGTATATGTTTTTTCACTTGTAATCCTTACAAAAAAATAAAGAATAGGACAGCGCTATAGTTATCTGGTAATAAACACCTGCATATCGTTTGTTTGAATAAAAGACTTCAAGGCTTCTCAAAAAATAATTATACAGATTTATTCATAACCCATTATATACATAATTAAAAACACATAAAAACAAAAACCACATATTCAATATATTTAAAAATGGCACTAGTAGCTTGTTCTTTTAAATCTTGAAAAGGCTCCCTGGAGGAGCGAAACATGTCGACATGGAGGGGGCAGATTCGTTTGTGACTGCATTTGCACCAATCATATACTCGCCTGGACCAGCATATGCAACCATTACATTTGGCTGAAAGAAATATTCATAACCATTTACAGAGACTAATCGCATATTAAAGGAGCACCTGGCGGGAGAGCAGCCACCTAATTCAATCACGCTGAGGTCTCTTAAGACGGACTGCAATTGCAAACAGACAGCAGTGCGGTTATATCAGTATACTTTGGATTTGTATGGTGAGATCCCAATATTGTTGCTATTATCAGCATAAGCATATGCAAAGGTTATATCTCCACTTTGCCATCTGTGGACGATTGAAATCTTATACAGCTGATAACGCTGATCTTAATAGACCCTTTATCCTCCACAGCTCACATACAGCAGTCAGCCACCAGTTAACACAGTGCATGTTATGGCTGGAGAATGATGGGAAACAACAAGACCTGTGTGTTTCCAAAACCACTCTGCCTTTATTTTGAACAGACAGATTATTTTATAGCACTCAAATTAACATAGAGACAAAGAAATCTATTCTGCACATGTGCAACAAATTTTCTTATCTACCTAATTAAAATACAGTATATATGAATATATTTAGCATATTCCAAGCATTACATACATTGTCAGTAGATGGCCGTATTGCCTAACTTATCAATAAACAAATATTAGTACTACTATCTATAGCTATAAATCTATGACCTCTCAAGGGATTTATTAGCTATGTCTAATCTTAGAGACAATACATCGTTGGTATAAGGCAGTCTCTTGACAACATAATATACCATTGCTCTCAATAGGAACATATAATCTCTTATCTTTCCTGTCATATAACTCAGACTTGAATACAAAGGATGAATACACTCTACTATAGTCTAAATTGGCTAACATAAGTTATTTATATATGAATACATTCCTAAGAGCTAGAATAGATAGATAAGTAATGAGGCCCTTCTCAGGCACAATGTCTCACACAGAATATAATTTCTTCTTAGCATTTGAACACAAAATGGAGTCATGCTTTAACATGATTCCTCACTTTATCACAGCCAAAGTCTTTTTCTTACACTAGGAGACCATATCTACTTTTATCATTTCGATATTATATGTGGTTACAGAGCTGTCTATGGAGACTTAAACAAGCAAGTCACAAGCATTTTAAAAGAACAAGCTACTATTGCCATTTTTAAACATTTTGAATATGTGGTTTTTGTTTTTATGTGTTTTTAATTATGTATATCATGGGTTGTGAATAAATCTGTATAATTAGTTATTGAGAAGCCTTGAAATCTTTTATTCAAACAAACAATTTGCAGGTGTTTATTTCCAGATAACTATAGTGCAGTCCTATTCTTCAGTTTTTTGTGTGGTTGCCTATTTAAACCAAGTGGTACTGGCTAATTGGACTAGCAGCTCAAAAGTGTATTTTCTACTTGTGAGATTAGCGCAAGGACTAGTTGCTATTTATTCATCAACTAGAATTCTTTTTCACTTGTAAACCTTGACAAAAGAGCCAGTGGGCTCTGAAACATTAGAAACTATTAATACACATTTTGACCTAATTGAAAGCCTTGGAGCGTCGCTGTATTTCTTTTATGTATTACTACTACTCCACAGAGTTAATCAGGAACATCGAGAGCCATCAGAGCTGCTTGCAGTGCTTGTGGTAGCTTTTTTCCACCACAACATTGTGAGCAGTTCTGGATAAAATACAACCCAGTCACGTGTGTAATGACGCTACTTTGCTAATTATGCACACCCATTAAACGCCGATCTGACAGTCAGGCACGCCTGCATTCGCACATCCACACCCCCATTTTCAAGCACCTTCCCCTGTTACCAACCACAAATGGCACTATCTGTCACTCAAAATAGCGGCCCGACTGCGGGCTATGGGCGTGCACTTTCCCATCGCAATGCTTGGTTCGTGCACATGCATTGTGACTTATACACATGTGCAGATTGCGAAAAATCGCTCAATGCGAGCGAGCGCAGCATAGCGCAGCATAGCGTCCAGGTCTGAATCAGTCCCTGTGTTCCTGCATCCATGCCACTGTGTTTCCTTTCATCTGCACAACTGCCTTGCCCCAGCCATGCCACTCTGTCTTCCCCTCATCTCTACCACTCTTTCATCCTCTGTCTTCACCACTGTCCCCCCCAACCGTGCCACTCTGTCTTTCCCCTCCCACCTGCACCACTCTGTCTTCCCACCCATCTGCACCAAATTGTCTTCCCCTATTCCTACTGTTGTGTGTTCTCTCATTGTGCTAGTCTGTATTCCAAATGCACACCAATCTGTCTTTACCCATCTGCGCTGCTCTGTCTTCCTGCATCTATGCTACTCTGTACCCCCATTTATGTTGCTCTGTTCTCCCAAACCATGCCACTCTGTCTCCCCACCATGTGCACCAATGTTTTCCACCAATCTGCATCACTTTGGCTCACCCCCATCTGTACTACTTAATCTTCCCCTCTCCACGCCTTTCTGTTTGCCCCATGCACACAGCTTTGTCTTCTCCCCCCATCCACAATACTCTTATCCCATCTGCACAGCTCTATGTGCTGCTCAGACCTCAGTTGAATAGACTGCATGTGTGTATTCCAATGAGCACACAAATCTGTGAATTAGCAGCTGAACCTTTTTCTCAGTGACAGCAATCTTACTCTGTGAGAGTGCTGAATCTGCAGTTAACCACATGGTGTCATGGCATACCAAATCTGTATTACACAAGGAACACATCCATTAAGGAATCAGCCTTAGTGATCATAATTGCATTGCTTTTTCTAGTTTGAGTGGCTCAAATTCGTAAGGTTTTGTGAAATTTCTGATCATGTCTAAGAAGCCTTAATGGGACATGTGAAACCGTAAGGTTTTTTGTCTATGGAATTTCATAGCTTTTTAAAAATGTATTAACTTTCAGGGATGGGAAGTGCAAACCGGGCCACCTGTGGGGGAGAAGGGCAACAAAATGCTACACTAGCGCAGGTGGAAGAGGGGCCAGCATACAGGTGGTTTAAGAGGTGCAGAGTGAGAGACAGCTGCAGGGGCGGGCTGTAGGCATATGGGGTAGCGGCAGCAGTGTGTGTGAAGAGCAGTGCACAGGGGCATCAGTGGGTGACAGGGGGCTCACCGGTACTGGGCATGCACCTGAGAAAATAAAATCAATAAGTCACAGATGCACTGACACATCAGTGAGATACATCTATGCATCTATGTTAAAAAAAATTAAAAAAAGGTGACCCCCCCCAAAGCACAACCAAACCCAGGTTTTTCATGGCCAGTCCTGGTATACAGGGGACAAAAAGCATTGGAGTGCCTTGTAACTAGCACAACCAGCAATGGTCAAGTTAGAACCAGCCCTAGTAGCCAAAATACGAGGGACAAACAATGTAGGGGTCTCCCGTACTTTGTGCAACCAGCACTGGGCTCTGATCTGGTCCTGGTTTTGGAAATACAGGGGGAAAAAATGAGTAGTGTCCCCCTCTATTATCCAGAACCAGGAACGGACTTTTTCTAGTGGGGTGGCTGATACCACAGCCAGGGGAGCCCTTTCACCGGGCCCCCCAGCCAAAGTATTAACCCTGACCACTAGTCAGCCCAGGCCAGAAATCCCTGGGGAGCTGGGGACCCCACCAATAAAGTGGTCCCCCTCTCCAGGGCACCCCAGGCCTAGGCTGACAGCCCGGGGCTATCTACAGCACTCCTGTGCGGTGGGTACCAGGTTGATTGTGTGTAGTAACCCCCCTCAACCACCCCCAGGCTTTTTACAGCCAGTCCTGGTTGTGCTTAAATACAGGGGACAAATGACATGGGGTCCCCCGTATTTAAGCACAACCAGCACTGGGCAAGTCAGAACCAGCCCTGGTTGCCAAAATATGGCTGACAAACGACATAGGGGTCCCCCATACTTTGTGCAACCAGCACTGGGCTCAGATCCAGTCCTGGTTCTGGAAATACATGGGGGAAAAATGAGTAGGGTCCCCCTGTATTTATCAGAACCAGCAACAGGTCCTTTCTAGTGGGGGAGTAATGCCACAGCCAGAGGAGCCCTTTCACCATGGCCACAGGCCAAAGCATTACCCCTGACCGCTAGTCAGCCCAGGCTTGGGATCCTTGGGGAGCTGGGGACCCCCCCAATAAAGGGGTCCCCCTCTCCAGGGCATCCCAGGCCTAGGCTGATAGCCCGGGGCTATCCCCGGAACTCCTGGGCAGTAGGTGCCGGGTTGATTGTGTATAGTGTATTGTCCTTTGCAGGTAAACTATAGGTTCCAGGAAGCCTCCCCTACATGCTGGTACTTGGAGAACCACAAGTACCAGCATGCAGGGTATAAGGGCCCACTGGCACCTGTAGTCTACCTGTAAAGAAAATATTAAAATAAACACAATAAATTGTATTATTGTAAAATTTCATTTTACTGCGTTTTCACCTGGGTGACGGCTGCTTTTAAGCTCTTTTGCGTGCCCGCCACGTGTTAGAATAAAGCTAGGTAGCGTTGGTGAGCCATTGCTGCTGTCTGTGACAGGAGGATTATTTGCAATACAAAGCAGCCAAGCTCCCAAAACATAGTGCCTGGTGAGGAATCCCGTCCCAGCTTTCCATAGGAGGCACCCATCATCCTGCTCCCAGTGCCTCCCTGGCACTACTTATGTTACATCATGATGTCACGTGCCAACCCAGAGTACAGAGGCTTCCTGCTATGGCTTTTGTTTATACATGATTTAGTGTGTCAGGATAAAGGCAGCTGCTGAGGGGGAAAAATAAGGCTATTTAAAACCGGATGAGATTAGACACAAGTGGGCCAATCATTTTATTTTGAACAGATAATCCTTTTGAAATTTTAAATGACATACTGTACTTGTGTGCTGTTTGTGATCTAATATGTAGTCACCTATGATAAACAGTACAGCAACAAAGTATAGCATTAAGACTAGAAAATACAATGACTATGTAATCATGAAATTGGTATTCATCAGATCATGGGCCTAATTCAGATGTGTACGCAATACCGACATTTACAGATATAAAAAGAATCCAACCCCACTGGGTTTTTTCAATACATTTGTATATACCATAGTGAGTCAAACATGATCCGCACTCTGGCTGTAGAATTTATTTAAATCAACTTTCAGAAAAGATATACATTATTTTGCAATGTAATCTCCCTGCTTTTCAATACACTTTGTCCATCTGTCAACAAGCTGTCGTATTCCCTCATTAAACAATGTTTTAGGTTGAGCTGTGAGCCACAAATGCACCACTGTCTTCACCTCTTCATCAGACGTGAATCTTCGTCCTCTTAGGTCTTCTTTCAGGGGACCAAACAGGTAATAGTCTGATGGGCCAAGATCAGGACTATGGACCTCAATCAGAGGCGGTCGCTCGGGAGCGATCGGTCGCACCCAAAGTGACCGAGAATATGCAAAATGAGCACTCAAACGCAACACACATCGTAAGCGTGGAAAACACCCACAACAATGAAAGCACACCTCCTATCTCTACGGCCTAATTCAGAGTCGGTCGCAGGCTGCAACCAACGATTAACACCTGTTACATTGTTAATTGGCTACAGACATCGGTTGAGGCAGAAACCATCACCTGCAGTCGCAATGCTTAGGGTAGACCCTGGGCTACCTTTAGCACTGCGAGCAGTAGCGTTGTTATTGCAACGAGATGATGTGAGTGATGACTCGCTCAGTAATATATGCATGCCCTTAAAACGCCCTTTTTTAAGGTCAACCACACCTGCGTTCACACCACCACACCCCCGTTCACAAGCACCTTCCCCTGTAACCACCCACAAACGGCAAGAAATGTCAATCACAGCTACGACCTCGTAGTGACTAACGAGCAAGAGGATTGTGGTCGGAAAGACAGGCTTGCGCACACGCACTGCATGTGGACTAGGGGTGTGCACCGGCCACTTTTCGTGTTTTGTGTTTTGGTTTTGGATCTGGATCTTTCTTCGTGTTTTGGATCTGGATAGGTTTTGCCAAAACCACCCTTCCGTGTTTTGGGTTCTGGGTTTTGTGTTTTGGATCTGTATTTTTTTGAAAAAAAGCATAAAAACAGCTAAAATCACAGAATTTGTAGGTTTTTCTGCTCCTATGCTATTATTAACCTCAATAACCTTAATTTCCACTCATTCCCAGTCTATTCTGAACACCTCACACCTCACAATAGTGTTTTTATGTCCAAAAGGTTGCACCGAGGTAGCTGGATGACTATGCTAAGCGACACGAGTGGGCGGCACAAACACGTGACCCATCTAGGCATGAAACTGCAGTGGCAGACAGGATGGCAGTTTGAAAAACTAGGCCCCAAACTGTACATAATGCAAAGAAAAAAAAGAGGTGCAAGATGGAATTGTCCTTGGGCCCTCCCACCCACCCTTATGTTGTATAAACAGGACATGCACACTTTAACAAACCAATCATTTCAGCGCCAGGGTCTGCCACACAACTGTGGCTGAAATGATTGGTTCGTTTGGGCCCCCACAAAACAAGCTGGCAATTAATCTGTCCCTGCACAAACTGGCTCTACGGAGGCAAGATGTCATCCTCATCCTCCTCATCCACCGATCCCTCACCCTCTTCAGTGTGTACATCCTCATCCTCACAGAGTATTAATTCGTTCCTGCTGGAACCACAGGTCCCTCTGTACGTTCTGGAGGCTGGTCTCCCTGGAAGAGTTGATAATTCATTTTATGAACATCATCTTCTCCACATTTTGTGGAAGCAACCTCCTACGCCTTTCGCTGACAAGGTTCCCAGCTGCACTAAACACTCTTTCGGAGTACACACTGGAGGGGGGGCAACTCAGGTAAAATAGAGCCAGTTTGTACAGGGACCTCCAAATTGCTTCTTTTTCCTGCCAGTACAGGTACGGACTGTCTGACATGCCTACTTGGATGCCGTCACCGATGTAATCCTTTAACAGACAGACGCACGCTTGTCGCTGCTGCTTTGAGGATGCAAGTGCGGCTACAGCCCACACAATTCACAAAGACAGAAAAAAGAAGAAGAATATTTTTATTGTTTGTGTAGCACACTTTGAGGGTGTCACCACCCTTTAACAGACAGACGCACGCTTGTCGCTGCTGCTTTAAGGATGCAGGTGCGGCTACAGCCCACACATTTCACAAAGACCGAAAAAAAAAGAACAATATTTTAATTGTTTGTGTAGCACACTTTGAGGGTGTTACCACCCTTTAACAGACAGACGCACGCTTGTCGCTGCTGCTTTAAGGATGCAGGTGCGGCTACAGCCCACACAATTCACAAAGACAGAAAAAAGAAGAATATTTTTATTGTTTGTGTAGCACACTTTGAGGGTGTCACCACCCTTTAACAGACAGACGCACGCTTGTCGCTGCTGCTTTGAGGATGCAAGTGCGGCTAAATCGCACACAAGTCACAAACACATTAAAAAATAGTTTTTTATTTTTTGGAGCACTTTGAGAGTTACACCACCCTTTAACAGACAGACGCACGCTTGTCGCTGCTGCTTTAAGGATGCAGGTGCGGCTACAGCCCACACATTTCACAAAGACCGAAAAAAAAAGAACAATATTTTAATTGTTTGTGTAGCACACTTTGAGGGTGTCACCATCCTTTAACAGACAGATGCACGCTTGACGCTGCTGCTTTAAGGATGCAGGTGCGGCTACAGCCCACACAATTCACAAAGACAGAAAAAAGAAGAAGAATATTTTTATTGTTTGTGTAGCACACTTTGAGGGTGTCACCACCCTTTAACAGACAGACGCACGCTTGTCGCTGCTGCTTTAAGGATGCAGGTGCGGCTACAGCCCACACAATTCACAAAGATAGAAAAAAGAAGAAGAATATTTTTATTGTTTGTGTAGCACAGTTTGAGGGTGTCACCACCCTTTAACAGACAGACGCACGCTTGTCGCTGCTGCTTTAAGGATGCAGGTGCGGCTACAGCCCACACAATTCACAAAGACAGAAAAAAGAAGAAAAATATTTTTATTGTTTGTGTAGCACACTTTGAGGGTGTCACCACCCTTTAACAGACAGACGCATGCTTGTCGCTGCTGCTTTGAGGATGCAAGTGCGGCTACATCGCACACAAGTCACAAACACATTAAAAAAATATATATATTTTTTGGAGCACTTTGAGAGTTACAACACCCTTTAACAGACAGACGCACGCTTGTCGCTGCTGCTTTGAGGATGCAAGTGCTGCTACAGCCCACACAATTCACAAAGACAGAAAAAAGAAGAAGAATATTTTTATTGTTTGTGTAGCACACTTTGAGGGTGTCACCACCCTTTAACAGACAGACGCACGCTTGTCGCTGCTGCTTTAAGGATGCAGGTGCGGCTACAGCCCACACAATTCACAAAGACAGAAAAAAGAAGAATATTTTTATTGTTTGTGTAGCACACTTTGAGGGTGTCACCACCCTTTAACAGACAGACGCACGCTTGTCGCTGCTGCTTTAAGGATGCAGGTGCGGCTACAGCCCACACAATTCACAAAGACAGAAAAAAGAAGAAGAATATTTTTATTGTTTGTGTAGCACACTTTGAGGGTGTCACCACCCTTTAACAGACAGACGCACGCTTGTCGCTGCTGCTTTAAGGATGCAGGTGCGGCTACAGCCCACACAATTCACAAAGAGAAAAAAGAAGAAGAATATTTTTTTTGTTTGTGTAGCACACTTTGAGGGTGTCACCACCCTTTAACAGACAGACGCACGCTTGTCACTGCTGCTTTGAGGATGCAAGTGCGGCTACATCGCACACAAGTCACAAACACATTAAAAAAAAAATTATTTTTTGGAGCACTTTGAGAGTTACAACACCCTTTAACAGACAGACGCACGCTTGTCGCTGCTGCTTTGAGGATGCAAGTGCGGCTACAGCCCACACAATTCACAAAGACAGAAAAAAAAA
This sequence comes from Taudactylus pleione, assembly GCA_031769625.1. Lineage (NCBI taxonomy): Eukaryota > Metazoa > Chordata > Amphibia > Anura > Myobatrachidae > Taudactylus > Taudactylus pleione. The sequence continues at coordinate 1,420,355 of JAUIMM010000422.1, forward strand.
GAACAATATTTTAATTGTTTGTGTAGCACACTTTGAGGGTGTCACCACCCTTTAACAGACAGACGCACGCTTGTCGCTGCTGCTTTAAGGATGCAGGTGCAGCTACAGCCCACACATTTCACAAAGACAAAAAAAAAAGAACAATATTTTAATTGTTTCTGTAGCACACTTTGAGTGTGTCACCACCCTTTAACAGACAGACGCACGCTTGTCGCTGCTGCTTTGAGGATGCAGGTGGAATCTAGACGGGATTTGGAACCGAGGTCACAGAAAATAATTTTTTTGGTTTGGACTGGAGTGTACTTTTGGGGTTACAGCACCCTTTAACGGTCAAGCCAGCCGGCCCTTTACTTATGACACAGGCGCACGCTTGGCAGTACTTTGTTGATGCACGTGCAGCTACTGCGCACACAATTCACAAACACAGAAAATATTTTTTTTTTGGATTGGACTGGAGTGTACTTTGGGGGTTACAGCACCCTTTAACGGTCAAGCCAGCCGGGCCTTTACTTATGACACAGGCGCACGCTTGGCACTACTTTGTTGATGCACGTCCAGCTACTGCGCACACAATTCACAAACACAGAAAATAATTTTTTTTTTGGTTTGGACTGGAGTGTACTTTGGGGGTTACAGCACCCTTTAACGGTCAAGCCAGCCGGCCCTTTACTTATGACACAGGCGCACGCTTGGCAGTACTTTGTTGATGCACATGCAGCTACTGCGCACACAATTCACAAACACAGAAAATAATTTTTTTTTTGGATTGGACTGGAGTGTACTTTGGGGGTTACAGCACCCTTTAACGGTCAAGCCAGCCGGCCCTTTACTTATGACACAGGCGCACGCTTGGCACTACTTTGTTGATGCACGTGCGGCTACTGCGCACACAATTCACAAACACAGAAAATATATTATTTTTTTAGCACTTGGGGGGAGCACCCCTGATGGACAGAGCACCCCCTGGACAACACTACAGCACCCCTTTAGGACTGGGACACTGCACAGGACTTTGGAGTGGACACAGCCCCTATGGAGAACTGACTGCACAACACAGTCCAGCCAGCCCCTATGGACTTTGAAGTAGTGGACACAGCCCCTATTAACAACAGCAGCACAGCACAACACAGCCAGCCCCTATGGACTTTGAATTAGTGGACAACAGCAGCACTACACTACACTACACTACACAGCCCTAACTCCCACCCTCCCTCTTCACTGTCCACAGCCGAGTGAGAAAATGGCGCCGACGCGGGTACCTTATATAGGATCCAAAACCCGCGAGACTCGGAAGGCGGGATGATGACGTTTTGCCTCGATTTCAGATCCGAGTCAGGCGGGAAAAGTCGAGCCTGATTCGGATCGGACTCGGATCGGGGGGGCTCGGGGGGGTTCGGATTTCAGAAATCCGAACCCGCTCACCCCTAATGTGGACGCATGCGTAGTTGAAAAAAACATCGCTCGCTATGACCAATTGCTCCGTGCGACCACCTCTGAATGAGGTCCTATATTCTCAATGTTCTTATCAGTTGTGGAAGTGGATGGGCGTCCAGCTCCTTCTTCATGGCTGACACTTGTGCTACCTTCTTTGAACTTCTCTATCCAGTCATACACACTTTTTCACGACAAAAACTCTCTCTATACTGTGCACAAAGGGCCTGATTCAGAGCTGAACGCTCTGACCAGAGCTCCTACCTGAAAATGGAGCGGCCTCCTGGCAGCTCGTATAGCTGTGGGTGACCACCCACAGCATATGCGAGCGGCCAAAAAGATGGTCGCGATGGTCTTTGACCATCGCGACCATCGGGCTTGTGACGAGACCCTGCGGTAGGGTCCCGCAAGCCCAGGAGTGATTTTGGCTCTATCAGAGCCAAAATCACTCCCACTGACATCATTACTGATGTCAGTGGGGCCGGTTTCAGACGGTAGGCATTCCCATGGGAACGCCTCCGTCTGGCAGCCACGACCCCGGCACGCCCACCATCGACAGCACGCCCCCTTTGGTGCGAGACCCGGAGCGACAGCTTGGCTGTCGCAGTCCGGGTCTCGCGCATGCACACAACGGAGCTCCCTCCGTCGTGCGCATGCGCATTGGGGTAACATTGACCCGCTTGCGAGCGTGCTGTGCTCGCGAGCGGGTCTGAATGACCCCCAAAGTCTTCAATAAATATAGGCACCAGACACCCTCAGACCACAAAAAAACAAATCACTGCACGCTGTTCTTCTTTCGTGCAAATCACAAGTGGGGCAGCCATATTTTCTTGCACTACAGTCACAAATGAACTGACATAACATGTGGGGAGCCAGCAACCTAGTACAGTGCGGCCAACAGAAGTTTTAATGTAATTAGAGTGCAGATAATTTTTGACTCACCCTCGTACTTTCCGGCTGTCCTGGGCCTGAGAGTGTTGCAGCGCTGGCGGGTGTCAGTTCCAGGCATTCAATTCCGGTGGTTCTCCTATTTGTGGGAAGGAATAGTTAGACTATTATGTAAAAGCTATTTCTATTAATGTGTTGCAGAGTTTATTGTCCAGCTGGATGTATGACTAAGAATCTCTCCGTATGGGGAACAGATATCTACCCAGAGGTAAAAAAAAAACAATATGTACTAGCTGTATAATACTATAGTTTCTACACACAACAGCAGTTGATCCCTTCAAAAAAGCATCCTAAAATGTAATTGACATTAAACTGTTTGTTTTGGAGGGTTATATACAATACTCACATTGCACAAGCATATAAACTCATGTAAAAATGTTAAGAGGTTGTTTAATGATGTTATTCGGGATTACTGTTTAAAGGGGGTTGTCCAGATTTGAAATTGCCATCACCATTTGCATACCCCCACCATAATGTATACATGGTGAATTTTACCTAGGGGTTGCAGGGCTCAACCCATAAAATACCGCCACCAGCAGAGACTGCCTAGCAGTATTAGTAACTTCCCATTGGAAGTGCTCCCTGGTAGTCACAGTCGGACAGGCAGACCCAAGGGAGGTGTTTTCTCCCTTTAAGGCTGCAGAGGGCGCTTCCAATGGGAAGTCAATGCTCTACTGTAATGTCAGCCCTTACCAGCTTCTAGGAGCACCAGATGATGCAGTCCCTAGAAGCAGTCCAGTTTGATCATTTGTGCGCATGAGCGGGACCCTGCAAATGAGCACAATTACAGACCCGCCGGCCTGACAGCTAATGAGCCTCCGCTGTGTATAAGCCAAAAAAGCCATCAGTGGGGTAATAGTGCTTTTTTGGCAGAGATAAATTGGAATATTAGCTAAAAAAACGATGAATTATTATCGAACAAATACCTATTTGTGACACTGTGTTATTTTGCACTGCTGCACCTTTCTAATGAGATATATATTGTGTTTATCTTGACAAAAGCGCCAAAATAAACGCAACTCTGGAGGCAGAAAAATCTTGCTGCTTAAGATAGGAGGAGCTTATTAAATGTGGATCTGGATCAGGCGTATTATATTGACTTCACCTTGAGGGAGAAGATGTATTGAACATCAAAGTTACTGACTTACACATTTTATAAGATCCACAAGTGGTATTAATTATTTCACTTGTGATTCTGTGAGGAAACCTGGAAAACATGCACAGTTAGGATAACCTGAGGATTGGAATTGGGAAACACTGGGATAGAGGGCCTGATTCAGAGGTGGACACAATGTCGATGAAGGAATGCAGTGAAGCAATATTTATTCGCCACTACTCAAGCATCACAGCCACACTGCGACCACACGGCGAAGAATTAGCGACGGCGGACGCAGTGTGGATTTATTCGCAAAGTGAGTGACAGGTAGTAACCGTTTGGGGGATGTAATGAGGGGGGTGGCTACAAAAAAAAGGCGTGTCGGCAACATTTTCTGGGCGTCTCCTAGTCAACCAGTTAGTTGAGATGGACATTCTGAGGCACTAAATCAACAAGTGTAATACCTGCGCACTGAGTTAATGTAGTGTATATGAAAGCTTAGTGTAAACTATGGAGAGCAGCTGCACATTTAGGTGACCAGTCTTATGGAAATAACGATAATACAGATATTGTGCTGCGCTCTACCTTATTATATTATAATGCTATGTTATGCCATTGATACAATCAAACCTTTATATTTTGAGCCACAATCCGTATCTACACCAACTAATAATCTAGGACACTAATAGATCTATAAGGTCTTTACTATTACTATCAAAAGAAAAAAAACGCAAATGGATTGTGAGTGTCACAAGTAATCACAATGCATGAAAAAATGAACTAAAATAAAATGAGATTAAACATTCCGTAATACAGTGTCAGATGACAGTTTCAAACACTGTATAAGTGTATAAATCTTCCAAGTCCTTATCTAAGTTTCTAATAGTTCTTCTTGTTAAACCCAATTCTTTAAATGACTCCTGATAAACATAAGTCTTGATTGTGATCACACTTTCAATTGTGTTAATCCATAAGAGATTGTAGCTGATATATAAATGTTGCAAGTGACCGCTGTAAAGCTAGCGTTCAGGTCCAGCTTTCTGCTGTCTGTATGTGTGAGAGGTAATTTCCTGAATCGTATGTACCAACGGGTTTCAACCACCTTGCTGTCTTCTTCTGGGGAATGTGGTGTCTTCCTCTTTCCCTTGGCTCTGGTTAAGCAGCTCTTTCTTCGTATATCCTTGTCTTCATTGGTTGTTTTGTCAATCCTTCCTGATTGACCTCTTTGGCTGTCAACTTTGTCAGTCACCTTGATGTATATTCACTCTTGATGAGTCATTACTTAATTGACAGTTATCTAGTTATTTATAATGTTGAGATAATTATGTGTAATAACTTTATAGGTGTAATGGCCTGCTGGTTTTAAATCATAATGATTACAAAAGCATCTTACTGAGAATTAGAACTTCACCTTTTATTATTGGTTTAGATAATTATTCATAATATCTTTATAGAAAATGTAACTCTATTGTTAAAGTCTGCTGATTTTAAGCAATAGTGAATACAAAAGGCATCTTACTGAGAGTAATGGTGGGTACACACCTGACAGATATATCTGCAGATTGAGTGATCATACACACTGAACGACCATCATCTGCTTGTGTCCCGGCCACTGGGGGGCGGGACCCGATGGCTGGTGGGCAGGGCAAGTCCCGCCCCCCTCACCACGGCTTCAGCTGTGTGTGTATGGGCGGCCTGCAGACCGCCCAGACACACTTGCCGATGGACAGATATGTCTGCAGACATATCTATCCATCGGCTGTGCAGCACAGCCAATGCGATATGTCTATGAACGATGCAGTTCACAGACATATTGTGTGTTCACACTTGCTGGCGGGCAGCAGATATATTGCCCGATCATTTGATCGGCCAATATATCTGTCAGTGTATACCACCATAAGATGCCTTTTGTAATCACTGTGGCTTAAAACCAGCAGACCATAACAATAGAGTTGAACAGATAAGTGCGCTGTAAGACTAGTTTCACACCTGCCGGTTTTGGCCATCTAGCCTAGAAACAGGAAGAAGGCAGACAGTGTTATTCAGGTACTCAGTGCCTTTCACAAGCAGCGGCTTTGTTTCTTTTTTTTAACTTATCTACTGGGCATGCGCAGCAGCAGCTGCAGCACAAGCTGGCCGGTGTGTGTGTAAGGAAACATTGATTCCTATAAACTACTGGCGTGCAGGGATTGCACGGGCACAGCATGGCAGCCGTCTTTCTCAGTAGATATTTCTGGCTGTTACACGGCAACCGTGCCATGTCCAGGCCATGTGAACGGACCCACCTGCTTCCCTGATTAACTATATTTCACGCCTGGCAGGTGTGATACTAGCCTAAGGATGCTGTATATATTTAAAACTGTTTGTAATTTATTGTTTATAAAAAATACAAAACCAAAAATATAATCAATGGAAACCGGCTATACAATATACCTCCTGGCAGGCAATCTATATTAGCGACCTGTGGCCACAAGAATTATTATAATACATATGCTTATTTATAAACAGACTGACAAGCCTTAAAAATATGTATAAAAACTAGTGTTGGGGATAACACCTACTATTATACATAGAAATAGACCTCCAAATTAGTATGGGTATCTCAATGTTATAGCAGAAATCATTATCAGAGCTTTTCTTGGCTGTATTGTCCTTCCCAAGGACTAGTGTTATATCCAAATGTCCGTTATATATCCATAAGGACCATTTTCAAACAACAGTCAAATGCCTTTTGCTGTCCACCATCTAAGTTAGTATAAGAGTAGCAGAACTTGATTATCAAAAATAAAAGCAGCAATATAGATCAGGCTTGCCTACCCTCCCGATTTGGTCGGGAGCCTCCCGAATATCGGGTGCCACTCCCGACCCCCCAGAAAGGCAGGCAAGCCTACCGGCTGCCGCCTACCCCCCCAGACTACTAGTAAAAAACCCCGCTACCGGGGGGCCCGATGTTGCTGAATCGCGTCATCGTGGCTCCGCCCCCTGCTTTACAATGCCTTTTTTCCGGCATTGTGAAGAGGGGGTGGGGCCATGATGACGCGATCGGGCGGTCACGCCCCCGGCCCCGCCACCAAAACGGCATCATAGCCCGGCCACGCCCCCCACAGAATGCAGGCATTCAGCTCCCTCCCGGAAGAAGGGAGCTGAATGTCGGCAAGTATGATATAGATGAATATATAGTAGCAGTGGTAGATCGCAGCAGTGGTGTTAGTGCTTATAGACAGAAATGTCTGTTAGAATAGCAGCAATAGTCTGAATAAATAGCAGCAACGATGTTAGTGTATAAATAACAATCTTTCTCACCAAAGTTCAGTTATTTGTTATGTCCATATGCGGTTAATGCATCAATCTGTCAGGTAGTCTATTAGCACACTTATACCTGGTTAAACCGGTTATAGGCTTAATGATACTTATTGCTATCTATTTGTTCCCTTTGTTATGGGATTGGTTTCAAAAACAACAGTGGCCACACTCCTCTTAAAATACAGTATATCTAATGACAAGAAAAAAGACAGAGCACCAACCTCCTTTGGCAGTATGACAACTTGCAGAGAGATCTTAGCTGCATCCACTCTCTGTGGTGTCTGCTATATATATGGACCCATTTGGTTGATCTCAACTGCCCGCTATACTGCACTGCTTGCCTGCTTTATTTTCTTACAGTGCTGGGGTAGATAGTGCCTCCGAATGTTCCGGACCGTGTATGCTGCTAAGTAGTGTATCCCCTCAATCTTGATGCGTTCCACAGTGTGTGCTGGCGTGCCTACTTTCATCAGAGGATAACCTCTCCCTGCCAGGGCTGCCATCAGAAATTGTGGGGCCCGGGACTGACAAAATAGAAAGGCCCCCCCCACAACCCCCCTTTTCCCCGCCATAATCACCCCTTTCCCTGCCCCCCCCACAACCCCACGCAGCAGGGACAGGGACAGAGGTATGTCCAAATATGTGCGTGTCTCGCACGAGAAGTGGACACGTGTGGGTACAAGGTTGCCAGCATTTGTATGTAGTTGCAAAGGCAACTCTCCCCCTTTGCGGGTAATTGGATTGACCCCTGATACTGACTGACTGTGCTGTAAAACCTATAGCAATATATATATGCTGACCATACATTCTACTCCCTCCATAGAGAGTGTATAGCAGTAAACAGTTACTAGTGCACCTTAATATTAAGTATATTTAGTGACAACACAAATGTCTAGCTCTTAAAATAACTTTCACAATCTTACAACACACACACACCTCCCCATGGACCCTAAAATACACACCAATGGAATTAACACTGCATCTGCCAGTCTTGTCACATATTATATAATCAGCAGGTTCCTTCTCCCAGACTCTGCACTGCAGACTGATCCAGCAGGAAGATCGTTAAAAATACAGGAGAGCTGGGATATAAATCTTAGTAAGTGAATGAGACTATCTACTGTATACTCACCACTGAGATCCGAGGGCACCTCTTGTGGCTCATCTGTAGAGTCCCGGACTCTGAGTTCTAGCAGATGGAGCTGGTGACGGTCTCTTTGTATGGGGACGCTCACAGGTTTCACTTATTGGCTGCCAATAGAGCGATGCATTTCTTGTAAAGTGCTGGTGCCGCGCCACTGCGGTTCAAGTGCAGTGCAGCTGACATACTGATTGGCTGAGATGTAGCAGCACTGACCTAACTGTAACCTTCCTCCCCCAACTGACTCATCATCACTGAAGATGACTGACAGACTCCTGGACCAATAGACAGGAGTCCGCAGCCATTTTAAAAATGCAAAAAAAAGAGTTAAAGCCTTTTATCTATTTGTCCCGGTTTTTCGGTATGGCATTGCATCTATTACAAGGACTGCTCTGGCCGAGAGAGCCCCCTGAGAGGGTATCGTGCCCCTGTGCCCCCCCCCCCTTAATCCGATTCTGGGGTGGGCCCTTGCCTGTCACTTACTTTTATTGTGCAGCCGCGGGGGTTAGGAACAGGCCCCCGGGTCTGTCACAAGGGGATATTAGCAGCGGTCAGTCTGGAGATGGACGGAAGAAGCGGACAGGCCCATCGAGGGTCCAGGCCCAGGACTCCAGTCCTGACAGGCCCCCCCTGATGGTGTCCCTGCTCCCTGCATAAAGCTTTATTTTTCTACAAGTGGTGGACCAATCAGGGTTTAATTGGGAGTTACCCAATAAAAGTGTTGTAAGGGAATCCCCTGTTTTTTTCTTTTTAAATATATCTTTTTGCCCTGACGGCCAACTTTTCTTATGTCATTATATATTATTTATAGTGCAACACAACTTTAAAAAACATTTCTTATATAGATAAGCTGAATAATTAAAACTCTCCCAAGTGCCTTATACCTCTCTTAATATGTTCATCACATTATTTATATATGACAATTACCATTACATTTTCAAACATCAAAAAACATATCGTGGTGTGATTACCCAATCACAATATAAAATGAAGGGACAATAAAACCGGAAAGTTTTATCTTGTGATTTAACCCAAGATATGTACCTCAGATCTATAGCCATATTGGATGCAATCTTTTCTAGAGAACCTATTGTCAATTTTGGTGTTTAATCTGAAGGATTTTAATGATTCAAATAAACATTAAGTTAAAACCTATTCTAAAGATGACCACCAAAAATCCTATTTTAGGTATCAAATCAGTTTAATATGAAGGATATTGATTATTCAATCTACAATAAAATTAGAACTAATTCTAAGGAAGACAAAAAAAAAATCCCTATTTTACGGATCGACTTAGATTAACACTTACATTTATTGCACAAGATACCCACATACCCCTATCTATTGAGAATATCTAATACTTGAAAGATGGAACACCCCTATTACAATGTATGGACGGACCTAGTATATATGACAAAAAGCTATATCAACCTGGTTATGGAAAGGGGTCAGTGCACATATATCGTGCCAAACAGCTCGTATACAAGTACAGCCACCCTCCCCCAAACTGGTTTGTATGAGTGTGGTTTTTTAGTAAAACATAAACTACCACACTAAATATTATTCAATTCAACAGACTCATTTAATCCCAAAGGATGTAAACTTTTCATTCTAAATATCCAGAAGGCTTCTCTCCTACAAAGGGAGGTGAACCTATCACCTCCCCTAGGAGTCGCCTTTATTTGTTCATTCGCCTACTGTGAGGACTGCAACTATTTCAGTACATAAAGATAGACTACTTTTGCCAAAGTTCCATTGTGGTTGTTGGAGGAGCGATCCTGCTTGCTGGCATGCTTCTCATTCAGGGGATAGAGTGTTAAAGTGATCATCTGTTTCCCAGGTGTCATCAGGTTGTGGGATTCTTAGATTGCTCATTATTTCAAACCTGATTCCATTTGGGTCACATGTTCTGAAACTTCCTATGGATCACAGACCTCTAGTATAAAGCCTGTTACTAACTGTGTCTCAGTGTCTGTGCAACGTTGCTTTTAGGTCTTTTCTTGGACTCCTGCCAGATCCCCACTGTGCCTGTGGATTGCTGTGGACTTTGTTATATTCCAGATGAACTTCTGATGCCAGTTACCCACTGCACTACAGTGCCCAGCATTCCTATTGCCTAAGTATTGCTTACTGCTCCATCACTGTGGTTTCCCCATTTTGCTGCACTATTTACTTTGCCTGTTGTCTTTCCGTTCCTGTGGATATTGAACTCATCCTTGTTACAGTTGTCAACTGCACCGTTACAGTGTCATCTCTGCATCACTGGGTTCAACCCTTCTCCGAACCCTTGCCACACCACAGGGCTCAACCCTGCTATAATCTTCTCTGCATCACGGGGCTCAACCCCACTCCGAACTCTAGCCACGCTTCAGGGCTCAACCCTGTTCCGGGAATCTCATCGCATCACAGGGTTAAACCCTGCTTCAATCTTCTCTGCATCATGGGGCTCAACCCCGTTCTGAACTCAAGCCACGCCGCAGGGCTCAACCCTGTTCTGGAATCTCATCGCCTTACAGGGCTGAACCCTGCTCCGACTTTACTACACCACAAGGCTCAAGTTTGCTTCATCTCTCACTGCACTGCAGGGCTCGGCCCTGTCCCAGAACTATATTATTCTGCAGGGCTTGCTCTGCTCCGGATTTCCATTACTACAGAGTTCTACCCTGGCAAAGGTCCTCAATGCCATCCTGAGGTGTTAGCCTCATACTGGACTCGGGGTCCCTACCACATTAGTTCTTTTACAGTATGTTAAAGACTGCATATAAATTTGGGGATTTTCTCTTATACCTATTATTGCATATGTGAACCTCTGTGCTGTTTGAGACTTTATATGAGACCTTGCTGATTATTATTCTTTTGTGAATAAATTCTATTTTACTTTTATCCTGTGCTACTGAGTTTCATGAAAAGGTCATTCCTAAGACCACCCCAGTTTATTGTGCCTAGTAGGCCTGCCTCCCTCCAGGAGTCTCAAGTGTCGGCAGCCGTGACAGTTTGCACAGACCTCAAAAAGAATCCGGATCTGGAACAGGCTACTGGGGTACAGGTGCTTCAAGGTTTGACCACCCATTTGGAAGTACAGGAAAATACTCAAGTTCAAGTTTTGCAATGTCTACAGGATCTTTCCACACATTTTGGTAAACTTAAAATTCCTGTTGCAAGTACATCAGGGGTTTCTGCTTCTCATTTACGCCTACCGACTCCCACCTCTTATGATGGTAATCCAAAAACATATAGAGGATTTCTCAACCAATGTGAGATTCATTTTGAATTGTTACCACCCCTCGTGTCAAAGTGGCTTATATTATGTCATTATTGTCTGATACTGCCCTTGAGTGGGCTTCTCCTTTATGGGAGAGAAATGATGCCTTAATGTCTAATTACCAAACTTTTGTTTCTACTTTTAAAAGGATATTTGACGAACCTGGAAGATCAGTGGCTGCATCTGTGGACATTTTACGAGTAAAGCAGGGAGCAGCTCCAGTTGGTCAGTATGTGGTTAGTTTTCAAACTATAGCCGCAGAACTTAAGTGGAACAATGAGGCATTAAGAGCAGCATATTGGAATGGTCTCTCTGAGAGACTTAAAGATGAGTTGGTGACTCGGGATCTTCCTGAGAGTTTAGATGAGTTAATATCATTGACTATTAAAATTGATCTGCATATGCGAGAACGAGGGGTTCAGAGGAATCGCACTGAGTGTTCTAAAAATTATCTTCCCCAGTCTTGCTCTGTTCATGGTACATCTGATGAGCCTATGCAAATTAATAAAGCCAAATTGTCTGAAGTGGAGAAGCAACGTAGAAGGCGTTCTAATCTGTGCTTGTATTATGCATCCTCAGAACATTTTTTGGCTAAATGTCCAATAAGGCCAGGAAACGGTCGTCCCTAGTTGATGGAGGGGAAGTCAAACTAGAGGTACTATCTAAAGTTTCCCCCAAAAAGGATTGTTTAATTTCTGTGAGAATTCCTGACTTTGGTTCTGCATGTCAAGAGTTTTCTGCATTGCTAGATTCTGGAGCAGCTGGCAATTTTATTTCATTATCCTTGGTTCAAAAGTTGAAAATTCCTGTTGTCAAATTAACCCGTTCTTTTTCCCTTTCTGCAGTAAATGGGACTACAATTTCTAATGGATATGTTACACATCAAACAAAGTCTATGAAGTTGAGGGTAGGAGCTTTGCATGAAGAAAGTTTAGAGTTTTTGGTATTACCTATTTCTATGTATGATATAGTTTTTGGTTTACAATGGTTAACTCTTCATAACCCTCATATTGATTGGAGTTGTTCTCAAATTTTTTCTTGGAGTCCCAAATGCAAATTAAACTGTTTGATTCCTGTGGTACAATTGGATGAAGTGATAGTAGATGTTCCACCTTCTCTCCCACAGCCTTATCATGAATTTGCTGATGTCTTTTCTGAGCAGGCGGCAGACGAACTCCCACCGCATCGTCCCTGGGATTGTCCTATTGAACTTATCCCTGGTAAAATGCCACCTAAAGGTCGAGTATACCCTCTCTCTGTTCCTGAGACTCAAGCCATATCGGAGTATGTGCAAGATAACCTATGAAAGGGGTTTATCAGGCCTTCTTCATCTCCCGCTGGAGCGGGCTTCTTTTTTGTAAAGAAAAAAGATGGCGGTCTTCATCCATGTATCGACTTTAGAGGTCTAAACGAGATTACGCAAAAAAATAAATATCCTTTACCTCTCATTACGGAATTGTTTGATAGAGTTAAGGGTTCTCGACTATTTAATAAACTTGATCTAAAAGGAGCTTATAACTTGATCAGAGTTAAAGAGGGTGATGAGTGGAAAACCACGTTTAATACACGAGATGGCCATTATGAGAACCTCGTCATGCCTTTTGGTTTATGTAATGATCCTGCGATGTTCCATGAGATTGTGAATTAAATTTTCGGAGATATACTTTGCCAGTTTGTTATTGTTTATCTTGATGATATTTTGATTTTTTCCAGGAATCTTTCTGATCATCATAGCCATGTTAAAGAGGTATTAAGTCTTCGAGCTAATAAGCTTTATGGTAAGATCTCCAAGTGTGTTTTTGAAGTTCCAGTTATACCCTTTTTGGGGTATATCATCTCTGGTTCTGAGCTTCAGATGGACTCTGAAAAGTTAAAGGCTATTCAAGATTGGGTTTTGCCCACTTCATTAAAGTCTATTCAGAGATTTTTAGGCTTTGTCAATTAGTACAGAAAGTTTATTAAAGTGTTTTCAACAATTGTAGCCCCAATTACTGCTAAGACAAAAAAGGGGCTAATCCCAAAGTATGGTCCCCAGAGGCATTGAAGGCCTTTCAGACTCTTAAAGATGCATTTTCTGCGGCCCCCATTCTAGTTCAACCTGATGTTGAGAAACCATTTATGCTAAAAGTGGATGCTTCCACTTATGGAGTTGGGGCTATTTTGTCTCAAGTGGCTGCAGATGGGAGAACAGTGTCTTGTGGATTCTTTTCGCATAAGTTTTCTAGAGCTGAGAGCAATTACTTCATCGGGGACCAAGAACTGTTAGCTATTAAGTTAGCTTTGGAGCAGTGGAGATATTTATTAGAAGGCGCAAAACATCCTGTTACTATTTTTACAGACCATAAAAATGTGTTGTATTTGAAGACTGCCCATTGTCTGAACCCACGACAAGCTCGTTGGGCACTCTTCTTTTCTCATTTTGATTTTGTCCTCAGGTATCATCCAGGTTCTTTGAATAAAAAGGCAGATACTCTCACGCTCAATGTTGGAAGAGAAAGAACAAAATGAGGATCAAAGGTACCCTATAATAAACCCATTGGCCTTTTCTTCAATTTCCATCTCTTCTGATCCTCCTCCTGGGAAGATATTTGTGGCACCTGAGTTACAAGGTAAAATTCTTTCCTGGGCTCATAATTCTCATTTCTCTGGACATCCAAGGGTTCGTAAAATGTACTCTTTTTTGCAACGTTCCTATTGGTGGTCTTCCATGAAAAAAGATGTCCAAGAGTTTATACGTTCTTGTTCTAAGTGTGTACAACATAAGGCTCCCGGCAGTCTCCAGTTGGTCCTCTCCATCCACTACCCATTCCAACCCAACCATGGACCCATCTTTCCATGGATTTTATTACAGATCTTCCTGAGTCTAGGGGGTGTACAGTTATTTGGGTAGTGGTGGATCATTTTACCAAGATGGCTCATTTTTGTCCTTTGGCTCGAATTCCATCAGCCCCCAAATTAGCACAAATATTTATCAAAGAGATATTTCATCTTCATGGACTTCCTTCTAAGATAGTGTCTGATCGGGGTGTCTAGTTTGTTGCTTGGTTTTGGAGGGCTTTATGTTCATCATTGCAAATTAAATTACAGTTTTCTTCTGCATATCATCCTCAGTCAAATGGACAAACTGAAAGAGTGAACCAGGAGTTGGAGACCTTCTTAAGAATGTATATTTCTTCCTCCCAAGATGATTGGATGGATTTTTTGCCTTGGGCTGAGCTCGCTCATAACTTTCATTATTCGTCTGCTACAGGTGTAAGTCCTTTTTTTGCCAATACTGGTCAACATCCTCGGGTTCCTGAGCTTCAGTCAATTCCTACTGTGGATATCCCAGCAGCTAAAACTAACCTCCAATATTTTTCTGGAATTTGGACCCAGGTACATAAGTGTCTTAGGAAAGCCTCTCATAATTATAAAACCTTTGCTGATAGAAAACGTTCGGCTGTTCCTAAATATTCTGTTGGGGATCGTGTCTGGTTGTCTACTAGAAATCTTCGACTTAAAGTACCTACCATGAAGTTTGCTCCCCGGTATATTGGTCCTTTTCGTATTATAAAAATTATCAACCTAGTGGCATGTAGGTTACAGTTACCTCCAAGCATGTGTGTACCTAACTCCTTTCATGTCTCCTTGCTTAAACCATTGATTCTTAATCGATTTCATGACAGCTTGCCTAAAGTACCTCCCATAACAACTGCTCGAGGTGTGGAGTTTGAGATCGATAAGATTCTGGATTCACGTAAGCATCAAAACAATTGCAATATCTTGTAGACTGGAAGGGTTATGGCCCAGAGGAGAGATCTTGGATTAAAGACTCTGAAGTCCATGCTCCTAAATTGATATGTAATTTTCATGCTAAATTCCCTTTAAAACCTGGTGGGTGTTCGGAGACCACCCAAAAAGGGGGGGTACTGTCAGGACTGTGACTCCCAAAGGATGTAAACTTTTCATTCTAAACTTCCAGAAAACTTCTCTCGTACAAAGGGAGGTGAACCTATCACCTCCCCTAGGAGTCGCCTTTATTTGTTCAATCACCTACTGTCAGGACTGCAACTATTTCAGTACATAAAGATAGACTACTTTTGCCAAAGCTCCATTGTGGTCATTGGAGGAGCTATCCTGCTTGCTGGCATGCTTCTCATTCAGGGGATAGAGTGTTAAAGTGATCATCTGTTCCCAGGTGTCGTCAGGTTGTGGGATTCCTAGATTGCTCATTATTGCAAACCTGATTCCATTTGGGTCACATGTTCTGAAACTTCCTATGGATCACAGACCTCTAGTATAAAGTCTGTTACTAACTGTGTCTCAGTGTCTGTGCAACATTGCTTTCAGGTCTTTTCTTGGACTCCTGCCAAATCCCCGCTGTGCCTATGGATTGCTATGGACTTTGTTATATTCCAGATGAACTTCTGATGCCAGTAACCCGCTGCACTACAGTGCCCAGCATTTCTATTGCCTAAGTATTGCTTACTGCTCCATCACTGTGGTTTCCCCATTATGCTGCAATATTTACTTTTTACTATTTTACTATTTTTTTTTTATTTCTAGAATCTCATCACATCACAGGGTTCAACCCTGCTACAACCTTCTCTGCATTATGGGGGTCAACCCTGCTCCAAACTCTAGCCACGTCGCAGGGCTCAAATCTGTTCTGGAATCTCATCGCATCACAGGGCTCAACCCTGCTTCAATCTGCTCTGCATCATGGGGCTCAACCCCGCTCCAAACGCTAGCCACACCGCAGGGCTCAACCCTGTTCTGGAATCTCATCACCTTACAGGGCTGAACCCTGTTCCGACTTCACTACACCACAAGGCTCAAGTTTGCTTCATCTCTCACTGCACTGCAGGGCTCGGCCCTGTCCCGGAAATATATTATTCTGCAGGGCTTGCTCTGCTCTGGATTTCCATTACTGCAGGGTTCTACCCTGGCAAAGGTCCTCAATGCCATCCTGAGGTGTTAGCCTCATACTGGACTCGGGGTTGCCTACCACGTTAGTTCTTAAAAGTTAAAGACTGCATATATATTTGGGGATTTTCTCCTATACCTATTATTGCATATGTGAACCTCTGTGCTGTTTGAGACTTTATATGAGACCTTGCTGATTAAAATTCTTTTGTGAATAAATTCTATTTTACTTTTATCCTGTGCTACTGAGTTTCATGAAAAGGTCATTCCTAAGACCACCCCAGTTTATTGTGCCTAGTAGGCCTGCCTCAGTCCAGGAGTCTCAAGTGTCGGCAGCTGTGACACCTTCACAGTGATGTTATATAAATGACTCCCATTACACTTATTCACGTCTAGACAGACTATGGTTGACACAAATCAAAATATTCCTTCGATGTTCCAAGAATCTTTAATTGAGTGTGCTTGTGGTACATCCAATATATTGTACACCATAGGCACACTCAACCTAATAAATCATATATATGCATGAGCAATTCATAAAGCTCTCAATATTTAATTTTTCTTTAGAAACAGACGACTTAAAAAATGTAGTTTTTTTACTATTCGTGTATTCACATGTAATATATCTTTCTCTTCAGCATCTGAAAAAACTCAGAGGTTTATCTGGTAGTTTCCACATGTTCTCAATGCTTTTTTTATCCTGCAGCTCATTCTTAAAGAAACTTGGGACCAGCTTCTATTTTAGATTCTGTGATTTACAATAAACTATTTTTTATATTTTGTCAAATTGTGTTCCTAGTATTTTATCAGTTTTTAAGATGTTTAAATTTGTTCTAAGAATATTTCTAATAATCTGTAGTATGCGTATTGTAATGTGTAATGCAGAACATATTGAAATCCTCAATCTTTTTGGGGCTGTAATTAGAAGTTCCATATGTTTAACTTCCCCCTGGCCTTCTTAAGTATCTCTTCTGGGTATCCTTGTTCTAAAATGAAGAGTATAATATTTCTACTTGTTTATCGAACCCACTCTCATTTCAACAATTTCTCTTAATATGCATAAATTGACTTTTAGGGAAGTTATTCTTCCATGATCGGTGATGATAATTTAAGAAATTATTTGTATCAACCTTTTTAAAAAAGGTTTCTGTATTGATTCTCTTGACCCTAATTGAGAGTGCCACATCCAAAAACTCAATATTGGAAGTACTATGGGAACTTGTGAAAGTCAACCCATAATCATTATTGTTAAGTGATCGGACTAAATCTAAAATAGAATCAGTGTCCCCATCTGAAATAAAAATTAAATCATTGATGTATCTGCCATAGAGGACCAGATGTGCGCCGAGCCCACCTCCCCAGGCCAACTCTTCTTTGAGCCAACCCAAATATAGGTTAGTGAAGCTCGGCGCAAATCTGGTCCACATGGCAGTACCCTAAATTTGTAGATAATATTGTGAATTAAACAAAAAATAAATGTGCTGTAAAATAAACTTTATACCCATTAGAACAAAATCACGTAGCCTTTGATTAATTGTTTGGTCTTGTTCAAGATAATAGTTTACTGCTAGAATTCCTCTGTCATGAGGAATGTTCGACTATATCACAGGTGATAAAGTGATATGTTGATTTCCACTCTATGTTGTTAATTACATTATTTTTAAGTGCAACAGTGGACTGCTGTTAGATACTAGCACCTACATTATATTTGATTCCTTGAGTTTGTCTGGTTGTACAGCTGCTGTATATATTTGAAAATATACTCTTTCAAGTGCCTTACAAAGAGACTAGAAAGAAGGAATAATTATTTGAAAAATCATGAAAAAAGGGATGAAACATGAAACCCAATGGCCAGACACATGCATAAATTATTTAATTAAGTAGAAACATTATGTATGTCCAAAAGTAGACACTGGTGGGACCAAACTACATTGCAAAAATACATGGAGGAGGCTATCCCTAGGGGAGTTAGGATCTTTTAAGTCTGCCTCCTTTAAGGAGGACCCCAAGTTTACACAAAAATGAAATAGAGAATTAGATAATTGTTAAGTAAAACTAATGGAATTATTAATAGAGTATAGTTGAAAACAATACAAAATGAAATTGAACAAATTCAAATTCAGTTAAACGAATTTGAGAAATTTCCTGAGTTTAATGAAAGAGACATTAAGGTGAATCAGTGAGTGGAAGATTTTGAGAAATCTATAATACAAATGGATAAGAAATTATAAAGGGACAAAGGAGATTATGAGAATGATGAAGTACTGTAAGAATTTAAGGTAGAAAATTGAGGGAGTACTCACAAAGTAGATATAGATCAGGGTCATTTAGACCTTATAAACAAAATGATTATAAAAGGGATTATAGACAAAGGAAGTGGTCTAATGTAGATTATGATTATGGTAGACAATATCAATATGGAAATGGAAATGAGGATCCATCAATGATTTCAACCAGCCCAAATAAAAATAATCTAAATGGGTTAATACACAAAAATTTATATAAATGTTTAGAAACAACACCCATTACCCAGGACAAGTGCAGGAAAAATATAGGAGCAAGACCAACAGTTCCATACAATATGACAAATAGAAGAGATAAAGGAAGTAGAGAAGAAGATAGATCTTTTTTAGAGAGGTGACCAATACACAATGAGTGTTTAAAAAGAGGAAATATGGGGTTATCAAAAAGGACAAGAGAAAAAGATATAGGGGAGGAATCTATAAGGAAACATAAAATCTATAGACTAAATTAAATACTGACAATAAAAGAGGAGTATTCAATCTGTCCACAAAACTCTAAATGAAACAGAATTGGAATTATTAGGTAAAGGGCTAAAAGATGCCCCAGCTAGAAAACCACATTTATTTACACTTTTTGTAGATCTTAACAAATACATTAAAAACTTAATTAGAAAAATAAATTTTGCCAGGGAGTAGGGAGTACCTATTCTCCTAGATGAACATGATATGGAAGCATTAGGCACCCTGGAAAGTCTTGCGCAGGATAATGATAAAGAAGAACAGGAAGTTAGGATTAATGATCTTAACAAAAAATATACATTCAGAAAAAAATCAGGGGGGGTAGTAATATTAAATACTTGTGACTATGTGATGGAAGCAAATAGTCAGCTACAGTAAATAATACTAAATTCAATTCCAAACTTTCTTTCAATCCTACTATACTGTAAATTATCAAAATATAAAGATTTTCTACATTTTGTTTTTTAATGCACCCCATTGCTCTGACATTCTATTATATACCAAAAATCCATAAATCCACTATATCACCTCCAGGATGGCCTATAATTTCAGGAATTAATTCAGTCACATCTAATATTTCTTATTTCATAAGACACAGAATCACAAAATTTCATTAAGATCTCACAAAAAGGATACAAAACACTTTTTGAATTTAATTAACAACATAGAGTGGAAGTGAACATATCACTTTATCACCTGTGAAGTGGAATCATTATATTCCAACATTCCTCATGAGAGAGGATTCTAGCAGTAATATATTATCTTGAACAAGACCTAACAATGGATCAAAGGCTATGTGATTTTGTTCTAATGGGTATAAAGTTTATTTTACAGCACAATTATTTTTGTTTAATTCACAATATTATCTACAAATTAAGGGTGCTGCCATGGGTACCAGATTTGCGCCAAGCTTTGCTAACCTATATATGGGTTGACTCAAAGAAGAGTTGATCTGGGGAGGCGGGCTCAGTACACATCTAGTCCTCTATGGCAGATACATTGACAATTACATTTTTATTTGAGATGGGGACACTGATTATATTTTAGATTTAGTCCGAACACTTAACAATAATGATTATGGGTGGACTTTCTCAAGTTCACATAGTAAGTCCAATATTGAGCTTTTGGATGTGACACTCTCAGTTAGGGACAATAGAATAAATACAGAAATCTTTTTTAAAAAGGTCATTATGAATAATTTCTTAAATTATAGAAGAGGTCATCACCGATCATAGAAGAATAACATCCCAAAAAGTCAATTTATGCGTATTAAGAGAAATTGTTGAAATGAGAGTGGGTTTGATAAACAAGTAGAAATATTATACTCTTCATTTTTAGAAAAAGGATACCCAGAAGAGATACTTAAGAAGGCCAGGGGGAAGTTAAACATATGGATAGAACGGAACTTCTAATTAAAGCCCCAAAAAGATTGAGAAAGGAAGAAAATGAGGATTTCAATATGTCCTTCATTACACAATACAATACGCATAGTACAGATTATTAGAAATATTCTTAGAACAAATTTAAACATCTTAAAAACTGATAAAATACTAGGAACACAATTTGACAAAAATATAAAAATAGTTTATTGTAAATCACAGAATCTAAAACAGAAGCTGGCCCCAAGTTTCCTCAGGAATGAGCTGCAGGATAAAAAAAAAGCATTGAGAACATGGGGAAACTACCAGATAAACCTCTGGGTTTTTTCAGATGCAGAAGAGTAAGATGTATTACATGTAAAAACATGAATAGTAAAAAAACTGCATTGATTTTGTCATCTGTTATAGGTGTAATGGGGGTAATTTATATAACATCACTGTGAAGGCAACTTGAACAAATCAAGGTGACTCCAGGAGGAGGTGATAGGTTCACCTCCCTATGTAGGAGAGAAGCCTTCTGGATATTTAGAATGAAAAGTTTACATCCTTTGGGTTTAAATGAGTCTGTTGAATTGAATTATATTTAGAGTAGTAGTTTATATGTTTTACTAAAAAACCACACACATACAAACTGATCTGGTGGAGGGTGACTGTACATATATATATATACGAGCTGTCTGGCACAATATATGTGCACTGACCCCTTTCCGTAACCAGGTTGATATAGCCTTTTGTCATATATACAACTGTAGGCTCATCCATATATTGAAATAGGGGTGTTCCATCTCTCAAGTATTAGATATTCTCAATAGATAGGGGTATGTGGGTATCTTGTGAAATAAATGTGACGGTAGAATGTTAATCTAAATCGATACATAAAATAGGGATTTTATTTTGTAGTCTTCCTTAGAATTAGTTCTATTTTTATTATAGATTGGATAATCAATAGCCTTCATATTAAACTAATTTGATACTTAAAAAAAGATTTTTGGTGGTCATCTTTAGAATAGGTTTTAACTTAATTTTTGTTTAAATCATAAAAAATTCTTCAGATTACACACCTAATTTGACAATAGGTTCTCTAAGAAAGATTGCATCCAATATGGCTATAGATCTGAGGTACATATCGTGGGTTAAATCAAAAGATAAAACTTTTCGGTTCTATTGTCCCATCATTTTATATTGTGATTGGGTAATCACACCCCGATATGTTTTTTGATGTTTGAAAATGTAATGGTAGTTGTGATATATACTGTAAATAATGTGATGAAGATTATAAGGCACTTGGGAGAGTTTTATTTATTCAGTTTATCTATATAAGAAATGTTTTTTAAAGTTATGTTGCACTATGAATAATATATAATGAAATAAGAAAAGTTGTCCATCAGGGCAAAAATATATATATAAAAAGAAAAAAACAGGGGATTCCCTTATTACACTTTTATTGGACAACTCCCAACTAAACCCTGGTTGGTCCACAAGTTGTAGAAAAATAAAGCTGTATGCAGGGAGAGGTTATCCTCTGATGAAATCGCCAAAAGTAGGCATGCCGGCACGCACTGTGGAATGCTCACCGGCGAATCAAGATCTAGGGTATACACTACTTAGCAGCATACACGGTCAAGAACATTCGGAGGCACTATCTACCCCAGCAATGCGAGAATAAAAAGCAGGCAAGCAGTGCAGTAAAGCAGGCAGTATAGATCAACCAAGCGGGTCTGTATATAGCGGACACCACAGAGAGTGGCTATGGCTAAGATCTCCGTTCAAGTTTTCATACTACCAAAGGAGGTTGGTGCTCGGGACTTTTTTCTTGTCATTAGACATACTGCATTTTAAGAGGAGTGTGGCTACTGTTCTTTTTGAAACCAACCCCATAACAAAGGGGACAAATAGATAGCAATAAGTATCATTAAGCCCATAACTCCGGTTTAACCAGGTATATGTGTGCTAATTGACTACCTGACAGATTGATGCATGGCTACATGGCTGGATTAAGGCTTGCAGGGGCCCCGGGGCAACTAAGTTGTGTTGTCCCTACCAATAAAATTTTCACAGTCCCCGGCAGCCACTACTATGCTCCTTAACTAGGGAGAGGGGAAAAAGGGAGAGAGAGGAAGAAAGGGAGAGAGAGAGGGGGAAAGTGTTGGAAAGTGGGGGAGGGAGACAAAGAGAGGGAGAGAGAGACAGATGAAGAAAGAGAGTGAGCGACAGATGGCGAAAGAGATAGGTAGGGAGGGAGAGGGAGGGCGAGGGAGAGAGAAGGAGGAAGACAGAGAGGGAGGGAGACAAAGAGAGAAGAAGTGAGAGAGACAGAGGGAGGGAGAAAGGGAGAAAGGAGGAGTGAGACCGAGAGAGAGACAGCGAGCACACAAACTATCTGTTTCAGCTTCTTCATGTTCCTGACAGGGATGGGCATATCATGGCATTAGGCTCCACCCCCTAACCATACACCCGCGAATCACGCTATTATGAGCCCGGCTTACAGATTTTTGGCAGTCATTGCCCGGCCACCCACTGTAGAAGCGGAGAAAAGCTATCTCTGTCTTCTTAAATCAAAAGTCCATCAATGAGTGACAGACCGCCCCTTTCGCCCTGCATATAATCTGGCCCTTCATGGATATACTGTATGTTTGTTCATGAAATATCAACTGAACTTTGGTGAGAAAGATTGTTATTTATACACTAACATCGTTGCTGCTATTTATTCAGACTATTGCTGCTATTCTAACAGACATTTCTGTCTATAAGCACTAACACCACTGCTGCGATCTACCACTGCTACTATATATTCATCTATATTGCTGCTTTTATTTTTGATAATCAAGTTCTGCTTCTCTTATACTAACTTGGATGGTGGACAGCAAAAGGCATTTGACTGTTATTTGAAAATGGTCCTTATGGAAATATAACGGACAATTGGATATAACACTAGTCCTTGGGAAGGACAATACATCTAAGAAAAGCTCTGATAATGATTGCTGCTATAACATTGAGACACCCATACTAATTTGGAGGTCTACTTCTATATATTATAGTAGGTGTTATCCCCAACACTAGTTTTTATACATATTTTTTAGGCTTGTCAATATGTATATAAATAAACCTATGTATTATAATAATTCCTGTGGCCACAGGTTGCTAATATAGATTGCCTGCCAGAAGGTATATTGTATAGCCGGTTTCCACTAAATATATTTTATGGTTGTGTAACTTACAACCAATTTTTAATATATACAGCATACTTACAGCACACTTAACTATTAACTACTTTTGTTTCTATATATAAGGTACCAGGTCCCTTTTTAAGTGCAGCAGTGGATTGCTGTTAGATACTAGCACTGACAGTATATTTGATTCCATAACAGTAGAGTTACATTTTCAAGATTGAATATACATCAGGATGACTGACAAAGTTGACAGCCAAAGAGGTCAATCAGGAAGGATTGACAAAACAACCAATGAAGACAAGGATATATGAAGAAAGAGCCACTTAAGTAGAACAAAGGGCAAGAGGAAGACACCACATTCCCCAGAAAAAGACCAGAAGGCTGTTGAAAAGTGTTGGGACATACAATTCAGGAAATTACCTTTCACACATATAGACAGCAGAAAGCCACACTTGAACGCTAGCTTTGCAGCGATCACGTGACCGGCCGAACCTGGGAAGAGACAGGCAACAAAGGAGAACACCGTGGCTAGCAGTGTGACTGGGCCCTGAGATGGAGCGACAGACAGCGCAGGAAATACCAGGTGAGTCTCCGTAGCGGAGAGGGTACTTGGCGCCTGGCTCTTACAAGCCCCAACCAGCTATATCCTCTCCCATGACAGTGGCACCCCCGTGAATACCAGGCCCCAGGGATCTTCTGCAAAAAGACAAACCCAAGGCTGCCTGGATTCCAGAGAGGGAGCCCAGTCTGGAGCACCGACATTACCCCATATATGACTAGCTCTAAGTACCAGTATGATATCTGGCCCATTACCACACTGATAGTGCACAGACTTGTTCCTTAATAAAACCAGCGGGACATCACTGCAATGGTTATATATCAGCTACTATCTCTTATGGATTAACAATCGAGACTTATGTTTATCAGGAGTCATTTAAAGGAGTGGTTCCCAAACTGTGCCCAAGGGTGCCACGGCGCTGTCTCCGGGGAGCCATGGCCGGAGGGAAGCTACTGTCAGGTTTTTTTTTTTCTAGGCCTGGCCAAAACGTTGATCGCGATCTACCGATAGCTCGCAGAGCTCCCACTGAACTTGGAACACTGGCTCCGAAGCTCAGAGGCTAAAGAAACCTCTGATCACTTCAGCGTTCCCAGTGATGCAGAGCGCGGGGCCGTGGGTGACGTCATGACATCGCCCGTGCACCCACAGCCCTGCTCAATGCATCACTGGGAACTTGTGAGGATCCTGCACGCCTGCTGGATCCAGCTTGATCCAGTCTGCGCAGCAGCATCAGGAGTGACAATAGGAGGAGTTGTCGCCAGCGTGAACTTCAGTCAGGTAAGTTATGCACAGGGTCTACTAGTAGGAGCACTGCCTAAGAGGCACTACTACAAGGGGTACTGCATAATAGGCACTAATACAGGGGATCAAGTATTAATAATTGTAGCGCACCTTGGGTTTTTTAGCTGCTTCCGTGCTTCTTATTTTCAATAGGAAGTGAATATTAATGCAATTAGTTGGAAGCGCTTAATGAATGATGATGTATATTATTGTGTAACTATGGGATCTATTAATAGTGTGTGTATGTGATGATGTGTGTAGTATAGTGTCTGTATATGTATATATGTAATAATATATCTGAAACCACTACCGTAAAAGAAAAACAAATGAAATAAGTTTAAATTAAAAATTGAGATTAAAAATAACAGTACCAATTGCTTGATGCCAGTAGTTGTTACAATCCACTTTTTTATTGTCCACTTTTTTATTTTTTTATCTTTATTTCATCTAATTTTAATTTTTATTATTATTATTTTTATTTATTTTTATTTTTAGTATTAGTTTAATTTTTAGTATTATTTTATTTTCATTATTATTATTATTATTATTATTATTATTATTATTATTATTATTACTAATTAGTTCCATTCTTATTTTTATTTTCATTTTATTTTTAGTATTATTTTTACTACATTTAATGTAATATCCAAAGTGGATATACAAATTATGTGGAATATCCCTACTAGCTACACACGTTTTATATTGCAAATAGCAGCCACAGTTTGGCCAAGCCATTTTAAAAGTATTTTAAAAGCATTTCATCAATAAAGTGAGGAATTCAACCAATTAATTAGCTAACACTTGTGGAATGAACCCTGTTAGAGAATCATAATGGACCCCAGGCTACTAATAGAAACAGCTACTGACATTCTGGCTTCCTTGATAAAGTCCATTACATGGATAAAACACGTTGGAGCCTTTACTACACACCCGCCGACGGCTCTCTCCTCATAGAGCTATAAGCCAGAAAGAATGCCGAAGACAAGATCTAAACTGACTGGAGCAAGCCGCCACCCCCACACAGAAGATGGAACACAGCGTTAGTGTCCATCAACTGCAGAGCGCCGGCAATCAAATACCGGCGCCGGAGGGAAGTTCAGGCGAGTCACTCCACGTCCAACAAGGTTCAGGGTAAGATAGGAATAGTTACCCGCAGCATTGCATTACAGCAGCAGGCACCCAATTCACCCAGTAAAAGAGCTTAAACATTATATGCTGCTATTTTCCAACACCATTTATTTTAGTCTTCTATGCATTTTTTAAAATTATTTGTTTATTTATTTAATTTATTTTTATTATGTTCCTTATTGGTACTGTTATATTTAATCTATATTTTTAATTTAAACTTATTTCATTTGTTTTTCTTTTACGGTAGTGGTTTCAGATATAATATTACATATATACATATACAGACACTATACTACACACATCATCACATACACACATTATTAATAGATCCCATAGTTACACAATAATATTCATCATCATTCATTAAGCACTTCCAACTCATTGCACAAATACAGGGGACTTTACATAAGGGGCACTACTACAGGGGACATTGAATAATAGGCAGTACTACAGGGGGCAATACATAAATGGCAGTACTACAGAGGACTTTACATAAGGAGCACTACTACAGGGGGCATTGCATAAGGGGTACTACTACTGGGGGCATTGAATAAGGGGCATTACTGTAGTGGGCATTGCATAATGGGCACTACGACAGGGGTCATTGCTAAGGGGCACTTCTACTGGGGGCATTGAATAAGGGCACTACTACAGGGGGAAATACATAAAGGGCAGTAACAGGTAATTCATTTGGCTTAGGGGTGCCTTGAAAAAATGAAGGAAACCCTAAGGGTGCCATGAACTGAAAAAGTTTGGGAACCACTGATTTAAAAAATTGGGTTTAAGAAGAACTATTATGTACTAAGATAAGGACTTGGAAGATTTATACACTTATACAGTGTTTGAAACTGTCATCTGACACTGTATTACGGAATGTTTAATCTCATTTTATTTTAGTTAATTTTTTCATGCATTGTGATTACTTGTGGCACTTGCAATCCATTTGCATTTTACTTTTGATATTAATAGTAAAGACCTTATAGATCTAATAGTGTCCTAGTTTATTACCGGGTGTAGATACAGATTGTGGCTCAAGATATAAAGGTTTGATTGTATCAATGGCACAACATAGCATTATAATATAATAAGGTAGAGCGCAGCACAATATCTGTATTATTCTGAGACGCTATATGGTTGCCCAGAAGTTTGATGGTGCGACCGATGTTCCTGATGTTGAGTGTTTTGTACAAAAGCGGTGAATCTGAGACACCGGTGTCATTAGCAAATTTTTGTTGCCCACTGTGTCAGAGTAATTATGGATGCATATACAAACCAAAAACTACAAGATTTTTGCCTATCTGCAAGTGCCTGTGCCAGGGCATTAGAGTGTAACATCTAAGGGCTTGTTGGAGGAGCCCAGGTCAGCGGCTGAGGGGGACAGATGTAACCCCTTTGCAGCAAAGTTGCGCAGCGTATAGAATTTATTTTTTTCAGAAACGACATGGCCACACCTCACGGATTTTACCACAGTACCCAGGCCCTGATCAGCTCTCAATGGCCCTGGAGACATCATAGCACAGCGCTACAATACCAGATCATTAACTACATTTAACAGCAATAGTCAGTGAAAAGGTAAAAAGCTGCTGGCTGCAGGCCCTCCATTCCACTGCTTGGCACTAACTATGTTTAGTAGTAAGAATTCATCAATGGGACAAGTCCTAAGAACAGGTCGAGTTCCATGAAAAGATTAATAATGACCAGCGCTGAACAAAAATCAGTTATTCTTTTAAAATATCTAATTTTTTAATTATTAGTTGTATAAACATTCATGTTTGATTCCATCTTTACATTGATCTTTACAGAAAACTCCCGTATGCCTGGCTGCCATTCATGCTGGAAAAGGTTCTAATGGTGGAGGTTATGTCACAGTACAGAAGATGCCAGGACAACCTTACTACATTGGATCCATTAAAAATGGAATCACCAGCCTCAATTCTACAATGTCAGCCAGCTCCTTTTTCTTGTCCACTTACTCTACATCTGTCATTTCTACTACTGCTACTGCCACCACAGCCACTACTACTACTGCCAGCCTCACAACCGCTAGCACAGCTCCTACTACTGCCAGCCTTCCAACCACTACCACAGCTACTACTACTGCCTGCCTCCTAACCGCTAACACAGCTCCTACTACTGCCAGCCTCCCAACCGCTACCACAGCTCCTACTACTGCCAGCCTTCCAACCGCTACCACAGCTACTACTACTGCCAGCCTCACAACCGCTACCACAGCTACTACTACTGCCAGCCTCCCAACCACTACCACAGCTCCTACTACTGCCAGCCTTCCAACCGCTACCACAGCTACTACTACTGACAGTCTCCCAACCACTACCACAGCTACTGCTACTGCCAGCCTCCCAACTGCTACCACAGCTCCTACTACTGCCAGCCTCCCAACCGCTACCACAGCTCCTACTACTGCCAGCCTCACAACCGCTACCACAGCTCCTACTACTGCCAGCCTCCCAACTGCTACTACAGCTCCTACTACTGCCAGCCTCCCTACCACTACCACAGCTAGTACTACTGCCAGCCTTCCAACCACTACCACAGCTCCTACTACTGCCAGCCTCCCAGCCGCTACCACAGCCACTACTACTGCCAGCATCCCAACCACTACCACAGCTCCTACTACTGCCAGCCTTCCAACCACTACCACAGCTACTACTACTGACAGTCTCCCAACCACTACCACAGCTACTGCTACTGCCAGCCTCCCAACCGCTACCACAGCTCCTACTACTGCCAGCCTCCCAACTGCTACCACAGCTCCTACTACTGCCAGCCTCACAACCGCTGCCACAGCTACTACTACTGCCAGCCTCCCAACTGCTACCACAGCTACTACTACTGCCAGCCTCCCAACCACTACCACAGCTACTACTACAGCCAGCCTTCCAACCGCTACCACAGCTACTACTACTGCCAGCCTCACAACTGCTACCACAGCTTCTACTACTGCCAGCCTTCCTACCACTACCACAGCTAGTACTACTGCCAGCCTTCCAGCCACTACCACAACTCCTACTACTGCCAGCCTCCCAGCCGCTACCACAGCCACTACTACTGCCAGCCTCACAACCGCTACCACAGTTCCTACTACTGCCAGCCTTCCAACCGCTACCACAGCTACTACTACTGACAGTCTCCCAACCACTACCACAGCTACTGCTACTGCCAGCCTCCCAACCGCTACCACAGCTCCTACTACTGCCAGCCTCCCAACCGCTACCACAGCTCCTACTACTGCCAGCCTCACAACCACTACCATAGCTACTACTACTGCCAGCTTCACAACCGCTACCACAGCTACTACTACTACCAGCCTCCCAACAGCAACCATAGCTACTACTACTGCCAGCCTCTCAACTGCTGCTGCTGGTCTTATTAGCACTACTGCAGCTACTACAGCTACTACTGCTGCTGGCCTTACATCCACTACCACAGCTCCTACAACTGTTACAAACACTACCGCAGCTCCTACTACTGGCATCACAACCACAACAGCTATGCCTACTACTGCCAGCCTTACAACCACTACCGCAACTCCTACTGTTACCACTGCTGCCTCTTCTCCCACTATTGATACACTTGTTAATACCCAGAGTAAAACAACAACGATAACTGCTGAAACACCAATGATAACTGATATCGGTAAGATTTATAAAAATGTCTGTTCTCTGATTTAATTAAAAATAAGTGTAAATAACAAATAGTTTTTTAATAAAAACAATCTGCATAACTACTACAAATGGGGGTTGGGTATGGGATCCCGGCGGTTGGGATGCCACCGGTCAGAATACCAACAGCAGCATTTGACAGTCAATATCCCGACACCATCAGATAAGTACCCTAACACTTACCCTTACCCCAAACCCTAGCCCTCCCTGGTGCCTAAACCTAACCTCCTCCTCCCTGCACCCTAAACCTAAGCCTCACCCCATAGTGCCTAACCCTAAGCATCACCATGTGCCTATATCTAAACCTAACCCTCCTTCTAACCCCAGATACTTACCTTCAGGATGCCATCAGTCGAGATACTAGAGCCCGGATCCCGATGCTATCAGGATTCCGGCGCCTGTATTTTGACCGTCGACATCCTGCACTCCGGGATGCTGACTATGGGCCTGATTGACTACTGTATGTAATTGCGATTACCCATGCAATCAGCCTATTGTTGCTTTCTGTGCATGTGTATGCATCGCAGTGTGCAAACTAGCTATTGCGATCGGGACTGCGATCACAGTGACTACGCAGACCCATCGCAGAGTGATTGACAGGAAGTGCCATTTCTGGGTGGTGATGGGGGGTTGGTTGGGCAAACGCAGGCGTGCCAGTGTGTTTCAACGCAGTTGCAGGGCATGCATAAAATATCCACAGCGCTGGCCTACGCAGTCTGAGGTCTCATAGTGTGTGTGGTTGTTAGCAATTTCTGAGTAAGGTCATGGTTTGTGCAAGTGTGCATGAGACTGTGATGGTTGTACTGATGGTTTCGCAGTCTTGCTGAGCATTACGGATGTCTGGTAAGTAGTGCTATGAGGAAATAGCGATCTAAATGTATTAGCATACTATCGCAGTTGAACTGTGTGTGTAATTGCTATTGCATACACAGTTGCATACGGAAGTGAATCAGGCCCTACCTGCGACAAATAGAAATCCTGTGAAAATATCTTGTATTAAAACGAGAGCAATGACCCCAGGGGGTGTGTATCTGAATGGTGCAAACTAGAGTTTGATGTTATCTTATCGAATAAAATGATTTACTAAACACACTAATAAAATCCAAATAAAATCGATAAAAGTATGAGGAGGCGGTAGTTAGCTTCTTATTCACTTCTTATTTGTACTCCAGCTTCTTATTCACTTTTTATACATGCTCAAGCTTCTTATTCACTTCTTATTTGTGCTCCAGCATCTTATTAACTTCTTATTTGTGCTTCAGCTTCTTATTCACTTCCTATTTGTACTCCAGCTTCTTATTCACTTTTTATACATGCTCCAGCTTCTTATTAACTTCTTATTTGTGCTCTAGCTTCATATTGACTTCTTATTCACTTATTATTTGTGCTCCAGCTTCTTATTCACTTCTTATACATGCTCCAGCTTCTTATTCACTTCTTATACATGCTCCAGCTTCTTATTCACTTCTTATATGTGCTCCAGATTCTTATTCACTTCTTATATGTGCTCCAGATTCTTATTCACTTCATATACATGCTCCAGCTTCATATTCACTTCTTATATGTGCTCCAGCTTCTTATTCACTTCATATACATGCTCCAGCTTCTTTTTCACTTCTTATACATGCTCCAACTTCTTATTCACTTATTTGTGCTATAGCGTCTTATTCACTTCTTATACATGCTCCAACATCTTATTCACTTCTTATAAATGCTCAGCTTCTTATTTACTTCTTATTTGTACTCCAGCTTCTTATCCACTTTTTATACATGCTCCAGCTTCTTATTCACTTCTTATACACGCTCCAGCTTCTTATTCACTTACTATTTGCGCTCCAGCTTCTTATTCACTTCTTATACATGCTCCAGCTTCTAATTCACTTCTTATACATGCTCCAACCTCTTATTCACTTCATATATGTGCTCCAGCTTCTTCTTCTCTTCATATACATGTTCCAGCTTCATATTCACTTTTTATATATACTCCAGAATCTTATTCACTTCTTATACATGCTCCAATATCTTATTCACTTCTTATTTATACTCCAGCTTCTTATCCACTTTTTATACATGCTCCAGCTTCTTATTCACTTCTTATACATGCTCCAGCTTCTTATTCACTTCTTATATGGGCTCCAACATCTTATTCACTTCTTGTACATGCTCCAACCTCTTATTCACTTCATATATGTGCTCCAGCTTCTTCTTCTCTTCATATACATGTTCCAGCTTCATATTCACTTTTTAAATATACTCCAGAATCTTATTCACTTCTTATACATGCTCCAATATCTTATTCACTTCTTATTTGTACTACAGCTTCTTATCCACTTTTTATACATGCTCCAGCTTCTTATTCACTTCTTATACATGCTCCAGCCACTTACTCACTTCTTATATGTGCTCCAGCTTCTTCTTCACTTCATATACATGCACCAACTTCATATTCACTTCTTATACGTGCTCCAACATCTTATTCACTTCTTATACATGCTAAGCTTCTTATTCACTTCTTATTTGTACTCCAGCTTCTTATCCACTTTTTATACATGCTCCGGCTTCTTATTCACTTCTTATACATGCTCCAGCTTCTTATTCACTTCTTATACATGCTCCAGCTTCTTATTCACTTCTTATTTGTGCTCTAGCTTCTTATTGACTTCTTATTCACTTAATATTTGTGCTCCAGCTTCTTATTCACTTCTTATACATGCTCCAGCTTCTTATTCACTTCTTATACATGCTCCAGCCTCTTATTCAATTCTTATATGTGCTCCAGCTTCTTCTTCTCTTCATGTACATGTTCCAGCTTCATGTTCACTTCTTATATATACTCAAGCTTCTTCTTCACTTCTTATAAATGCTTCAGCTTCTTATTCACTTCTTATACATGCTCCAGCCTCTTATTCACTTATTTGTGCTACAGCATCTTATTCACTTCTTATACCTGCTCCAACATCTTATTCACTTCTTATACATGCTCCAGCCTCTTATTCACTTCTTGTACATGCTCCAGCTTCATATTCACTTCTTATATCTGCTCCAGTTTCTTATTCACTTCTTATACATGCTCCAGCTTCTTATTCACTTCTTATACATGCTCCAGCCACTTATTCACTTCTTATATGTGCTCCAGCTTCTTCTTCACTTCATATACATGCTCCAGCTTCTTACCCACTTCTTATACATGCTCCAGCCACTTATTCACTTCTTATATGTGCTCCAGCTTCTTCTTCACTTCTTATTTGTACTCCAGCTTCTTATCCACTTTTTATACATGCTCCAGCTTCTTATTCACTTCTTATACATGCTCCAGCTTCTTATTCACGTCTTATTTGTGCTCTAGCTTCTTATTGACTTCGTATTCACTTATTATTTGTGCTCCAGCTTCTTATTCACTTCTTGTACATGCTCCAGCTTCTTATTCACTTCTTATACATGCTCCAGCCTCTTATTCAGTTCTTATATGTGCTCCAGCTTCATCTTCTCTTCATATACATGTTCCAGCTTCATGTTCACTTCTTATATATACTCCAGCTTCTTCTTCACTTCTTATAAATGCTCCAGCTTCTTATTCACTTCATATACATGCTCCAGCCTCTTATTCACTTATTTGTGCTACAGCGTCTTATTCACTTCTTATACCTGCTCCAACATCTTATTCACTTATTATACATGATCCAGCCTCTTATTCACTTCTTGTACATGCTCCAGCTTCATATTCACTTCTTATATGTGTAACACCCCTTTACCTGGGTCTCCTAGGTAATGGGCTGTATTTAAAGATACTCTTCTTGCAATGCTTCACTCCATGCGGTTCTCTTAATTTCAGTGCCTCCACCCGAATCTTCATAGAAAGTGCTCTTCTGGGGAGTGTTCAGGGTCAGGAACACCAGGGGGAGACTCGGGGAACCCCCTGCCCAACATGTACTTAGGCCACCGACACCACAGTAATGTATCACACAGATATGTTGCAAAAGCCACCCTGGCACATTTATTAATGGGTTTGGGATTGCTATTGCTTTTTGTGGTTTTATATCAAAAATATTTGGTAAGGTAAACAAATATAACCATATACAAAATAGGCATATAAAGATAAATTGTACAGTCAGTTGTGTTTCCAAACATCTAAAGGGCATATACAGCATTAATCAAAAACAAACATAACACACTGTCTTTTCTGTCTTTTGGTTATAAAACCTTTCTTCCGAGTACAAATAATACACAGGCCTATGCAATCACTGACTGGGTAATAGCTACATCAACAGCAGCATCACACAGAAATATCACACATACCACACTCAGCATTAGACCCCACTATCTATAGTGCACTGATGAGTTGGAGCTCATTATCTTCTGCATGCTGCATACTTGGAAAAAGCTGTACCTTAAGGATTTCCACTTGAATGTCAAACATATGAACAAGTAACTTTATCAAAGTTCCTCCTTCATTCCTGTCACTTCCAACAAAGCTTGGACTTGTAGTTCCACAAACTGATTAGTGATGAAATCACACCTTTCTACTTAGTCTTTAGTGCTAAACACATGCCCAGAATACAATATTTCTTCAGGGCTAGTCCCCCAGCTTTCCCTAGTCTTCGCTCTACTAGCAATCTCAGTCTTTATCAGGGAACATAACACTGTAAATAGCTGCCACTCAGGGTACTTATCTCACATGTGTCCACAGTGTGTGTCTGTCTCTGCAAACTCTCTTCAGTGGATCCAAAGTGATGTTTTGAAATGCTTTATCCTCTTTAGGCTCCCTGGTCCATCAAACTGGAATTCTCCCCTTCAGCTGGGGTCTGTGCTGTGACTCTCCTCACCGTCCTCTCCAGTCATTGCAGCTGCTTCCTCCCTCTCTCCTTCTCTGGACAAAAGCATTCCATTCCTTGCTTCCCCCACTCCACGCCCAGTCTTCCCCGCCCCTGACATCCTCTGCGTGTCTCTTTGAGCACTATCTTACTCCAAGGCAGTCTGGGTGATGTAGTTTCTGCATAGTTTCACTGTGATCCTTTTTACTTGCGCTGCCGGACACCGGCACCAGCGCTACATACTCCCCCTGTGGAACTGGCACTCTACTGACAAGTTGATGAGCCTGTTCCACACCCTGAAAAGGAACATGGGCTAAAACACTTTGTCGGTTTACACATTCACACATACCCTGACAGGTTCCTACTAAGTTAGGTGTGGGCCCAAAATAAGGCCATGGGTAGACCCAATGCAGGTGAACTACTCTGGGCACCTCAGTAGCCCTGCCTAACTTGTCATAAGTTAACATCATAGGAGCTCTAGTGGTCCGCCTGGGTTGGCTAAGAGCTGAAGGGCCTCCCTCATCTCCCTCTGACACCCCTCCTGAGCATTCGACCTCTCCCCCAACACCTCTCTCTTGTTGGCCTTGAGCCTGTCTCTCAGACACTCTAACTTCTGCAGGCACTTCATGAACAACTTCCTCCAACCTTTGTACCGGTCCCATTCTAGGCTGCCCCAAGGTCCTCTCAGTAGACCTGGGAGGCCTAGTAGTCTCACGATTCTGAATGTTATCTTCGACTTCCATAGTGGGGGAATGAAATCCCCATTCATCCTCACTGCATTCTGTTTCTTCATTACCTTGAAGAGTTTCTCCTCTCCTCGCAGACCTCAGTCTCCCTGGCTTCCTCCATGGCACCCTATCAGTGGTCCCAATAACTTCTTCCTCTCTGAACCACACATTTCTCCCAATCGGTAACAGGTGCTGCCTGTGATAGGTCTTTATTGGCCCACTTTGCCCTTCTGGCCTTACTCGATAAACTGGTGCCCCTGATAATTTGGCCACCACTTCATAGGGATCTCTTCTCCATCGATTTGCCAATTTATGCTTTCCTGATATCCCTAGGTACCGTAGCAATACTCGATCTCCTACTGCCAATACATTCTCTTTCACCCGACTGTCATATCGAGTCTTGTTTCTCAAGCCAGATCTAGTAGAAACTTCTTGGGCAAACCTGTGAGCCTCTCTCAGCTCTTCTCGCAGTCTCTGAACATACTGTAAATGTGTCTCCCCCGAGTATGGAGCCTCCATTATTCCAAAGCAAATGTCTACAGGCAGTTGAGCTTCTCTTCCAAACATGAGTAGGTATGGTGAGTATCCTGTTGACTAATTTTTTGTGCAGTTGTATGCATGTACCAATTGGCTGATATGCCTACTCCAGTTCGCCTTCCTGCTAGTGCCCAAAGTTCCCATCATATTGAGAAGAGTTCGGTTGAATCTCTCTGGCTGTGGGTCCCCTTGTGGGTGAAAAGGTGTGGTCCTTGACTTCTGAATCCCGCACAATTCACATATCTCTTTTATCAGCCGACTCTCAAAATCTCTCCCTTGATCAGAATGGATTCGAGCAGGAAGTCCATAGTGCACAAAGAACTTCTCCCACAAAATCTTTGCTACAGTAGTAGCTCTTTGATCTTTGGCTGGGTATGCTTGAGCGTATCTGGTGAAGTGATCAGTCACAACCAGAATATTGGCAGTATTGTTTTCATCCGGCTCTACGGAGAGAAAATCAATACACACCAGCTCCAGTGGCCCATCATTTGAAATGTTTTTTAATGGTGCTGCTCTTTCAGGCAGTGTCTTCCTCAGGATGCAAGTCCCACAAGTTCTGCAATATTTTTCAATGGCAGCTTCCATCTTTGGCCAATAGAAACGATCAGTGATTAACCCGCTTGTCTTTTCAACACCTAAGTGTCCATGCTGGTCATGCAGGGCTTTTAGAACAGCATCACGATGCTTTTTTGGCAGTACCAACTGCTTTCTCACTCTTCCATCTCTGCGGGTGGTTTGCCTATAGAGGAGTCCCCCTCTGACCACCAGAAATTCTCTCTGTCTATGCAAAAGGAGGCTTCTTCTGTTTTAAGGGCATTTGGCCCCAGCCTCTCATTGTTCTGTATCATCCAATGAATTGCTCTTAGGGACAGATCTTCTTGCTGATCACTCTTCAGCTCTCTCCTACTGAGCCTCTGCAGGTCACCCAATTCTAATTGACTCAGCCAGCAGTACTGCTTAGGCAGTGCAGCTTCCGAAACTCCCAATGCCGTGACACATTCTCTCACGGGTGGTACTACCACTCTTCCTTCGTGGCACATGCCTTTTACTTCTGGAGCTGGCACTTCAACCCACTCCTCTTCAGGAGAGTCAGCCTGTCTCCCAGCCAACCTGGACAAAGCATCAGTATCAATGTTTCCTTTGCCAGGACGGTACTTCAGTGTGAAGTCATACACAGCCAAAGCAGCCAGCCATCGATGCCCTGTGGCATCCAACTTTGCTGTAGTCTGGATGTAGGTCAACGGATTATTGTCAGTATGGACTTCGAACGTAGCACCATACAAATAATCGTGAAGACGATCAACAATGGCCCATTTCAATGCCAAGAATTCCAGCTTGTGCACTGGGTAATTCTTCTCACAGGGCAATAGCCCTCTGCTCACATAGTGCACAGGCCTCATCTGACCCCCATCTTCCTGGTAAAGAACTCCTCCCAGTCCGTCAAAAGATGCATCTACATGCAGGGTGTATGGCAGGTCTGGGTTTGCATAGGCAAGCACTGGAGACTGCGTAAGGCTCTCCTTCAATTTCCTGAATGCAGTTTCACACTCCTTTGTCCACCTTTCCCCAAATGGGTCATTAACACAAAGATAGTGTTTCTTCACTGGTTGGGGCATGTGCCCTGTCACCGGGGGGTACCCCTTGGTCAATTCCGTCAAAGGTTTGGCTAATCTGGAATATCCTGGAACAAATCTTCTGTAGTACCCACAGAATCCCAGAAAATACCTCAATTCTTTTAGTTTTGTAGGCCGGGGCCACTCTGCCACAGCTTCCACTTTGGCTGGGTCAGTGGATATCCCTTCTCGGCTGACAATGTGCCTAACATACTTGTCTTGCTTCTGGCATAGTCTACACTTTTCTAGAGACAATTTCAGTCCTTTGCTTTTCAGTCGGTCGAGGACTTTGAGCAACCTCTCATTATGTTCTTTTAGCGTTCTCCCAAAAATGATTAAGTCATCCAGATACACTATTACTTCACGAAAATTCATGTCTCCCACTGTCTCATCCATGCATCTCTGAAAGGTGGCTGGGGCCCCCTTTACTCCCTGTGGCATTCTCTTGAACTGGAAGAATCCCTCAGGACAGATAAAGGCTGTCTTTTCAGCATCTTCTGGACTCATCAGAATCTGATAGTACCGACTCCTGAGGTCTAGCACAGAGAACCACTGGCTTCCTTGCAGACAGTCAAGTGCCTCATCCACTCTGGGTACTGTGTACTGGTCTGGCAGAGTTCGCTTATTAAGAGTCCTATAATCCACACACATCCGAATGTCACCATTCTTTTTACGGGCCACCACTATTGGAGAGGCATAGGGGCTTTCCAATTTTTCAATCACATCATTCTCCAATAAGCCCTTCAGATGATTTCTCACATCATACAAATCAGCGGGGGCTAGTCTTCGTGACCTCTCTCAAAAAGATTTCTCATCGGTAAGTCGAATTTTATGTTGGACTCCCTTTGCCAGTCCTAGGTCCCAATCTCCTAGAGAGAAAACTTCTCTCCTCTTCAGCATTTCATTGGTCAGTCTATCCAGATCAGCTTTCTCTGCATCGGTGCCTTCAAAGCATAGCTGGAAACTGTCTTCATCCAACACGCTCTTCTTCTGAGCTTCTTCTGCCTCCTTCTTCCGATAGGCAGCCAGACATACTGGGTGAATGGTGAGAACCCGGTAGTATTCTTTTCCACCTTCCTCTTGGCACCAGTGGGCTAGTGTATGGAACAAATGGGCATTTGTCCCTATGATAACTTGCACATCTCTATCCTCTTCATCCGGATCAGGACACACTAGTGTGACTACTTGCACTACTTTTTCAATCCCAGCCACTTCTCTTGGAACCTTGAGGCCCACTGTGATGTATCCAAGATACGGATAGCTTTGTTCGCTGAGGCCCCAGATAGTTAATCCTGATAATGGGTATATTTCCACATCAGATAGATTCTCACTAAACCACTTTTCAAACACAATAGACACCTGTGATCCACTATCCAGTAGGGCAGTACACTTGTGTCCATTCAACAAGGCAGGCACATGTGGTGCTGGGCCTACTAGTCCAGGGGGCAATCTACCCCAGGCAGCAGGCGAGTTCCCCACAGTATTGATGCTTACTTTCTGTAGGGGGCCAGTGTGGGGTCTTCTGGTCCCCCTTTCTCATTTCCCAAAGGCCACTCTGGGTGCAGTGATTGCTTAAATGGTGCCCTTGGATTCCATCTGGCTGGACACTTTCTAGCTATGTGTCCTGTTTGGTCACACTCAAAACATCTTCTGGGGTCACTTCCCCTCTCTGGGTGTCTTGGAGATGACAAAGGCGGCAATCTTGGGGTCTCTCTGACTGTCTGGATGGCTAACAGATGGTCTATCTGTTCCTTCTGTGCTTGAAGGATCTTCAGCAACTCCTCCTCTCTTGTATTGGGTATATGCTTCAGGCTGACCGTTTTTGTCTTCTTGACCACGCGATCTCTAGCTTCAATTATAGCTTCCTCTTGCTTGACCTCATGGATAAGCTGGTTGAAAGAAGGAGCTGGCTTCCCTGCACAGTCTCCCCGAAGCTTCAATGCAACTGGATCTAAGGATTGAGCGCCTCTCAGTAACTGTTGCATGCGACTCTCATCTATTTCAGTAAGGGGCATCCCCCCTTTTTCAACTATGCGGTAAATCAACTTGTCCAGACGGTAGAGATATTTGGACAGTCTCTCCCCCGGTTCTTGGCAGGTGTTTCTTAACTTGTAGAGGAGGTCAGTGGCATCTTCAGATGTCCCAAACTCCCTTTCCAGAGCTGTTAGATAGCCCCGTGCAGTAGCCTGAGGGTCACTCCGATGAGTGGCTTGCACAATCTCCATCGCTGGGCCACGTAAACTCTCCACTATCCTTTGTCTCCTAGTAGTCTCCGGGCAGCGCCACTCTTCCATGTGTTGGATTGCAGTGTCTTTCCACACCTCATAGGCATCTTCTCCAGTTGGAACAGGTTGGACACCAGAGAAAGGTCTCAATCTCCTGTACCCTCCGTCATGTTGGGTTTTTCCCAGCTGCTCCACAAGTTTGTTCATAGCGGTCAAAAACAGTTTACTCTGCATCTCAGAGCTTCCATCTGGACCAAGAGGCAAATCTTCTCTTCTCTGAATGTCAGGAGTCAAGTTTTCCACACTTTCTTCAGCAGGACTTGACTCTTGGGTAGCTTCCACCCACTCACTCGGCTTCAGAGGCAACACTGTGTTCCAATGTCGACTTCCCCCATTGGAAATGACAGCAGGGATCAGTCCCCTCTTTAACCTGGCATGGCTCTCTAGCAGCACAGCACATGCTACCACCTGGCCATCACCTTGCCTGTTCAGGACCTTTGGCCTCTGCATCCCTGTCCGATCTGTTATTATCTTAGCAACCTCCTCATCTGAAACTTCAAACAGTTCACCATTTAACACAAAGCAGTATTCTGGATCTTTGGATAGTTGTTCACACCAACCATATACCTCTTCTGGCGTCAATCTTGCCATGGTGCCCACCTGGTAGCAAATTCTGAGTTTGTTGCATGAATCTCAGCAGTGCACTCCACTGTAACACCCCTTTACCTGGGTCTCCTAGGTAATGGGCTGTATTTAAAGATACTCTCCTTGCAATGCTTCACTCCATGCGGTTCTCTTAATTTCAGTGCCTCCCCCCGAATCTTCATAGAAAGTGCTCTTCTGGGGAGTGTTCAGGGTCAGGAACACCAGGGGGAGACTCAGGGAACCCCCTGCCCAACATGTACTTAGGCCACCGACACCACAGTAATGTATCACACAGATATGTTGCAAAAGCCACCCTGGCACATTTATTAATGGGATTGGGATTGCTATTGCTTTTTGTGGTTTTATATCAAAAATATTTGGTAAGGTAAACAAATATAACCATATACAAAATAGGCATATAAAGATAAATTGTACAGTCAGTTGTGTTTCCAAACATCTAAAGGGCATATACAGCATTAATCAAAAACAAACATAACACACTGTCTTTTCTGTCTTTTGGTTATAAAACCTTCCTTCCGAGTACAAATAATACACAGGCCTATGCAATCACTGACTGGGTAATAGCTACATCAACAGCAGCATCACACAGAAATATCACACATACCACACTCAGCATTAGACCCCACTATCTATAGTGCACTGATGAGTTGGAGCTCATTATCTTCTGCATGCTGCATACTTGGAAAAAGCTGTACCTTAAGGATTTCCACTTGAATGTCAAACATATGAACAAGTAACTTTATCAAAGTTCCTCCTTCATTCCTGTCACTTCCAACAAAGCTTGGACTTGTAGTTCCACAACTGATTAGTGATGAAATCACACCTTTCTACTTAGTCTTTAGTGCTAAACACAAGCCCAGAATACAATATTTCTTCAGGGCTAGTCCCCCAGCTTTCCCTAGTCTTCGCTCTACTAGCAATCTCAGTCTTTATCAGGGAACATAACACTGTAAATAGCTGCCACTCAGGGTACTTATCTCACATGTGTCCAC
Organism: Taudactylus pleione; assembly: GCA_031769625.1. Classification (NCBI taxonomy): domain Eukaryota; kingdom Metazoa; phylum Chordata; class Amphibia; order Anura; family Myobatrachidae; genus Taudactylus; species Taudactylus pleione. The sequence continues at coordinate 1,461,474 of JAUIMM010000422.1, forward strand.
AGTGTGTGTCTGTCTCTGCAAACTCTCTTCAGTGGATCCAAAGTGATGTTTTGAAATGCTTTATCCTCTTTAGGCTCCCTGGTCCATCAAACTGGAATTCTCCCCTTCAGCTGGGGTCTGTGCTGTGACTCTCCTCACCGTCCTCTCCAGTCATTGCAGCTGCTTCCTCCATCTCTCCTTCTCTGGACAAAAGCATTCCATTCCTTGCTTCCCCCACTCCTGACAGCCTCTGCGTGTCTCTTTGAGCACTGTCTTACTCCAAGGCAGTCTGGGTGATGTAGTTTCTGCATAGTTTCACTGTAATCCTTTTTACTTGCGCTGCTGGACACTGGCGCCAGCGCTACATATGTGCTCCAGTTTCTTATTCACTTCTTATACATGCTCCAGGTTCTTATTTACTTCTTATACATGCTCCAGCCACTTATTCACTTCTTATATGTGCTCCAGCTTCTTCTTCACTTTATATACATGCTCCAGCTTCATATTCACTTCTTATATATACTCCAGCTTCTTCTTCACTTCTTATACATGCTCCAGCTTCATGTTCACTTCTTATACGTGCTCCAGCTTCTTATTCACTTCTTATATATACTCCAGCTTCTTCTTTACGTCTTATATGTGCTCCAGCTTCTTCTTCACTTCTTTTACATTCTCCAGCCTCTTATTCACTTATTTGTGCTACTTCACTTTTTATACCTGCTCCAACATCTTATTCACTTCTTAAACATGCTCAGTTTCTTATTCACTTCTTATTTGTGCTCCAGCTTCTTATTCACTTACTATTTGTACTCCAGCTTCTAATTCACTTCTTATTTGTGCTCTAGCTTCTTATTGACTTGTTATTCACTTATTATTTGTGCTCCAGCTTCTTATTCACTTCTTATACATGCTCCAGCTTCTTATTCACTTCTTATATATGATCAAGCCTCTTAATCAGTTCTTATATGTGCTCCAGCTTCTTCTTCACTTCATATACATGCACCAGCTTCATATTCACTTCTTATTTGTGCTCTAGCTTCTTATTGACTTCTTATTCACTTATTATTTGTGCTCCAGCTTCTTATTCATTTCGTATATATATTCCAGCTTCTTCTTCACTTCTTATATGTGCTCCAGCTTCTTCTTCACTTTATATACATGCTCCAGATTCTTATTCACTTCTTAAACATGCTCCAGCCTCTTATTCACTTATTTGTACTACAGCATCTTATTCACTTCTTATACCTGCTCCAACATCTTATTCACTACTTATACATGCTCCAATATCTTATTCACTTCTTATACATGCTCCAGCTTCATATTCACTTCTTATACATGCTCCAGCTTCTTATTCACTTCTTATTTGTGCTCCAGCTTCTTATTCACTTCTTATTTGTGCTTCAGCTACTTATTCACTTCCTACTTGTACTCCAGCTTCTTATTCACTTTATATACATGCTCCAGCTTCTTATTAACTTCTTATACATGCTCCAGCTTCTTATTCACTTCTTATTTGTGCTCTAGCTTCTTATTGACTTCTTATTCACTTATTATTTGTGCTCCAGCTTCTTATTCACTTCTTATACATGCTCCAGCTTCTTATTCACTTCTTATACATGCTCCAGCTTCTTTTTCACTTCTTATACATGCTCTAGCCTCTTATTCACATATTTGTGCTATAGCGTCTTATTCACTTCTTATACATGCTCCAGCTTCATATTCACTTCTTATATGTGCTCCAGCTTCTTATTCACTTCATATACATGCTCCAGCTTCATATTCACTTCTTATACATGCTCCAGCTTCTTATTCTCTTCTTATACATGCTCCAGCTTCTTATTCACTTCTTATACATGCTCCAGCTTCTTATTCACTTACCGTTTGTGCTCCAGCTTCTTATTCACTTCTTATACATGCTCCAGCTTCTTATACACTTCTTATACATGCTCCAACCTCTTATTCACTTCTTATATGTGCTCCAGCTTCTTCTTCTCTGCATATACTTGTTGCAGCTTCATATTCACTTCTTATATATACTCCAGAATCTTATTCACTTCTTATACATGCTCAGCTTCTTATTCACTTCTTATTTGTTCTCCAGCTTCTTATTCACTTTTTATACATGCTCCAGCTTCTTATTCACTTCTTATACATGCTCCAGCTTCTTATTCACTTCTTATATGTGCTCCAACATCTTATTCACTTCTTGTACATGCTCCAGCTTCATATTCACTTCTTATATGTGCTCCAGCTTCTTCTTCTTCACTTCATATACATGCTCCAGTTTCTTTTTCACTTATTATACATGCTCCAGCTTCATATTCACTTCTTATATGTGCTCCAGATTCTTATTCCCTTCTTATACATGCTCCAGCTTCTTATTCACTTCTTATACATGCTCCAGCCACTTATTCACTTCTTATATGTGCTCCAGCATTTTCTTCACTTCATATACATGCTCCAACTTCATATTCACTTCTTATATGTGCTCCAGCTTCTTATTCACTTCATATACATGCTCCACCTTCTTTTTCACTTTTTATAATTGCTCCAGCCTCTTATTCACTTATTTGTGCTATAGCTTCTTATTCACTTCTTATACATGCTCCAACATCTTATTCACTTCTTATAAATGCTCAGCTTCTTATTTACTTCTTATTTGTACTCCAGCTTCTTATCCACTTTTTATACATGCTCCAGCTTCTTATTCACTTCTTATACACGCTCCAGCTTCTTATTCTCTTACTATTTGTGCTCCAGCTTCTTATTCACTTCTTATACATGCTCCAACCTCTTATTCACTTCTTATATGTGCTCCAGCTTCTTCTTCTCTTCATATACATGTTCCAGCTTCATATTCACTTCTTATATATACTCCAGAATCTTATTCACTTATTTGTACTACAGCATCTTATTCACTTCTTATACCTGCTCCAACATCTTATTCACTTCTTATACATGCTCCAGCCTCTTATTCACTTCTTATACATGCTCCAATATCTTACTCACTTCTTATACATGCTCCAGCCACTTATTCACTTCTTATATGTGCTCCAGCTTCTTCTTCACTTCATATACATGCTCCAATTTCATATTCACTTCTTATATGTGCTCCAGCTTCTTATTCTCTTCATATACATGCTCCAGCTTCTTTTTCACTTCTTATACATGCTCCAGCCTCTTATTCACTTTTTTGTGCTATAGCTTCTTATTCACTTCTTATACATGTTCCAACATCTTATTCACTTCTTATAAATGCTCATCTTCTTATTGACTTCTTATTCGTACTCCAGCTTCTTATCCACTTTTTATACATGCTCCAGCTTCTTCTTCACTTCTTTTACATGCTCAGTTTCTTATTCACTTATTTGTGCTGCAGCACCTTATTCACTTTTTATACCTGCTCCAACATCTTATTCACTTCTTATACATGCTCAGTTTCTTATTCACTTCTTATTTGTGCTCCAGCTTCTTATTCACTTCTTATTTGTGCTCCAGCTTCTTATTCACTTACTATTTGTACTCCAGCTTCTAATTCACTTCTTATTTGTGCTCTAGCTTCTTATTGACTTCTTATTCACTTATTATTTGTGCTCCAGCTTCTTATTCACTTCTTTTACATGCTCCAGCTTCTTGTTCACTTCTTATATATGATCAAGCCTCTTAATCAGTTCTTATATGTGCTCCAGCTTCATCTTCACTTCATATACATGCTCCAGCTTCATATTCACTTCTTATACATGCTCCAGCTTCTTATTCACTTCTTATATATACTCCAGCTTCTTTTTCACTTCTTATATGTGCACCAGCTTCTTCTTCACTTCATATACATGCTCCAGATTCTTTTTCACTTCTTAAACATGCTCCAGCCTCTTATTCACTTATTTGTACTACAGCATCTTATTCACTTCTTATACCTGCTCCAACATCTTATTCACTTCTTATACATGCTCCAGCCTCTTATTCACTTCTTATACAATCTCCTACATCTTATTCACTTCTTATACATGCTCCAGCTTCATATTCACTTCTTCTACATGCTCCAGGTTCTTATTCACTTCTTTTATGTGCTCCAGCATCTTATTCACTTATTTGTGCTACAGCATCTTATTCACTACTTATACCTGCTCCAACATCTTATTCACTTCTTATACATGCTCCAGCCTCTTTTTCACTTCTTGTACATGCTTCAGCTTCATATTCACTTCTTATACATGCTCCAGCTTCTTATTCACTTCTTATATGTGCTCCAGCTTCTTACCCACTTCTTATACATGCTCCAACTTCTTTTTTACTTTTTATTTGTGCTCCAGCTTCTTTTTCACTTCTTATATGTACTCCAGACACATATTCACTTCTTATATGTGCTCCAGCCACTTATTCACTTATTAAACGTGCTCCAGCCTCTTATTCACTAATTATACAAGCTCCAGCGTCTTATTCACTTCTTGTACATGCTCCAGCTTCATATTCACTTCTTATACATGCTCCAGCTTCTTATTCACTTCTTAAATGTGCTCCAGCTTCTTATTCACTTCTTGTACATGCTCCAGCTTCTTTTTCACTTCTTATACATGCTCCAGCCACTTATTCACTTCTAATATGTGATCGAGCTTCTTCTTCACTTCATATACATGCTCTGGCTTCATATTCACTTCTTATACGTGCTCCAGCTTCTTATTCACTTCTTATATATACTCCAGCTTCTTCTTCACTTCTTATATGTGCTCCAGCTTCTTCTTCACTTCATATACATGCTTCAGTTTCTTATTCACTTCGCTTATACATGCTCCAGCCTCTTATTCACTTATTTGTGCTACAGCATCTTATTCACTTCTTATACCTGCTCCAACATCTTATTCACTTCTTATACATGCTCCAGCCTCTTATTAACTTCTTGTACATGCTCCAGCTTCTTATTCACTTCTTATATAAACTCCAGCTTCTTCTTCACTTCCTATATGTGCCACAGCTTCTTCTTCACTTAATATACATGCTCCTGCCTCTTATTCACTTCTTATACATGCTCCAGCCTCTTATTCACTTATTTGTGCTACAGCGTCTTTTTCACTTCTTATACCTGCTCCAACATCTTATTCACTTATTATACAAGCTCCAGCCTCTTATTCACTTCTTGTACATGCTCCAGCTTCATATTCACTTCTTATACATGCTTTAACTTCTTATTCACTTCTTATATGTGCTCCAGCTTCTTATTTACTTCTTGTACATGCTTCAGCTTCATATTCACTTCTTATACATGCTCCAGCTTCTTATTCACTTCTTATATGTGCTCCAGCTTTTTTACCCACTTCTTATACATGCTCCAACTTCTTTTTTACTCTTTATTTGTGCTCCAGCTTCTTTTCACTTCTTATATGTACTCCAGATACATATTCAATTCTTATATGTGCTCCAGCCACTTATTCACTTATTAAACGTGCTCCAGCCTCTTATTCACTAATTACACAAGCTCCAGCCTCTTATTCACTTCTTGTACATGCTCCAGCTTCATATTCACTTCTTATACATGCTCCAGCTTCTTATTCACTTCTTATATGTGCTCCAGCTTCTTATTCATTTCTTATACATGCTCCAGCTTCTTATTCACTTCTTATACATGCTCCAGCCACTTATTCACTTCTAATATGTGATCGAGCTTCTTCTTCACTTCATATTCATGCTCTGGCTTCATATTCACTTCTTATACGTGCTCCAGCTTCTTATTCACTTCTTATATATACTCCAGCATCTTCTTCACTTCTTAAATGTGCTCCAGCTTCTTCTTCACTTCATATACATGCTTCAGCTTCTTTATCACTTCTCTTATACATGCTCCAGCCTCTTATTCACTTATTTGTGCTACAGCATCTTATTCACTTCTTATACCTGCTCCAACATCTTATTCACTTCTTATACATTCTCAGCTGCTTATTCACTTCTTACTTGTGCTCCAGCTTCTTATTCACTTCTTGTTTGTGCTCCAGCTTCTTATTCACTTCCAATTTGTCCTCCAGCTTCTAATTCACTTCTTATTTGTGCTCTAGCTTCTTATTGACTTCTTATTCACTTATTATTTGTGCTCCAGCTTCTTTTTCACTTCTTATACATGCTCCTGCTTCATATTCACTTCTTATACGTGCTCCAGCTTCTTATTCACTTCTTATATATACTCCAGCTTCTTCTTCACTTCTTATTTGTGCTCCAGCTTCTTCTTCACTTCATATACATGCTCCAGCTTCTTATTCACTTCTTATACATGCTCCAGCCTCTTATTCACTTATTTGGGCTACAGCATCTTATTCACTTCTTATACCTGCTCCAACATCTTATTCACTTCTTATACATGCTCCAGCCTCTTATTCACTTCTTGTACATGCTCAAGCTTCATTTACACTTCTTATACATGCTCCAGCTTCATATTCACTTCTTATACGTGCGCCAGCTTCTTATTCACTTCTTATATAAACTCCATCTTCTTCTTCACTTCTTATATGTGCCACAGCTTCTTCTTCACTTCATATACCTGCTCCAGCCTCTTATTCACTTCTTATACATGCTCCAGCCTCTTATTCACTTATTTGTGCTACAGCGTCTTTTTCACTTCTTATACCTGCTCCAACATCATATTCACTTCTTATACAAGCTCCAGCCTCTTATTCACTTCTTGTACATGCTCCAGCTTCATATTCACTTCTTATACATGCTCCATCTTCTTATTCACTTCTTAAATGAGCTCCAGCTTCTTTTTCACTTCTTATACATGCTCCAGCTTCTTATTCACTTCTTATATAATGCTCCAGCCACTTATTCACTTCTTATATGTGCTCCAGCTTCTTCTTCACTTCAGATACATGCTCTGTCTTCATATTCACTTCTTATATGTGCTCCAGCTTCATATTCACTTCTTATATATACTCCAGCTTCTTCTTCACTTCTTATATGTGCTCCAGCTTCTTCTTCACTTCATATACCTGCTCCAGCTTCTTATTCACTTCTTATACATGCTCCAGCCTCTTATTCACTTATTTGTGCTACAGCGTCTTATTCACTTCTTATACCTGCTCCAACATCTTATTCACTTCTTATACATTCTCAGCTTCTTATTCACTTCTTATTTGTGCTCCAGCTTCTTATTCACTTCTTATTTGTGCTCCAGCTTCTTATTCACTTCCTATTTGTACTCCAGCTTCTAATTCACTTCTTATTTGTGCTCTAGCTTCTTATTGACTTCTTATTCACTTATTATTTGTGCTCCAGCTTCTTATTCACTTCTTATACATGCTCCAGCTTCATATTCACTTCTTATACGTGCTCCAGCTTCTTATTCACATCTTATATATACTCCAGCTTCTTCTTCACTTCTTATATGTGCTCCAGCTTCTTCTTCACTTCATATACATGCTCCAGCTTCTTATTTACTTCTTATACATGCTCCAACCTCCTATTCACTTATTTGTGCTACAGCGTCTTATTCACTTCTTATACCTGCACCAACATCTTATTCACTTCTTATACATGCTCCATCCTCTTATTCACTTCTTGTACATGCTCCAGCTTCATATTAGTGGTGTGCACCGGCCACTTTTCGTGTTTTGTGTTTTGGTTTTGGATCTGGATCTTTCTCCGTGTTTTGGATCTGGACTGGTATTGCCAAAACCACACTTCCGTGTTTTGGGTTATGGGTTTTGTGTTTTGGATCTGTATTTTTTTTTTTTAAAAAGCATAAAAACAGCTTAAATCACAGAATTTGTGGGTTTTTCTGCTCCTATGCTATTATTAACCTCAATAACCTTAGTTTCCACTCATTTCCAGTCTATTCTGAACACCTCACACCTCACAATATTGTTTTTATGACCAAAAGATTGCACCGAGGTAGCTGGATGACTATGCTAAGCGACACGAGTGGGCGGCACAAACACGTGGCCCATCTAGGAGTGACACTGCAGTGGCAGACAGGATGGCAGTTTGAAAAACTAGGCCCCAAACAGTACATACTGCAAAGAAAAAAAAAGAGGTGCAAGATGGAATTGTCCTTGGGCCCTCCCACCCACCCTTATGTTGTATAAATAGGACATGCACACTTTAACAAACCAATCATTTCAGCGCCAGGGTCTGCCACATGACTATGGCTGAAATGATTGGTTCGTTTGGGCCCCCACAAAACAAGCTGGCAATTAATGTGTCCCTGCACAAACTGGCTCTATGGAGGCAAGATGTCGTCCTCATCCTCCTCATCCACCGATTCCTTGGATAAAACAGGAAAAAGGGATTTAGGTGTCCCTGGACTGCTTACGGTCTTAGCCAAAGATTCTGAACTTGACAGTAACTATTTTATGAACGCGATCCAGGTGCCGTATAAGGGAGGATGTTCCTAGGTGGTTAACGTCCCTATCCCTACTTATTTCACCTTTACATATGGTACATATGGCAAGACAGTTGTTGTCCGGATTTGGATAGAAATATTGCCAGACCAAAGAGGTGGAATGTTTGGTCTTCTGCCCAGGCATGACCGTGATGGGCTTTTTCATTCCATGGACAACAACTGTCTCCCCCAGAGCCTGATTTAAACAAACCACATCACCATCAGAATCCTCCTCGCCAACTTCCTCCTCAGTGCCAGCTACACAGGTATCCTCATCCTGTTGTACTTCAAAAGTGACATCTTCAATTTGCATATCAGCAAGTGGACTGTGGGTGCTCCTTTCAGCACTTGCAGGGGGCGTGCAAATGGTGGAAAGAGCCACCTCTTCCCGTCCAGTGCTGGGAAGGTCAGGCATCGCAACCGCCACCACACTTGGACTCTCCTTGGGGATTTGTGATATCTTCTTAGAACGCACAGTTCTTTGCTGTGCTTTTGCCAGCTTAACTCATTTGATTTTTTTAGCAGGAGGAGGGCTTCCATCGTCATGTGAAGCTGAACCACTAGTCATGAACATAGGGAAAGACCTTAGCCGTTCCTTGCCACTCCGTGTCGTAAATGGCATATTGGCAAGTTTATGTTTCTCTTCAGATGATTTAAATGTTTTTTTCAAGGTCATTTTCCTGAACTTTGTCATTTGGGATTGTATGTGCCCTCTACTATGACATTGGGCATCGACCTTGGCAGACGACGTTGATGGCATGTTATCGTCTATGTCATGACTAGTGGCAGCAGCTTCAGCACTAGGGGGAAGTGGTTCTTGATCTTTCCCTATTTTATTTTTATCGGAGAAAGTTTGGTCCTCCATTTATGTTATATTGATATATACGTGCGGCTAAGGCACACACAAACACAGAAAATTATTTTTTATTTTTGTTGGAGACTAGTGCACTTTGTGGGTTACACCACCCTTTAAGAAATGAGCCAGCCGGCCCTTTATTTATGGGACACAGGTGCACGCTTGGCGATGCTCCTTTGTTGATGCACGTGCAGCCACAGTGCACACAATTCACAAACATAGAAAAAAATATTTTATTTTGTTTGGAGTGCCCTTTGGGGGTTACAGTACCCTTTAGCGGTCAATCCAGCCGGCCCTTTATTTATGGGACACAGGCGCAAGCTTGGCACTACTTTGTTGATGCACGTGCGGCTACTGCGCACACAATTCACAAACACAAAAAAATATATATTTTTATTTTGTTTGGAGTGCCCTTTGGGGGTTACAGCACCCTTTAACGGACAAGCCAGTCGGCCTTTTACTTATGGGACACAGGCGCAAGCTTGGCGCCTCTCCTTTGTTGATGCACGTGCAGCCACAGTGCACACAATTCACAAACACAGAAAAAATATTTTTTTTGTTTGCACTTGTGGGGAGCACCCCTGATGGACAGAGCACCCCCTGGACAACACTACAGCTCCCCTTTAGGACTGGGACACTGTACAGGACTTTGGAGTGGACACAGCCCCTATGGACAACTGACTGCACAACACAGTCCAGCCAGCCCCTATGGACTTTGAAGGAGTGGACACAGCCCCTATGGACAACAGCAGCACAGCGCAGCACAGCGCAGCACAACATTACACTGCACTATACTACACTACACAGCCCAGCAAGCCCTAACTCCCACCCTCCCTCTTCACTGTTCACAGCCAAGTGAGAAAATGGCGCCAACGCGGGTACCTTATATAGGATCCAAAACCCGCGAGACCCAGAAGGCGGGATGATGAAGTTTTGCCTCGATTTCAGATCCGAGTCAGGCGGGAAAAGTCGAGCCTGACTCGGATCGGCCTCGGATCGGGGGGGCTCGGGGGGGTTCGGATTTCAGAAATCCGAACCCGCTCACCCCTACTTCATACACACTTCTTATATATGCTCCAGCTTCATATTCACTTCTTATACGTGCTCCAGCTTCTTATTCACTTCTTATATAAACTCCAGCTTCTTCTTCACTTCTTATATGTGCCACAGCTATTCTTCTTCACTTCGTATACATGCTGCAGCCTCTTATTCACTTCTTATACATGCTCCAGCCTCTTATTCACTTATATGTGATACAGCATCTTATTCACTTCTTGTACCTGCTCCAACATCTTATTCACTTCTTACACATGCTCCAGCTTCATATTCACTTCTTATACATGCTCCAGCTTCTTATTCACTTTTTATATGTGCTCCAGCTTCTTATTCACTTCTTATAAATGCTTGAGCTTCTTACCCACTTCTTATACATGCTCAAGCTTCTTATTTACTTTTTATTTGTGCTCCAGCTTCTTTTTCACTTCTTATATGTACTCCAGATACTTATTCACTTCTTATATGTGCTCCAGCCATTTATTCACTTATTAAACGTGCTCCAGCCTCTTATTCACTTCTTATACGTGATCCAGTTTCTTATTCACTTCCTATACAAGCTCCAGTTTCTTTTTGACTTTTTATTTGTGCTCCAACTTCTTATTCACTTCTTATACGTGCTCAAGCTTCTTATTCACTTTTCTTTTGTGCTCCAGCTTCTTATTCACTTCTTATACAAGCTCCAGTTTCTTTTTCACTTTTTATAAGTACTCCAACATCTTATTCACTTCTTATACGTGCTCCAGCATCTTATTCACTTCTTATACATGCTCCAGCTTCTTATTCACTTTTTATTTGTGCTCCAGCTTCTTATTCACTTCTTATACGTGCTCCAGCTTCTTATTCACTTCTTTTACCTGCTCCTACATCTTATTCACTTCTTATACGTGCTCCAGCTTCTTATTCACTTCTTTTACTTGCTCCAACATCTTATTCACTTCTTATACGTGCTCTAGCCTCTTATTCACTTCTTGTACATGTTCCAGCTTCACATTCGCTTCTTATAAGTGCTCCAGCTTCTTATTCACTTCTTATACATGCTCCAGCTTCTTGTTCACTTCTTATACATGCTCCAGCCACTTATTCACTTCTCATATGTGCTCCAGCTTCTTATTCACTTCATATACATGCTCCAGCTTCATATTCACTTCTTATACGTGCTCCAGCTTCTTATTCACTTCTTATATATACGCCAGCTTCTTCTTCACTTCTTATAAATGCTCCAGCTACGTATTCACTTCTAATACAGGCTCCAGCTTCTTACCCACTTCTTATACATGCTAAAGCTTCTTCTTCACTTTTTATTTGTGCTCCAGCTTCTTTTTCACTTCTTATATGTGCTCCAGATACTTATTCATTTCTTATATGTGCTCCAGCCACTTATTCACTTAATAAACGTGTTCCAGCCTCTTATTCACTTCTTATGCAAGCTCCAACTTCTTATTCACTTCTTATACGTGATCCAGCTTCTTATTCCCTTCCTATACAAGCTCCAGTTTCTTTTTTACTTTTTATAAGTGCTCCAACATCTTATTCACTTCTTATACGTGCTCCAGCATCTTATTCACTTCTTATACATGCTCCAGCTTCTTATTCACTTTTTATTTGTGCTCCAGCTTCTTATTCACTTCTTATACATGCTCCAGCTTCTTATTCACTTCTTTTACCTGCTCCAACATCTTATTCACTTCTTATACGTGCTCCAGCTTCTTATTCACTTCTTTAACCTGCTCCAACATCTTATTCACTTCTTATACGTGCTCTAGCCTCTTATTCACTTCTTGTACATGTTCCAGCTTCACATTCGCTTCTTATACGTGCTCCAGCTTCATATTCACTTCTTATACATGCTCCAGCTTCTTATTCACTTTTTATATGTGCTCCAGCTTCTTATTCACTTCTTATAAATGCTCAAGCTTCTTATTCACTTCTTATAAATGCTCCAGCTTCTTACCCACTTCTTATACATGCTCAAGCTTCTTATATACTTTTTATTTGTGCTCCAGCTTCTTTTTCACTTCTTGTATGTACTCCAGATACTTATTCACTTCTTATATGTGCTCCAGCCATTTATTCACTTATTAAACGTGCTCCAGCCTCTTATTCACTTCTTATACATGATCCAGCTTCTTATTCACTTCCTATACAAGCTCCAGTTTCTTTTTGACTTTTTATTTGTGCTCCAGCTTCTTATTCACTTCTTATACGTGCTCAAGCTTCTTATTCACTTTTCTTTTGTGCTCCAGCTTCTTATTCACTTCTTATACGTGCTCCAGCTTCTTATTCACTTATTTTACCTGCTCCAACATCTTATTCACTTCATATACGTGCTCTAGCCTCTTATTCACTTCTTGTACATGTTCCAGCTTCACATTCGCTTCTTATACATGCTCCAGCTTCTTATTCACTTCTTATACATGCTCCAGCTTCTTGTTCACTTCTTGTACATGCTCCAGCCACTTATTCACTTCTCATATGTGCTCCAGCTTCTTCTTCACTTCATATACATGCTCCAGCTTCATATTCACTTCTTATACGTGCTCCAGCTTCTTATTCACTTCTTATATATACGCCAGCTTCTTCTTCACTTCTTATAAATGCTCCAGCTACTTATTCACTTCTAATACATGCTCCAGCTTCTTAATCACTTCTTATACTTGCTCCAGCTTCTTACCCACTTATACATGCTAAAGCTTCTTCTTCACTTTTTATTTGTGCTCCAGCTTCTTTTTCACTTCTTATATGTACTCCAGATACTTATTCACTTCTTATATGTGCTCCAGCCACTTATTCACTTAATAAACGTGTTCCAGCCTCTTATTCACTTCTTATGCAAGCTCCAACTTCTTATTCACTTCTTATACGTGATCCAGCTTCTTATTCCCTTCCTATACAAGCTCCAGTTTCTTTTTCACTTTTTATAAGTGCTCCAACATCTTATTCACTTCTTATACGTGCTCCAGCATCTTATTCACTTCTTATACATGCTCCAGCTTCTTATTCACTTTTTATTTGTGCTCCAGCTTCTTATTCACTTCTTATATGTGCACCAGCTTCTTATTCACTTCTTTTTCCTGCTCCAACATCTTATTCACTTCTTATGCATGCTCTAGCCTCTTATTCACTGCTTTTACATGCTCCAGTTTCTTATTCACTTCTTATATGTGCTCCAGCTTCTTATTCACTTCTTATTTGTGCTCCAGCTTCTAATTCACTTCTTATACATTCTCCAGCTTCATGTTCACTTCTTATACGTGCTCCAGCATCTTACTCA